>CAXIVR010000001.1:274511496-275111496 GCA_964035755.1 Teleogryllus oceanicus | reverse complement strand
AGGCAGAAACTCATCCTCCTCCGGAAGGGTAATAAACCGCTCGACAAGACTCGTCTTTTAGACCGCTTCGCCTCCTGGACACCATGGGAAAGTTACAGAGGGACTAATTATATCAAGGCTGGAGGTATACCTATCAGACCTATCCCAAACAGTATGGCTTCCGGAAGGGCGGACGACAACTGACGCCATTCTCGAAGTGGTCAGGATTGCGGAACAGGCCAAAGGGTGACGGGAAGAAGAAAGGATTCTGTGCTCTGGTGGCCATAGACATCAGGAACGCGTTCAATAGCGCCAGATGGAAGGACATCATGGAGCTCTGATAGATAAGAAAGTCCCTGAATACCTTCTGAGAATGGTTGAAGACTATCTTCATGAGAGGAGTATAGTCTATACGAATCTCTTCGCAATGGGGAAGACGTGACGTGTGACGTGACATGTGGAGTACCACAAGGTTCGAAACTAGGCCCATTCTTATGGAACGTCATGTATGACGACCTATTAAAAATCGACCTACCACAACATACCCAGCTGATTGGATATGCACGACACGCTGATTACTAGCTACAGGAAACACAGAACTGCTAGAGATGCACCTAAATGAGTCTCTCTTCAGGGTTAAAAGATGGATGACGCAAAGAGGCCTGCAAATGGCAGCTGAAAAGACAGAGGCAGTACTAGTAACGGACCGAAGAGCTATCCAATTCCCCCGCATCACTTTGGACGGAGTAAATATCCTGGAAACGCCAAATTACATACTTAGGTGTCGAAATAGACCATAGGCTGAGCTTGGGCCCACATCAGCAAAATGGCAGACAAGGCAGCAGCTACTGGAGCCAACCTCTCCAGAATTATGCCAAATATAGGAGGACCAAAGAAGCGAAGAGACGTATGATTGCAGCGTAGCCCACTCACAAATGCTTTATGCGGCCGGTGTGGGCTGACAAACTAGGTAAAGCAAGCGTAGGACTGAAGTACGCGCAAGTGCAGCGGAGATTGGGGCTGAGAATAGTGTCGGCTTATCGCACAGTATCCGACAGCGCAGTAGGAGTACTGGCCAGAATACCCCCCATTGATATGTTGGCTAGAAAGAAAAGCGGTGTATGACGAAGCGAAAAGTCTGCTGACTCAGCGGAAACAACCGGCGAGTAGGACGAAAGAAGACATTAAGAAGAGCGCTGAACATCACTACTGGCGGAATGGCAGGACAGGTGGGATGGGATCCTAAAGGAAGGTGGACACCTCTTGATACCGCATATCGAACCATGGTTCAATAGAATGCACGGAGAAGTAAACTTCACCTCACACAAGTGCTCACAGGTCATGGTTGTTTTAAATCCTACCTATTTAGATTTAAAAGGCATATGACTCAAAATGTGAATTCTGTGGTTACGAGGATGATGACGCATGCACACAATATTTGCATGCGTAGCATGGGACACATGGGGAAGAAGATTGAACGAGTATTTGAGGCAGACATTTCTCCATCAAACATAGTTCGGCTTATGCTTCAATCGGAGGAAAGGTGGACAACAATACAAGAGTTCTTGACTCTTGTGATGAAAAGGAAGAAGAGCGACTCGAACGTAAATGAAGTAAGGCTCAGCCACTGCCTGCCTCTCCATGAAGTAATGTCTCGCGACGATTCCGTGAGAGGCGCATGGGCATAAGAAGAGAGGTTTTTAGTGGGTATACCACTGAGATGGGAGTCCCACACCAGGGATTATACCATCTGAATCCCTGAAGGTGCATAATGCATTTTTCCCCTCACCAAAAAAAAAAAAAAAAAAAATAATAATAATATAATAATAATAATAATAATATATTATTATTATTTTGTCTTCAAATTTCATGAGAAAACACAATACATAGAAAGAGTGCCACAAGACAAACTGCCTATCAAACAACCCACGGGACAATCATACAAGTGCGCATTTTAAATATCTAGGAGAAATCATCCAACCATCAGGATCAACCTAAGGGCCAATGAGAGAGAATAAGAAAATTGCAGAGAGCATACAAACTCACATGGAACTATTACAACAAAAGTCCATATCCATTAAGCAAAATTAAGACATTAGAACATTCCATCTTCTGAGGCACTATATCGCTGAAACGACACAAATCGTGGTCAATCAAAAATAAAAGAAATAGAGAAACAAGAAAGGAAAATTCTCAGAAAAATTTTGGACCGGTACAAGAGCAAGGGATTTGGATGAAGAGGCCACATTAGAAATTTATAAGCACACTGATAAGATTACGGACACATTCAGAAAAAGGAAAAGCAGTTCTACGGACATATTCATAGGATGAATGAAAACAGAATTTCAAAACAGTTCTCATAGTCATCAACTCAGGCAGGGGAAAAACAAAATGGATTAAAGAAGTCGAGGAGGATGTCAGACAAGCACACATTACAATAAATGATGCAGAAAATAGAAAAGAATTCAGGAACACCATCAAAAAACATACATTTGAAACCGAAAGCAAGAAGAGGCCAGGATGTAAATGGACAGCAGAGCGGAAGAAACAACATAGTGAACACATGAAGAAAATATGGGCCCAGAGAAAACACAAACAATCATCTTAATAATTTAAATGTTAAAATATATATAATCGATTAATATAAACAATTAAATTAAGCTATAATAATAGGATTTAAAAATCAATTACATATCTTACAGTAATAATTCAAATAATTTACTTGATAGCTTACATGGTTATTAAAGCATTCAAGTGCTCACAATAAACATTCATATAATTTTCATTTTAATAATACCAAGTCACATTATTACACTAAGAGTAGCATTAACAAAGCACTGCGTTATTATAAACTAGCAGATTATTATACAGTGGAAAAAACTTACAATTAGTGTTGGTAATTCACATTATCTTACAGTAATAATTTAATTAACTTACAATAACTTGAATTCATTAGTTAATAATAGTTGTAAATGCTTACAGTATCATGACATAATTACATTATTTACTATATTACTAAGTAGTACATTGTCTTATCGAAACTGAGTAACTGGTACAAGAAGTGGTCACACTTGTAGCGGTACATGGTTTTAAAATACAGAAAAGTTAAAGCAGTTCAGTTATCTTATATGGACCCAGACTGATGAGATGACGTTTAAGCAATGTTTTAAAGTATTTATCATCAGCTGATTTTACGGTGACTGGGAGATTATTAAAAAGCTTAGCTGCAATGCAGAAGGGATCTTTACATTTCTTTTGTAGGACCATCAATCTATCCATATTCTTTTGTGTTGTACCTCCCCATATTTCAATAACATATTGAAGTTGTGAGAAGATTATGCCATAGTATATTGACAGAAGTGAGTCTGTTTCAGGTATCTGGAAAAGTATCTCAAGAGGAATATATTTGAGTTTATTTTATTACAAAGTGTTCAACTGTTTGTTGAAGTTAGGTTCTGATCTATTAATATTCCTAAAACGTATGGCAATCAGTTTGATTCACTGATTCCTTGTCTACTTCCATTTTTATGTTTTGGTGTTGGTAACTGTGATGAAACTTGAAATTGATTAATACAGTTTTATCAACATTTAATTTCAATTCATTTATGGACAGATAACTTTTAATTGATTTTAAAGATTCAGACAGATTACTTCTAGATGACAAGATTTTGTCCACTGCTTATTAATGTCGATCATCTGCATAAGAAATCACGAGAAATCAGAAAAACTTGGAATATCATTAACATATATTAGAAATAGGAAAGGTCCAAGCACAGATCCTCATGGAACCCTGTGTAATTGTCTCAACATTTGATTTAACTTTGGCTAAGAAATTTTCAGATTGCCAGAAGATCTCTGTACATTGCTTACACCCTGTGAGGTATGATCTAATGAGGTCATTTACTCCACCCCTTATTCCATAGTAATCTAGTTTTGTTAACAGTTTTTCATGAGATACACTATCAAATGCCTTTGAAAGATCAATAAATATACCTGCTGTTTTTTTATTTGATTCCAAGTTTCCAATGATTTCATGAATAAATTCTACAACAGCAGTGGTGGTGGAGAAGCCTTTCCTGAAGCCATGTTGTGATTTATTAAGGATATTATTAGATTGAAGAAAACAATTAAGTCTTGCTAATATAACTTTTTCATAGAGTTTGCCAAAGACTGAAGTTAGGGTCATAGGTCGATAATTCCTAACATCCTGTGTATTATTATTATTCTTAGCAAGTGGTCTTACAATACTAACTTTTAGGGATTCTGGGAAAGTGAATACAGATAGAGATGAATTTATTAATTAAACTAGAATATTAAGAAGAGCAGGTTTACATTTTTTTAAAATTATTGAAGATATTTCATCATTCCCTGACGAGCAACTATTTTGGAGGGAATTTATCAGTTGATTAACTTCATTAGCATTTGTATGATGGAGAAACATAGATTTTGAAGTTCCAGAAGATAAAGTATTACTAGTATTACTGGTTACAGTGTCCTGCTTTGAATTTAAGAAATGGCAGTTAAAAGGTCCTACAAATATCAGATGGATTATCTAGAAGAATGCCTTCATGTAGTAGATGTATGTTTTCATGAGTCTGAGTTTTCCCATTGTTAATTATGTTCCACAGTGTTTTAGATTTGTTTGTTGAGTTGTTAACTTTATGAATTAACTGATAAGCTTTCTCATTCATCAATTTTAGTCTATATTGTTTTTTATACTGTTTATACTTCTAAAAGGGGTTTTTATGTCTGTTTTGGTTTTTTCACTACATTCATTTGCCTCTTAATAATAGGACATGCAATATTCAAATGATAATTTAATGTACTCAAGAACAAGTTCCATTTCTCATTGACATAATTACTATTGAGTACTTCTACTAAATGGGGTACTAAACTATTGGGTACTAAAAGTACCCAATATGTTAGAAGTCTATATATGCAGTATTAATTGAAAAAAGTCCAATGATTCATTACGCATGAAGAATGCTACCAAAACATGCATGGAAAAGGTATGCATTTTTAAAATGAGTTTGTGAAGAAAGATATTTACAACTCTCCGTATAGTTTTAATGGCTCATGCATTTGCATGGAAATTCTGTCTCTAAATATCACAAAATAGACTCAACTTGCTTAACACTAACATTGTATAATAATGGCCAAGACAATTTATAAATTATACTTTTCAATATATTATCATTTTTCGTTAGTCTCACAGCAATGACAATAATGTTTGCCCACATGATTAAAGTAATATATTTTTATCTATGTTGTGCACATCTATTAAAGCAATAATTTGGTATAGAAAATACCATCACTGGATGTTCTACTTCACACTTCAGAAAAATCAAATTGAAAAATCACTAATAATAGTAGCAGAAACTTAAAAAGAGATGACACAATTCTATATATGGTTGTTTTCCACATTGTGTGGCTTCTCTACATATGAGTTTTCAGGAAAAATATTAGTTACAGAGTACTATTACATATTATTATCACAACTAGTATATCAATGTATGTGAATGTACACTGAATTCTCTTTGAAAACAAAAATATTGTTTAGTTAGAAAGCATGTGGTTCTGTAATGATTTGTTGGTGATAGGAGTTATTGTAATTTATAGTCATAACAGTATTTTATGTATTTTAATATTTCTCTTAATTAAGGGTTTAAATTTTTTTCTAAAATTAATTTCAGAAATTTTATATTTTTTTTTCTACAGAACATGTAGGGATGTTTTTTATTATATTTTGCATGATAAATAGTCTGTGCCTTTAGTCTTTTCTTGCAATTGTTGAATCCTTCCTCATATATGTATGAATATTTTAATTATTTATTACGCATGTTTCCACTAATTACAGTATTGAGAGATATAATTCTCAGAAAACAGAAGTAGCCATTTTATTAAATCAGCTGGTGTTAACTTTCCTTGCAAATTGATTTTAGTAATTACTAGACAATTCTAATTGATTTAATTAAAAGAAACATTTTATCTTTTGAAAAGTATATTACTTACTTATGAAATAAGTATCATAAGAATCTTAATACAATAGGAGATTAAAAATTATCATATTATACCATAAGGACAGGTTTGATAAACAATCAAGTGTTGTTATATAAGATGTTACAATACAAATAATTTTCATTTGTAAAATATCCAACAGACAACTTTCATTTCAAAATATAAATTAAATATTACATGCATCCTGGCAAACTTGACAGACTGGGTTTTGAGCTAGTTAACTGTAGGCCATGGATTTTTAGGACATATGTTCCAAAAGTACTTAGGAATGTAATTTCAATTTTATACAGTTTGACTTTAAATAATCAAAGTGGGTAAAATGTATTAAACTCTGAAGATATTCGGTGAAACAGTTGTTTCCTTCAAAGTAATCACAACAAACGTAATGGGAATTACTTTTTGATTTAAATGTTTGCTTTCATTTTACCTTTTCACCCATGTTCATAATTATTTTTATTTGTAGATAATATAGTTATTGAAGGTAAGAAACCTTTTGATTTTCATTTCTTAAGTCTAAAATTGTGAAAAGTGATAATAAATAAGCATTTAAATTAGAATTTATTATTTAATATCCTCTAATATCTTTTTAATTACAAGTGCACCCTAATAATTTATTACACTTTTGAACCCATGATGTAACTGCTATCTAAATTTTAAGAACTGGCTGTTGGTTTTCATATTTAAGATATTTACTTGGAAGTTATTAATCATTTGATTAACTATGTGTATTTTGTCTATCAGAACTTGGAGAATGTTTTACTAGCTTGAATTTTTCCCCTCAGAAACCTTTTAACATAGTGTGAATATTTTCTTAGATTGTAGAATCACAAGAACCCAAATTTATGACAATAAAGTATTAAATAGCAATTAATGGTGGTTTTGGGTTTATTATACATAAGTAACATTTCAACAATGTATTGCTTTACCTGTCATGAATCATTGAACAAATGTATTATGGTATCTAAGTACTCTTACCATAATTTCAAAATTAATTAATCAAATATGTATGTCAATGATCAATAATTGATCGCAATGATCCATCAATAGAAATTATAAATATCAATTATCATAATTTCAAAACATTATACAGCACATAAATTAATTTGAAAGGTCTGAACATGCAAGATCAATATGTACCAACATAATTCTGATTTTTCACAAGGCCTACTTGGGGGGTTAGTAGTATATTTGTTATAATTCTATCTGATGGCTTAATTCACTCAGTCACTCATATTACCAACAACATTTCGAAATTACACAATTTGTACAATTACAATTTGTACAATTTTTCATCATTAATAATACTGGAATACAGTCAATCTGTCAAAACTATTTCTAACCTTCACATAATGAAACATTTAATTACAAAATCCAGCCAGCTGATACTGCAACACAGATGGCCGCCGGAAGAATATTTTTCGCAGAGCGATGCGGTTTTCGACGACGTTCATTTGTTATAGAAGCTGTCATTAAATTTCGTCTACTACCCTGAATGCTCTGTACGTCATGTCGATAGGCTGGCTCCTCCAACCAGTGTTGCTCGCTTACGCCGAGTAGATATCCTACACCTCCGACAAAATTGCTCGGACTCGGTAGCACCTATCCGTGCACTTCTGTCAAGATGATTTCAGAGGGGTGAACAAGGGACTATGTACGGTTGAACTTTTCGTTCCAACAATCTCAGTTACGAAACAGGAACAGTGACCCTGGTTGGACCTATATTATCATGCGTTCCCTTGTCACAGTATCAGGAATCAGGTATACTGCAACTATTCTTTTTTCTCCGTGTGTCAGTTCATTCACTCTGATGAGCCTCCTCAGGCGGTGGGGGACCAGAATGGGCGGAGGAAAGGGGGAAATGCTCTTGCATTTCCCCCTTTCCTCCGCCCATTTCCCCCCGGTTGGTTGGTTGGTTGGTTGTTAGTGATTCCGGGTGCGTCAATTACTGAGGTCATTAGTCCCGTAAGTGCAATGCATGTTTTTTTCTTGGGGTGATGTTCTCCCGCTGCATTGCTACATCCGGCGCCGACCTACCGTCGACTAGCGAGGTTTCCCTTAACCAGGTATTTCCCACCAGCGGGACACCACACCAGCCGCGACAAGCTGTAAGGTCCCGACGGGTCTCCCGGCATGGGTGGTAGTGTAGTGTATGTTAATGCAAGTGTGTGTGTGTAAGGGGTGAGGATAGGACAAGGAAGAGGAAGGAAATATCGCGCGCGGTCCGTGGCCCGTTTGTTAGGGTCCTGCTCCGACATTCGCCTGGTACCGATCGAAGAAACCACGGAAAATACCGATCAGAGTAGCCGGCCTCTAGAATTCTCCTCCAGACAGCGTCTGAATTTGACCTAGCAGACAAGCTATACTGCGGTTTTCACAGACTTGGACCTGGCGTTTCGTCAGCTGTTCGGCCAGCTGAGACAGTTCTCCAGTCGGGAGCTTACACGTCACTACATGTAGTGATTGGAGAACTGTCACAGCTGGCCGAAGAGCTGACGAAACGTCAGCTTCAACTATGTGAAAAACGCTGTATAGTGTCGGAAATCCTGCCGCGTCGGGACTCGAACATAGGACCTCCCGGTCAGTGGCACTGTAGTGACGTCAGTCGATGCCCTGAGCCATCTCCCTGTCCCTGGTCCTGACTTGACGGTTTTCGAATGCGGCGCGGCGTCGGAGGCGGGCGGGCTGGTTGGCGCTCGGACGGCGCGTGCGCGCGCGGGCCCGCTGCGTTCGAAGCGACGGCGCCGCGCTGCCCCGCGTGCCAGTCGCGTCCGGGCGCCGGCCGCGCTCGGCCGCAGCCGCGTGGAGCCTGTGCTAGTTGTTGCCGCGTCGGCCGCCAGGGGCAGCACCGTCTCGGCGACGGCGTGGTCGAGCGACAGGTGAGCACGCTTGCACGCTGCTGCCGCCCCGCTGCGTCGCGTGGTTATAGGTTAATTCATTACAAGGCCGTTTACGACTAGTAGGCATGCTTTGCTCGCCCGTTATCTTTTGTTGTGGTCGCTTCGAGAGCTTTTGCTTTCACAATGTAAGGCTGCTGGGAGACGACATCCCAGTAGGACATTGTAATTCCAAGCTATCAAATCTTGACACGAGCTCTGTCATTAAGTAGACTTTGCTTCTTAATCTTCGCCACGCTGCGACTAGTGCCCAACGCTAATATAAAATGTGTATTGGATTTTACGTTGCGAGAATGTTATTATGCTCACCTCTTCATATTACCCAGGAAGATTGTTATTGATATTATTCGTGTGGTGCGGACCAACATCCATCAACACCACCAGGACCACCAGAACGTTCTAATATAGTCATGGTGGTGGTTCTGTTGACAGTTATGAGATCTCGTATGTCGCCTGTTTGCGCTGTAGACGTCGGAAGTGACTAAAAGGCGCAACACTTTCTCGGGGACTTGACAAGTGCTGTGATTGATTGATTGATTGATTTTTTCGTGTTTCCGGGAGCGTCAACTGCTTCGGTCATTAGTCCCGTTCGTGTAGTGCATGTTTCCCCAGGAGATGGCGGTGATCTTCCCGCTGGATGGCGAGATCCGGCACCGACCTACCGGCTAGTGGGGTTTCCCCTAACCAGGACTCTCCCACCAGCGGGCACCGCCCCAGTCGGGACAAGCTCTAAGCTCTCGACCGGTCTCCCGGAATATGTGGTAGTGTAGTGCATGTTAGTGTAAGTGTGTGTGTGTGTGTGTGTGTGTGTGTGTGTGTGTGTAAGGGGAGAGGATAGGACAAGGAAGAGGAAGGACAGATCGCGCGCGATCCGTGGCCCGTTTGGTAGGGTACTGCTCCGGCATTCGCCTGGTGTTGATCGGAGAAACCACGGAAAACTACCGATCAGAGCAGCCGGCCGCTAGAATTCTCCTCCAGACAACGACTGAATTCGACCTATGAGTGCTTTGACAAGTTTTATATCTTAGAGTTTGAGAATACTGAAGAAGAAGGTGAACTTGCGGGATTGTTGGGTGAAAGTATTCTTACGTTCCATCAACTCTGCAAGCACCATTCATTAACATATACCATGCCACAATTCCATTCACACCTGAAAGTAGTCTGTCAAATAATAACTATAGAATATTCTATTTCATTCCTTCTTCAAAATCTTTTTTGCTCTTTTTCATTTTGTAGGAAATGGTTCAAACTCTCAAGTTTTAAATTAATTTCGTCACATGAAAATGCAATAAATGTATCCCCGCATTTGCCAACAATCTACCGATTCATGTTATAACCAATTTCACTACATTATTTTAGAAGTACATATTAACTGATAATTTACACATGGGCGCACTCAAGCGAGGGGGGACGAGGGAAACTGACCCTCGCTTTATCCACTTAAGTAGTACATGGTATACTATACACTACACGTGACATTGAAAAACAAAACTGTTTAAAACTAAATTCGAAGGGAATATTTGAACATGGTGGACTTATCTGATGTACTAATCGAGTATTACGTTGAATAATCTGCGTGTTAAGTTTCTAACAGAATTGTATTGTCCAGAGTCACTCAGGTGGAACGAAGTTATCATTCTATTATTTATATCAAGCTATAGATTGACTACCGATGAGCTTCCTTCTGTTAACATTTCAGATTGTGGACCGAATGTACTTGTAGACAAAAATGTCCTTCACCTCGAATTACGCATGCGGAGGAATATCTATAACTACGCAAGGTCTCATGTACTTGGAAATCAGGCCCTAGAAAATAGCTAGAGTAGTGGTTCTCAAACTGGGGTACCGATCCCTCTAGGGGACTGCGAATGGGTCACATAGCAAAAACTCAGGTACGAGTATTTACGATTGTTGCCATAACGTGGCGAGGAATTCAGTTTAGATGCTGTAAGACTCGACATAGGCACACAGCTTTCACATAATTCGGCAGCATGTGTAGCGAATGTTTGTCTACTGTTTTTTTCTTAACGAACCAGTATGGCATATAAGCGGTTGCTGAAACATTACTGACGTGTAAACATATTATATGTACACATGTTGCGTCTTGTCTGTTACATGTCAAATTTGAACTCATTTCACCTTCTGATGTGATATATACTTCGCGCACTGTGAAACATCAGCAATCTGAAGCGAACTCTCAGATTTCCAGTAGTTGTTAGTTCCCTGAGATTTTCGCAAAATAAGCGGAACTTGTGACAGATTAACAATTTTTTCGTTTGTTAAGAAGTAGATGTTTTTATTTGTTAATAATAAATAATAAATGTAAAATAATGTTATGTTAAAACGTAAATTGAACATTAAAATTATGTTGAATTTTAACTATTTATAACATTTAACTTTATTTTTTTTTTTAAAAAAAAAATTTATAATTTTTTATTTATGTTAATCATTATTTTACAACACCAAGTTTTGTTATCATCATTATCATTATCATAATTATTATTATTATTATTATTATTATTATTATTATTATTATTATTATTATTATTATTATTATTATTATTATTATTATTATTATTATTATCATTTATTATTATTAATATAACAACATCGTAGATTGTTATTTCTCTTACGTTCCCCTGGTGAAAGGAATTCTGACTTCGCCCACAATGTTTTCTTCTCCCATGGAATAAGTGCGATGCAACGATTGAAATTCAATGTTGGTTTTTTCTTATGTTTTACACCAAAGGTTGCAGAAATATCAGGGTCATTAGCGACTACATATAATATTTCATTAGTTATTACAGTAATATAATACAGTATATTAATGCAATAATATTTTACAATGTATTATATCTTACATTAGAATTCACAAGTAACATTATACACAGGGTTGCTTTAAATAAATTTGAATTTAACATGTTTTATTTATTTTGTAATTTGTATTTTGCGATTTGTATATGTTTAATTCCACTAAAAAGTTAAACCATTCATTTTTCTGTTTTGTCAATCAGCAATGTTTTAAGGTCATTAGTCACTCCGTACTTTTTATTTATTTTACGTCAAAAAACAGTTGAAACAGTGTATGACGTGCTATGGGGAAAAATGAATTCTGTGCACATTTTGAAAATTATGTAATCCCTACACTGAGTCATATAATACATAAATTTTGAAAATTAAAAAAAAAGCTCTTATGTAATAAAATCTATTTTCAAGGATAAATAAGCAATACATTTTGGGCTCTTATCCATGATGTCCTTCGTCAAGGAATAGTACTTCCTGCCGCAACAACATGGAAACGATAATTTGAATAACTATATTTTCCAATGAATTCTAGAAGACATGCACAGATAATGAAGTTACATTTATGTCCAGAAGCAAAACAAGGGGCCATCTCAGCATTTGCTCAATGGATCAGGGAAACTGGACGAAAAACTTGATCGAGATGGAGGTCATTGACCTGTAGAGAAGCTGCAGTACAATACTTGTTACAGGTTGTTTATACACATTTATAAAGTCCAGATGGTAAATAATTTATTATGTATCATTGTTAAAATTAATGTTACTTGTCTTGTGATGCTCAGTATAATTGTATAGAAACAGTTACGCAGCAGAAACGATTTCACTTTGGATTTACATTTTTCTATTGAATTTAATCGTTTAATGTCATCTCGCAAAGTATGGTAAAATAATGTTCATGTATTGTATGTGAATTTTTTGTAATGAGCTGTTTGTAATGAGCATATTTGCTTCTCATGTTATTATATGGATGACACTGAATAAGAGTATGGTTTATAGATAGAGATGTTTTTCAGCAATGACTGACGATTATTTTATATCTTCCTTCGTGTCGGCGAGTTCATTTGGTATGACCAATTCTTAGGCCAGTGAGAATTGTTCGTTGTTTCCTGTTTTTAAGAAAGGGGAGATGAAAATCGAGAGTTTTATTTTTTACCGGGACCAGCTTATTTGGAGGTGATCTAAGCCATTTGTCATTCCAAAATTCCCTATTTCTTTAGTGAAGCTCGTTTTTGTGGTCAGTGTGAGACACAGACATTTCTAGAAATTAAAAGTGGTTTGTTGTGAGTGTTGGACTTCTTTTCGGCTTACATAATGAATTAAATACTTTGATGTACGTTGTCCAAATTATTTGTGCTATTGCTGTTCAGGTCTGGTCATGTCACACCCATTTTCACTACCCTGATCCTGCAGTTTATAAGTCATTCGTTGAAAGCTCTCCTGGTTTACGCGTTGCACGTGAAGAATTTTGATATTAAATAGTTATGTTGAAAAGAATATGGAACTCCAGGATTCTCGTCTCAGAATACATGGCGTTGGGGTCATTAGTGATGAATTTGTGAGAACCGGTGTTCTTCAATTGTCTTTTCTCCCGAAAGACTTCACGGCGCTTCCTGTAACTTACAAATTTTACAATTAGGGGTCGTGTTTTCCCTGCGATCTTGGGTCCTACTCTATGACATCTGTCAATGTCGTTCAGGCTCAAATCGACACTTACCTTTTTTGCCACAGCAAGCGCAAGTTGGACTGGATCTTCATTGTCTTTCTCCTTGAATCTGAAGACCTGCAAGGAATTCCGCCGCGTATACGTCTCCAGTTGATCTGTTCTCACGTCGATGTCTGCTTTCAGACTTTTTATTTCTCTGTCTCGGTCTTCAATTTTCCAGCGAAAATTGTTAATTAGATCGGTGTTAAAATGCTTTCCTCGAAATACTTGGCGACCGTTCCAGTGAGGACCGCCGCCAAAGAGGCGAGGAAGGCATTTAACCACTTCCTGCACGATTGTATTGGTTTCAGCCTGTAAATTATTTTGGTTACTCTTAGTAGTTCCTCTGGTATTCGATGCCATGCTGACAAGTGAAGCAGAAAGACAAAAAAACCCTACCCAAATTAAATTAAATAAGTATAAGTAGAGTTTAAAGGTAAGATTCACAAAATATTAGAGGGAAATTAGAAGTAATGTAAGAGGAGATAAATTTGAAAGAATGTGTAAATTGGTTAAACTAAGAAATAGGTTTTACAGTTTTACTTGCAGCGAGGAGCAGATTCAGATGAAATTGCTACATGAAGTAAATGGAGAGTAAAGAGAGTATAGCGGAAAGAAAATTAGGATTTTGAAAATACGAGTTACCATTAAGATAACGATTGACAAGAGAATACCAAGTAAGCGATAGTATAAAATACCATGCTTATCTTAGAGTTCTTACGCTGCTTACAGTTCTTCGACTGGACCCTTGCTGTACACTGTGCCGTTGACCACCTGCACAAAACTACGTGCGCGTAAGCTCGGAGCGCTCCAGAACAATGCTCACTCGAGAAGGAAAATCCACGGATTGATATATAATGTGTGTGTGTATATACATAGATGAGAGTAATGAAAATGTAACACAGGATACGCAACACATTAAGCTATTGTAGTAGAAATAATTTATTTAGGAAGGCTCTTTCCATTTCTGCTTTCACTCTCCAGTCCGTGGTTGGTGCAGTTTTCCCTTCGCTGTATGCCTGGCGTGCATTGCATTTTGCACTTTCACTGACCTCGCGAGCCACACATGAGCCACGCGAGTACAAACCTAGCAAGCTAGGAAGGATGGGGGTGGGGTGAGGGGTGAGACCTATTCTAGAAGTGGGGACTAGAAGTGGGAACATGCGTAATGCAACTGTAGCGTGTAAACTGAAATACCAATCGTCAAGAACATGACGGACTGTTACGTACATTTCATGTAATATTGCCTTTTGTATTACATGGGAAATCTATGTGGTCGATAGTTGACAATATGAAATATGAATCTAAAACGAATTGCGAAAACTATATTTGATTTAATCACCAAGTATTATAATTGCTTGTAGGGTTGATTATGTAATTCGTTTAGCTACAATGTAATCACAAATTTAGGGTGGAGCTAAACACAAAATTGTAATACTGAATACTTTTTGTTTGATGATGACAGTCATAGAGTATTTTTCATTAACTATGTTTAATTGAATAAGACAGTTTTTTCAAAGCTATAAAATTCTATTCTTAAAATATCTTTGTTTCATTCTTCTCCAAATTCTGTCAACAGTGCATTATAGGTTTACAATACCAAATCAACGAACACTATTTATTCATTATCGTTTACGACATCGTAAAAAAATTAAGATCTCTGCAACCTATTTAACAAGATCCATAATAATCTCATGATTGCCCGTAACATACCGTCAGAGAGATTTGCTCGTTGGTATCTCTCATTCAGATTCATAATGGGAAAATTGTCACAATATAAGTACTGCCAAACATTCCATGCTTTTTTGGAATTGCTATGGAGCTATGTGAAAGTTCAGTATTCGGACCGGGAGCGGTATCTCAGTGCATCAACTGATGTCACTGCAGCGCCTCTGACCGGGAGGTCCTAGGTTCGAGCCCTGACGGCGGCAGGAGTTTTAACACTAGCTTTTCAGCTAGGTCGAATTCCGTCGCTGTCTGGAGGAAAATTCTAGCAGCCAGCTGCTCTGATCGGCAGTTTTCCGTGGTTTCTCCGATCAACACCAGGCGAATGCCGGAGCAGTACCCTACCAAACGGGCCACGGACCGCGCGCGATCTTTCCTTCTTCTTCTTCTTCTTCCTTGTCCTAGCCTCTCCCCTTACACACACACTTACACTAACATGCACTACACTAGCACATATTCCGGCAGACCGGTCGGGAGCTTAGAGCTGGGGGCGGTGCTCCGCTGGTGGGAGAGTCCTGGTTAGGGGGAAACCCCACTAGCCGACGGTAGGTCAGCGCCGGATCTCACCATCCGGCGGGGGAAGATCACCGCCATCTCCCGAGAAAAAAATGCACTACACTAACGGGACTAATGTCCAAAGCAGTTGACGTGCACGGAAACACGAAAAAATCAATCAAAGAAAATTCAGTGTTTGGTGTGCAGGAAAGAGGAAAAAATAGGAAGCAAGGAAGTAGTGGGTAGATGTTTCTGAAAATAACCACGAGCCGCCTAAATTTATTTCCTCTAGTATTGTCAAAACATCGTTCCAAACTGGGACGGACTCCTTAAAAACGTTACTGTAGTGCCTCTATCCGGAAGATCGTAGGATTCTAGTTCTGACGGTGCACCGGCTGCCATCGCGGAGGTCACATTAGGTCGAATTCAGTCTCTATCTGGAGAAGAATTCTCGCGGCCGGCTGCTCTCGTACTTTTCTGTCGTTTCTACGATCAACCCCAGACGAATTTCGGAGCAGTACTCTAACAAACGGCCCACGGACTCACACCCTTTCTTACCCGCACTTACTCACATGCACTACACTACATTTGTCGGGAGACCAATAGGGAGCTTAGAGCCTGTCTGCAGCGGTGCCATGCTGGTGGGAGATATCTGGTTGGGGAAAATCCCTACAAGCCCCCGTAGGTCGAGGAAGTGCACCGCCACCTCTCGCGATAAAACCATGCACTTCTCTTACGGAAATAATGACCCTGGGAGTTGACACGCCCGGAGTCACTGACCAATCAATCAATCAATAAATCAGTCAGTTGTCCTTAAAAACGGAATTAAACATCTATATTACTAATTTTGAATGGTCACAGAAGTTGGCATAAAATTATTCAGCCTCTGGCCGATTGGGTTTTAAAGTTTTGTCATATTCAATTCGGAGAACATCCAAAAACAATGAAAGTTTCGATTTTGAGTAAAAAAATTGCAAATATCGATTCTGTTATTCCGGCTATTGTCACTCTGCGCGTAGCGACTTCTCATATTCAGTGCGTAACTGCTTACGACACTGCTGACATTGTGACAGCAAGGATTCAGAGAACGACGCCCGCCATTATATATTTGTAATATGTTGCGTTATGGAACAGCAAGTTCTTGTATGTATAGAGCTTGCTCCCTATTCACTTCATAGTTATCCCTATTCATTCATAAACAATACCATTACCTCTGTAGATTAGGGTTCAAGTATTTTTTAACAAAACGACTGGACACTTAATTAGTATTGTGAAATTGCCAGTGACACGGAGTACCCGATATTTCTTTTAATTGATATCCTTATTTATTTGTTTATTTATTTTACGTTAAAAACAGTTAAAGACTGCGTGTGTCGTGCTGTGGGGAGAAGTGAAGTCTGTGCACATTTTCAAAATTCTGTGATCCCTACCCTAAGCCATATACTACTTGAATTTTGAATACAGAAAAAATGAGGGTTTTTTGCAACGATTTATAGATTAATATCTTTAATGAAGTATCTTGAGCGAATTGGAACGGATATTTTGATTTTGGGGGTACTTGAGAGATGGGCTAATTTTATTCCTATATTTTCAAACTTTCTGAAAAATTGCTCCACCGGGAGAGGTGGCTCAGAGCATCACCTGATGTCACTGCAGTTCTCTTGACCGGGAGGTCCTAGGTTCGAGTCCCGACGATGACAGATGAAAGACAGATCTAAAGCCGGCAGTACAGCCCTGAAAAGGATCGCGATATGTCGGTCTAAACGTCGGCACCCCAGCCTTCGACGCGGCGTCACCCGGAGAGCCCAGATCATGACTCTGGCCGCGGAAGCCTACGATATCAGATTTTCGAAACTCACTAGACAGCTGGGTCGAATTCAGGCATTGTCTGGAGGTGAAGGTTGCTGTGATGGGTAGTTTTCCGTGATTTCCCCTTCCTTGTCCTATCATCACCCCTTACTTACACACACTAAAACTTACATACACTACACTACCACACATGTCGGGAGCCGATTCGGGAGCTTAGTGCTTGTCCCAGCTGGGGCAGTGCCCCACTGGTGAGTGATAGCTGGTTGAGGAAACCCCGCTGGTCGATAGGTCGGTCGGCGCCAGATCTCACCGTCTAGCATGGGAAGATCACCGCCACCTCCAGAGGCAAAGAACATGCTCTACACTTACGGGACTAATGACAGCAGTTGACGCGCCCGCAATTACTAATCAATAAATCCAAAATGGCTCCAACTTTTTTTATGAAACTTTGCTTTTGGACAGCGTAAAAGCAGTTTATAAAAGTGGCTCAGGTCTCATCTTTGTTACAATCTGTGAATTTTCAAAAATTGCAAAAGTTAAATATGTTTTGGCGTCTTTCTACAACTACAATATTGAAGATAGATTTTTCCTTCAATTAAGTATGTTCTTCGAAGAGAGATATTAAAATTAGGTCAAACCTAATTTTCAAAACGATGTTTCGGAAACACAAATAGTTTCCGCGTGTTTTTTGTAAAATATAGGCAATCTTTGGACAATTGTTTTGTCACACAGCTCCCAGATTTTTCTTCCTGGTTTGTAACAATATTACGATAATAATTTCTGTTGATCGCATGTTTGGCGTTTTTGAAAATTGATAAAAATGAACATGGCAGAAATACAATGTTGATTGAAGAGATTTTGTCTTAAACGAAACCTGTTCAAAAATATTCTCTTCATTCGGCCGTGTCAGTTTTGTTTTTACTTGCATGCTCTACACTACCACATATGTCGGGGGACCTGTCGGCAGCTTAGAGCTTGTACCAGCTAGGGCGGTGCCCCAACAGTAGGAGATACCAGATTGGGGAACCCCCGCAAGTCGACGTGTAGGTGGGCGACGGATTCGCCATCTGATGGAGGAAGATCACCACCACTTCCCGCGAAAAGCATGCACTACACTTTTTTGGACTAACAACCTTAGTTGATGTTTTTTATTATTTTCTGCTTTTTACACACTGTTTTTATTCAAACATTCAGTAAATGCGATAAATAAAAGATACTATTTAAGAACTGTAATTACTCATTACGTGTACCGTTTGAACCGGAAAGGTAAATCCAGAATATGGTGCTTTTGAGGTTGTTGTACTTCCTTACTATTGTCCAGTAAGTTAAGGCTAAATGTACCGACAATGGTTCCATTTGTCGCCACCACGTGGCAGCACCAAAATAAGCAAAATTTACTAGACTGATAACGTCTGCACAAATTGTCCGACTTTCGATCTGTAAACGGCATTGAACTCCTTTTTAAAATAGAATTCACGCTACGATGCCGTTTTTTCAAAAAATATTTCCAAAAATTTTTTAAAATTATTTCTAATAGTTCCGGGAAGAAATTAAAAAATGTGGGCTTATTGCGCGGTGACGACGTG
The DNA here is from genome assembly GCA_964035755.1 of Teleogryllus oceanicus. Classification (NCBI taxonomy): domain Eukaryota; kingdom Metazoa; phylum Arthropoda; class Insecta; order Orthoptera; family Gryllidae; genus Teleogryllus; species Teleogryllus oceanicus. Next base: position 275,092,486 of record CAXIVR010000001.1, on the reverse strand, counting down.
CTTCCTGAATCCAACGCCGTGTCAATCATGCAAATCGGAAGAATAGGAGCGGCGTAAAGTGAAATTTCGAACAAAATACCTGACCGCCCCCTTCCCGCTTCACGCAGTTGCGTCACTCGATCCTTTTGGGGGCTCCATCAACTGTCCCAGTGCCATATCGGATTTGGAAATCCCGGAACCCCTCCCCCACGGCCACTTTAGCCTAGCCCTTCGCGGCGGGCGCAGAAAGAACGCCCGCCCGGTGCCTAGAGGTTCTCACAGAGTAACAACCTGCTCCATGGTTTCACAATGGGCAAACCGAATCAGACCTGTCGAAAGATTTCAAGATTTTCACCGTGAAATATGAAGATGGAGTCTCACAATTGTTATAAATCTTGGAAACTCAGTCATCGAAGTGAAGATTCAAAGGATTATATAGTACGAGTATATACACTTTACTTTCGATTCCTCGAAATTCGCGTGATGATTATGATGATGATAATAATAATAATAATAGCAACAATAATAAAGTCCTAACGATTCGTTCTTTTCAAGTATTATATTTCTCTGCTAAGAAAGCAAAGGATAAAAGTCAGAGAACTCAGCAGGGTTTTCCAGCGTAGACCAAGACAAGATAAAGAAAAGTTTCTTCAAGAAATATAGCTCGTAATACGCAGTTTTTAACTGTTTTTTTGGCGTTAAATAAATAAATAAAAAAAAGAAAATTGCAAAGAAGTGGAAGAGCATAACAACAAAAGGAGACCTAAAGAAATGTTCCGGGTCATTCGAAATATGACCAGGGAGTGTAAACTGGCAATGAGGAATAGGCAGGGACCGAAAAGGTATTAAATACCGGTATTTTACATACCTTTTTCAAATAACTATGTTCTTTTATACCGGTAAAATAGGACGTCTATAACGGTATGGACGTCCATAAAGGTTATAAGGGTATTATACCCGTATTTTCAATGAACAATAGCTTACCATCCATAAATGTCGACTAAATAAGTTATTTTAGTTAATAATATCTCACAAAATGTTTATTAAACTAATATACTTTTATAATTGTTATTTATTTTTTGAATTATTATTTTGTTCATATATAATACTCGGTTACTAATAATTAACGATACGCGAATGATTCCACTAATTCTTGTATAGTAAATATAATCACTGCACAATGTGTGTCGCCGCACAATGTTCTCGCCTACTGAAAACTGTTCACCGCCCTCTTCCTACGCTTGGGCATATCGAATTGCCCTAGTGTAGCACGCAGCCCGCCGAAGAACGCGGCGAGATGTCTGCAGAGGTCAGAAAAGTCACGCTATCAGAACAGCAGTGTGCCAGAGTTGCGACCCTGCTTCCAGCTCAGAAGGGTGACTACACTTGAGTGCGTGCCCTGGTGGCGCTGGGCTTGGATAGAAAGGAGCGCGAAATGAGGAGCAAACATTAAAAACGTGACATGTCCACTTTACTCCTTTTCGAGAAAACGCAAAAATGTTATGTCATCAAAATTATGCAGTTTTATTTGTACTTAATTCTGAATTATGTATTAATGATAGCTAAATATATTATTAATATAAAATTTAAATATTCTATGAACTTTCATTTAAACAAAACAACATTTATGTCAACTGGTAAAATAGGAAGACTGAACATCAACGGAGAAGTGATGTACAAGGCAGGCGAAGTTAAATACTTATAAATTACAATAACAAAAGGAAAATTTTAAAAGAGCGGAAAGAAAATTACACAAATTCATAAAATATGCAGGCATATCAAGTGATTGATTTCTAAAATTTTAGGTCCCGGAACGCGCTGAAAATGATTTATTAATTTAATAGAAATAATTATATATTTATAATATAATGTAATAATTATCAGCGAGATACAGGAACGCCGTTCCGTCGTGTTCCGTCAGAAATCAAGCCTTGCGTAAGACCAAAATCCAAATAATCGAGAAAATGGTATTTCTAATCCTGTTGTATGGGTGTAAAAGCTGAACATTGAGATAGGCCAAAAAAAGAAAGATGCTTTTGAAGTACGTTTAATATTTTCTTCCGTGTGACGGCCGGGAATTACTTATTCCAATCTTCACGTTTATACAAATAGAACAGAATCATTTTATATCAATATAACGTATTAAGTAAGCTGGGACATGTCACGATTCTTAATATTATATTTTAATGTTTGTTACAGTGTTGGATTCCGGATGCATCTCGCCTGCGCGCTATTTTACCACTTCTTCAATTTTGTCCGAAAGTACGAAAACAGTTTTAAAACTTTACTTGAGAAAACAGATTCATCAGGTGAAGTCTATCAAGGAGACAAACGCCGTTTTGAGATCAAAAATCGAGTCGCAGGATAAAAGAGCTCGTGCGTAATTTCGGCTCATTCTTTCTGGTAGTGGAATGATAACGGAAGATCGTAGAAGTAAAATGTATGTAAAATAAGATGTTAGGACATGGAATATTGGTGATATCTACACAATGAGTTCAATTTTCTTTTTGAAATCAGTTCCAAATCGGAATTGATATTTTGAGTAGTGCCTCAAATAACTTTTTGATGGTATTCGAAGGAAGACGGAAATATGTGAACGAGATATATAGTTTTATACGACTATTACAGATGATATGAGACCGTTTGGTTGTGTTACAGCATCACCAGCTTCATAAGTGGAGAAAAATATATTGAGATTGAAAGGGACGAAACCATTGCCTGCCTGAGAGCACGGCCTCCTCCCGTGCCGCAGGTCACCGGGTAAGGCCGTTCGGCCGCGTCAAGGGAGCCCCCAAAAGGGTCGAGTGACGCAACTGCGTGAAGCGGGAAGGGGGGATCAGGTATTTTTTCCGAAATTTTCATTTTACGCCGCTCCTATTCATCCGATTTGCAGGATTGACACGGCGTTGGATTCAGGAAGCACGTCGTCATCGCTCTATAAGCCCATATTTTTTAATTTCTTCCCGAAACTATGAGAAATTATTTAAATTTTGTTTGGAAATATTTTTTGAAAAAACGGCATCGTAGTCTGAATTCTATTTTAAAAGGGAGGTCAATGCTGTTTACATATCGAAAATCGGGCAATTTGTTCAGACGTTATCGATCTAGTAAATTCCGTGTGATAGTGCTGCGATCTATTGATTTTTCCTATAAGTATTTTTCGGTGCATTTAGCCTTAATAGCTGATGGAGTTGGATGGCTGTTTAGCCATTTTTGGTGTGTAGTGCTGCATTGGGTGATTTCTTCATAAATCGTAGGTATCTGTAGGTTCCGTTGTAGAGTGTCATTTTTCACGTACCAATGTGCATTGGCTAACCTTCGAATACATTTTGACTCGAACCTTCTGAGAATTTCTGTTGGATTTGCTGCCTGATCCCCAAAGTTGAATACCGTGGCTCCAAATTGGCCTGATAATTGCCTTGTTGAGAAGTACCTTGTTGTTCAAACACAGACATGAGTGGCGATAGATAAGCCATGATATTTGAGAGAATTTGATTTTCGCTTCTTTCCTTTTAACAGTTATGAGTCCTCCATGTTAACCTTTTGTCCATATGGAATCCTAGGTATTTAACACAAGTTGTTTGTGGTAAATAAATATTGTTTAGTTGGACTTCAGGCATTCTTTTTTGGAGAGGGTAAACGTAATGGTTTTAGATTTGGAAGCGTTTACTTGGATTCACCACTTTTACCACCAATACTCTAGTTGGTGCATGTGCTCTTGAATGTTTGATGAAGCTTTATTTGGGTGTTCGTGCGCTGCTAGAATGACTGTATCATCCGCAAAAGTTGCAGTCATAGTATTTGCATTGCTTGGTAGATCATATGTATACACAAGGTATAAAACAGGACCAAGCGGAATGGCTTTGTGGTACTCCTGATTTCAGCAAGATGTAATACTGATGGGGCAAAGTCGATTTAATCTTATACAAAAGTCCTTCATGCCAGACTTTGTCCAAAGTCTGTTGTATATCGAGAAACACAGCAGCACAGTAGCGTTTTGACTCGAAGCTTTGAGTAATAACTTCAACAACTCGGCGTGCTTGATCAACTATTGAATGTTGTTCTCTAAATCCAAACTGATGTTCTGTTATTATTTCTTTAAGTAAAGGTTTTAGTTGTTGAAGCTGAACTTTTTCGAATGCCTTCGATAGAACTGGAAGCAGGCTTATGGGGCGATAATATGTTACTTGGTTAGGTGGTTTCCCTGGCTTAAGTATCGCTATGATCTGAGCTATTTTCCATTGGCCCGGGAAGTGATTGCATTGAAGAGCGAGGTGATACATTCGATAACCTTCCGAGGTAGTTCCTGCGGGACTTTCCCTGTGATAAGATCATAACCTGGACTTTTATTAGGATTGATAAAGCGCTGAATTGTTTTAATTTCGTTGGAGGAAAAAGATTGTATTGGGAGTGATAATTGACAGGGAGCGTCATTATATTGAAGTATTTCTTCTTCATCTGCATTGTTCTTTGTAGCCACTGGTTCAAATACTGAAGAGAATGTTCTCCAAATCGTTCACTGTTTTCTACTGCACTTCTTGCTCAAGTCCCGTCTTTCTTTCTTATTGGTAGTACGTGAATTTTTCGACGTTAATTTACTTAGTAGCTTTCCAGAGCGGATAGAGTGTGACAGCAGTTGCTGTTAGTGATTGTACATGTTGTGCAAATGATTCATTTCCGAGCTGTTTCAATAGTTGTTTCAGCTGACTGGTAGCTCCGTTTAAATTAGCTTTGTCTTCTGGGTGTCTGGTTGTCATCCATATTTATCGCAAACGGCGTTTCTCTTTAATTTTTTTCTCTTGGGGATTCCTATTATGTGCGGTTTGATATTGAATCCCACGCGGTCTGTTGAATACAGTTTGTCAAGAATTCAGTGGCTTCGTCAATATATTCTGAGTTTTTCAGTTGTACGTTTGCTGAAAGGTTGCTATCCAAAATTTCACGAAATTTGTTCCAGTCTGTGAATTGGTTGTAAAGTCTTGGTGGCGTAGGTATTTTATTACCTCAGAGTTAATAGTCAGAATTACAGGTCAGTGATCTGATGACATGTCACTGTCTGGTTCTACTATGATTTTGTCTGTAGATATAACTTTAATTATGTAAAAATTTAGGAGGTCCGGGATTTTGTTTTTATTCGTGGGCCAGTAAGTCGGTTCTCCAGTAGACACTACAGTAAGGTTATTTCGGAGAACACAGTTATATAATTGTCTGCCTTTTTGTGATTTAAGACTTGATCCCCACTGGACATTTTTTGAATTTGTAGTCTCCGCCAACAATGAATCTTGATCCAATGTTGTTGAAGAATATTAACAGTTGATGTGCCCGGGAATTAATCAATCAGTTAATCAATCAATAAAATGTATTCAGCGGCTGCAGAGCTTCCAGGTCGGTACGTAGGCCACGATGTATGTTGAAGTAAATTGCGTCCCGTCCCGGAAGGTGCGCTGGTCAGTGTCCCCGGCCGTCTTCCAACATCTTTCCACCCCTCTTGCTGCTCAACAGTTGTCCAGAGTCGTTCCGAAAATTCTTTCCTACCACAGATTATTACTTTCAAAAGGTTACAATTATTTTACAGCTATTGATCAGAATTTGACGTACATATACGGTCTTACTACCCCAATCTCTTTTTGCAATACCCACTTCCACGTGATACGTCGGGTAGTCTGATACGCCGGGTGGTGCGACAGGTCGAGGCCCGTTCACGTAACATTCCTTATCGCTCTTCGCCTGTGTCTTTATGGTGTGTGAGACAGGAATTTTTCGTTTACGCATGGACATATTATTTTTATTTTACAAAGTAATCTTAGGAGTAAATATCATTGCTTTAGTGATTTCAATACATCCATATCTGCGTTTCACTGAAAACCTGTAATCGAACAGATCTCCATAAACCGACAAACGTCGTTCCCATATATCCATCCTTTATGGCTCTTCATATATAAATATCGAAAATCGTTCTGTATTAAGATTTCCACATTCTGTCCCCACGTCTATCTTCAGGACCAATTTTTATCATCGCATACCTACTTTTATATGATTTAAAAAAAATCTGGAATATCTCCGAGATGCTATGAATTTGGCGATAGCCTAACCGAAATAAGGAAAAATGCGAATCTATAAGGGAATCAGAAATCCTCCAGATACCGACAGTACCTGGGCACATTGAATTAGCAGTCCTGACGGCGGCATGATTTTCGACACTAGCTCTTCAGCTAAGTCGAATTCAGTCGCTGTCTGGAGGAGAATTCTAGCGGCCGGCTGAATCTGATCGGTAGTTTTCCATGGTTTCTCCGATCAACACCAGGCGAATGCCGAAGCAGTACCCTACCAAACGGGCCACGGACCGCGCGCGATCTGTCCTTCCTCTTCCTTGTCCTATCCTCTCCCTTTACACACACACACTTACACTAACATGCACTACACTATCACATATTCCGGGAGATCGGTCGGGAGGTTAGAGCTTGTCCCGACTGGTGCGGTGCCCCGCTGGTGGGAGAGTCCTGGTTAGGGGGAAACCCCACTAGCCGACGGTAGGTCGGCGCCGGATCTCGCCGTCCAGCGGGGGAAGAGCACTGCCATCTCCCGCGAAAAAAATGCACTACACAAACGAGACTAATGACCAAAGCAGTTGACGCGCCCGGAAACACGAAAAAATGAATCAATCGATTGAACTAGCAGCACAAAAATCCACTGCAGCTAGCATTCGAAGCGAGGTCCCCAACTCGCGGCTGTTCCTGAGAGTTGCCGCCGGAGTGGCGGGCGCCAAGCCTGAGACCAGCCACCAGGGGCGGTCGATATCGTCCCGGCATATAGCGAGTTCATCACGAGGGGAAAGGGGCAAGGCTGTGGCCCGAAAAAAAGGTGACGAATATGCGCGCGTCCGCCCTCGACATTTCTTGTTTCTTGGTGTAATGGGCGGCGGAATATCATCGCGGGAGATCGTTTGTTGCTTTTTTTCTTTCCTTTTCGTTGAAGAGAGATGTTTGCGTTGTATACAGGTTTCAAGCTGCCCTGTGGTAACGTTTGAAAATTTGAAGAGGGGATAGAAAGATGTGTTGTTTGTGTTTGTAGCAGTGTTTCTAACAATTAGCTTCCAGGCAATGAAATAGTTGAATATGGTTGGCGAAAGCATCAAATTCACACTTCACACACTCTCACACACTTGCACAATCCAACACTCACACACACACACACTGCAAGGTTGCTACTCATTTATTCGTGTATCATACGTATAAAAAGCATTGTAACGAAAATAAGGATTATTGTGTTAAATGTCCCCCACACAAATGGCTGCAAGAGCACGGATCACAATGTTCCTCTGCTGGTGTTCAAATTAGCGATAACCACATGTACAGACGAGACAACTTTAAGCACGTCGGCTGAGACACTGGTAGAATGCATCTGACATTTCTTGACGGCCAGTGTAATACGGTTGCCGTCCATTCTCTGGGGTGGTGATAAACTGTCTGGTGCGTGCATCGGAACCTCGAGTTGCAGAAACACAGCGTGTGCGATGCTACCAGTTCGGGTACCTCTTAGTATACCTCCAAGCTGCACTACTGGCATTACTGAGGCATTGTCAAAATGTGGTACGTGTCACAGAACTCAAAGGATGCGTATACTTCCATTTTTTGTACTATCACCGCTCCCTGACCTACATTCATTTCTTGACAAGTACCCACTGCTTTACAACGAAAGTGACCAGTGCTCAGTGACCTCAACGATAAGAGTGAAGGGCGCATATCAGCGCGATTTAACAGCAAATTGACTGAATGACCGTGGTGGCTCGGATCATATGTGGTGGCCCGGGGCATCAAGTGATGTCATTGTAGTGCCTTTATGGTCAGCAGCAGACTACACCGAGAAGTGCGTTGCGAGAAATGAGCGAGGAGAAATGTGGAAAATCGAAACAAGGAACACTTATCGCCCACCAAACACTTGAAAGTTCGCCTGTCAGGAGCATTACAACAATTTGTTCTCGGGTTCTCTATACTCTCTGGGCTTGCCTGAAGTTTTACCATCGGTAAACATTTGGATTGGCGCAACCGTGGTGTGGTGAGGGAGAAGCGAGATATTTAGGCATTTTGTCGAGTGAAATTTTGTGAAAAAAGTGAAATTTCGTGTTTTGTGGGTTCAAAGCTGAGGTGAATTTAGAAAAATTAAGTGTGTGAGAAATTACAAACAAAATGAAATTGTACGAAACATGTAATGAACAGTATACAAATATTAAGCTGAAGGATGAAACATGGACGACTTTATCCGAAGAATTAAATGGAAGCAAGCAAACAAATTTGGAATTATAATTAGCATTTATTTATTTATTATTAAAAAAAAAACTTCTATAACTAATTTTCGTACTTATTCCAAATTCAATAAAATAATATTGATTTTCGTACATTTGTTTGGATATCTTCTTTTATATCTTATATATCTTAGCTGTAAATTTCTATAGTTATTTATTTATTTTCGGATATTTGTATGTACTCCTAATGCTTCAGTATTGTTGACCACTTCAGTGCTTTTTTATTCAGGTCGATGAACATTTAAACATAATAAAGTATAGCAATTGACGAATTTGATAATACAATAATTTTTTTGGAAACTGCCAATATGTAATTTGATCCATGGGTTCATCGCAAATATATTCGTTATAATTCAATCAGCGAACTCATTAAAAAAATTATATTGAGATATGACAGTGTGTATTTTCAGATGCCGAAGATGAATGAAGAAAGTTGCAGGAATGCTACCGGGATGCTCTTAGGCGTAAAATTGTACGTTCCGTGCACGAGGGCCGTTTTAAAAAAATGGATATTTGAAGATCAGTTGGCCTTCTTCTTGCCCTCAATGAGCAGCAGAGAGGGGCAAAGCAACCTGAAAGTGGAGCTGCAAATTTACCAACTGCGAGTTTATGGTATGGAAAAGGAAATGCCTTTCTCTTCCAGTGTTCCGAAGAGTCTAAGGATGTGATATGCACACCGAAATCGAGGGAATCAGTGGACCCAAGTTTGTAGTACGTAGAGTGGTAGTGGATTTTGGAGTATTTAAAAAGAAAGCAAGAAAGAAAGAAAGAGCAAAAGGAAGGGAAGAAAGGATAATAGAAAGAAAGAAGAAAGAAAGAGAAAGGAAGAAAGAAAGAAAGAAAGAAAGAAAGAAAACGAAAGTGAAAGAAAGAAAGAACGAAAGGAAAGAAAGAAAAACGAAAGTGAAAGAAAGAAATAACGAAAGTGAAAGAAAGAAATAACGAAAGTGAAAGAAAGAAAGAAAGAAAGAAGAACGAAAGTGAAAGAAAGAAAGAAATAACGAAAGTGAAAGAAAGAAAGAAAGAACGAAAGTGAAGAGAAAGAAAGAAAGAACGAAAGTGAAGAGAAAGAATGAAAGAAGCCAAAGTAGGTTGGTAGACGAAGGAAAAGATGAGCTATATTGTTTTTCTGACGATGTTGTAGTCGACAAAATTGCCTGTTATATGAAAGGCAAATAAACATTTTATTTTTGGGAGTGCAAGAGGCAGCGTCTCAAGTGGAATCAGAACAAAATACTTCTGATAATTGCATATATTTTCCTAATTAAAATCAAGATATAAGATAATAAATAAATGCTTGTGACGAAATCTAGAATTATGTTTTCATTGATGTCTCATCAAAAAGTTTATTCCATGATCCTATAATTTTGTGAGCCTGGAAATAATTTCAGTGTGTGATAAATAATGCATGTTAAATGAGTAAAAATATTGCAAATGAGTGAAAATGTTGCAAAAAGCTTCAGATTACACTTTCAGATAACACGTTTTTGCTTTACCTTCACGTTCAATGAAATGGATCAGTAATAACTATTAATTCGTAATTTTAAAAAATGATTTATTGATGTCGAGAATCTCGTTTGTTGAAAATGTTTTAAATCGGCTCAAAGGAGGACTGCTGAACACCAGTGTCATGCGTTCTAAACCTGGGTTTCAGTAATTGAACTATAAAATTGTGAAGGACATGTGAAGAGGTTATTAGTGTATTTTTTGAGGAAGACTTAACCTAAACGAATCAGTTTCAAGAATTATTTTATGAAAAATATTGTCAATGATACTGAACATGTACAACAGCAATAAAAGTAAAAAAATCCAAAAGTTAAGAAACGGATGCGATGATTCGGGCAGAAGTCGTGGCAATTTCATTAAGGAAAGGATCTCTGTCTTCAATACAGTAGTTATAGGAGAGACGCCGAAAAGAAATTGAACTTTTTTGGCCTCTCCCATCTTCCGGCGTCAGCAACTTTCGAAAACTCAGGGATTTTAACGAAAATGAGAATTGAGCCATTATTTTAAGTGATCTTTACTATACGAGGACAAAGTTTAATCAAATAATTTGGTCATTTTTGAGAAAAGTTTGAAAATGTTGAGATATCATGTAGACTGAAAGGTTTAGACGCTAGCTTTTATTACATACGGACGAACGGACGGAGAGACGAACGAACGTACGTACCGACGCACAGACGGACGTTTTTATCGCCAATCGATTTTTTGGTATCAAACGCCCAGAAAACATAGACTCCACACAATTTTCTATATCTTACATTAAGTAGCATACACTTTCCACTTAAAGTCGTGGTAACGAAATAAATCCTAGGCATTTTGGGATCCTCTTGGTTCCCTTTACTTCCCCACGAGACCAAGAAGTAGCTTTTCTGCATTTACTACCAGCAATTCTAAATTGCTCCATCGTAATTTACAAATTGTGCAAACAGCTTAATAGAGCTTCTGAGAGCAATTAATGAGATAGTCGGTTGGTCTCTTCGAGGCACGATCCCCAACGTCTTGAGAGCACTTCTGTGAATCTTGGCATCGCCCCAGACCACCACTGGCAGGATTCTGGCGTTGGGCACTTCACGAAGTTGGACTGCCAGGGGGAATGACTGCTTAGTATTTTTGGTGGGTACTTTTCCTCTCCTGCTTTTAGGAGGCTGGTTTCATCCTTATGGTAGAGAGTCACATCGGCCATGTGGACCCCTTCCCGGCTTTTTATTACCAGATTAGGTTTGAGTTTAACCCCTTCGGCAACGAAGAAAGTGGCTTGCGTGAACACCACAGTGTCTGATTTCCGGAGCATCTTCCCCTCAATGAAGTTCTTGATCTCGTCATGACGCTATATTCTTGCTGGCTTGGTGAAAAATGCACTCACCGAGGATGAGATTCGTTGTTACTACCGCTATATTGCACTTCCTGCAGTGTACATCCTCTCTGGGCCTTCTTCTACTAAGAGTAGTTTTATTGGTAGTGGTATTTGATCTCAATTGGAGTGCAGAGATAAAAAGATCAGGTTTCAGAAGATTATTATCTTTCAAAAAGGCATTTCCAATCGATCGTTTATATGCGGTTTAACCGCTCTCCCTTGTGGTTCTAGCTTCTCCCAGGCGGCTACCTCATCAGCGCATTTCATATAAGCCCTTAAATCTTGTACAGTATAGAGCCAGTTGAGTCTCAGTGTTTTGGCGGCCTTTAATGTCCGTTGGTAGAAAGTCGGACAGGAGTTCAGCCATCTGCAAACGGGATCTGCAGATTTTTCTAATCGTAATCCTAGGTTCAGCGCAACCCTAGGAACGTGTTGGGCGAGCCCTAGCAGATCCAGTTTTTTTAAATTACTAGTATGTGTGATTTTCCACCAAGTGAATTATTTTTACATATTCTACAAATAGCACGATTTTTATATTTCAAATCCTCTTCAAAATAATTCCACACTTCACTCATTTTGTATACGGAGTACACTAATCTAGTCGTCTTTCGGTCACTTTAAAACGCAAAACCGAACTAAAGAGCTCCGTCAGATGCTTCCACGGCTTTCTTCGCCTGGTAGAATGATGATGAATACTAAGCCATCTGTAATACTCGTATACACATGTAGGAACTGTTTGAAGGCCACTCTGATTTGATAGTTCGCTTCCCTGAGCATCGACATAGATGGCATCGATAAAACCAATTGGTAGAGGTAATGTGGCATTGTATAAGTAATAGAGATAAGTCCTAGATACTTTCGATACCTCGACACCCTCGATACTCGGGTGGTATCGATAGCGATACTTTCGGAAAATCACTCGATACTTTTTCGATACTGCAATTTTTATGCCATTTTGTCTTATTTACATTCCTCTGTCTCCTTCCTATTTTTCTTCTGTCAGCAACAAGGAAATATCCGTCTGCTCGGATTCACTTACAGTCGTTGAAATTAGCCAACGCTGCATCGCCCGGGCGCTGTGCCCCGCTCATTATCGCACGCGCGCCTGTCACCATCTCTTGAGCTTTGGGAAACTCTTCCTTGTGAGCTCCCGACAATCTAATGACGAAAGGCACGATAAGCAATGCCCGATGACGGAGTTTCTTCCCGGGATCCCCTCCTCAGCCCACCGTGGAAGCATCTGGCGGAGCTCTTTAGTTCAGTTCTGCCTTTTAAAGTGACCGAAAGACGACTAGATTAGTGCACTCCATATACAAAATGAGTGAAGTGTGGAATTATTTTGAAGAGGATTTGAAATATAACAATCGTGCTATTTGTAGAATATGTAAAAAATCGCTTGGTAAAAAATCACACAATACTAGTAATATACAAAAACATATTACATTAATACATCGGGTAGTATTCAGCTTCACCGAACACAAGTCAACTAATGTTGCACCGGACATTGGAAAGCAGATCGCACAAGTGAAGTGGTAGAAGTTAACCAGTGGCCAGTCGTGTCAAGATCCTCAAGTTCCAACACAAATCCACCAACACTCGTTGATTTTTGGACACAAAGAACAAATTTAAACCAGGAAACAACCATTCAAAAGCAATATGAAAATTTGCTTACATGATACGCAAATATAATCAACAGTTCAGTATTATAAAGAACAATGGATTCAAGGAATTAATTAAACATCTTGAACCTAGACACACCATGCCCACAAGAAAATAACAAACTATATTTTTAATCACGATATCGATTCTCGAATATTTCAGTAGTTTAAAAAAATTAAAGTCACTGTATCTAATTCCGAATAACTCATTTTCAGTATTTATATTAGAAATTTTTAAATTAGTCAAGCATTTATTGTTAAACATTTTAGTTCATTTAATTTATTTTATAGGCACCCTCAACTACTGAAACCCCGAAAATGCATTGACACGTGGTCTCATTATAGGAATATTCTGAAGAATGACCACGAAATATCATGCTATGTGTATACGAAATCACAGGACAAGAGAATGAATTAAATGTGCGGACTTGCTTTCTTCTGATGCAAACGTATTATCTTACTTAAAAAAGTATTTCTCCCCAATTTGAGAAAAAAGTGCTTTTCGATACCTGTGCATTCCATCAGCTACAGTGTTTTCGGACGGACTTTTCAGTACAGCTGGATTGATATATAATGTATAAAAAAGAAAATAGAATGAACCCAGAAAGAGTTCGAATGTTAGTTTTCCTTTATAAGAATCTTTAAAAACTTAAAAAAATGTATGTTCATCTCAATAGTTTTTAAATATTAAAATAGTACATGCATGAAATAATGAAGAACAAAATTTATCCTTCCAATTCTGATTGAACAACGTTTGCTGCTGTCTTTAAATTAGTATGGTATCCAGTATCGAATATCGAGTATCGAAGCTCTCAGACTGGTAAAGGTTACGAGTATCGAGTAACGAGATATTCAGGTATCGACCCATCACTAGTAGACAAGAAGTAGTGCTAACTTCTTAGTGAGCTTTAAATGCGGTTTCTGAAGCCTTATCACAGTTTCCAACAAATTCGATATGGATTCTTTACATGAATTCCAGATGGAGTAGTTTACTCCTAGGTAATAGCAGGATATGATCATTACTGACCAGAAGAATTCTCTCCCCAACCTTTCCAGACGGGCTCCGAATCAGGAATGAATCAGGATCGTTTAAAGGTTGTAATTTGTAATAATGAACACTTCGCGACGGACAATGTCATTCCGAGGGCTCCGAGATATTCCATCACATTATCAACCAAATCTTGAACTCATGTGGCATCTTTTTCAAACTGAACCAGATCGTCAGCAAATGCTAACACGGACACACTCCTTTCTTATAGCGTATCCTTCGTATCCTGACTTGTTTCGCAATTTCTGAAATAAGCATTCCATAATGAAATTAAACAGGAGTGGGGAAAAGGGGTTCCCCTGTTTTACTCCTCTACGAATTAGCACCTCAATTCCTTTCGAAGGGTGCTGAATGATGGTGGAAACGTCGGATTAAGTGTCCATCCAAGGGGCCGCTAAAGGCCGGTTTAAGAGTCGACTTAAGAGTCGACTTAAGAGTCGACTTAAGAGTCGACTTAAGAGTCGACTTAAGAGTCGGCTTAAGAGCCGGCTTAAGAGCCGGCTTAAGAGCCGACTTAAGAGCCGGCTTAAGAGCCGGCTTAAGAGCCGGCTTAAGGGTCGGCTTAAGAGTCTATGACGGCGGAAACGGCTTACCAAAATTGGCAAAGGAATCAGGGATCCCTTTCCTGGACAGAGCCCACTAAATAGTCGCGTGAGGAACTGTGTCAACAGCTTTGGATACATTTTGCACAGCACCGACACCACCATCTGCTTTCTTTCACGTCACTGCTTCGTGATGAATTTGAACATTGGCGAAACAAATTCAGGGAGAAACCCTTTTTGGCGTGGATTGAACTTCACCACGGATCGAATGCGTTTTTCCATAATGACCTAAAAGATTCTGCACAGCAGAGAACTAATTGTGATTGGGCGATAGTTAGTGACAAACTTATTATCCTTACCCTCTGTTGGTATAAGGATGGTGTGGTTAGCTTTCCACCCAGAAGGCACAACGCCACTGTATAAAATTTGGATGTACAATAGGAACAATATTTCAATTTTTGCTCCTCAAGATGCCTAACTTTTATCTTATCTGGTTCTGGAGTAGTGGCATTTTTCATCCCAGCCAGACGACTTTTAATTTCGGCAACTTGCACCACGTATAGAATTGTGTCTGAGTCCAGTTTGGGTGTCGACAATTTATCCCCCTCTCTTAAGTCGGAAAGCCAAATCCGGGGCGTGTTACCCCAAATGGATTTGTACAGGTCATTAACCTCATCCCTGTTTAGGGGCTTTTGGTCGACACTAGTACAGTTAATGGCCGTTCTAATTCACTTTGCAAAAAGTTCTGGATAATTATTGAAAATGACCTGCACCCTAGCGTAAGAGTAGCGCTTCCTAGCGCCTTTGACTACGGGGCCTTTTAGGACTGTTGGTGCTGGGTACAGAGGAGACGGCCAAAATCTCTCCTTACTTGGAAAAGATCTTGTTCAATTGGTCTGGGGATTGAATATTTCTTTTGAGTTCATTTCCCACCTCAACGAGTTCTTGATCTACATTTGTTTGAGAAGTACCTCAGATTCCTCTCCAAGTTCAAATGTTTTCCTTCCAGTTAGGCTTGGCATCTAGTGTGGTCCTATTAAGACAAGTTCCAGTAGTTACGTGTCTGGGTGTCATAGCATCCGGGGAGTCAATAAAATTTGGTCCCGTCGTAACCGACCAACGGTGTCGAAACGGGCTATGTCAATAGCAGATAAAGCAGAATCAAGGAAGAAGGGCACAGCCGAAAGCTCCTGATTCATCTTTGAAACTATAGCAGCTTCCTCGTTAGGCAATCGCACCGTGTCTGCTTCCGAGTAGGTAATGTCTACCATTGCAAGTTTCTCCAGGCCACTGCCTGTGGGTATAGTTTCTGGAAGGAATCGGTAAAAGGCTGTTTGCTGATCTCTACATGTAAAAACGTTTTGACCCCTTTTTCTCGGTCAGAGCAGGGGGTCAAAGGATTTTTTTGTTTTGAGGGTAGGCCTTCGATACAGGGAGAAGAAGAAATCAGCACAGGGATTTGGCTCACTGGACTCTTCGGAGGGCTAATAACCCTGGGAGGCGATGCGATAACAGCAGCATTAGTAGAAGGTCTAACTGAATTATCGGACCTCCGACCAGCAGATGGGGACATAATGATTGTGCAGTCACAGTATCTTCAACCCCAGTGGCTGATAAATATCATCTTATATATTTAGTCTCATTTCTTTTCTTCCCCACCTGTCGAGCGGTCTTACCTTGCAGAGTAGCCCAATTCTCGTTCGTTGTTTCTGGTTGCTCTTTCTCCAATGCAGCCATTTTCATATCATTCTCTGAAGAGAAGACATGTTAGAGGAAGTCATTTACTGTAAATATAGGAACTAGATTTATCCACTTTCCCGTTACCAGGGTTGATACCTAAATACTTAACGTACTAGGATTTGTATAAAGATGGACAGTCACAATTCTCCAAACAAGACAATTTGCATCATATATTCTTATTTCAAGATTATTTTTCATTTACGGGTGTCCTATACATATTAAGGAGAACGGACTTCAGAAGAATTTAGAAATATTTAATGATAAATTGGCGCCAATCTTGTATCTCTTTTAAACCACGATTAACGTTACAGTATGTATAATTCCGTGACCTTTCCTTAAATTACGACGATATCATCAGCATGTAAGTAGACCAAAGTTTTAAAAATTTGTTGCGCCTTCGTAAATGTCGCAACGAGTCTCATAACCCTAATTGGGTATTGAACGTTTCTTAGAAGTAATCCTCCATTAAATAGTTCAAAATAACATTGTTATTGGAAGTAATCCTCCATTAAATAGTCCGTAAAGTCAAGAGGACCGCCAAGTAGCATCTCCGCGTACGCGCCTCTCTCTTCGCGCTCCTGCGTCACTACTCAACGTCAAGAAATGGGAAGGAATTAGTATAGGACTAGGGTTTAAAATTCTTCACAGGGGTTGGACTAGCCCTTGTGAAGCAGCTAAACTCGTTTTGTTGAAAGAAATTTCACATGAGCTTGTCCGGGAATCAAACCCGGACCTCTTTGGTGAAAGGTGAGCGACTTCGCTCTTGAGCCACGAGGCAGCTTACCTCATTCTTTTGTGTGTGGTATTCTATTAGGTATTTAATGTACAAATTTCAAATAATATAATTCCCAGAAATGTTCCCCCAGCCAATCCAGTAGATACGCGTTTGGGTTCACTTATTTGTTTTTTTGCTGTTATGTCACAACTATGACTGGAGTAAATTTAACACATTGCTCATTATTCTCATTTAGTTTATTTTCTTAAATATGATATTCTGCTAATAATGAAAATATGTATGCCAAGTTACAAATACACAACAGATTATGTGCTGTTAAGGCACCAATAGTTTTGCTTCTTTTATGACCACTACTCATATTTTACGTCATGAAATTATTCTATCGATTAGATCATTAATGATTGTTTTGCAGATCCGTTTCAGTTTCTCCACAATTTTCCTTCCATTGGTTTTATCAAGAAATAAAACTACTTTACTTAACCTACTATTTACACTTATTTACATGAACAGTACACATTTCCTCACTTTTTTTTCGAAGACATAGCACAAAATATATTTTACGTTAGGGAGAATGTTTTCCCTCTATTAAATAAAATCTCGCCCTTTTTATAGCTGTGACGAGCAACCTGTGTTCTTCCCCAAACAGCTGTGCAGCTCCTTCATAACGCGCGACCTTCAATGAATAGAGTTCGTGCACCCTCGAACGTTAAAGCACTATCGATCTTCTGCTCATGCGCAGTTCAAGTTTTGCATCACTGGTGCATCTGCACATGCGCAGAATATCGATAGTGCTGCCCGCTATGGCGTGCATGAACTCTCTAATGCACAGTGAATACAAATAAGTAAATACACTGTCGCCTGTTCCGCTGTTGTTTTTTTACTGCCGAATAACGAGAAAATTTTATGGACGCGGCTCAGTAGTTAATGAGAAAAAAGAAAAATCTTTCTTTACATATTGCGCTCAGCAGGCGTGAACCTTGGTTACGCAGTGAAATACGTGTCTTTTGGAACGTGTCAGTGCGATGCTGCGCTATCCAATCTCTGGCTAACCTTTAGAACCACCTTCTCGCTCGCTCGTTCCCGATGCTTTCTTCTTCCCTGTCATCAAATTCTCCAGCTTTCCGCTGACATCCAGACTCCAACTTTCCGCTGATCGTGATTCGTTAGACTTTGTAATATTTTTCATGTGATTTTTTTATTATAAAAGGAGTCCGTGTATTAACCGAATGTTCAATCAATCAAATTTAAACAATTGAGTTATTGCATAAAATAAAGCTTTATAATACACGAAAAATCATAACCTTTTAGATATGTTCTCTATCACGAGGAGGTGGTGTATATTTACTACGACATTTTCTGATACATTTTACATGTACTAATTAATGATTTTAACTGTAAAAAAATAATTTGGCATAATTGAAAATGTGTATAGCTTATTAGAGCTTCATAAGATTTCCAGTTGGTAGATGAAAGACGATTCGGCGGGTCCGTTCTTTATATTCCACAAAATGCCACCGCATCGTTTTATGAAAAAATCTTGCTATATCAAAACATTTACATAGTTGATACATTCGTTGACTTCTCTCTGAGTACACCTTCTGTATTCGAGATTATGACTTCGTCATCCACGAACAGCTGTGCCATTGTGTAATTAAAAGCGTTAAAAATCTCATCTGTAATTACTGAAAATATAACAATAAAAAGAAAGTAAGAGCGCACACTTTACTCTTGCATTATTGTCGGTGTAAACGACAAAAATCAAGTCCGTACTTTAAAGTCTTCTGCACAAAACATAATTTCACCAAATGACAAATTTTACTAGTAATCTCAGAAAGCACGAAAAACATTCCAAGCCGCCTCTTTGTTCTCGCGGGCATTTATTCTCATTTCCTCTTTATGCGAGTGGATACGCATCATTTACCGGTGCGCTGCCGAGGGTAGAGATCTACGCAGTAAGCCTCCCAAGTAGCTGGTGGGTTTCACTGCCCTTCGTCATCCTTAGGTGTAACGAGAAAATATCGAGCAGCGTAATGGAACTCACCACTACGTTGCAGTCACCGCATCTACTCTGAAGGGTTGGGCGCACTTCGTTACTTAAGCCTACTCTTTCAGTTACAGCGTTAAGAAGTTGATTATTTTCCGTTATTTGTCGTGAATTTCATAGTACTATTTCTGCTTTTTTCCGATTTTATGTTTTGCGACGTGACTCATTTTGTCAGAACAACGTTTTTCATTGATTTCAAGAATGTTTCAGTAGAAAGGTACATTTACACATCTCCTCATGAAAATATAATTCATATTATAGTATTTTTACATCTGCGCAACATGTAAATAAAAATCGATAATTGTAAAATACGGCAAAATATTGTTTGTATATTGCTCTTATTAATTTATTAACAAGTTGTTGTGTAAAGATTAAACTTCACTACCTCAGTAAAATGCTTGTGCATTATCCACGTAATTGTAGCTTTTAACTTCTTCCGTCATTAATGTGAGATACATACCTATAATCTTTGACAAATAAAAAATGAAATAAATTAAATAAAAGGATACCCAAGTATAGATTTGAGAATTTTCTAACCGCGATTGTGTATAAGATTATTGCCATTTTGTTTTAATTGATCTCATGACAAGTAAACTTCCATGAAAAATATTTTACCATGGAAATAGTTTTATCGGAACAAAACAAACAACAAATTCAAAAAGTCTATCTAGTGGCCATTTTTGGAAAATGCGTACATTGCCACACTTGAACCACGTTTAAGTAGAGATTGTTTTCAATTATTCAATTGTTTAAAAAAATATTGGTTTCAATTTGGACATACAAAAAATACTTGCGTGATTTATCAGCAACATTGAGGTTCTTGCACTTCTCCCCCATAGTTGGTCGCTCACAGTTTTTTGTCATTAATATATAAATAAGTAAATAAATAAAAGTTAACACACTCTTCATAATAAAAGTTACTCCAGGCTAATCAGGATCGCCTGCCCTCGTCTTCGCCCTTCTGGTTGTCGTACGTACGTTTAGATTCTCAGTTTATTTGTTGAATATTGATAGACAATTGTGAGATTTTGCCGGCCTGGACATCCAAGGTTGCTACGGCTGAAGAGCTATTTCATTATTTGATTATTTATTTATTTGACGTCAAAAACAGTTAAAAATTTTAAGTGACGTGCTATGAAGAGAAGCGAATTCTGTGATCCCTTCCCTAAGATATACCCTACTTGAACTTTGAATAAGTGAGAAATGAGCATTATTTGCAACGATTGTTAACAAAATATTCGCTCCGATGCGATAAAATCTATTTTAAAGGGTAAATGAGTTATAAATTGGGGTTCTTATACCTCATTGTGTCCTTTGTGAAGGAATAATACTTCCTGCGGCGACATGCAACAATAATTTGTATAAATGTATTTCCAACTGAATTCTCGAAAACGTAAACAGAAATGAAGTTACATTTATGCACAGAAGCAAAACAAGGGGCCATCTCAGCATTTGCTCAAAGGATCAAGGAAGCTGAACGAAAAACTTGATCGGAGATAGGGTCATTGAACCAGAAGCTACCTTACAATATTTGTTACAGGTTGTTTAAGATTACAGAGTCCAAATGGTAAATACATTAAATATTATTACATTAATGTTACTTGTGATGCTCGATATAGTCTCTAATTGTATAGAAACAGTTATGCAGCAGAAACGCTTTCACTTGGAATTTATACATTTTTATCAAATTTAATCGTTTAATATCTTCTGGCAAAGTGTACAATAATGTACATGTAGCTGAAGCAGCCCTGAGCCTGAAGGGTCGCAATTTCGAATTCCGCGCTGGGCATGGATGTTTATGTGTGACCGTATACCGCTAGCGTTACTCCCAGTGTTACATTAGTCACTAAATACCTTAGTATTTGAAAAGCAACCTTAAATAAGTAAAAAATCTGAGGTTTGTAGGTTATTCAGTTCAGATGGCACCAATCCCCAAATTAGAATCAGGTCAGCTTTCACGGAAAGAATTGTATTATGAACTTGTAATAGATACGCCGTAAATGACAACGCCACTTGAAAGAACAGCAAATACCAAATATTTTTCATTAAACATGTTTTAGAAAAACAACCAAAAGATGTGGGTGACTTTACAGACAAAATTAAGAAAACACAAAAGTGGTAATGGAGGCCAAGTAACTCATGCTGATGATGTATTAGATGATTGTGAATTATTGAATGATAGTGAATTATTTGGTTAGATGGCTTACAAAAGTTAGCGGCAATATCAGGGACATGGCCATAACACGTGCAAATTTGACAAATCAATTTGCGTATACATTCTATGGAAACAGAATTTTCGGTTTGAAACAGATGAGTCTGTGTTAGTCAGTTCAACGTCTCTTTTATGTGTGCATTGAGATATATTTTTACTGGCGAAAAAAAACCGAGCATGCCCACCCTGCATCTTTGATATGTGGGAAGTGATATACTGTCCGGTAACGTTGATATAAATCTAATTACAATGGTGGATTGGCAGATGCACCAAGGAGCAACACTGTGGAGAGTTTTATGGAGTGAAGATGTGATACGGGTTGATATTTATTAGAAAACGAAGACAAAGTATGGGGACGCCCATCTGTCACAGCGGCAAGTGTACGAGAGGTGTAAGATATTCAGAAAAGCTACAACTCTGTAAGTGATGCTTTACGTCCGGGTCAGGCTCATTGGGTTGTGACAGATGAGTTCATACCATCTTCTCTCGGAAAATTCACGATGACTTTATTATGGGATAAGAATGATCTAACAGTACATGCCCCAAGGTACTACTGGAGCCAGAACCAACTACTCCGGCCATCAAATGGTTTGAAAGCGGCAATACTCACATAGCGAATGCGTTAGCTGAGCGCATGTGGTTTTTCAACATTATAACACCCGCCCGTATTAAGCTCGTGCAACTAAGAAAACAATCGATGATCAACACTTCAAGTACCTTTTACATCCGCCATACTCACCAGATTTAGCTCCGTCAGATATCATCTTTGGTCCATTAATGAGGATCTTGGAGGGCAAAAGTTCAAGTCTGATGAAGACGCCCAATCGGCGGTGCACAAGTGCATACGACTACCAAACAATGTTTTCTTACACGATATTGAAGCACTTCCTATCCGATATAGTCATTGCAATGCATGTGAAAGGGACTTTGTAAAATAATGTACAAGAACACACTATATCTGCAGTTAAATAATGAAACAATTAACTGCGGTTTTCATTCAATTCACCCTCATATTTAAACCCCATTTCAAATTTCCCTCTACGTATTGTCTCCCGACCTTCATTACATACAGCGTGATCAGGCTCGACTTTTACTTTTTTATTTTTTGAAATGTCATTTGATACTATTTTTTAAAAAATGTACTTATTTTCATTTCATAATTTGTATTAATTGCATTATTTGTATTATCTTGCTTATTTTTTAAAAGATTTTGTATGTATTTTGTACATATCTAGACTGATGATGTCAAAGCTGTCGAAAGCCGGCTCTCTCAATAAATCTAAGTTGACAAAAATGACTTCCATTATTTCATCCTTGGATAATGTCAACAATACCTTTTCAGCATTCTCACAAAATACCGGAAATAAAACCGGAATCAAAACCAGATAACCAAATATGCTCAATTAGCTACAGTGGATAATTCTTTCTTGATGTGCTAGGTGTATCTCCTCTACATTGTGAATAATAGACCCAAAGAAAACGTTTAGAATTTTAAAATAGAAAATAACCCTCAAAAATATGTGAAATAGATTGCTTGTTTTTAACTGAACCATGCGAACCTCATTTATAAATATAACGTTAGGATAAAAACTATATCTTGAATGTGAAATAGTCCTAGATAGACAGGTGTTTATTCTAAAATATATTATTTTCTCTTTTCCTGATAATTGTGGGGATGCTGATAAGGTGTTTACTTTTAGTTTACTTTCAGACATTGACACCGTTTTCCATTTTGTGTTCTCACATCTGATTTGTGTACTCACACATGCTCTAATTCACATATAAGTACACATTTAGGAACACGATTGTAAAAATAATACTTTCTATGTGAATAACCTTTTCTTATGAGTCTATTACATGTAGCACTTTGGGCCTGTCTGTTGGCAGATGTGCTGGTATATATTTTCGGGCGGGAATATATTTTCAAAAAAATGCCGATGTCTATTACTATAACACTCGACGTAGAAATCATATTCATCAGGTGACAGAATCAACAGCCCATTACAAAAAATTCACATACAATACATGTACATTATTTTACAACATTTTGCCAGATGACATTAAACGATTAAATTCGATAGAAAAGTTTAAATCCCAAGTGAAATTGTTTCTGCTGCAAATTGTTTCTATACAATTGAGACTATACTGAGCATCACAAGAAAAGTAACATTAATTTTAACAATTATACAGAATGTATTATTTAACATTTGAACTGTATAAACGTGTATAAACAACATGTAACAAGTATTGTATTGCAGCCTCCGGGTCAATGACCCCCATCTCGATCAGGTTTTTCGCCCAGTTTCCATGATCCATTGAGCAAATGCTGGGATGGCTCTTTGTTTTGCTTCTGGACATAAATGTAACTTCATTTTCTGTGCACGTTTTCTAGAATTCAGTGGGAAATACAATTATTCCAATTATCGTTTCCATGTTGTCGCGGCAGGAAGTATTATTCCGAAGGACAACATGGATAAGAGCCAAAATGTATTGCCTTTTTATCCTTGAAAATATATTTTATTACACGGGAGCCTTTTTTTCTTCAATTTTAAGTAGTACATAACAGTGTATGGATCACAGAATTTTGAAAATGTGCACACAATTCACTTTTCCCCATAGCACGTCATACGCAGTTTTAACTGCTTTTTGACGTAAAATAAATAAATAAATGGTAGTTTTTTTTACTCCGGAAGGTAGAGAAATCGACAGTTTTCTGGAAGGGTGAGCAGAGACGGCGCGGTGCTCCAGATTCACTCTCTTTCCTTGAATTCTCCGACTATACAAATACCAGAATTCGAGCTAGGCTGCAGCCGCTGGCCCGTTACAGTTGCTTGCATTCCACACTCCTTTCACTAGGCTAGAGCCGTCGCGCCCAAGCGTCTCCCCCCTCCTTGGAGCTGAGTCGACAAACAGTGGACCACACCGGTCAGCAGATACGCACTGTGCCAGGACACGCCAAGTAGGCCGCTCAACAGAGCAGCTCTGCTTTATATAAACCTTGACAGCCGTACCAATATACAACCTCTCTGGTATTCACCAAGAAAGTCATGTTCGTACCAAATCGCAACTTCATTCAAGCTACAGATGACATATTTCGGTCATTTCTTGTCCAGAAGAGACTTCTCTCGAGTTATAACGACCCCTAGGCCTAGTTCTTTGATATTGTCAAGCGTGCGTGCTGCAACTTGGCCAGTTATCTGGTGGACTGAGGCTAAGGAATTTTTTGGAAGGACGGACACTGAGTATCCGGTGCTTCAGACTCGCCCATTTTCCTGGAATCCTCCAGTTGAACGCTGCACCTCAACATTCAACCCTTGACAAATATTTTGCAGTCTGCACATTGTAGTGGCGGAAATGTAACTGTCGAAAACGGAACAACACAATTTCAATTCAAGGTGCACTCAGTTTGTGACTATTACTTTACATATTAGATAAACTGAAGGCCACAGAAAAAGGCGTAAACAGGTGAATACTAATTCTCCATTACGAAAAGCAAAATTATGAAAAGAAAGAATGGATGACGGGAACAAATAAAAAGCTAAATAAAAGGACACGGTCCTTCTTACACAAAGACAGTACAATGTAATAGAGAAATTAAAAAAGGTGGGTAAGGCAGAAACGAAGAAAATGATAAAAGGAATATATCAAATGACACTAAGGCGAGGAAACGTACGGATATGTTCACTGGTTCAAGTTACACTGTGCAAACGTGCAAGAAAACACAGCTTGAAAGACGGTAGTACAAAGCAAAGAAAATTAAAGTTAATTAGTGAGAACTATAAGAAGAAAACGGGGGAAGGAAAAGAGAAAAGAAAAAAAAGCAGAGCAGAAGGGGAGAGAAAGCGAAAAAATCGTAGCACAGGTGATAGACAACAGAAATCAGATCCACAAAACATTTCAGAGTTGATAAATATCACAACAGACCCCCCTACATAATTTTGAAATTCTAAAGTACTTTTCTGAGGAAATCTTAGGTTAAAAATAATGTACAAATTAATTCCTTGAGATGTTCTGCAATCCGCATGCGATAATTATTTTGAATAAATTGAGAAAAATTGAAAAAAAAGTTGGCTTTATCCACCCCCTAGATCCACCACTGAGGCAGAGGAGGGGAAGACAAGTCGATACCGTCCCCTGCGGCTGCGCGCGCCGGCGCCGGGGCAGCGGGGCTGACAGGCGGACAATCGCCGCTTCCTCCCTCGCTCCGTGCGTCTTCACCGGCCGCCACAAAGACCCTGTCAGCTTCCCCTCTCTCCCCTCCCCTCCCTATACCATCCACCCCTACGCGAGCTGGCGTGTGTCCGAGACCGTCTGCGGCGCGAGGCATATGATGGACGTACGGAGCAACAACTTTTACCCGTGTTTCACCCACCGTATTCTACCTAATCGCCTCCTGTATTATTTCAGTAGCATACATACCTTTTGCGGCTCTCACATGCAACCAGTCTTAATAAATGAGGTCTCTATAGATGAGGTCTCTAAATTTAACGGATACGTGACGAATTGCACTTTGACTTTAAAAATATGAATGACTTGTTTGTCTGAAAAATCTAAATATTTATGTCAAATGCAACCCGCAACACTCGGCCGCATTTTTTAATCTATATCGTTAAATAACTCCTAAACGAAGCGTTTTAGGGCCATAAAAACTGGAATTTTGGGACTGTATTTTAAAGAATGAGATCTTGACATTCTACTATATTTTTGCTGGTTGGACGCTTCTCGAATCTACCCCACATGTTCAGAGTCGGTAGAATCTGCAACTGGTGTGAAATTAAACTAATTACTTGATATTCTACACGATTGAATTACACGGGTGTACCTCTCCGCTCTGTAAAACAAGTTAAATAAGAATAGTTTGTATTGACATGAGTGTATTCTATTTTTATCAATTACAAGGAGACATACAGAACAAGATACGGAGGATAACACGGTCTTGAATAAGATATATTACAGGCTTAATATGGAAATAGAAAAACAGAAAAGGTGGGATTTAACATGCGAGAGTTTTCACACGAGTACGATAGTATGTGCATATTTGAGTACCTATCTCTTTTTACTATCTAATTTTGCTATTACAATACAAAGGGTGTAGCCAAATAAAGTGGTGAAAAGTGCCCCCAAACCAAATCGATAATCGCGATGCTCATATGAAAGAGAATATAAAATGACGTAGATTCACAAAAAAATCAGCCTCTTAAGGCAATCTGTTGCAGAGATACAACGAGAAAGTGACAATGATTAATTGTCTATGATTGTCTAATTGTCAATGATTAATAAATCTACAACTAAGGAATTTGATTTATATTATATACATAAATGATTAATGCACCTAAAACCGAGTAATTTGATTTATATTAGAAACAATAGATAAATCTAAAAACAAAAAGGGTTTGATAATTTTATTTCCATAACATAAATACTTTTATCACAAAACAAACATTTACCACCAAAAAGTTCCAAATCATCCTGGCAAGGTAGACCTTTCAATGATTTTTAAATAAACTGTTTAATTATTGGGGAAACAAGTTTTCCGATCATATTTTGGCGCGAATTCCAAATGTTTAAACTGAAAAAATTTGTATTAATTTTTTTTCACAACCGTCCACATTGTTTAAAAATCTGAAAAAAAAATATTTTATAGGATGTTATAAGACCTATTTTAGAAGAAACAATTGACACAATTTCGACGTTATTACGTCGAAAATGGATTTTTAAAAAATTCTAAATGAATTTGGTAACAAAATTCGTTCAAAAAAATACCTACAAATTCAATTATGTTTCCCCGTCTCTGCAATTTTTTTCAGCCTGATACACGCAATAGATGCTGAGAAAAAATGAAACATGCAAAACACATTTCTCGTTGTATCTCTGCTACAGATTTCCCTAGGAGAGGATTTTTTGTGAATCTACGTCATTTTATATTATCTATCATATGAGCATCCGGATTATCAATTTGGTTTGGGGCACTTTTCACCGCCTTATTCGACTATACCCTTTGTTGGGTAATCCGCAGTAAATTCTCACTCACACTCCACGCTTAGAACTGTATTCTCACATTCATATATTCATCTCTCTTCATTTTCGGATTGTAATACGCTATAAACAATACTACAATGCTTCCTGAGTAACTCGTTAAAAAATTATATTAAATGCTTCAAATGTAATGAAGTTATTTCATACGTTTCATGTGTTTAAGGGGCCACATACAACACTTACAGTAATATTTTATAATTTTCTTTTCGTTTCATAATTAATTGGCGGAATTTTTCTAATATTTCACCTATGAAATAATGAATTGAAAACTCAGATTAATAGAACACAACTCTTGATTATAGGGTACTCATTATGGAATTAAATATTAGGTGCAGTAACTTCTATGATATGATGTGAGGTTCATTTAAAATATTTTTTATAACTCTTTAAAATTGGTTTGGTATCTTCATGCATTTCTTTCTCCCTGTTGTTTTGGACGCTTTTTTCTATAGTATGGGTTATTATCGCGCATTCGAACTTAGAATATATTTAATAATTGATCATTGGATTACAAATTATTGTAACAATGGCCCCACCAGCAAAATTGTTCAGTTGTTGGATATTACATATATAATATAAAACGCACGCACGGGATTCAATCGAGCAGTAATTACTTTCTTAATAACTCTTCATCTCCGTACAGGCAGTTTACATTGGGAGTAAAACACAGAGAATTTACAACGCTAAAAATGGCATTAGTAATGCTACAAGAGCACATATTTTTTCTCGAGCACTTGTTTTCTCGTATTAGATACTACGTTCCAATGTGCAAGCCAGTCACAGCACAGTAATAATAAAAATAATACAAGTGACTTAACCGCGACTAGGTAGTGAAATGTAAGTAAGTAAGTAAGTAAGTAATAATAATAATAATAATAATAATAATAATAATAATAATAATAATAATAATATGAATTTGATTTTATATAATGCGAGCATACACGCTTTAGTTTATCATAGAAGTATGATTATAATCTGCCCTACTGTGTGAAGGCAACAGTTTATGACGTGATCCGAATACGGTTTGTACCGTAAGATAAAGTACACATGCAAATAAGATATCTCTTGGTGAGGTTAAAAGTGGTGAAGGAGGTAGTGGATCAAACGTTTTCATCGTGTAGGCGATGAGCATGCTAGTCGAATAATGCATGAACAAATCCAAAATATGTAAAATTCTTTGATAAACCGTGATGTGCATTAGGGTTTGGGAAGTTGATGTTTAATAATCGGATGGGTGGAAGGGTGGGGTGGCGTCATCTTGAATCAGCTGTTAATCAGCTCCAACCACATCTACTGACACTGTCTCGTACTACCAGCATGGAGAGACGTCAAGGATTGTTCCTGGAAATTTCCAAAGTTTTAGAGAAAAAAATTAATTGCACTTTTGCGGTTTTGCGGTTTTCATTTGATTCTCCTCTGTATGTTTCTGGTGCTGAATGTGAGGGTTCGGGGTAGGTGTGTTTCCTGTCGTGGAAATAACCCAGGAGGCGGGGCGTAAGTTTGTGCAGAGGTGTGTAAAAAGATCAGCAGAGGGGACATATGGATGTCGATTTGTTCATTGAGGAGAATTTCAGATTTTGGTTTTGATTGAAAGATGTAAAAAATGTTGTAAAGCACTCCTCTTCCAGAATTTATGTTCTATTTCAAGAACTTTAATATCTGATTCGGGGTGAAAATTGTGACATATGGTTATAAGATGTATAGCAAAGTGCGATCTGTTGTTATTATGTTTCCATGAATGTAAATATTCTTTAATTCTGGCACTGAAGCTTCTACCGGTCTGGCCTAAGTGGTTTATGTAGCATCGGAATTGTGGCAGTAGAATTCATTAACGCACAATTCGTTATGAGTGGGTGAGATTGCGAAGAGGAGAGTATTTTAAGGATTCGAGTGCGGTAAAGGAAACGTAAAAATTGTGTTTGTGAAGAATGTGAGCTACTTTCTGGATTTTTTTGAAGGAGCGGAATACAAATAAATTTTGAAGGTTTCTGGGTGAGTGAGGTGTGGTTTGTGTACGATCTTAGTTTTCTTTAAATTTGCGGCGTAATGCGTTGTCAGTGAGAGTGGCACTGTATCCATTGGCGGTAGATATGTACCCAACGCACTCACCCAATATGCATGACGCATGGAATACTGCTGTTTCGTTTTGAAAATTGTCTTCTGTAAGGGGAAGGATGACAATTCTGTGAGTTGCGTCATTGAAAGCTGCGTTTTTGTGAGCACATGAATGTTGTTGAGATGTGTTGTGGATGACCGTGACTGGGTGTGCGGATTTTCTAAAAACGTTGAAAACGTGTTTCTTATATACCGAAAAAGATGGTTAGATTTATGAAATTAATGGACTGTTTTTTTATTTCCAATTCCGTAGTGAATTTTATGGATGGGTGACTGGAATTAAAAAAACTCGACGAAGAGGGCAAATTGTCATGTTGTGTCGGTCCTTAGAGCTAAAATGTCATCGATGTAGCAGTACCAGTACGTTAGTTTATAAGGAAGGGGTTGTTTAGTTTCAAACAAGAGTATTTCTAAACGAAGAAAATATTGAAAGAAACTAAAGAACTATAAAAACTTACTAAAGAACCCAGCAGTAAACTTGTTAAGTGGTCGCTATAAAAATAGGTCTCCTTTTCGTTAAAGGTTCTGAATTTTGAAAACTTGCAGAATTAAAAAAATTATGCGAAAAGTATGTGCTGTTGTAGCCCCACTAGACATTTATTCAGAGTGCCCTGTTATACTCGCAGAAACATATTCGTCCTCACTGAATGATGCAACATGCGTACTTTGTAACTTCACACAAGTTCTTAACTTACAAAGCAGTAGC
Source organism: Teleogryllus oceanicus (assembly GCA_964035755.1). Classification (NCBI taxonomy): domain Eukaryota; kingdom Metazoa; phylum Arthropoda; class Insecta; order Orthoptera; family Gryllidae; genus Teleogryllus; species Teleogryllus oceanicus. The sequence goes on along the minus strand of CAXIVR010000001.1, from coordinate 275,062,511 downwards.
AGTATAGCCCCTCAAGAGAGGTCGACTTTAATAGACCACAAGCTCAAAGCAAAGAACGATGAAAGTGAAAGAGGAAGAAATTTTCGTCGCCACTTTGTAAGGAATCGGCGGAAAGGGATTTTCGCTCAATTTCGGTTTGGACACAAAGACGATTTCGCTTCATTTGCCGTCTCAATCCCTCTTTGTCTTTATCAAGGATGTCGAAAGGAAGACGTCGAAAAAAATTCAGGCGACGTATTAAAACGGGGTCTTTCATTAGTAACTGTGCGGTCGGTTGAATTAGCGCTCATTAATATGCAAAATTGGGTAAAGGCGTCGTGGTGCTTTGCGGATGACGCAGGCCCTCGTCAAATTCAGATTTGGTTGCGTGAAGAAGGGATCAACCTCGGTTGCCCTTTGTTAGCGTTTCGGGCCACCATTTATCCGAAGCCTGTGTTATCTTCTTTGAGCGCAGATTTCTAAAATTCCGCAACACATTTATTCGTCATTTATTCTCTTCTGTAATTTGATATAAGGTTTTTCAGATGAATACAGACTTCGTATACTCTCATTTCCTTGTTAAGTTCTTTATTGGAGCATTTTTGGAAATAGAGTATATCTAATCGTTTTATTCCTACCTTCGACAGAAGATTACAAAGCATGCTTTTGAAACGTTACGTTACTGAGTAAACAGTCGACATAATTTGATTATCCTGCATTCGCAACGAAGTATTCGCAAGAATAGCGAAAACGTCGCGTTAATTCCTGTTTTGCGCTTCCATTTAGATATGGAACATTGCATATGGTCATTGAACTATGTTTTGCCACCTGGTAATTCGTATAGGCAATAAGAAAATGAAGACAGTTTTGTCTTGGAATGCCAAGAGAAGAGAGGTGAATTTAAAGAAATTGAAACTGCTACCAAAAAATATCAGAATGTTTCTTGATCGAGCACTCGCCAGTGGGTAGGGATCCAGTATCGAACCGATATTGATGAGATACATGAATTTCCGTTTTTTCTATCGATATCAATAACGTAATAAAGTATCGATACGTTGATATTGTCGAAATTAACAATCATTTCTTCTAATATCGATCGGGGATATTTAATATAATACAAGCTTTTATTACTTTTTAATTTCTCGTATGCGTACGGAGAAATACACGTAGTAATATACCATACGAAATAATATACATAGTATGGAGAAAGTTATGTAATGTTGGGCGAAAAAAATGGCGAATTATTTTCTTTTAGAATGTTGAGTTTCCCAATAATTAAACACAATATTGTTTGATGAAATAACAAGTGTTTAATCAAAACATTAAGGTTTTCACGGAAGGTTTCGTGGTTATTTGTTACCTAAATTTTGTCAAGAAACTTAAAGGAATTCGAAATTAGGAAACCTAAAATTAGAAATTATTACAGCATTACTCTAATATTAAAGAATTGGAATACCGTTTGAATTCAGTTTCCAGATACAGGTTTAATTTGAATCACATATTCGATTTTATGAATCCCCTTATTTTAGACACATAGTAGCTAGTACCCGAGGAGAAAATTTAAATAATGCAGTCTGGTATCCAAACAAATCTTTATTTTACCTCTCCTCTTTTTACTTTCTCTTTTTACTTTCTCTTTCTTTCAATTTGTTACTTATTTTTCTTAATGCTTTTTCGTCCGCTCCTCTTTTATCTTCTCCCTCCCTTCCTAAGTACTCGTCTACCCTACCACATCTTCTTGGATTTCTTAGGGAATTTTTTGCACTTCATTCCTTGTCTTGGACCTCCCAAGAACATGAGTTTGCTTTATAGCTCTTTTCTGAAGAGTATTATGACTATCCTTCCTTTGGCACAAAGCAAACTCTATAATTTTATAAACAATGTGTTGAGAATGTTCATTTTCTTCCATTTTTCCATTTTCCGAATTCCATTTTTAACTTGTTCTTACCTTATATGAAGCATGCTCATAAAATTTTGTAGTAAAACAACTGGAGTGACAATACGGAAATTAGTATAGGATTTTGTTTATTTCAAATACCGAATATGATCATATCTTTTGAAAGTTGCGTGAAAGGAACATTTTATAATGATTTTCGAAATCAGCATGATCATTTTCTTTGAAAACACCTGCTTTCATCCTGAAGGCATGAAAAACATTCTCTAGTGTTACTAGCGAACTGAACATTATGATATCAGTAAGACAATCATAATAGGCTAGTTTCTTCTTCAACCATTGAAGACGTACGTCTAAATGAGATTTTCAGAGAACGAGATGATATTTCTTGCTTAAATTTGTTTCTATCATATTTGGAATATTAATATGTTTTTGCAACTTTTTGCGTTGAAAATCTTAAATGGACGTAATAACTGCTTAATTTGACGACACATATACTGCATATTACCAGATTCAACTGTCGTAAATATTACGTAAGGTTCTCGTGTTCATGATATATATATATATATATATATATATATATATATATATATATATATATATATATATATATATATATCATGTATTAAGTAACGAATAAATCATTTTAATTATTTCAATAGATAAGACGAACATTTGTGTTCTTTCCCCGCGATTGTGGGACTCCCGTCAACGAAGCTGCTTATCTGTCGAGCGAATGAGGCTGATGCACGCGGGCGGGGAATACGTCCGGGAGTAGACGATTGATTGATTGATTGATTACTGATTCCGGGCGTGTAAACCACCGAGGTCATTAGTCCCGTAAGTGTAGTGAATGCTTTTCATCGGGAGGTGGCAGTGATCATCCCCCACTGAATGGCGAGATCAGGCGCCGACCTACCGTCGACTAGTGGGTTTTCCCAAACAGGTATCACCCACCTACGGGGCACCGCCTCAGTCGAGACTAGTTCTAAGTCCTCGACTGGTCTCCCGGCATTTGAGGTAGTGTAGTGCATGTTAGTGTAAGAGTGTGTATAAGGTGAGAGGATAGGACAAGGAAGGGGAAGGACAGATCGCGCGCGGTCCGTCGCCCGTTTGGTAGGGTACTGCTCCGGTATTCGCCTGGCGTTGATCGGAGAAACCACGGAGAACTACCGATCAGAGCAGCCGGCCGATAGAATTCTCCTCCGGACAGCGACTGAATTCGACCTAGCTGGAAAGCTAATGTCGAAAATCGGTGCTGGAAAGCGAGTGTCGGGACTCGAACCTAGGACCTCCCGGTCAGAGGTACTGCAGTGACATCAGCTGATGCACTGAGCTACCGCTCCCGATGCGAGTAGGCGAACAGGGTCGGGGGGTAGGTGGGGACGGGGGGAGGACGAGGACAAGGGCGGGAACGGGGGCGGGGCGAAGGTGGTGCGGGGCGGTGCGTTGCGGGGCGGGACGGGGCGAGAGCGGCGACGCGGAGGGGTTGGAGGTGGGAAAGGGGCAGAGATAAAGGCGGGGATGAAGGCGGGGATGAAGGCGGGGATGAAGGCGGGGATGAAGGCGGGGATGAAGGCGGGGATGAAGGCGGGGATGAAGGCGGGGATGAAGGCGGGGATGAAGGCGGGGATGAAGGCGGGGATGAAGGCGGGGATGAAGGCGGGGATGAAGGCGGGGATGAAGGCGGGATGAAGGCGGGGATGAAGGCGGGGATGAAGGCGGGGATGAAGGCGGAGATGAAGGCGGGGATGAAGGCGGGGATGAAGGTTCTACTCTGTTCCTACTTTACGTAAACGATATGCCCTCGACGATTCGAAACGGAAGAACGGTTCTCTTTGCGGATGATACGAACATCCTTTGCAATAAAGAAACCGTAAATAGTACAATATCAGATGTTTCAAATTGGTTCCGAAATAACAAATTAATAGTAAACGAAAAGAAAACGGTTTTAATGCAAGTTTTCCATTTCAAATAAACAATTCTGTGCTCCATTGAAAATGAACGGTGTACCATTGACTGATGTTAAGGCAACAACATTTTTAGGTCTCTCAATTCAGTCAAACCTTAAATGGAACGTCCATTTAAATGAATTGAACACAAAATTAAGTTCATTATGCTACGCGTTCAGAATTCTTGCAAATTCAGTCAGCCTTCTACTGCTCGTTGTGTATACTTCGCGAATGTTCATTCCCGCCTGAGATATGGCATAATATGGGAAATACATCTTATAGCTCCCAGACTTTTAGATTACAAAAACGAATTGTACGAATAATAACCAAATCCCACCCACGTGATTCATGTAAACCTCTCTTCATTAATCTAGAATTCTACCATTACCGTGTCTTTTATTTACGAATCAGTGGTTTTGTAAAAATGACTTGCTCAAGGGCGGGAATATATTTTCAGAAAATGCCGAAGTCTATTACTATAACACTCGACGTAGAAATCATATTCATCAGGTGACAGTATCAACAGCTCATTACAAAAAATTCACATACAATACATGTACATTATTTTACAACACTTTGCCAGATGACATTAAACGATTAAATTCAATAGAAAAGTTTAAATCCCAAGTGAAATCGTTTCTGCTGCATAACTGTTTCTATACAATTAGAGACTATACTGAGCATCACAAGAAAAGGAACATTAATTTTAATTTTAACATTAATTTTTTTTTCTGTGCACGTCTTCTAGAATTCAGTGGGAAATACAATTATTCAAATTATCGTTTCCATGTTGTCGCGGCAGGAAGTAATAAGAGCCAAAATTTATTGCTTATTTATCTTTGAAAATAGATTTTATTACATGGGAGTTTTTTTTTTTTCTCCCTTTCAAAATTCAAAATTTATTGCTTATTTATCCTTGAAAATAGATTTTATTGCTTATTTATCTTTGAAAATAGATTTTATTACATGGGAGTTTTTTGTTTTTTGTCGGTTATCTCAATTCACTTTTCCCCAATAGCACGTCATATGCATTTTTTACCTGTTTTTTTGACGTAAAATAAATAAATAAATAAATAAAGGCGGGGATGAAGGCGGGGATGAAGGCGGGGATGAAGGCGGGATGAAGGCGGGGATGAAGGCGGGGATGAAGGCGGGGATGGGGACGGGAAGGGGACAGGGGCGGTTACGGAAATGGGGACGAGGACGAGGGCGGGACGGTGGTGGGGACGAGGACGGTGGCGGTGGCGGGACGCAGGGGTGGCGGACAGGATGGGGGCAAGAACGAGGTGGGACGAGGGCGGGGTCGGAGCCGGTGGTGGGACGGGGTGGGAATTGGGCAGGAATGGGGCGGAGATGGGACGGGGATGCAGGCGGGAATGTGGGCGGAGCCGGCCTCGGGAAGGGCCGGAGACATGGGCGGGGCGGGGCGGGGCGGGGCGGGGCGGGCGGGCGGGGCGGGCGGGCGGGGCGGGGCGGAAATTGGGACAAGGACGTGGGGGGACAGGGGTGGGGATGGAGGTGGGGACGGTGGCGGGATGTGGGCGTGGGAGGAGGCTGGTGGCGGAGGCTGTACTTCTCGCGAGCGGGGGCGGCTGACAGCGCTGCGTCCCCGATCCGCCGCGGGAAGCAATTAATATTGCGCGCGCGTTCGCCGCGGGATTTGCGGGCGGCGCGCTCGTAATTGGGACGTTGCGGGGGCGGGAGACGCTCGTGCGGGCAGCGGCGACGGCGGCGGTGGCTTCGCCCAGCCCGCCCCCTCGCCCGCCCCGGCCGCCAGTCCCCAGCCGCCGCTACCGTCCCTCATCACCCCTCACGCTCGCCTCCCACTGCCCCACTGGCCCTTGGCGCGCCTCGCCACACGCACTCCTCCGCTCATCCGTCACTGTCCCTATCCTGTCCTTCTCTGTTCCTTCCGTGATCTTCTCTGCTTCCTCCCGTGTGGTACTGCCCCTTACCGGCCTTCACTGGCCGTTCGCCTTCTTCACTGCCCTGCCCCACTCCATTCCCGCTTTCACTGACTCTTCCCCTCGTTCATTACACTTTCACCTTGCTTTCCCCTCCATTGCCGAATCTTCTCCTTTCCTCTCCCATTTCTGTCCTTCATTTTTCCTTCTCCGCCATTCACTGCGCATTTCTCGTCCTTCATTGTCCTCTGCACATTATTATTGCCCCTTCACCTCTTGCATTGTTTGTTCCTATCCTTTACTATTTCCTTCTTTCACTGCTCCCTCCCCTCCTTTACTGCTCGTTCCTGCTCTATACTTCCCTACGTCTTCTTCCCTTCCGCGCTCTTCCTCTTTTTACCAACTGGTCCTTTTCCATTGGTCCCTTCTCGTACGTTATCACCCCGTTCGCTGACAACTTGCCGCCACCAACCCCATCCTTCACCATCGGACTGCTCTCACCGCCGAGCCCACCCGCACTGCTGGGTGGCACTGGACCATCTACCGATTTGTCCCAACCCAATCAACCCAATAAACTTACCCTCCTGGCACAAGACATCTGAAATCACTTTTGCAGTAGTCCTTCCTACCAGAAGTGGGGACCACTGCTTTTTACCCCCATTTTCTCTTCTTTTCCACCTCTTTCTTTATCTCCTCCCTCTTGCTTGGTTCTACTGTGGCTCTTGACCACTTTCCCTTTGTCTTAGTGTTTTTTCTTTGCCATTGCTTTGCCATCGTCTCTAATCTCTTCTTCTTTGTTTTCTGACTTCATCTCTCGGCCCTATCTGCCCTGCTACCCCTAACCATGCAGGCTGTAGCCGTGTGACCCCTCCTCTTAGCATGTCTCCTACATACCTTTATACTACGAGGAAGAGACCCTTCACCCTTGCTCTCATTCCTGCGGATCCTCACATCCTTCTCTATCAGGCAATGTTTCATTTCCCATTGTTATCCCGCTTCCGACTCTTACAGAATTTAGTAGATTTGTGGCCTTCATGTTCATTCACTATCTGAGATCGCTTTCACGCCTTCGCATACGTTTTCCACATCCCCTTTACCTTCTTTATCCCTTTACCCTAGTACGCTCTCTATCTCGCCTTTCTCGTCGCCGCCACCGTATCCTCTTGACTCCGCATTCAGCTGCTCCTTGCCTCTCTTACAACTTCGCCTATGCCTTTACTACCACCACCACCACCACCACTGCCCCCGCTCCCGTACTCGCTTCAGCCGCTCCGCCTCTCTCGCCACCGCCCCCAATTTCCCCATTCTCCGCCACGTTCACCGCCTCCACCAGCCACCCCGCCTCCTCCTCCGCCTCCCGATGTCGCCGGTCTTCGCTTCAGAATCCTCTCCTCGCCCGTCCTCACTTCCTTTCCGCTTCCTTGTTATGCGGTGAGGGGTGGGGATGGTTCGCCAACGCGTGGTCGGGCGAGTGGAGAGGGCGTCTCTCTGAGGATTGCTGCGTTGCCGCACGCACAGAGTCTAGGGCGGCTGTAATCCCGGTATTCCGAAAAGAGAGACGAATCTCGTAATCCTCAGGTTTATTTTTTTTCCTTTTTCAGGGTGCCGGATTCCGGGTTGCCGTGTGGAGTTATCTGGAACCTGAAAACTCATTGGAAGGGTTGAGCGCCCTGTGGTCGCCAGTGCTTGCTACTGAACGGTTGGTGACTTATTGCTTTCACTCTCCTTCCTTCTCTCCTCGGGGACGGGGGCTTAAGCTCTGGATTTTTCCCTTTGCTTTGAAGATAGTGTAATTAAGTAATTAAAAAGGTTTATCCTAGAATGCTTTTACACGATAGATAATAAGAAACATAAGGAGCGCATATTAAGTGTCTACGAATGTACTGTGATTTAATTATTCAACAAAGAATACTTGTTGGAAACTTCGGTGTTAAACTTACATCTATTCAAATTATACATATTTACATGAACTCAAAAACGACCTAGTAAAAAATTGTTGTTTATAACTTTTAAAATTAAAGCAAATAATGCGATGCTGAGAAGTATTTTAGTTAAACAACCGGAACAAAATTTAAAATAAAAGTGAATGAAGTATCCAGTGCTGTATTTCGACGACTTTTTATATGGAATTATATTATTTTAAATTATATTTTTAAAATATTTGATTCCCACACTTAAATGGTTACTGGAGTTAACATTCAAATTTTATTGCATTAAAGTGCCCACTTGACTCACGTGTTACGATAATACGGGAAACATTTAAGAATTAAGAGTTATTGATGCAATGAACTCGCATCTCCTTGTGGCAGCAGTCAAAGCGTGTGCTGAGCAGTATGCCTAACGAACATTCGTCCAATCACCCGTCACTCCAAAGTTGATTTAGTACGTAAATAATTTAATTAGATTTCGATGTTAAAGTAGTGTGGTTCTTGTATGACAGATATAACTTTGTATCTCCACTTTTCCTTACCTATATTTCCACTTATTTAATATTTCCATTCAACATTTGTTAATAAAAATCGGCTGAGCTGTCTCCAGGTAACAACTGGTGTCACTCAGTGACTTTGAACCGGAGGTCGTGGTATTCGAGTCCTGATGAAGGCGTATTTTCGACACTAGCTACATAGTACGGTCGAATTCAGCTGACGGCCGGGAAGTGGTGGTCAGCTTTCTGTTCGGAAGTTTTTCGTGATTTTCTGGTCAATAACAGGTGAATGCCGGAGAAGTACCTTAACATACGGACCACGGACCGTGCGCGATCTTCCCTTGTACACACTGTACACCTACATGCTTTACCATACATATTAGGAGCGTAGATTGTGTCCCGACTTAGTTATGGGTCCTCACTGGGAAGATGCTTCGAGGTGGTAAAGCCCCGCACGCAGACGTGCAGGATGGCGCCTGCCATCCTCCACTGTGGGTGGAACACCGTGACTTCCCAGGATAAAGCATGCATTACACTTACGGGATTACAGCCCTAATTAGTTGTTGCGCCCGGAATCAATTCTCATTCAGGCGGAAGCGGTCGGCGATCAGCGCACCCCAAAACGCGGCTGCCCGGCGCTGGCCTCCAACGGCCGGCTTGCTGGGACCTAGAGTTCCTAGTCACAGACATGTATCTAGAGGAAATCGCCCGACTGCAACCCGCGCACAGTTTTGGGTCACTCAGCTCCCCCCGCAGATGGGGAACAACGATTGCGTAGGTAGTCATTTCCTGGTGGGGAAATGCAAGCGACCACCCGGACTCTGAGCTTCACGGCGGAACTCATGTAGATAACATGAGAGAGTAAGTGGCTTGCTGCCGACCCTTGGGCGAGACTGGGCGTGGGACACGTTAGACGGCATCCCTTGTGCAGCTGGTTGCCCAGGTTCGGGTCGACTCACGTCGATTGCCTCGAGGGGAAGGCAGTGAGGAGACGGGTTGGGGGCTCCTAGCCCCCTGGGTCTCGATGCGGGGACCTTCAGTTGGGCATTTGGCTTCGTAGAAGTAATGGCCCGATACTATGGGCAATGAGGAGGGACTTTTGCCTAGCGCATTTGAATAGCGCATTGTTTTGACTCCCGTACTAGCATGGATGGGTTGGAGCTCTCAGCTGGCAAGGTGGCCCGATTCCTTATTCAACCATTTTTCGGCGTTATTCTACATCTACTATATTCAAAATTGAGATTTTTTTCTTGAGTGAAATTTCTTTCGTAAAGGAAGCTCTTGAATTATGATCATGTAAAAGTTTTGGAAAATACGAAGAATTTTCGAACAATATTGCATGAAATATAGACAATTTGAAAACAAAATCCTCAAAAACTGCTCCAATTTTTAAAACAATTTCTCCTCGTATGTATCAAATAATGGGAAAATGGTGCTTGTCTCATTTTCGGCGAACAGTTTATATTTTCGAAAATTTCAAAAATTGATATTGCAAAAGTACAATATGGAAGATAAAAGTTTTTGTGTTCATTGAAATCTGTTCTAAAAAAGAGTCTTTAAAAAGTTTACATATTTTTTAAAAAAATGCGAGTAATTTTCGCATAATTTGTGCATGAAGCTAATACAATTTATAAAAAAGGCATTTTCTTAGAAACAGCTCTCTGTAATTTTTTGAACGGACAGAGCAAACGACGCTTAAAAAATAGGGGTAGGTCTAATATTCGTTAAACTCTCTGAATTTTAAAATATTCCAGAAGTTGCGAAATATTTTGAGAAAGTATGTGCTATTGTAGTACCACTAGTTTTATTTTCCTATACGAAAGGAATTAAATGTTCTTGAAATTGTATTTCCATGGGTTGGTATGCTTATCTGTAATTAACATTAAAGCAGGACGACTGTGTTCGCTATGCAGAGAATTTGACACCAATATACGATTGATTGATTCGTGATTACGGGCGCGTCAACTGCTGAGGTCATTCGACCTGTAAGTGTAGTGTGTTTGTTTATCGCGAGAGGTGGCGGTAAATATTTACCCGCTGAATAGCGAGATCCGGCGCTGACCTACGTCGACTTGCGGGGATTTTTCCTCACCAGGCACCTCCCACCAGGTGGGTACCGCTCCAGCCGGGACAAGCTCTAAGCTCTCGTCTGGTCTCCCGACTAATGTGAAAGTGTAGTGTATGTGAGTGTGTAAGTAAAGAGTGGAGATAGGACCATGAAGAAGGAAAGATCGCGTGCGGTCTGCGGCCCATTTGTTAAGGTACTTCTCTGTCATTCGTCTGATGTTGGTCGCAGAAACCATGGAAAAATACCAATCAGAGCAGCCTACTCCTCCAGAATGTGGATTCAACGTCGCTATGAATACGGTGTCGAATATTCTGACACCGTCGGGACTCGAACTCTACGACATCCAGGTCGGACTCAACTGATGCTCTGAGCCAACTTTTCATGTTCAGTTTTTGAAGTAATAACGCCCAACCAGCATCACAGTTTTTCGTGACATATCTGATATTTATAAATTAAAAAAATAGTGGGAAAATACTGGAGGTGTTATTTATGAATACTGAATACACAAAGGTGACAGAAGTCATGAAATAGCAATATGCAAATATACAGATGGCAGCAGTTTCGCGCACAAATGGTATAAAGCACCAGTGCTTTGGCGGAGCTTTCATTCGTACGCAAGTAATTCTTGGGTAAAGGTTTCTGGCGTGATTATGTCCGCACGTCGGGAATTAACAGACTTGAACACGGAATGGTATTGCAAAATGGAATGTCGCATACGGTGGAGCAAGACGGATGGGACATTCCATTTCGGAAATCAGTGTGGAATTCGAAATTCCGAGATACACTGTGTTAAGTGTGTGCCGAGAATACCTAATGTCAGACCTAACCTCTCACCGCGGACAGCGCAGTGGCCGACGGCCTTCACTTTATGACCGAGAGCATGGCGTTTGCGTGACGCCCGACGAACGTATGCGTTAAGGCATCGTAGTGAAATTGGCAACGGCAGCAGAAGACCGACTCGGCTTTGCTAACACCACTTCATCGCCTGCAGCGCCTCTCCTGGGCTCGTGACCGTATCGATTGGATCCTAGACTGGGAAACCGTGGCTTGGTCAGATGGTAGGGTTCGAATGTGGTGCATTTCCCACGAAGCCATGATCCCAATAACTGAGTAGGTTGTAGTAACATGGAATTGACCGGGTCCTCCAGTTCAACTAAACCGATTATTATTTGAATTGCTTATGTTCAGCTACTTGGAGAACATTTATTGATATACATCATTTTCCTAAATGTCGATGGATTTTTATGATGACAATGCGCCTTGTCGCTGGATCATAATTTATTTGCGATTGGTTTGAAGGACATTCTGACAATTCGAGCGAATGATTTTACCGCCTTGATCGTCAGACATGAATCCAATCGAACATTTATGGGAGATAATCGAAAGGTCAATTCGTGCCCAAATGTCTGCATTGGTAACACTTTCACAATTATGGACGGTTAAAGAGGTAGCATGGCTCAATATTTCTGCAAGGGCTTTCAACGATTTGTTGAGTTTATGCCACGACGAGATGCTGCACTTCACCGTGCAAATGGAGGTCCGACACGATATTAAGAGATACACCACTTTTTGTCCCCTCCGTGTATATAAACATATTACGTTAAATATTTGTTTTATCCTGTTGCTATTTTGTGGAACTGTCATTTTATGGAGTCACTGGACAATTTTTACAAGCTTGCTCGAGTCCTTCTCTGGAGACTGAATTTAATCCAGAATTTAATCGTCATAACCGTCAACTACTGAATTCCGGAACCTTATTTCTGAATGGGTAGTAAAATAGAAAATTTGCTCTTTAGTTGCTCTATAGATATGCAAGCTGCGAAGAGAAATTTGAAATATAAGTTTCGAATCTGTGCAGAATTCGCTTTAAGAAAGAGACGTAGTAGTGGGTCAGGCCTAAAGAGGCACTTTTCTCGTCTTTCATAAAATGAACCTGACTTCATTAGAACTATCGTTTTAATAGTTTAAATTCAGAAAGTAGCCTTCCGATTCCGGATGAATCTTGAAAGAAATACGTATTTTCTTGACAGTACCACCTAAACTCACGATTAATTACGTCGAAACCTGGAGATTTTCTGTCTTTCTACTTGTGTTTAAATGCAACAGATAGTTGAAACTCAAAAGGCCCAGCGGTAGGAGGTTAGCATCTTTTCAGTTCAGATATTGAAATTGTAATATTTCTCAATTGATTTTAGTGGCTTTACACAAACTTGACCATATGGGTTTGTTTTACCACTACCTACATTATTTTTTGTTTGAAAGTTTTTTATTAATTTACATTTTCCTAGAAATATGCTACAATGATTAACGGCTTCAATGTCAGAAATTAAAATTTAAAAATGTATTAATGCAAGTTTTATTTAATTAATTTGAATTATTCAACTTTATTGTTTAACCCATTATTTAATAATCAAACAAATATAATAATTAGTATATATACACTATACAAATATAAATATAATATAATAAAATAATTAGCTTCTAATTAAAAATACTCACTTGTATTCCACGTCTAACGGGATACACATTTCACCAATACTATATCAAAAATAACCTAATTGTATAATATTAGTTACTACCAGAACACCTCTTAGATAATCAACATATGTAAAAATTTTTCGCACAAATAACAAAGCAAGAATAAAACTTCATTATCCACGATTCGATCATTAGTTCAATCATCCTTGCATCCCAAATAAAACCAACACACCCTTAAATTTCAAGAACACATTATTTCACTTAACAAAATACAAATATGTTGTGGTTCTTGGGGGGCGTGCTCCCTAACACTTCTGGAAATGTGAACATCCAGCCAAACCACCCAACCCGCCACATTATTAATATTGATTGTAATTACATGATTAAACGCAATGAAATTAATTACATATTTTTCAATAAGACAAATAAAACTAATACTATTACCTATTTTTAAAAAAATATATTACATCTATAAAAAAAAAAGATAATGCTCCACCAATTGGATTAATAGTCTTTTACTTTCCCGATATCACTCCATTAAAATTATATTTATTATCATTTTTTGAACCAAACGTCATAAACTTTTTATTAAAGTTTAAATGAAATGCCTGAAAAAGGATTATTGATATGATAAATCATGTAAAAATTATTACTTTCATTGAATTTAATACTATTGAACTATTACTTAAAAATTCAAAATTTCTCGTTCGTCATACACCAAAATTCATAAATAAAAAGATAAGCTAATTGATCTAATTTTTTCGTATCCCATTTATAAAGGTAAAAATCCTTTTCATTTTAATTTCAATGTTCAATTCTTTAAAATTATTATTTGCAATAATTCTAATTCTAGGTACAATAATTATCAGCCCCACATGAAAAGAATAGAAATTAATTTACTACTTTTATTCATTAATTCTTCAAAATAATAAATATCCACAGAAGCTGAATAAAATATTTTATTTTCAAGCCATAGCCTCATCAATACTTCTAACCTTCATTATATTAAATTTCATTACATATTCCATGAATGAGTACACAATTAATTCATTAATTTCGGCTACCCTATTCTTAAATATGGCATGAATTATCTTAATATTTCGAAGTAATTCCTAGTCAAATGAAAAATCGTTACTAGTTGAATGTCATACATGCGTTGAAAATAAAAGGAATATTTAAAGAAAGAACTTAATTTCACAAATTATACAAATGAGAAGCACACACGCCAAATTAAAGAAGAAAATGCTTTTAAATTATAAAAAATAAAAAAAATATGTAGTATTTTAAGTTTAAGTATTTATACCTTACCTTGACTACAATAGGCAATGACTATGCATTTTCTCTACATTTCCATAAAATATAGTAGGCTTTTCTACCAACGTAAAATTCAGTAATAATTGTCGACTCGCGAAGCGAGGAAGGGATTTATCTGAGAATTTTCAAAGCAAAAGTCTTATTTCATGGGGCTATTCCATGAGTGAAATTATGTCTAAAGAGTACCAAATTGCCCCGAACTCTGAATATAACTGAAAGCTGCGTTAAAATCAAAGAGATTATTTTATAGTACATGTGGTTTATTCGACATCGAGAGAGATCGATGTATACGGCATTCTAAGATAGATAAATCAGAGTTTGATTGGCCAGTAGAGAGAAGCTGTAAGATAAATCAGATAGAAATAGCAATGAACTTTTTGTGATACATCGCCCTGATTGTCGTATTTTGTATGTATAGTTAAACACAATTGGTTTTAATTTCATAAGTGAAATAGTTGGAGGTAAAGAAACATTGTACAGTACATTGAGGCATGTTTCGATTGTTCCGACAGTTCATGAGGAATGTTCTAAATTTAGTAAACATTTGTCAAATATATTTTTTCCGGTAGGATCACCTAAACACCTTTTATACATCAATTCCGATCTGTAAAATAAATTTAACTTATCAAATAGTAACAAAAACTTTTGCTTCTGGAGATTTAAAATGAATTTGTTCTCATCTGTAAGAGATAGCACTGTCAGATAGTACTAGAACTGTTTTGACGTAAATAAATAAAAAATACTGTTATTCAGTTTTACTCTCAAACCGATCCTCTACTTCCCTGAGTAAAATTCACTGCCAGCGACCATCCTTGGGCAATTTCTTGCGATGCCACCGTTTCAAGAAAGATGACGGAATGTAGTATGGAGCAGCGGACGGATTTCGTCCACTGGTAACTCCTTTACCGAAGCCTTCATGGCTCCATTTTCACACCTCACCTGCAACGCTTCTCTTATAAAACCAAGTTCTATTGATATTGCTAATTTTCGACTCACCGTCTGATCTCGATTGGGAGTCTTCCTTTTCCTGCTTACGTGCTCCTAAACTTACAAACTGCCCAATGCCGGTGTCGTTTGCCGAATTGCTTAACTACGCTCCGTGAAGTCACAGAAGTTAAGCAACTCAAGACACCACATATTCCTGGGGGTGACCATCTGGGCACCCCGGTTAATAACTGCGCCAAGTCTCTCGCCGAAAGGAGAAAAGGCAAGGGCTACTCTCTGACGTTACGTGACGAGACAAAATTTAATGGAGGTTTACCCATGTATGTATCTATACTCAATACCATGACTGCCCGTTTTCTAGATTCCGAAAACGTGTCACAACGCCCTAAGAAAGCGAGGGAAAAGGGCAAAGATTGAACATATGCCAACGCGATGGATATTTGGAATGATAATTAGAATTTAGAACAAGAGAGATCGCCACCTTATTAAGGGCGAGACCGGAGGTCGGATGAAAGAAAGTTCTTCTGAAGCGTGCAGCTGAACTGGGCGGACGTATAAAAACGGTACCCCAGGAAGTGACATTGCAGCGGATTTCAGATTTGGTAACTTTTTCGAGGAAAACTTCTTCTAGAAGACTAGAAGAGGTAATTATTCTATTATAAATTGATTTAAACATAATCTTAGAAGAAAGATAATAAGAAACGTTATGAATTTATAATGGAAGAATTAGGGAGTGGAGTTTTGAATAGATGGCAGTAATTAATAGCTTGCATTCATTTCTCTTTCCAGTTTTTTTTTTCTCTCACATGCTTTCGTATATTTAAATACTTTGAAGTTGGTGCTCATAAAAGGGTGATCTCTGGATTCATTTTCACTCTGAATATCCAGTTGGTCATTAACTGTAATCGAAAATAAAGCAAAATTCATATGAGAGTATTCAAGCATATATAAACTTGAACGAGAAGAAGAAGGCGATTTCTAAGGGAGCAACGGCGTTCTCAACCCGAGGCCACGACGCTTCGGGCGTCGAAGCAGCCTGCGGAAAGGTGTAGAAGGAAGCAAAGTGGACTGCTCTACGCGGCCGAGAACACAGTAAGATCGTTCCAAATAAAATGTTTTGTGGTGGGATAGGAGTGATTCAGTTTAATAAGAAGCTTATTCTGTATCTATCATGTATAAAGAAAAAGGAGGGTAATAGATTTACTCACGCTTAAAAGATAAGAAAAGTAAAGTACATTTGTTTCCAGACTTCTAATACGTGAGAACAGAATCAATCTTTTCTGTCAAAAAGGATTTCAAGATCAATATTGTAATATAGTGATTAAGAGTTTGTGTAAGAGTATAATTATAAATAATAGTAATTTCTGGATTTTAGAGAGAGAAAGAGTTTCTTTTGTTGTAAAAGTAATGTTAAGGGAAAGTATTAATTTTTGATTTTCAATGTGTGTTTCTTTCAAATTTTAAAGTAATATTTTAACGATTCTTTCTGAATTTGAAAGTGTGTTTGTTAAACAATTGGGTTGTAGTGATGAAAGTAGGAAATTGTGTATTGTGTTATTAGTGTTTTTTTCAGTCAAGAGTATTCTGTATTTGATTTTTTCTACATGCTATTGTATGTATTTGTCAAAGCAGCCAATATTTTTAGAATATATTCTGAATTTAGTGAGTGATTCTCACCTGAGTTGTTTGTACTTTTGCATCCAATCCATAAACGATCTTCATACGACCCTGCCCCCTAATTTTATTTATTGTGTCCACACTGGGACGTCTATAGCTGGAGCTAGTCGACCATCTGGTGAATTGTACCACCCCCAAGACGTCTCAGGTCGGGTGCTGGCCTTACGGCTTGTACCACACGACCGTGGCTCGCACTGGCGCCCATAAGCGGCCTGATTGCTGATGCATTTCTACGACAAACCTGATTTGGGTATAAATGAGACCAAAACGGTGTAACTAAATACTAGTACAACGAATCACAGTTCACTAAAATTCTGACAAGCGTTGCAGATACAAGTGTGTTGAGGTGCGTGTTATTTCAGGAGTGGTTTTTTTTTCGAAAAGGATATTTATTATATGAGAGTTTTATCAGTTTCAAATTGTGTCAGGTATTTCTGTGTGAAATATTTTGTGAGAGGTGTATGGTGTCTGGGAAAAGAATTGATTGATTCTAGGCAGTTAATAGATTCAAAATGGCAGATAAGTATAACGTGGCTAGGAATTTACCTACCGTGGAAGGAACTTCTGAGGAATCAGGATAGCGATAGGGAAACTGGGGACAAGCACCAGGCAATGATGATCGTGGAGGAAACGACAGAGCAGAACTAGGAACGACAGGAGAAATTCAGGACGTCGCCGACAGAATCACAGCCAACGCCAACAATGAGATCAGGGATGAGGAAGAACGAAACCTCGAGAGGGCTAATTCAATGATGCAACGATTAATAGGTCAATTTATGCAACAATTAGATGTGAGGTTAGTCATGCAGGAGGAAAAAACAGAGGAAACCATAAAAAATTAGGGTTACTTTGGAAACTAAACTAGAGGAGAACAAGGCTACTTTGGAAACCAAATTAGAAGAAAATAACTCGGCAATAAATGCATTGGAAACTAAACTAGAGGAGAACAAAGTTACTTTGGAAACTAAACTAGAGGAGAACAAGGCTACTTTGGAAACCAAATTAGAGGAAAATAACTCGGCAATAAATGCATTGGAACAAAAATTCACGGAATTCGACACGAAATTAGAAGAAAATAATAGGGAAAGAAGAAAATTTAAAAAGCACAGTTTACTGAATTAGCGGAGCAAAGTGAAGGTCGAATTTAAGAGCGAGGTTCAACAAGAATTAGCACAGGAACACGAGAACTTATAGGAGAAAAATTCACGGAGCTGGGACTTGAATACTAGAAGAAAAGGCTGGATCAAGTAATCAAAAGAATTTGAAACTAGGATCGAAACACAATCGATCTTATAACCGCCGTATCCGACAGGCAAACTGAGGTAGAAACAAGGAGTAGAAAAGTTCCAGAAATTAGTTACTGAACAAGTTCAGTCTGCCAATAAATTGATAGTGGAATAAAGGCTCTTTGATCAGGATGGCGTTCTACAAATACCAAATTAATGCATATAAGAATGAAGTAGTAGAACTGAAAATCAATTAGAAAATTTACTTCATCGAGTGGAGGGAAGTGTTCAGCCCACGTATGTTTCATTGCCGTGTACTCCTAATTTCAGTGCAGGAGATGAAAATCCATGTGTATTTATGAAAGAAGTAGATAATTTTTCTTTAAATTGTGTTCCGGACAGTAAGAAAACTCGAATCGTTTATCGATGTTGCAGGGTACGCACGAATCTGGGCAGATAGTTTAGAGAGTTTCCCAAAACTATGGCCGAACTCAAAGAAAAATTTTATTCGAGATATTGAAATAACGAAACTCAAATCAATTTTAAAGTTAATGTAATGTATGGTACGTGAAGAAGGGTACGATGTCCATGCAGGAATATGCAACGGAGAAATTAGCTTTGTTTCAAATTATGTAATTCGGACGATACCGGATGAAGAAATTGTTCGTCATTAATACGTCATTTTCCTTCCTCGACGCAAAATTTGCTTAAGAATCTCTTACCAATGTCCACTGAAAAATTAATAACGCAACTAGGATTTGTATGATGCCACTTCGTATAATGAAAGGTTACAGAAAGCATGGGCAAATGCTAATGGTCCGGTAAATGGTCAAGATAGCAGACAGCACAACATAATGGGCAAACCAGAAACAGGAGAAACTTACAAAACCGAAACATTACCAAGAAAAACAAACTTATGCTAGACAAGACAGGACCTCGTCTAGATAGAAATAGAAAAATTCTATTGATAGAGTGAGTTTTCCAACCCAGAAATACAGGACCAACATATCTCATGGGACATGAGTCGAAAATTAGAAAGGTTTGTTTCGACACGCCATCCCGCCGCAAACCAAATAGAACAATCTAGTGAAGAAGAGGTGGCGATATTATCAAATCGAATTAATCTCATTTGATGATGAACTGTAACGATAATCTCAATGCATATCAGAAAAACAGTTAATCAGCGATTACTTAGGGAATCAAAAGTGGTTTGCAAAAACAAGAATCCAGTAAAAGATTTTCAATTCGAAATAGAATTCAGATAAAACACTCATTCACGGGTTACCAATATGTCATTCCAGGAAAAATAAGGAAGAGGTGGATAAGCTCATTGGTTACCACATGGTCAAAGATGATATCATCATGAAGTCCAAAACCTCTTATCTAAACTGACAGTGCCTGCAGAAAAGAGTAATGGGAAGATATGCTTGTGTTTAGATGCAAGGCGATTGAACTGGGTTACCTTACCGTACAGAGACAGACCGTTGGGTGTGTAGAGGATTTAACTAATCAATTATCCGGCATCAAGTGGTTGAAAGTTCAACTGACTTCACTGCATCGTATTGGCAACAGCGATAGCACCTGGAATGTAGACAATATACAGGATTTATTCACCGGGGAATTTCTGCATGTCTTCAAAAAGAATGCCATTTGGACTCAAGAACAGTGCATCTGCTCTTGTACAATGCTCCACAATATCATTGGCAGAGAGATGTCCAGTGATGTTTTTATCTATATTGATGACGTGCTTGTGTATTTCAAGACATTTGAAGAACACATGACTAAGCTAGATATTTTGTTGAAACGTCTGATTGAAAATAATTTACAACTGAATTTGGAGAAAAGTAATTTCTGCACTAAACAAGTTAAGTTCCTGGGTTATGATGTGATAGCACGGAGTCAAATGAATATGGAAAAGATGCGAGAGATAGATAAATTGCACTGCCAAAAACACGGGAAACAACCTGCTAAAAGTTTGTTAGGTTGCGTCAATTTTTACGCCAGATTTATTCCACTTGCCATGCACATTGCAATATTTCTTCCGTTGCTGCGAAAGCACACTAGATGAAAGCAAGACAATCGAAAAGTACACTCTACAGTTTGCGAATTCATTTAAAGAATGAAATAAGTGGCAAAATGATGAAACAAACAGATAAAGTAACCGGACAAGAATCATGGAAAGAAAAGAAAAACAAGAGGAGAAAGAAGGAGGAAAAAGAAGGAAGATGAGGAAGAAGACGAGGAGTAGGAGGCAAGAGGGAAGAAAACAAGATTTGCCTGACGTTCTAGAATCAAGAAAAAAAGAAGAGCATAAATTTAGTGAAGATTTTACGGCATATGAAATCAAATCCCATAAAATCTTTTTTCGAAAGAAGTTGGTTATGTGGACCGCCCGTTTTCTTAGATTCCGAAAAACGTGTCACATACCGCCCTAAGAAAGCGAGGGAAAAGAATATTTAATCATGCCAACGCGGATGGATATTTGGAAATGATAATTAGAATTTAGAACAAGAGAGACCGCCACCTTATCCCAAGGGCAAGACCGGAGGTCGGATGAAAGAAAAAGTTCTTTCTGAAGGTAGCAGCTGAACTGGGCGGACGTATGGAAAACGGTACCCCAGGAAGTGACATTGCAGCGGATTTCAGATTTGCAACTTTTTCGAGGAAAACTCTTCTAGAAGACCAGAAGAGGTAATTATTCTATTATAAATTGATTTAAACATAATCTTAGAAGAAAGATAATAAGAAACGTTATGAATTTATAATGAAGAATTAGGGAGTGGAGTTTTGAATAGATGGCAGTAATTAATAGCTTTGCATTCATTTCTCTTTCCAGTTTTTTTTTTCTCTCACATGCTTTTCGTATATTTAAATACTCTCTGAAGTTGGTGCTCAATAAAAGGGTGATCTCTGATTCATTTTCACTCTGAACATCCAGTTGGTCATTAACTGTAATCGAAAATAAAGCAAAATTCATATGAGAGTATTCAAGCATATATAAACTTGAACGAGAAGAAGAAGGCGATTTCTAAGGGAGCAACGGCGTTCTCAACCCGAGGCCACGACGCTTCAAGGCCGAAGCAGCTCGGTGGAAAGGTGTAGAAGGAAGCAAAGTGGACTGCTCTACGCGGCGAGAACACAGAAGATCGTTCCAAATAAAATGTTTTAGGGATAGGAGTGATTCAGTTAATAAGAAAGCTTATTCTGTATCTATCACGTATAAAGAAAAAGGGAGGGTAATAGATTTACCACGCTTAAAAGATAAGTAAAAGTAAAGTACATTTGTTTCCGACTTCTAATACGTGAGAACAGAATCAATCTTTTCTGTCAAAAAGGATTTCAAGATCAAATATTGTAATATAGTGATTAAGAGTTTGTGTAAGAGTATAATTATAATAATAGTAATTCTCTGGATTTTAGAGAGAGAAAGAGTTTCCTTTTGTTGTAAAAGTAATGTTAAGGGAAAAGTATAATTTTGTAAATAATATTTTACGTTCTTTCTGAATTTCTGAAAGTGTGTTTGTTAAACAATTGGGTTGTAGATGAAAGTAGGAAATTGTGTATTGTGTTATTAGTGTTTTTTTTCAGTCAAGAGTATTCTGTATTTGATTTTTTCTTATGTGCCATTGTATGTATTTGTCAAAGCAGCCAATATTTTTAGAATATATTCTGAATTTAGTGAAAAGTGATTCTCACCGAGTTGTTTGTAATTTTGCATCCAATCCATAAACGATCTTCACGACCCTGCCCCTAATTTTTTATTTATTGTGTCCACACTGGGACGTCTATACTGAGCTAGTCGACCATCTGGTGAATTGTGTTCGCCACCCCCCCAAGACGTCTCAGGTCGGGTGCTGGCCTTACGGCTTGTACCGCACACGACTGTGGCTCGCAATACCCAATACCCAATTTACCTGAATTGTAGCGAAAAAGGGGCGACAGAATTAAAAAAAGTCTAGAGGCTGGTTAACAAGCTAGCAAATACGTTCAAACACTGCAATCATTTACAAAACGCTACATCTTCTTTATCTTTAAATTAATATATGAATATTTTCGCTGCTTGGACATAATTATATTCCTTAATGAACTTGGATCCTAGAGATCTCGGTATCGATTCACATTTCTGGGTAATGGGATTTTCAAACTTGTTCATGCCATTTACCACAAGGGAAATTAAATCAAACAAATTAATTACTAATAAATATATTATATTTACCATAACCTTGGTTCAGGAAGTTAAGAAAAATATGGAAAGGAACAATATAAGAGAAAAAGAATCAATGGAGAGAGATATTTTTAAAAATAAATTGCTACAAATGGATTGGTACTATGGAAGGAAGGAGTGGAAAACTGGAACAAATAGGTCCAAAGAGAGGAAAATGATACATAGTGAAAATATGGAGTACTGGTGAAGGTAGAAGCAAATTAAAAAGGAAGTGTTGCAATTGTCTCGTGATCCCTAGATGACCCAAAGGAAGAAAAAAAGAGAAAGAAAGAAGAAATATATTGTATTGAACATTTTTTAGTGGTATCGTAGGCTTCCGCGGCCAGAGTCATGAACTGGGCTGTCCGGGTGACGCCGCGTCGAACAGTCCTTAAGAGGATCGCGATATGTCGGTCGAAACGTCGGCACCCCAGCCTTCGACGCGGCGTCACCCGGAAAGCGCAGATCACAACATTTTTTAGTGCTGCGTGAAACTTCAAAATTAGAATACAGCCAACGTGCCTTATGAGACTTTTTAGATTTGTGTATTAGTTTCAGGTCTAAATATGTAAGTTCACGGTTAATATTATCTATCAAAAATATGTTTTGCAGATTTATTTATTTGATTCGTTAATCTTGATTCACAAAACACTTACGATATAAATTTTAAGTTTAAATTGGCCAAACTCCTTTTGTGATATTTTATATACATGGTATTATATTTTATCATATTCTGTGCGGGTGGTTATCATTCCGGTTCATGTAATCTTCTGTATTCATCTCTTTTAATTCTCGAAGAGCGTGAATCAATTCATCAGTAGAATTCTCACTCTGAAACAAGATTACGCTTCCAATGGCCGAGACTCCCTTTTGAAAAATCTATTTCGTGTCATAATGGATTTTCTTTGTGTTATAAAATGAAACTTAGTGTTTCTTTTATATTCGAAGAATACAGAGAAGCGAAAATAAATTGAAAAAGAACAGTGATACATTTCAATTAACGCAGGCTCTCCCGCGCCTCTCTGGGATTAAACGAACAAACTGAGGATTGCGGGCAAATCAATGGAACTGAGCACGGACTCGGTGGAATGTGCAAAATCTCGAGAACCGAGACGGCGACACATAGTTGCGAAAGAAGGGTTTGTAACAATTATACATGCGTAAGAATACGTGAGTATTCTTATATGACCATTTCTATGCTGAACAGTTTCCATGATTGGGAATTGGATTAATATGAACAAATACGTAATTTAGTAGTTATTTTTTTAATTATGGAGTTATTATATTATTTAATCGTAAGTTAAATATTATACGAAAATTATTCGAAATTAATACGAAAATAAAAAATGATATTATTCGTATTTATTTCTGAGAATCAAAACGAGATTTTACATTTCATTTTTTTAAAATTTAGTATGGAAAAGGTGGTTGTGGTAACATATAATCTGGCATTTTATTTCTTATTATCTTAATCATTGTGATTTCCATGTTATTAATTAAATTTGAACTTATCGTTTAAACGTTCATTTTTTTATTTTTTGAACGGATATTTAATTAAGACGATTATTAAACTAGCTGAGATATCGAAATTGGTTACACAAATTAGTACGATTTCTCAAGTACGTTGATAATCGAAGTGAACAAGAGATGAATTTTGAGATTCTTGCATGAACTTAAGTTAAATGTGAAAGAGAGTTATAAGCAAAAATAAAAATGAAACGAATAATACGAGCAGGAAAAAAGAAGTAATGAATAAAGTTTTGTTTCCTTCTCCCTGGTTTGCAAACATTACATAATTCTAAATCCTTTAAATGAGTTTGTGGAAAACGAAAAACTCCAATTGCCTTCCGAGAAAAAAATTCTTTTGGCCGGAAAGCCTTAGAGGGAGAAATTACTTTCATTTCAGAGGAGTTATTTCTTTACATATTAGACGAATTGTAACATGCAGACAATCAAAAATAATAAGTCGATATTTTACATATATAAAAATGATTGATAAAACATTGTTCATCTAAATCTTTTTTATGTAAATCAAAAGGTGTACTAACATTTTCTGTTGGTTTCCAAAGAATCAGGGAAAAGCTCGTAACAATAATATCTCATTTCGGACTTAAAACGAATGATTGAAAGAAAGTACGATAGTACGATGATTGGAATGTATTATCGTGTGATCGGCGATTGGCAAGTATAATGCCCATCGCCAATCTTTTAAGAGTAAAAGAAATGAAGATGAGACGGCAAAGGAGAAGAATCAGAATTAGAAGGCAATAAAAGGAAGAAACAAAAAATACGTATCCGTGGGGTCATAACACTGTGAGAAAAGGCCACAAAGAGGAGATTCGCTTCGCCCCACTCCGTAGAAAACGAAAAGGAAGAAATTCATGAAATTATGGAGCCTTTAAAGCGTAAGGGATGTTTGCTTCGAAGAATGTAGAGACTGAGTCATTTCAGGAAGTAAAAAGCACACCAGCGTGTTCTTCGTAATATTAGCAAAAATGATTCATTTGCTCCAGATGAATAGATTCCCATAGAAAATGTTTCTTGTAATATCACCACAGCTTTATGCGCATCGCCAAGACTCGATGCGCCTTGTAGACTTCGGTGGTCATTAACATCACTTGTAAACAGCGAGTGTACCGCAATTCTGACGACCGGCTGAAGGGCTAAGGTTCTGTCGGCCGAGGATCGGGTGCGTTCGCAGGACCGCGATACAGGATTCGTAATTATCTCCGCAATTCCATCAGTTCACAAACTTGCGTTTTCTTCGTTTGTATCCGAAAAAAGTAGATTTTTTCTTCGGTAATACTTAGAAATATCTCCGGCTCTTTGACGAAATATAAGCATTACGTTTTGGACGTTATACAAGAGAAATCGTTGATCGAGAAGAAAGAACTGCTGTTCAGAAACGAAATGTTTCTCAACAAAATGCTGTAGGAATCAGTTATTCATCTGAGTGTAGTGAAAATTTGTGTATTTTTAACCACCAGAAATGACTCAACTTTTCACCAATTCGGACAGGGCATTTCATAAAATAGTGTGGAAATGCCGGGACGAAATGAATAATATTGATTCTTCTGTATCTGCTCCTCATTTAGTACAATTCCCAAATATTTACAGCATTTAGCCCTCGGAATATCCTGATTTCCTAATTTATATATGATATCGTCTGTCTTTCTAGAAAGCGCGAATCTAATAAACTTGCACTTGCTGGGATTTAATTTAATTTAATTTGTAATAGCCGATGATTCTAGCTTATCTAAATCAACCTGCAATATTTCTGTATCACTTGTGTTCTTAATTTCCCGATAAATTATACAATCATCTGCAAAAAGACGTATTTTTGATTGAATTCTTTGCCAAATATCATTAATATACGTTATAAATAACAACGGACCTAGGACACTTCTCTGTGGCACTCCGGACGTTACTTCCGCTCTTCAAGAGAAATTTGACCCGATTCGCACTCGTTGAGTACGCGAGCTGAGAAATTCTCGAATCCAGAGAGCAATTCTTCTGTCTTCTGTCTACTTAAGCTTACTAATTTTTTGTATTAATTTCTTCGTGGGGAACGAGGTCGAACGCTTTTGTGAAATCTATAATAATTGCATGAACAATGGAACCTTCATCGAGAGAATCAGCAATGTCCTGACTGACAGTGACTACCTGACTCTCGCATGATACTTTCGCCTCCAATAGTTCTCTCGTTAGATTCTGAAATTTATTATAATATTGATCACTTATTTTTCTTTTCCCATATGAGCGCCTTGTTTTGCTTTTTAACTTTCGTATTCTATTATTATAATATTCTGGATCGGGATTTCTTGTTATGATTTTATACGGTACGTAGAGATCCATACACTTATTAATGATTTACTTTAAATTATTCCTCTTCCTCTACAGAACTACCAATTTCGCCCATGTGGAATAATTATAGATTAATACTTTTGTAAATTGGCCTTATGGTACAAGTAAATCTTCTTATGCTCAGTTCTATGCGGTGTACAGTTCCCTTTCACTTTTAGACACACAGCTGAGTGGTCACTTATACCTGGAACTACGTCACAACTCGTAACGGATCCCTCCGGACGCGTTAAAATGTCTAAAATGGCATTATCTCTTGTTGGCAGCTTTACTACCTGCACTAGGTTATTTGTCCAATCTAGCTCGTTTACTATCGCCTGCGCCCCTCTCCCCTGCGTCACTTCACCTTTCCACTGAATTTGAGATGAATTTAAATCTCCACCGATAATTAACTGTCTGTTCTCCTTAATACTAACGCGCGTTCTTTCTAAGAGTTTCTGCAGGATATTCATATTTTCCTCTGGAGGTCGATACATTCCTATTATTTCCCAAGTATCTCGATCGTTTCTACCCTGAACTTCCACTGCAGTCATTTCACACTCTAGATCAGACCACAATTCTACGGACTTAAAGCAATTTTTTACGCAAATAAACACCCCCCCCACCGCGACTACCCCGATCTCTTCTAAACACTACGCAATCTACCCTAAATATCTCCGCATTTGAGATATCCACACTAAGCCATGATTCCGTTCCTATAATAATATCGGCGTTGTATATTTCCACAAGATTCCAAAAGTTTAAACTTTTATTAACAATGCTTCTACAGTTTACCTGCAGCAATACCAGAGACTTACCCTCATTTGTCCATCGCTTATTCTTCTCAGCTTCTCCCGGGCTCCGCTGTGGCGGCGTGCGCGCTGATCTTCGCAAATAAGAGTCCCAGCTTTGAGGCACCCCTCCTGTTGAGGTGTAGGCCAACGCGGCCCAGGTCGCCGTCTGCAATCCAGGCGTTGGAATCCACCATCTGCACACCTATGCCTACATGCCTATTCGGATCCTGCATGGGATGCCTATTCAGGACCTGCATGCCTATTCGGGTCCAGCGAGTGTCCCTCCTGCGCAATAAACCACTCAAAATTAATTTGCAGTAGGAAAGTTCTCGCTGCTTTTACAAGTTCATATAGGTCACCTATAACATAGTCTACATTCCTTTTCGAGTCGTTTGTTCCCACGTGTAAAATAACTGCATCCGGTCGCCCTAGGTCCTGGTTCTCGAGAACTCGGCGTAGTTGTGCCGTTCGAATGCCCGGAAAACACCGTACGTCTAGAGCCTCGTTGCAAGTCCCAGTACGCCGAACGATGCTGTTCCCTAGAACAAGCACATTTTTATCAGTACCCTTATCAGCATCTGACGTAGTCTCAGAAACACTGCTGGAAATCACCTATAACTGTTCTTCCAGCTCCTTATTCCTTTTCATGCAATCTTCGAGTAATGCCGTTGTTGTCTTAAATTCTTACTCCAGCTCCCGTATTCGCTCATCTGCCCCCTGCTCCCGAATAACACGGCAAGCGCCGCAGGTCCAATCTTTACTGCTTCTAACCCGGCCCTTCACGTTACCACAGCTGTAATGATACCAGTGGTAACACCTATCGCACTTCGCTCCAGAACGCAAGTTCCTTTCACAACCAGCACACGTTATTGCTTGGGGCTGCAAAACTGAGTCGCTGCTAGGGCCTGGATTTAGTTCCACCCCGTCGATTACCAGCAACATAGCAAGAACCACAGAACTCAGCACCGCTGCAAGCCGCCAGGAATCGCTGTGTAGAGTAGCGCCGGGCGCGGCGCTCCAGGTAAGGAGCGCGGCAAAAGACCCCTCGCGCGCCCGGTAACATTCCAAGGAACACCCCATCACCGCCCAGCACCGAATGACGAAGGAAAGGAGGAAGTTAGGAAATTAGGCGAACTGCAGTACGGCACCCCCCTCTGTAATAAGAGACGCCGCTTCTGAGGTAACCTAGGAGGTGCACCCACACGCCCAAACGCCCACACGAGAAGTTGCTCCTCGGGACCCGTCACTCCGCTAAGCCCCTCCCTTCTCTTCGTCACTCCATTCTGCACCCCGCCTTACTCCACATTTCTCGCGAAGCTCAAACCCGCCCGCCCACCCGCCTTCCTCGCCCCTCGCCTCTCACCGCCTCTGCCCACTTCGCCCTGCTCCGCCCCGCTTCGCCCTGCTCGCCGCTCTCGCCCTGCTTCGCCCTGCTTCGCCCGCTTCGCCCCGCTTCGCCCCTCCGCCCTGCCCCGCTCCGCCCTGCCGCCCTGCTCCGCCCCGCTCCGCCCCGCTCCGCCCCGCTCCGCCCTCGCTCCGCCCGCTCCGCCCGCTCCGCCCGCTCGCCCTGCTCCGCCCCGCCCGCTCCGCCCGCTCCGCCCCGCTCCGCCCTCGCTCCGCCCGCTCCGCCCCGCTCCGCCGCTCCGCCCCGCTCCGCCCGCTCCGCCCGCTCCGCCCGCTCCGCCCCGCTCCGCCCGCTCCGCCCCGCTCCGCCCCGCTCCGCCCCGCTCCGCCCCGCTCCGCCCGCTCCGCCCCGCTCGTCTCTTTCCCATACCCCACATTCGCTCGCCCCGCTCCGCCCCGCTCCGCCCCGCTCCGCCCCGCTCCGCCCCGCTCCCCCCGTCTCTTTCCCATACCCCACATTCATTCAAGAAATGTTGAACGCCCTCGCGCCTTGTCGGCTCCTCGCGTGCGCTCCGGCTGAGAGCGTTTAGTGATGAACGGTACTGGAGAGAACGGGAGGGAATCGCATGGAAGTGGTGCAGGTGCTTGAAATGCTTACACGCTGCGCCGCGCTTTCAGATAACGTATAACAGAGACAGATCCGGTAAAGTTAAACGGAATTAGGTCGGAACTGCGTTTTCCCTGTACAAATAGGTGGCTGAGGGTTTTCAACATTCCAATTATTGCTGACTTCCAGGTTCTACTCAAAGTTATTCCGGTGATGTGATAAACGTGGCCTCTGCCATAGTTTGCTACGTGTTACAATATAGACTATCTGTACGTTGTAAATACTAGCGCGCACCTGTACGCATTATCACAGAGCACAAATATACTTGCTTTTTAAGATGGCATCTTAAGGTCACGTGCGAAAGAGGGAGAGAGAAGACAGAACCCAATGGGGAGCTACAACGTCACTACAGCTCCGACTTTTACGGCTTCCTATTGGACTTTGCCTTCCCTCTTCCGTGACCTTGAGATGCCACGTTAAAAAATTCAAGTGTATAGCGTTAGTTTTCTTGAAGCTTCATTGGAAAAACATGCCATTATTCTTCCAATGGCTTTGCCATTTGTGGTTTTCAAATGAAGTGAGATCAACAATTTTCTTTAATTATTTCAGACTTGAGCATTTCTAATTGTATTCGCTCGATGGATGACGTTTACTACACGCATCTACTCTCAACTAAATTACATGGCTTCTAGACTAAAGCAATGTAGTTAAATTACGTCAAATGGCCTATATTTTCAAAACATTCACGACAACCTGCGCCGATGAAGTTCTTGTTGCACAAATATTTATAATGCCAAAGTGTCTGCGAATGTCTGCAAAATGTCAAGGCTGTATTTGTGCATTTCGGGAATAACTTTTATACGTTAATAAAATCCAAGTTTTAGTTCATTTACTAATAAACGTAATAAAATATAATAAGAAAAACATGTTGATGAAATGCTCAATAATAGCATACTGCAAAACTCTGGCGATATGGCATCGTTACGTCAAGCAATAGAAAAAGAGAATTAGGGAAAAGTTTTGCAGACTCTTCAGATGTTCAAAATTAGATTCAATTTAGATGATAAACGTTGTAGTTTATCACAAAGATGATGATTGGTGTACGATACCAAAACTTGGAATTAGGGAAGAAAAAATATCGACTAGAAGTGTTGAAGAGGCTGTTGCAGAAAACAATGGTCACCCTGCCAGTGGTAGAGATTGAAGAACTACGCCGATATATAATCATTAATCTGTTTTTTGCAACTTTTTTTTTGCAAATTCGTTCTGTTTTCGCGCCACTGCTTCCAAGTTCGTATGAGAGTATTGCCTCATAACCTCAGTTCCAGAGTCGCAAAGCACTCAAGCACCCACAATTGGTGTTGCTAAAATAATCACCACCTGTCTGGACAATACCACCACCACGGATACCCATAATATCACCACCATCCACCGATGTCACTAAATTTACAGCCTTCACTGGTACGCTGAAACTTCCACATCCAGTGGTGTTCCTCACTACCTTTACTGCTGTGGCTGTAACTACTCCTCAGAGTCTCCACAACCACAACTTTCACAGTCGGTGCTGCCCAAACCAATACTTTTGCAACCGATGCAATAACTACCACCATCAACGGTGTCACCAATACAACCGGAACCATTATAGGTGTCTTGAAAACAATAATCATCACTCTCACCCATGGTGTCGCGAAACGTACCACCTTACGCCGTCGGTGTCGCTAAAACTACAGCCAAACAATACCGCTTAAACCACTAACATGCACAGTGTCCGTAAAACCACCTCTAGTTCCGCGAAAAAAAACCAAGTCCGGGGTCCACAAAAAAAACCTCAACCGGTATCGAAAAATGCATCACCTCTACCACCCGTGTTCGCAAATTCACCGCCACGGGTGTGAGTGAGTATTTCGTGTTTCCGGGAACAATCTTTCTCAGTAACCCCGTGAATGCAGTGCATTTTATAACAGGTAGGTGTGCCCCGCTAGGACCTGAGTCTCTGTCCCGATCTACACATTGGCTTGTAGCTTTTCCCTTTCAGGTGTCCTCTCCCACGGGACACAGCGATCGTCGGGACTCGAAACCAAGTACCTGCAGGTCAGAGACGCAGAGCAGTGAAGTGCGTCTACCCGTAAACAACTACACTAGTCTACGTCTACACGTACAGATTGGTTTGTTTTTTCGTGTTTCCGGGGGCGTCAACTGCTTTGGTCATTGGTCCCGTTAATGTAGTGCGTGTTTTTTCTCGGAAGATGGCGGTGATCTTCCCCCACTAGATGGCGAGATCCGGCGCCGACCTACCGTCGGCTAGTGGGGTTTCCCCCTAACCAGGACTCACCCACAAGAGGGGCACCGCCCCAGCCGGGACAAGCTCTAAGCTCTCGACCGGTCTCCCGGAATATGTGGTAGTGTAGTGCATGTTAGTGTAAGTGTGTGTGTAAGGTGGAGGGGATAGGACAAGGAAGAGGAAGGAAAGATCGAGCGCGGTCCGTGACCTGTTTGGTAGAATACTGATCCGGCATTCTCCTGGTGTTGATCGGAGAAACCACGGAAAACTACCGATCAGAGCAGCCGGCCACTAGAATTCTCCTCCAGGCAGCGACTGAATTCGACCTAGCTGAAAAGCTAGTGTCGAAAATCCTGCCGCCATCAGGACTTGAACCTAGGACTTCCCGGTCAGAGACGCTGCAGTCTACACGTAGACAATGTTCATTGTTTAGACAAGTGTGATCTATGTAGACAACTGTAATCTTTCTCGTGGAGCAGGAGCGAATCTACGAGGGCCATGTTCCGACCCCCAAAGCCAAAATTTATCGAAAACAGTACTATATATTGATTGGGTCACATTCCCAGGATTACCATTATAAATAAACATTTTTTAAAATTTCAAGTCAACATTGTTTTGTTTCAAAAATATTTATGGGAAGGGTGTCAGTCATGGCCGGAATTGCCTTCGGGACCACCTCCTTTGTGTGTGTGTGTGTGGTGGGGGAAACGAAGAGGTTGGAGGCACGATGAAGTGTCTCTAAAATGTTTCTGCGCCCCAGTTTAGTGGTACTGCACTAGGAGGACAACAGTTTGATGTGCAAGTTGAAAAATTAACTAACTTGCTCATAATGTCTCTTTTAGTCATTTAAACGTTACAAAGCTATTATTTCGTTTGATTTAGTAAAATAGTACCCAGGGCTACGGCAAGGAATGCATGCCAGTGTAGTTTGAAAACGTAACACTCGCAGGCGATAAAGAGGTGCCCAGGAACATATTATTAACCACAAAGAAGCGTCTACAGCCTTCTGTATGAAATAATGGTCTGCTAATTTGCCGCTGTATTTCAAATCAGAAACTGAGATAAGGGATATTTTTCCATGCAAGGTACAAAAAATATGCCTTCTTAAAATTCTCTTATATACTACAACTATTTTTTAAAGTCAATTTTCATCTGCTCTCAACGAAATTTGTATGATGCGCGTCAGGGCAAGGATGCAGATAGTACTCTTTTAGTTTAAATTATATTAATTTAAATATTTAAGAATTAAAATATGAATAGAATGAGTCTATCACGATCGGTTTTGAGTTCTAGAACTGTGTGCAAACTATAACAATTTTCAACGCGTTCTGTGTTTATTAAAGTACTATATTAATAAATCGTACAAAATGAAAACGTTTCCATTTATGAGGTTATGAAACCGACCGATGGTACTAAACATTTTGGGCTAAAAATCATCGACTAAATTCGGTCGAAAAGTCTGAAGGTACTCGTATCTAAAGAGAATTTGCCCATTGTTATGTTTTCCTTAATTTCTTTTACAATTTCTACTTTTCCAGAAATATACGTGTTTTGTTATGAAATCCTGCTTAGTTCAATGATATGTGGGGAATGTTTTGAAGTCAAATTTTATTAATTTATAAGAGCATTAGAATTGCTCTAAGAATGTTTTAGAAAATATTCTTTGTTGCACACGTGTCTTTCATTCTTATATTATCATGTTCTGTTATGTAATGTTATATGCAATATAATGCAAATTGAGAGAAACAGTATAATGTTAAAAATAAATATTTAGATCTAAATATCTATGAACAGTGAACCATTGACTGATGAACAGTGAACCATTGACTGATGAATGATGATGAACATTAAAAATGAACAGTGCCTGACTGTTAGGTTAAGGCAACAAAATTTTTAGGTCTCTCAATTCAGTCAAACCTTAAATGGAACGTCCATTTAAATGAATTGAACACAAAATTAAGTTCATTATGCTACGCGTTCAGAATTCTTGCAAATTCAGTCAGCCTTCATACTGCTCGTTGTGTATACTTCAGAATGTTCATTCCGCCTGAGATATGGCATAATATTCTGGGAAATACATCTTATAGCTCCCAGACTTTTAGATTACAAAAACGAATTGTACGAATAATAACCAAATCCCACCCACGTGATTCATGTAAGCCTCTCTTCATTAATCTAGGAATTCTACCATTACCGTGTCTTCTTATTTACGAATCAGTGATTTTTGTAAAAAATGACTTGCTCAAGGGGGAATATATTTTCAGAAAATGCCGAAGTCTATTACTATAACACTCGACGTAGAAATCATATTCATCAGGTGACAGTATCAACAGCTCATTACAAAAATTCACATACAATACATGTACATTATTTTACAACACTTTACCAGATGACATTAAACGATTAAATTCAATAGAAAAGTTTAAATCCCAAGTGAAATCGTTTCTGCTGCATAACTGTTTCTATACAATTAGAGACTATACTGAGCATCACAAGAAAAGTAACATTAATTTTAACAATGATACATAATGCATTATTTACCATTTGGACTGTATAAATGAGTATAAACAACCTGTAACAACTATTGTACTACAACTTCGGGTCAAATGACCCCATCTCGATCAGGTTTTCGTCCAGTTTCCTGATCCATTGAGCAAATGCTGAGATGGCCCTTGTTTTGCTTCTGGACATAAATGTAACTTCATTTCCTGTCACGTCTTTTAGAATTCAGTGGTAAATACAATTATTCAAATTATCGTTTCCATGTTGTCGGCAGGAATTAATAAGAGCGAAAATTTATTGCTTATTTATCCTTGAAAATAGATTTTATTACATGGGAGTTTTTTTGTTTTTTTTCTACCTTTCAAAATTCAAAATTTTATTGCTTATTTATCCTTGAAAATATATTTCATTATATGGGAGTTTTTTGTTTTTTTCTCCCTTTCAAAATTCAAAATTTATTGCTTATTTATTTTTTAAAATAGATTTTACTACATGGGAGTTTTTGTTTTTTTTCTCTCTTTCAAAATTCAAAATTTAAGTAGTATATGACTTAGTGTAGGGATCACAGAATTTTGAAAATGTGCACACAATTCACTTTTCCCCATAGCACGTCATACGCAGTTTTTAACTGTTTTTTTTTTGACGTAAAATAAAATAAAAAATAAAATAAAAAAAAAATATGTACACTTTTCTTGAATTGTTTGTTCTTGCAAATTATAGAACAGTGAAAGTCCATCAACAGTCTCTCTTTGTTTTCAATTAGTGTTCAATTGTGTGAGATACTATTGATAAAAGGATTCGAAGTGCCATTAAGCATAGGATTCTGGAAATAGTGTGGAATATAGAAAAACACCCAAACAGAAGAATTCCTCTGAATGTCAGATTTATCCTTCACTATTAATATTATTATTCGCTCGAGTTGTGAAACTGTCAGCGGCTAGTGCGGATACTATAGAGAGTAGGCATAGAGAATAGCGCGGTGTGTGTGCAACAGGGAGGCAGGCCGCGGGTGGAAGGGCAGAACCAGGAGAAACGGGAGTCGGGAGTTACGGGGCATCTGCAATGCAAATGCGGCCAGGGCTTCATCAGCAGCGCGAGGTGGCGCCTCGCAGCAGACCGACGGCGTTGCGCCCCGCGTGTCTCCGCCCCCGCCTCCCCCTCCCCCTCCCCAGGTCCTTCTCTGGCCCTCCTCTGCCCCCCGACGCCTTTGCCCCCTTTTGCCCCTGCCTTCACCTCTTTCAACTTCCACACAACAATCCCTCAATATCTCTTCCTTTCCCTCGTTATCCCTTCCCCCCTTCCCCTCTCTTCCCCTATTCTACCCCACCCCCTGTTCCCCCGCTATCTGTTGCCCCATCCACCCACCGGTTGCCGTCCACGAATTTCCCCTGTTTCCGCTTCCCCGCCCCGCCCCCTCATTCGCCTTCGTCACCACCTTCCTCACAGAGCCCTCCTCAGCCTTGCCCCCTGCGCCGCATCCGTCTCTCTCGGCACCGCTCCCCTGCCCCCGGCCTCGGCTGGCTTCCGCCCGCGCCTCTGCGTGGGCGGCCGGCAACGGAAGCAACTCGGCCTCCGCCCGCGGGACACGGAGCATAAGTTCGCACTGACGTGGCCACTGGATTATTTTTCAGCATACGAGAGCAATGCCACGAGAGCGGCCAGCATCGCACGTATACTGTGATACTGCGTACTCGGGTAACAACATCGATCTCTCTTCATTGGATTCCTAGCTCATAGTAATGATAACGATGATGAGAAATTATTGACGAGGTGAAAGTTGATCACTGCGGATATGGATTATTTGAGATGAGGCCAGAGCTTCCTGTATAATCTGGCACCAACTCTTAATACACCGGAAATTTTACACAGACTTTCACGTGATTACTAACACCGAACGATTTTTGTTTTGCAATTAGCAAAAACGTAGATCATTAGTTAGTTCAAAACAAACCATGTAGTGTGTGGAGGTTGGTATTTTGAGTTCTTTCGTAGATTTACGCAAATATCATGATATCAATCATTTAAACTTTTATTCCCTGTAAGCTGAATTCAGAATCAACATAATTCTTAAATATATTGAACAGTAATAGAATGATTGTATTAGAATGATTATATTAGAATTATTATATTAGAATTATTATATTAGAATTATTATATTATATTAGAAAATCAAAATCTACGGAAACAAACATATTTAATTTTTTAAAGATGTCGCCTCATCATTGGATCAAAACGAAGCACCTATTGATATATTTTTAGATCTTTCTAAAGCTTTTTACGTCATTGATCGTGACATTTCACTTTCAAAATTACCTTCATATGGAATCCGTGGTATTGCCCTAAATTTGTTATATTTATGCCTTATGTAAATGTCCGTGGAGGGCGGTTTTACGCACTATTCTCTTCCTACTATACGTAAACGATATGCCCTCGACGATTCGAAACAGAAGAACAGTTCTCTTTGCGGATGATACAAACATTCTTTGCAATAAAGAAAACGTAAATAATACAATATCAGATGTTTCAAATTGGTTCCGTAATAACAAATTAATAGTAAATGAAAAGAAAACGGTTTTAATGCAGTTTTCCATTTCAAATAGACAATTCTGTACTCCATTAAAAACGAACGGTGTACCATTAACTGATGTTACGTTAACAACATTTTTATGTCTCCCTATTCAGTCAAACCTCAAAGGAAACGTCCATGTAAATGAATTGAACACAAAATTAAGTTCGTTATGCTACGCGTTCAGAATTCTTTCAAATTAAGTCAGCCTTCTTACTGCTCGTTGTGAATATTTTGCGAGTGTTCATTCGCGACTGAGATATGACATGGTATTCCAAGGAAATACATCTTATTGCTCCGAGACATAATTACAAAAAGGAATGGTATGAATAATAACCAAATCCCAACCATGTGCTTCTTGCCAGCCTCTCTTTATTAATCTAGGGATTTTACCATTATCTTGTCTGTTCATTTACGAGTCACTGGTGTTTATCAAAGATGACTTGGTTAAGGGAGGGAATATATTTTCAGAAAACGCCGATGTCTATAACTATAACACTCGACATAGTAATCACATTCACTAGGTAAAAGTATCAACAGCTCATTACAAAAAATTCACATACAATATATGTCGTGACCGCCCGCACGCATTTGAAGGAGCCGTCGCCGAGTGACGTCAGCGGGGCGTTACCGCCCCTGACGGGAGAGGAAGGCAACCGGTGCGAGCAGGCCTGGACAGTCTGCGCGCGGCCGTCACGCCCGAAAAAGCGGGTAGGGACTCGCCACCGCCCCTACTCCGCAGCTAGTCGGCGGGCCGCTAGCCCTATCGGGCTATAAGAGGGCTCCGAACCGACGCCAGGGCAGATAGCGAGCGACGGTGTTAGTGACTGAATCCTGGCGAGCGACTTGGAGAGTGAAGAGTGGAGATCAGCTACGACGACGACCTGTGCAACGAAAGTGGAACTCTCTGTGGATAGTTGACGACTCGGCTGATTTGGGGACTTCTTCTGGACAATGATAACACTGCTTCGCGTTTGGTACATTCTTCTGGTGATACGGAACTTCAGCAATTGTACCTGGTCTTTAATAAAAATCGTTTTATGAATTTTTGCCTTTTGATTGGATACTACAATATTTACATTATTTTACAACACTTTGCCAGATGATATTGAACGAATAAATTCGATAGAAAAGTTCTGAAGTTTGAAATCTGAAGTAAAATCGTTTCTGCTGCATAACTGTTTCTATACAATTAGAAACTATACTGGCCATTTGGGTTGTATAATTCTAAACAACCTGTAACAAGTATTGTACCGCAGCTTCTGGGCCAATGACCCCCATCTTGATCAGGTTTATCGTCCATTTTCCCTAATCGTTTGATCAAATGTTGAGATGATTCCTCGTTTTTATTTTGGACATAAATGTAACTTCATTATCTGTGCACATCTTCTAGAATTCAGGTGAAAACCTAGTTATTCAAAATATCGTTCTCCATGTTGTCGCAGGAAGTATTATTCCTGGACAAAGAACATGATCCGGGATAAAAGCCCAGATTTATTGCTGATTTACACTTAAAATTAGATTTTATTACATCGGTGCGAATATTTTTTTAACAATCCTCCCAAAAACCGCTCATTTTTTTTCTGTACGCAAAATTCAAGTAGTATATGATTTAGGGTACGAATCACAAAATTTTGAAAACGTGCACAGGATTCAATTCTCCCCTTAGCACGTCACACACACGTCAAACAGTTTTTAACTGTCCTTGACATAAAATAAATAAAATAATATAAATAGTATAAAACGCTGAATGTATGTATATAACGCTACAATGTATTTAATAGTTCATGAGAAAAAAACTCGCCCTTCGAATTCTAATCGACTACGGATTGCAGAAGTAGATGAATAGTAGATGAATAGTAACAAAGCGACACTCAAAATTCTGTGATCGCTAGTGTACATTCTGGCTGGCAAAGCAACTTAAAAAAGTTAATAAATTATGATTTGAATCGGCCGTTACCTTTTTTACTTTTGACGTCACTTCGAAAAATTTGAAAAAAATAAGCAAGAATATTCTGTAACACAATGACATTAGATAAGTGAGATAAAAACTTTACGTGTGTAGGAGAAACGAGTAGGGTTAGGGAGTTGGACACCCTCTGAAAAAATATATCGGTCAGAATTATTGTTCAGAACTTTATACTTCATGTTACTTGAAGACAGTTGTGCTTTCCCGCTTTACTTCCTAAGAAGAGAAAGTATTGTAATCGTGCACCAATTTTTCGAGGGATATAGCACGTCATACGCAGTTTTTAACTGTTTTTTTGACGTAAAATAAATAAATAAAACAATAAATAGATATTTTCGAACATATATTTTGATTTATGGAGTTACATTACATGAAGTGTCCACAGCATTGTCAAACTTAAAAAAAAGGCGCTACAAATTTGTTTATTAAACTCTGACCTCAGATAGAGTAAAGGACAATTAAAACAATGGCACAGATCAATTGTCGAAAAATCCATGATTTTTCGAAAATTGCAAAATTCACATTTTTTTAGGTCTTCCTACAACTACAATATTGAAGATAGACTTTTTTCCTTAATGAAATCTGTTGTTCAAAGACAGATCTAGAAATAAAGTCATACACAATTTCTCGAAAAGATGAACAGTTTTAGCGTGGCACATAGAACATTTTTAAACAATAATTTTTCAAGAACCGCTTCAAATTTTTCTTTAATTTTTCAAAGTAGTATGTATCAAAGAACTGCATCTGGGATGGCTCATGGGCGGCGTACTAGCTTCCCATGCTGTTGTCCCAGGTTCAATTCCCGGTCGAGGCAAAAATAAAGTTGTAGCTTTCCTTTGAAATCGTCCCAGTTTCTGTAGCTGTGTGACGAAGAAAACTCAAGCAGGCGGTTCTTGCTAGTTACGGTGAAGAGAATACATGTTCATGCATGTTCGCCTCATGCCGCACTTACACTCACGCATGGGAATTTCACGAGGCCCAGGCATAGGGGACACCGATAGCTGGCCTGCGAAGTCGGACTACCGACCCAATAACGCCAAAAAACACATATCAAAGGACAATAAAAAATGGTGCTGGTCCATTTTCGGCTCTTTCTATTTTTGAAAATAGGAAAAATATAATATTGTAAAACTTCAATACTGAAGACAGCAATTTTTGTCTTCAGTGAAATCTGTTTTAGAAAATAACTTCTTGAAAATGGCCATGTACACTTTAAAAAGAGATTTCCGCGTAATTTGAGTTTAAATTTGTTGCAATTTATTATATTATATTTTGCTTATAAACAGTTCCAAACATATTTAAATGTTTACCAAGGATAGAGCAAAGGAACTTAAAGTATAGCTCAGGTCTCATTTTCGTTGAACTCTAAATTCTGATTTTTTCCTTTGAACTCTGAATTCCGAAAATTCAATTTGGGTCCGAGAAAGGATTATGAAGATATTCTGTTCGAACACTTCGTCCTACTGTTCGAATATTTTGTTTCGGGTTGGAAGTCATGCTACATGCTATTGATTTTGCCAGTTTTCGAAGATCTCAAGCAATGTTAGAACAAAAATCTCATTTTTCATAGATACTGTAACCACAGTTTGCTTGTTACATACTTTATGAGTGGGAAG
Source organism: Teleogryllus oceanicus (assembly GCA_964035755.1). Classification (NCBI taxonomy): domain Eukaryota; kingdom Metazoa; phylum Arthropoda; class Insecta; order Orthoptera; family Gryllidae; genus Teleogryllus; species Teleogryllus oceanicus. The sequence continues at coordinate 275,022,926 of CAXIVR010000001.1, read as the reverse complement.
TTCGCTGATCATTAGAGTTCAAATAACTTAGTTATTTTTATTAAAGTTCTTGGATGAGTCAATAAAACATGCGTTGGTGTTTTCAGCCTACATCTTTTCTAAGTAAAATTAACTTCGGTGTAAATTGAGACAATAACATAAGACCCGTAATTGACTTATTCTGTTCTTCCAATGAATTTGTATGAAATAGTGCGCCATACAGAAGGAACAAGTGTGTTAACAATGAATAATGAAATAGCACTTACTACCAAAAGCAGAAAAAACAGTGTAAATCTGCCTGGGACCTGTTTCGAGCAGCGTAGGACCCACGCGCGTCTAAGTGGCCAACGACACAATTTTCGTGCATTTCGAATGAAAGCAGCGGGCGGGCATTTGTAGCGAGGGGAAAAGCGCGCAAAAACAATGAACGAGTGGAGCCCGCAGGACACGCTCACCCCCTGCCCCCTGCCCCGCCCCGCCCTGCGCGTCCGCCGGGCCACTGATGGGAGCTCTTCACGCGTGGTGTAATTACGGCCCGCTGCCACCAACAAGGGGCACGCCCCAGCCCCCGGCGCCACAGGAGAACACGGTGGTGGAAATGGAAATGATGATGGTGATGGAGGAGGCGGTGGTGCTGTTGGTCGAGGAGGTAATGGAGATGGTGGTGGTGGTGTGGGGAGGCGGTGGTGCTGCTGGTCGAGGAGGTAATGGAAGGGATGGTGATGATGGTGGTGATGGAGGAGGCGGTGGTGCTGTGGGTCGAGGAGGTAATGGAGATGGTGATGGTGGTGATGGAGGAGGCGGTGGTGCTGCTGGTCGAGGAGGGAATGGTAATGGAGATGGTGATGTTGGTAGGCGCGGGTGATAGTGGTCATGACGGTGATGGTGGTGGTAGAAGCAGAGGTAGTAGTGGAGGTGGTCATGGTTGGTGTAATTTGCAATGGAGGTGGTCGTGTTAGTTAATTGGTGGTTATGTTGGCGGCGGAGGCACGATTGGGGACGCGGGGGCGGTGATGATTGAGTAGTAGTGATGGCTTGAGTGGAGCTGGTAGTGACAATGCGAAGGGGAGTCTAGGGAAGATAGGGCAGGTCAGAAGTTAAAACGGAAAGGGGTAGGACTAGAAAGCCAAGAGGGGAAAGGAAAGGCATAAAAATAGATGCGGAGACGAATCGGTTCTAAGATGCGAGGGAGGGGAAAGATGATGAGTTAGGGGAGTAGAAGGCATGTTAAGTACGCAGTGAGAGAAGACTGGGAATGAAGGACAAGAGATAAAAAAAGGTTGGAATGAATGTTATTTGGGGATAAGAAAAGAGAGGGGAGATGAGAGACAGAATGGCGATGGCAAATGATTAAAACGAAGTGGGTGCAGCTCATGTAATAGCCGAGAAGCAAATATGGAGTCTTAAGGGAAGAGAAGAGTTGAAGAGAGTGGTAGAGGAACGAAAAGTTTAGAAAACAATTGTGAACTATCTTTGAGAAGAGATGTATAATTGGAGAGGATAAGTGTGATGGCCAAAATAGGGAGGGAGTTGCTGAGTCGAGGAAAGGACCAGAAGGACAAAGAACGGAAGGAGCGGGAGAACGCACGGGTGATAGGGGTGGGGAAACATGGAGAAAGATACACGAGCAAGAAGAGACAGAGGAGTGTGCATGTGGGGTTGCGTGCGGGGCGTGCAGATCGTATTAAGCGTGTTGGGGATACGGGGAGTGCGTGCGTGACATGCATACGGGGCGTATAGGTGTGTGTGTTAGGCGTGTTGGGGGGCGGTGCATGCGTGCGAGATGTGGGTGCCGGGGGTGCAGGAGGTCATGGACTTGCTGAGGGTGTGAAGCATGCGTACGAGACGTGCGTCCGGGGTGCGAGCGTGCGTGCGCACGGCTCCTGCGTGCGGCTTATGCGTACGGCTTGTGCGTGCGGCTCGTGCGTGCAGCTCGTGTGTGTGTGTGTGTGTGACTTGCGCGCGGGCAGTGCGTGCGGTTCGTGCATTGGAACATATTGGGCGTCCAGACCGTGCTGCGAGACGTGCATGCGAGCGTGCATGCGAGACGTGCATGCGAGACGTGCATGCGAGACGTGCATGCGAGGCGAGCATGCGAGGCGAGCATGCGAGGCGAGCATGCGAGGCGGGCATGCGGAGTGAGCATGCGTGGTGAGCATGCGGGGAAATCGGTGGAAGCGAGACTTGCGGGGCGAAAAGGTCGGCCCAGGGCAGTAGCGTGACGAGAGCCCTGACCACGCCGAATCGCTCCGGGCGGTTCTCCGTTAATTGGATGACGGGCACTGGCAATGGGTGGCGCTATTTGCCGCGTCGTCGTCACCGAAAGACCTAGTCCCATCCCATCCGCCCCATCCCTCACGCTCTCACGCTGCTAGCTAGCGGCGCCACATAAGCGAATACGACCTCACCCTCCGCGTCCCTCCCTCCTCTCCTACCACTCCGCCCTTTATTTCACATTCCCGTGATGATGCTAACGCTCCGATGGATATTGTGAAATAGAGTGCTCGAGCTTCCCTACGGGACGTGTATTACGCCGTTAAAAACTTGCCGCTGCTTTGGATAAATATGAGTATTGACACTTAAAATTAATTTTCTATTGAAATGTAAACTCGAGAAGAAGATAACGAAGACTTACATTGCACTATGTATGCTATTGATAACGCATTTCCTGCCTGGCAATATTTGTTTACTGCATGTGTGAATTTTGAAGGTGTTTGAAATTGTTTACTGCATGTGTTAATGGTCTTTGAAAGGTGTCTGAAAAGTTATAAACGGATTACAATAGCGAAAAAAATTATTTCACTTCTCGTTAAACACATTAAATATTTGCATTGGATATTAAGAATATCAATATGAATTGAAAACAAGAAGGAAATATTTCGTATGTGCAGACGACTGTGTTTGACAGAGCTCTAGATTAATGAATAGTGCTGTAAAACTGCACTTACTTTATTCTCTTTAAAGTAACTATACTCTGAATAGCAAGAGAAACTTTCTGAGGCACATAAGTTCAACGTCAATTAATGCAAAATTAATAACTAAAAACGCGGGAACACCGTAATGAGAATGCAGGCGCTCTCCAGAAAACTGTATTGTGTTTCAATCAACGTATCTGATAGACACAACACAACATAGTTTAAGGCAATAGTTTTCTGTACATATAACAGAATAAAACACTACATTAAATTCAATATATTACGCATTCAGAATTCTTTCAAATTCTGTTAGCTTTCATGCAGCTCGTTTCGTGTGTTTTGCACATGTATATTCCCGCCTGAGATATGACATAATATTTATTTATTTGTTTCATTCACCTACTTTCGGGCCGTGGCCCTGATCGGATTTGCAATGGACCTTTGTGCTTTAGCAACTTCATATTGGAGTTGATCTGTAGGCAAAAGTTTGACCAGTTTGTGTATTAATAAGGTGTGTACAGTTTATATAACCTAGGCGATATATATATATATATATATATATATATATATATATATATATATATATATTAATTTTTCTTCACATATTTTGATTCATGGCATATATTGTGTGATTTTTAATGTTGTTGTTCAGACAAATCGTCTTCATTCCTTGTGATTGTGTTTATTGTAGCCCTGAGGAAGGAATTAAATATTCCGAAGCGTTGGCAAACTGATGTGTTTCATTAATTGACGGATCCCGTGATCCATATTCCACGATTTATTAACGGTCGTGAATTCTACAATGGTTTATTTGTTTATTTATTTTACGTCAGAAAACATGACGTTATCATTCAATCGTTTACGCATACTTTTCTACTAAAAGCAGGTTCAAACAGCCTTTGTAACACGTCGAACATAATTATATGCCATAATATTATAATTCTGTAAGATAGTGCTATTTTGCTACTATGAATTGCTTCAGTGTATTTCAGCAAGTCTTCTCGCATTCTCTTGGATTTTCAAATTTACGTTTGTTGCGTTGCTAAGCATGAAATACAATTAAATTTATTTATATTTGAATTCACAATATATCAAGAAGTGTTAAAACAGCATATACAATCTCGAATTATTTGTAACGGCGACGCAATTTTATGCTACTATATGAACCTGCAAAAGTGTTTCCAAACAGTTAGTCAGCGCCGAGACATGAACTCCAGTCCGTGGAGTTAAAACGCCATGCTACACCACGCAGTCGCTCAACCGTACTCCCTTTCGCTGATGCTAAAGAAACTAATGGTCAATCTTATTATTAGTAGCATGCAATTTTGCAAAACACAGATAATTCAACAAACATTTGACCTGCGCCACTTTTTCAAAAGTTCTTTGCTGTAACTGCAAAACAAGTAAAAGAAAAAATTAGAGCCATTTATAAGAAAATGTTTTTTAGTTGCATTAACATAAATAAAAAATTACGCTAAAAGTGCTACTTTTTTCAAAAACTTTCACATGACCCTTTTTAAATGTAATTTTTAGAACACTCCAACTCCAACTTTTGCAATTTTTTGCAGTTTTCGAATATAGTTGGTCGGAAATGGGACCAGCACCAACTTTTTGTCGTTCTGTGATACACATAGGACGATTTAAAAAAAATTGGAGCCTTTTAAAAAAAAGTTTTTTTTTATAAATTGCATTAATTTCAAACAGAAATTACGCTAGAACGGCGAGTTTAAAAAATGTACTCTATTATTCTGAAGATCTAATTTTTTGGACCAGATTTCATTTAAGATAAAAGTCTTTCTTCCATTTTTGAAAATACAGTGTGTTCGACGAAAATGAGTCCGGCACCAGTTTTTTACCATTCTTTGACATATGCGAGGAGAAAATTTGAAGAAAAAATTTGGAGCCATTATTGAGAACGTTTTTTAATTGTATCAATTCCATGCAGAAATTACGCAAATACTGCATTTTTTCCAAAACTTTTTACGTGTCCTTTTTTTTAAGGCAAAAATATCAATTTTCAATATCGTATTTTTGCAATGTTAACTTTTTTGAGTTTTCGAAAATGCAGAGAGTTGCTCCGAAATGGGTGTAGACACATTTTTTTCTGTCCATCGATTCACACCAGGAGAAAATGTAAAGAAAAAATGTGAAGGTTTTTAAGAAAGTAATTGTCAAAAAATGACATGTATTTCACTTTAAAATTATTAATATTTTCGAAAATTTGTTCATGACCTTATTTCAAGATCTTTCATCACAAGATGTCATTCAGGAAAAAATCTATATCTTCAATATTGTAGTTGTAGGACGTCGCCAAGGAACTTTGAAGTTACAACTTTCCAAACATCACGCATTCCAACGAAAATGAAACCTATGTCTTCATTTTAAATGTCCTCTACGCTATCAGAGGACAAAGTTAAATGAAAGAATTTGGAGCCATTATTGAGAAAAGTTTCGAATTGTAAATCAGACTTAATATAAAGTACCCCCAAAAATCCAAATGACCGTCTGAAACTCGCAACCCTTTGAGTTCGAGCGATCAAGCAATTTAAAGCGATCAAGTAATATCAAAATTGGCAAAAATCGTCGGAACGATTTAGGCTCTAGCGTTCACCACTGACAGACGGACAAGAGATTTTTGTCGTCAATAGATTTTTCGGTATCAAGGACCGACAAAACATGTTTTCTGTCTACACAGCGTGTTACAGGAAGTAATTTACTACATCTAGAAACAAGATTTGTCCACTTCTTCGTTACCAGAGCCCGGAAATAAGTTGGGTGTCGATGAATTGCCAAATTACGACGCACACTATCTCTTTTTACGAAATAAGGCGACAAAGTAATAAATCCGTTCAAAGTGTTTTGATACTAAGCTAACAGAAGTGTAGCATTTTTGCTGAAATATCGAGAATTTTGCTTCTTTTGGCACCTAATAATCAGTGGTCTTAATCTGTTTTGTGTGAAGGCTGCATGTCCTGTGATTTGAGTTCCTTGAAGGAGCCGATGGCGCACAGTGCGCTGAAAGGGGCTGAAACACGCGCATTGAGTTTCCCGAGTAATTCTGTTTGTAAGAAGATTCACCACTAGCTTGGTAACAAAGCCAAAGCACCACAGCTTGATTCCTTACAATTTTTTGTTTAAATTATTAATATTTAAGTTATTATTCAAAAGTAATTTCCAGTTATATGACTAAGAACAAAAATTTTAAAAGTTTTGGCAATAGTTTCAAGGATTACATAACAATTTTATTCAAAGCAGTTTTATTTACTACAAAACCCATTACACTTTAATGCTTTAATTATAACAATTTCTATGTCAATTTGTATGTATGTGAAAAAGCAAAATATCAATTATATGAAAAAAATCAAGTATAATGTTACACATTATTAATAACAATATACAACTCTGACACACAAATTTCAAAACTTGTGAACCACAGAGCACATAAACACAAGAGGTATTTCACAGAATTGCAAATTTTACACCAGGACAGTGAAACAAATACATTCAAGGTGTAATTATCTTTATATGATATTGTGTACAGTGGTGAACAATATATATATATATATACAATATATATAAGTGAATGAACAGAATCTGGCCACCAAAACAATTGCGCAAGTTTTCTTTTTTTCATATGAACTCTGTAATGGTGATTTAAAAAATTACATAGAAATTAACATTTTTTCTCAATTCATTATTTTTTGCTAGGTTCCCCAAAATAATTTGAAAAATTATTAATTCCCCAAAAATCAATGCAGATTTGAAATTCCAGAAACACTATAATTATTTCACATTTTAATTAACAATTTAAAATTTGACTAATTGAAAGATATAAATTACCCATTACATGAACCTGGTTAAAGAGAATGGAAGAAATATATTTTTTTGCAACTATATTAACTTTTAAAAGTTTATAATGGACAAAAACATTCAAATGCATTATATAAAGTGTAAATATTAAAATTAATATCAGTGAAGCACATAACACATGCTTGAAACTAATGTTATAAGTTTATACCTTAACACATGGTAACTAATATATAACACATAAAATTTTTAATTCAGTTTTTTCACTAGAAAACAATTCAACCGTTATTTAAGAACTGAAGAATTTGTTTTTACCCCAAACACATCATTCAGTTTAAATGTTAAAATTTTTAATAAAATTTTTAACAGAAAATTAATTTAAAATTAAATTTTTATCCCAATTCTTCCCACATATTTGGAGGTTTACTAATAGTAAGTTCTAAAATTTCAGGCAATTTTGAGGGTTTTCAGCCTATAATTTTAAAAATGCTTTGAATAAACAAAAATCTAGTAGAATATTTCATGCTTTCACCATAATAATTCAATGAAGAGAATGTTGCTATATTTCTAATAAACATTTCTAACATTGGTATAAAAAGGAATCAAAGAACTACTTGAGATATAAATTACTAAAACAAACATTCTCCACAATCTTCAACTCAGGATAAACACAAGATTTTTCCAAAACCCCTTCGGAATGACCATCTCATCTTGCTTTTTTGTAATGTTGCTATCCAATTCAAGAGCAACCTGCAAACACACATTCAATTAAACAAGAATCATAGTAACTACCCTTAACATGGCAAATGCCAAAGTGTGCAAACATGGCAAATGCCAAAGTGATGTTATAATTGGTTTCGTACGATTCACAATACAATGGGAAAGAAAAGTCAACTTACATGAAATATTTCACTTTGTGAAATGTGAATGGATGATTTAATAAACTTTTCTCTTGCTTTTTTTGCACACCATTGTTTATTTTCTGTTGCAAAAAGGCGTTGGCTTTCAGAAACCTGGCTATGTTATTTAAAAAAAACATCTTATTGAATTTCATAGGTTATGTCATGTAATACATGCAATCTTATTGAACTTAAATAATTATGAATAACTGCAACTAAAATTCATAACATAGTATAATGTATGGTATAATATAATACAACGAGACAATAAAATCTTAATAGCAATGTATTACCTTACACCAGAGAAAATCCAATGAAACGCTCAGCAGTTTGGTATTAGTTCCTTGTACTAATTCCAAAATAAACTGTTCACACTTCCCTTTTGCTCAGTAAATTGAAGCAATGTAACACATCATTACTGATGACAAACATAAGTGACAATAGTTATGTACAAATTAGTGACATATATGACTGAGACTCTATGTAGAAACTTCAAGGCAAAGCCGGGCACAGCAAAGTGAAGGTGTCACCAACTATAACGGACAAATAAACCTAATGTTGACGATATTATAATAAATATGTGCATCCTTTTCACATTTTCTAGGTGATTTTTGGTCTCAAATTTTAGATTCTGTTTCTTCCCACATTTAGCGTGTTGAAATCTATGTCTTGTAAATGAAATAACGTAGGTGATAAAATTGAAATGTTGGAGCGTCAATTTGGCATGATAGCCACTGGTAGGCAAGACGCGCGCGCACACGCGAGTGCGCAGGTTTCTAGCATGGCGCGGACGTTTTCTGGTATTTTAAAATTTTTTTTTAAAAACGCTGTCATTTTTACGAACGCGCATGGACGCAGCTACATTTAATCTTAAAATATAAATAATAAAATCAACTATTTTTCCTATAAATCCTTGTTGGTTTCTCTGGGGCCCAAAAAAGTTGCAGCCTTTTAAAATAAGCCATAATTTCCCATTTAAATAACATGGAATTTTAGTGACACAGATGCTTCATTTTGAATGATTTTTTCTTATGTATTTTGCAATCAAAATGTGATCTAAAACTGGAAATTGGATTCAAGAACTAATAAATAGCATTTATAGGCACATTATTTTCCGTTTCTGAGCATTTCGTTTTTTCTTCCAATGCGCGTATTTCGGCCCAATTTAGCCCACTGTGCGGCGCACCCAAAGAATGAAATTCAGTTAATCTTTTTTAAGTGTTATGTCTTCTACATTATATTGTGTGAGAATGAAAACATTACACATTATGTTGAAATTGAACTGAGTAAACTTCAGATAAGGCACTGGTATTGAAATTCATTAATAAATTGATTTGCTTATCTCGAAATCTTTTATCGTTATGTTTTTTGGATACTGTGACAGTCATAATACTTGATCAGGTAATTGCCATGGGTATGTGTTATATTTGAAAGAGTATAATAAAAAACGTACGCAATTTGAATTTCGTAAAAGCTGGAAATGTTACTTTGCCATAATAACACAACTTGAAGCTTGAGCGAGAAAATATTTAATTAGTAATGATATCATCCATCAAACTTAAAAATGTAGTACTTTCATCGAATGACTTTGTTTCTTTAGAGTATTTTTGAAGTATCAGGAACATGTTCATTTTTAAAATTTTCAAAATGGTAATCCTAATCACGTATAGAAGATGATTTATATAACATTTTGTTAATATATGCGCCTGCATTGTCCTACCAAGAAAACACATTATTAATTTCTGTATCATAGATTAATCTTGGTGAAAATATTACTGAAAACTCACACCTCCGAAAAGAACCACATACACAATGCTACCATGTGTGATTGTAGTATACATTAACTTGGGGCTCCTATAGGATTGTATTGCCTCTCAGGGTATTTGTTGAATTGCGAACACTGCTTGAAGTAAAATGTAACATAGTACTCTATGACTCCGAGCCCTTCATTTGCGATGTAATCTGAATAACATGTAATTAGAATTTGTCTTAAACAATCTGATGCAAAATCTAATGCATTATATTTGTATAAGCAATCTAAGACTATTGTTTCACATGGAACTAAAGCAAAATTATTAATGCTATAAACAGGCTGAACACTGGTGTCTGACCATAGCGACAAGGCTCAGCCTTCAATAGATGAATACAATCATGGACCATGATGTTTAAGTGAAATACTTGAATATATAGTTTTAAAAATCAATTGAGGCCGAGATCATTTACCAAATACCAATATTTTGCTCATACGACTGATTAAACCTGATGTTCATTGAAACTACTCAAATATGGTAAACAACAGAAGCCAGAGACTGTTGCCCGAAACACTCCCCAATACCTCGTGCGAGTCACGTAAGCACGGTGTCGCGCGTTGGAGCTGTCAGAATTAGCATACGAGAACATGGAGATTCGCGTTGGGAGTAATTCGCGGTGCTGTGCGGCGAGACTTGCGTGCGGAATACAGCTATCATTGCGTTTCTGGATCACACCAAGGCCCTCCCGTAGGGTTGAGTATGTGAGTGTAGGTGTTGAGGTAGTAGGATATCCTCATAACGAGATGCTGATTTGGACGCAACAGAACTCGTTATTGAGAGAGCTAATACAGTGCATTTTGTCTTATCTTTACAGAAAGTTTAACCCCAAAATGGATAACCTTCTTGAAAAGTTTTGATTACGTATTTGTGGAAAATGCGTCACGAGTTCACTCAAAATTACTCGAAAAGTACTGATATACTGAAAAAAGTGTACATGTAATGATTTAACGATTTTATTTTGGTGAATTGATTGCAATAAAAACATAATGTAGATTTAATAATGAAAGTGTAAAGGACTTTAGACATTTTAATGAAAATCTGATGAATAGCACATAACTACACTTTGCTTTTTCTGAGTAAAAAAAAATAGAGAAAAAGTGTATCGGTTCTTGAAAAATCCTTGTTTTCATATTTTATAAATTTTCACGCAAAATTATGCTAATATTACCGATACATTTTTAACAAAATGCACACGACGACATTTACAGATTTCATGCAGAAAATCAGCTGTTTTCAATTATGTAGTAATTGTAAAAGAGAGTCAGACGTGCGCAATTTTTATTAGTATACTTTGGTACATGCTATATTCAAAAACATTCTAAACGATTGATGATGCAACAACAACAAAATTCTCGCTTTATTTCTGAATTTTTAATTTTAGACAATTTAAGCAAATTCAACGAAAATGGTAATTGATATTTTGTACCGTTCCTGGATACATAAGACGAAAAAAATTAAAGAAAATATTTGGTGTCATTTTAGAGATAAAAAGTATAAAAACTAAAAATAGCCTATATTTCACATAAAACTAAGTAAAATCTATTAAGATTTTCGAAAAATTGTACATGACCTTATTTCAAGATCTGTCTTTAGGGATCAGATTTCATGAAGGTAAATACTCTTAATCCTTCAATATTGTAGTTGCTTGAAGACGCCCCCGAAAACTTGCACTTTGCCATTTTCGGGACATCAGCGATTCCAGCAAACCTGAGATCTGCACAGTTCTCTTAAACATGCTTTACGCTATCCGAGAAGAAACTTAAATAAAAATATTGATGCCAATTTTGAGAAAAGTTGGAAAATGTTTCAGAGGCTTCATGTAAAGTACCATCAAAAATAAAAGTATTGGCTTGAATCTCCCAAAGCCTCGACTTCATTGAGATCGTTCTGGGAAATATCAATTTGGGAGAAATTCGATTGAACGGTTTAGGCACTAGCGTTCAGCATAGACTGACGGTTGGCCGTCAATCAGTTTTTCGGTACCAAGGACCCACAAAACATGGATTGTGTCTACACCACGTGTTAGAAGAACGTACTATATAAAGCAACATGATTTATCCACTTTTTTATTACCAGATTACGGCAATAAGAGTTTTTTGACACAAATTCTCCGTTTTCCAGAGCACGCTTACGTAACTTTCTCTTCTTATGGAGTAAATGTGAGAAAGTAAAAATACCTATTTTTGAGATGATTTTGAAAATATTCAGGAGCCGTAATGTAAAGTACCCTCCAAAATTAAACGATTCTTGGTGAAGGTATCATTTTTTTTAATTCTCCGAATTTTCGAAAATTGGGAGACATTATTAGTATTTGCGTTGAACTGTCTTAATTTTAGAAATAATGGGTACACCATTAGTTTTTTTATGTGTCGGCAAAAGTGAGTACGGATGAGCGACTAGGTGGTGTAGCGGTAAACCACATGTTGACTCCGACTCTCTGACGACAGTTGACTCCGACGACCTGAGTTTGCATCTGGACGCCGAAGAACAATTGCAGTATAATATTACGGTGCCGTTACAAATAATGGTCTTTTAGCACCATTAGATATGTTTATACCCAGTCCTTTAACAGGACACACTTTACTTTAAAGAAACGTCAAAATGCTGACAAAATTACTATCAGTTGATGCTGAAGTTTTTAGAATGACCCACTCGTCCTTTGTTGCATACGTTTTTTTATATTCTTGGAATGTAAAGATCTGTGTATCCGTATGAAGTATGCTTTGCTATTGGAGTATTGGTGAAGACTGGTTTTGTTGAAATATTTAATTTATTATAATATCCGCATTTTATGTTGTTCTTGAGGAATGTATGTACTCCAATTTGGAAAATAATTTTATGTGGTTTTTTTCCAGTAGCATTTTTGTTACTGCAGGGCACTAATGTATTCTGTATTCCTTCTAAAAATACAGCAATTTATTGATTTTGAATAATTTAGAATGATTTGAAAATGTTAACAAATCTTATATATTAAATTAAAATTACGTGATTAATGAAGTGGATTTGACACTCACGGTGTTTTCTTTCCTCTTGATTGTGCATAGATCTTCGATATCCGTATTCTCACATATTGTTTGCCTTCGACTTAATGTGTTTATTGTGGCATTTCAGTTAAGTCGAATGGAAACACTTTACTAAAGCGGAGTTAATTGTATTGAGCGGATTGTAATGCGCTTTTGTTGACCACAAAACCATATTGTCTATATTACATATTAGATCGTATTGGATATCAGCTTTTCCATAAATGAAAATATTAATGAATCAACGTTGTTGTTCTTTAGTTATTTTGAGACCATTAATTTGTAATATCATTTCTTTATTAGTTTTACTGATTTTCAGTGAGTAAACAAACCGTTTGACCGCGTGTCGCTTAACCCGAAATTTTGTAAGATATTTTGAAATAAGTATTTGCTTATGAAATAAATGTTAGTGCAATAAACAAAATCAAAACTTTAGATATTAATTTTCTAGAAATCAAATCCCGTAGAGTATTTTACATGAAATATTCTTCATCGGGATTTGACGTAACGTGGGGAATGATATTAGAAATTACCCATCCTTTGCATATGCCAGTGCACGTGTAAACAGCAAATATGTCTAAACCGAGGTGAATTCAAGGTAACATTAAACGGAACGAATTCTAAATATAATACTATTTACAAAAATGTTAAAAATTGTATTGTGACAAAGGGAATTGTGTTTCTCATTTATGTCCACTAGCTGGCTTTAAACAAATCCAAATCCAGCATTCGTGTGATATCTAGCTTGTGTTTTGTAACACCGTTGTGTGGAAACGAAATATTTGTCTACAGTAAACAGTCCGCTCGAACCGTTTATGTAATTGAAACCTGTATTTGACTTCCTGTCAAATCTGTTAATTTTTTGTGGTGACGATTCACTGAAATAATTTGAAAGCGCACCGAGAAAGCATATTTAACCCTAAAGCTTGTAGGGGTGATCGCGGAATTGACTCAGTGCTTTCAACTAATGTTATGGAACAGCAATATTTTTTATGCTCCAGGTATATAAAGAACTGTTGTACGTACTGTATATGTTATTGCAGTATTGGTGTTGTGAAGTCTCTTTTTGTTAAAATAGTTAATTTATTGCAATGTTATTCGAGAGTATTTTGTATATTGTTCTTGAACAGTGTGCGTGCTATTTTTTTTGAAAACTATTGTGTGGTTTTTGTTCAACAGCATTTCTGCTGCTGCAGACGACTGGTGAAGATTTACTTCCATTGACGTTTGACTTCTTATTTCATTTATACGTTCGTATATTCTAGCATTTCTGTGGCGCAGAAACCGTTATGTAAATCTGTAAAAAGCTGATGTCCAGATTGACGGCTACACGCTTTCCAGGTCTTTGATACCGAAAATAGTAACGTACGCAACAAATGCGTCAATTACCTAGCGCACGTTTGCATATACTACTTTTGAACACGCCGCGTACGGAAGGGTATTTTACAAACGCTACAAGATGTTTCACATACAGTATTAGTCAGAACAAATATTCGCACGCGGTTTCACAAAACACTAGGTTCTGGGACATGTTCAATTTTTTTTCCAAAAAATGCTCCATATTTTTCCTTTGATCTTTTTCTTTAAATAGACAACAGTTTTGTAGTTTCGATTTTTCATTAAAACCGTTACTATTTCAAAAATTCAAAAGTTCATTTTTTTGAACCTTACCATCTTTAATATTGGAGCTGGAAATTTTCAATGCAAGATATTCTTTAATATCATTATTTTAAATATTCACATGTACATTTTTCAAAATATTAATAGTTTCTCATAATTTTAATGTATGAGTTGGTTAAAGTTCTTTTGACCGGGAGCGGTAGCTCAGTGCATCTCACCGGGTCCTAGGTTCGAGTCCTGACGGCGGCAGGATTTTCGACACTAGCTTTTCAGCTAGGTCGAATTCAGTCGCTGTCTGGAGGAGAATTCTAGCGGCCGGCTGCTCTGATCGGTAGTTTTCCGTGGTTTCTCCGATCATCACTAGTTGAATGCCGGAGCAGTACCCTAACAAACGGGCGACGGACCGCGCGCGATCTGTCCTTCCTCTTTCTTGTCCTATCCTCTCCCCTTACACACACACTTACACTAACATGCACTACTCTACCACGCATTCCGGGAGACCGGTCGGGAGCTTTGAGCTTGTCCCGGCTGGGGCGGTGCCGCGCTGGCGGGAGAGTCCTGGTTAGGGGAAACCCCACTAGCCGACGGTAGGTCGGCGCCGGATCTCGCCATCCAGCGGAGGAAAATCACCGCCATCTCCCGAGAAAAAACATGCACAACACTAACGGGACTAATGACCAAAGCAGTTGACGCGCGAAAGTACATTTTCTTGACGTTTTCTTAACTTTTCGGTAACTTAATAGTAGAATTGAAATATTACTTCAAGAACATTAAAGAAGAGTAAAATTTCGTCCAAAATAGATATTTTCTTTTAACATTTTGAAGCCGTTTTTAAGAAAATGGCGATTAAGCATTACACTAAATGCAAAACTTGAAGCTCTTTTTCACATGAGATATGAAATAATGTGATTATGTGAAGCTCTTTTTCTCATAATGTGACGTTTATTTCATCAGATAGGGTTGGTTGGACACTAACCCTACCAAAAAATTAAAGAAAAAAGTTGGAGTCTTTGTTTTTGAGAAAATCATGTTTTTGTAACTTTTTAAAATTGCAAATATTGGTCACTCTATTGCACAAAAGTTACTAACATAATTAGCAATTCTACATGATCTTAATGAAAGAATTATTTATGGGTAACACATTTCATTTGAAAGAAAAATCTTTCTTCAATTTTATAGTTTTATTAGTAGTTATGGACCCCTCAAAAAATTCAAACTTTTGCAATTTTCGAAAATTCAGAGTTAAACATGAAAATGGGACCTACGCCACCTTTATAAATGACTTCACTCTATTCTTACAAGAAATTTAAAGAGAATATTTGGAGTCCATTTTGAGAAAATTTAGAAAATGTCCGGGGGATTTCATGTAAAATACCCCCCGGTTTAAAGAATGTTTTCGAAATTTCAGAGCTTCAACCAGAGCCAGATGATCATGGGTTTCTTCAATTTGGAAAAGATCGTACGTGTAGTTTAGGCGCTAGATTTGTTCACAGACGACGGACGAACAAGACGGACGGACAAGACGGACGGACACACGGGAGGACAGAGGGACGGACACACGGAAGGACGAAAAGACGGACGGAAAGACAGACGAACGGAACTTTTTGGTAACATAACAGTAGAACCAAAATATTACTTCAAGAATATTAAATAAGAGTAAAATCTCGTCCAAAATAGAAGTTTTCATTGAAAAATTTGAAGCAGTTTTTAAGAAAATTGTAATTAAGCATTACTGCAAATGCGAAATTGGAAACTTTTTCACAGGATCTATTGAGTTTTCGAAAAACTTCATTTGAAGTAATTTGAAGAACTTCCACACACAAATTCAATAATGTATACAAATCGATTGAAATGTGCATTCTAACGTCGTGAGAGATATTTCAAATAAATTACATTGTGTAATTAAAAAAACAATAGAAACCACGAAAATTAACTTTACTTCATATTAAACAGTGCAATTAGCACTACCCATTGCAGAAATTTGAAGAAAATTTTGGAGCCATTTTTGGAAAAATTACGTTTGAGCCTTTCTGAAAATTCGGAATTTTGAACCCTATTTTTTGGCATTTTTTACATTCAATATATTTGTTATATACTTGAGCCTGGAATCTTACAATGCAATGATCGAAAAGTTTAAGATATAAAATTCGATCAGACACGCGTGCCGAGACGGCTGCGATGACGTACGTGTTGGGGTCAGCTGTTCTGCTGACCTGTAGGGGCCCACCTGATGCATCCGCAAAGCTCGGGAGATGGAGACCGCAAAGTTCGGTTAAGGAATGCGAGCTTATAAGCTTCTCGCCAAAGAGCGAAGAACAGCAGTTCGAATTGTCTATTGTTTGGTTGGTAGGTAGGTTGGTTAGTGATTCTTGGCGCGTCAAAAAGCTTAGGACATCAGTACCTTACGTGTAGTGCATGTTTTCCCCTCGTGAGAAGGCGGTGATCTTCCCGCGCTGGGCGCTGGATGGCGACATCCGGCGCCGACCTACCGTCTCGAATTGTCAATATTCACCATACTAAATAATGTATTTTTCGTTACTATGTTTGGTAGAACTAATTAGTGAGAAACGTAATTGTACCTGCTATATAATATACGATAGTCACATAGATGCAATTTAGATAATAGCTTGTACAAACTTTCATTCTTTATAAGCACAGATAAATAGAATCATAAGACATTGCACAACCTGTGAGAATGGTTTTGACCTAGTTACTGGTGTAATGGATTGATAATAGATTTGCAGTACACGCATTCTCTATTGCATATAATTGCTCTCCACACTCACTTTACACATTAGTTGTGATTAAAATAGACTGGTTTTGATTCCAAGAAGTTAATTTGAAAACATTGTGCAATACACATATGATTGAGTGCAGAGCAGTGAGACACGGATGCGTCTCATGCAAACATCGTGGCTCGACTGAAAAATTCGTTCGGTCCCGTTAAGCGTGGCTGAGGCGGCTTCCCGGGTGAAGTGAGTTTGACCAATCAGGGTTGACCTTAATATGCTGCAGTTAAAAATTTTAAGGGTATGTTTAAATTGGAATATCAACATTGTATAGCAATTTAAAAATTAGGAATGTAATGTTTTATGAGACTAAGTTGAGGAACATTCAAAACGTGACATGTCCACTTAACTCTTTTTGAGAAAAACGAAAAAATGTTATAGCATTAATATTATGCAAATATTTTATTTCTACTAAATTTTTAATTATGTAGCTAAGTATATTATTAATATAAAATTTAAATATTTTATATTTAGCTCTATTTAGAGTTAGTTTCGTGTCGGACAAGTTTCGTTTAGATTGAACCCGAAGGGCATATCATGCTTTGATTGAAAGTCAGCTGTATATGTCTTCATTTGAACGGAAAATAAATCCTTTTTATTGAAATTCATAAAATTATAGTGGTAAAATTAAAACTGTCTTTGGATTTGCCAGTGAATAAATTTGGACATGTCAATGAATAAATCAGGAATTTATTGTTCAACGTATTTGAGTAAGTTTTACAAATAAACAATTTTAAACATGTAGTGCAATATCATCTTCATCACAACACTCGCACACTGAATCTTCGCTTCTTTGATCCTCTTCTTTATTTAAAATGGAATCATACCATTTCAGTTCCTCTATACTACGCCATGATTTACCAAATTGTTTTTCTAACAACTCGTTAACATCTTTTTTCTTCTCCTCTGAAATGCCATTACTAATGATTGTTATTTCCCGAAACCCACTAATAAGCACTTACGTGGAAACTCGTTTTGCTAGTTTCAGCAAATTCACATGACACTCAGTTTCCGTATCCATCTTATAGTGTGCCATTGCTTTCACTTTAACTTCCATCCGTTTCTTTCCTACGAAATTTAAAATACAAATTCTCTTACATTCACTGATGCCATGAACGTTTTTGTAATTCTGAGAAAGTACCTTTACATCAAATAATTTCCACGCGTTCCCTAATGTTTTGACTTCACTAACTTCCGAGAATTGTGTGTGATATTTGTTTTTAGAGATAACACTCTCTTTGCGTAGCTTCTTTACTCTCTCTCAAATACTCTGCTGGCTAGAAAGTGGGTCCTTCACTGGAAAAACTATTAATTTGCTCTCAAAAGATTCAGGAGAATCTGTTTATAACCATTCTATTAAGGTGTGGACGACTTCGTTCTTATTTGGGCCAGAGCAACCATCACAAAAAGTCTAATAACTCTCATTGTCTGCAGGTTCAGAGAACGGAGATGATTAAGCAAAGCGGATGCTGCTTCTGTTGCACCACGGCCAGATTGATCGTCCGTACAAGTGTAAAATTGTGGATGCTCCGATTCGATAGCAACACTGCAGAGAGTATAAAAACTAAACTGACAACTGTAAAAAGCTTCTTGAATCGGCGTTTTCGGGAGAGGTTGTACTTGCATAAGGTCAAAGCACGAAGTAATACAATCTTCAGGATTTTGTTTTTATAAGTCATAAAATGCTTTTGTGAGGAGATTATGCATTCTCTTTTGCATTATTAAATCACACTTCCGCTTAGGATCTGTTTTATAGTACATCTCATTTTTTAACATTGTGCATGTAAACGCGTGTCAGAAGTATGAGAACAAAAGCCAATGTTCAAATCACTTGCGAATACTCTTATAAACATTGAAAATGATACTCTCATACTACTATTTCCAACGCTCGTGTTGTATATTTTCCAATGCTTGGAAATGTTAAGGTTTGGTGCTAAATAAATGCGTTTTGATTTCAACCTATTATAGTTTCATTCGGTTCTTTTTAAGTTTGTCAATGAATTTTCGCACACTAGCTTTCTTCTCAGCGGACTTACATGATATTGTGTCACCTTCTCTATTTTCCTTCGGTGTTTCACCTTCATGAAGAGTCTTGGCAATATTTATTCCCGTTCCTGAAATTCCGAAAACTTCTATAAAATTTCTAACGTACGTTTCTTCGCGCGTCTCTTCGAGCAGACGGCAATACACACAAAACAGAAATTGTTTTTGGCTTCTTTTCCTCCGGCGTTGTTATCATAGGTCACTTTCTACGAGGATCCCCCATGGCAAGAATGTAGCAAAGCTTACGATCTTGAAAAACTTTATTTGGCATTCTGTAAAACTCTTAATTTCGTCATATCGCACTTTGTTATCTGCATACAAGCCAGAGATTTTGTATCGTGCTTGCACTGTCTCTTTGTAATTGATTTGATATTTTTGATAACGTATCTGCAATTATAAATATTGAAATTATGTTAGTCGGTTAAGCATTTTTTTTCCTGCACTTTTTGGCACAAATACATTATTGTAAATTTTATTTTTTTAAAGATATAATTTATTTATTATTAACGCAAGGATATCTTTCCATCTAATACAATACTTTTACATTATTAATTAACACGTTTGGTGAAAAAAATGACCTCATTTTTCTTCTTTCATCAAAAAAATTATTTTTGACATATTTTAAAAACCAATTGTCATGCTTCCCTACCTTAAAGTTTTGGACGCTTCACGATTCGTAATGTTTTTCATCCTTTTTCTGGAACCTTCGGTAATATCACTTACAGACACTTCCATTTCCACGATATCGGGAGCGGTAGCTCAGTCCATCCACTACTGTCACTGCAGCGCCTCTGACCGGGAGGTCCTAGGTTCGAGTCCTGACGGCGGAGATGTCTGGAGGAGAATTCTAGCGGCCGGCTGCTCTTATCGGTAGTTTTCCGTGGTTTCTCCGACCAACATCAGGCGAATGCCGGAGGAGTACCGTAATAAGAGGCCCACGGACCGAGCGAGATCTTTCCTTCCTCTTCCTTGTCCTATCCTCTCCCCTTACACACACACACACACACTTACACTAACATGCACAACACTACCACATATTCCGGGAGCTTAGACCCAGCAGGGGCGGTGCCTTGCTGGTGGGAGAATCCTGGTTAGGGAGAAACCCTGCTAGCCGACGGTAGGCCGGCGCCGAATTTCGCGATCCAGCGGGGGAAGATCACCGCTATCTCCCGATGGAAAAACATGCACTACACTGACGGGACAAATGACCTAAGCTGTTGACGCGCCCGGAATTACCAACCCGCCATTTCCACGACTTAGAGTTAAGCAATGAGGGATAATATTTTCTTCTAACTGAACAGCAAATAGCGATATTGAAGCAAAATAATTCACATACAGAAAGAACAGTCTGGTCTCTTTCGTTGTCTGTTGTGGAAATTTCAGGAATTTTTTTGACCCGTTACTGCTTTACTTCTTGCAAATGAGGGTTAGACAAAATATCTGGAAAAAGTACGCATTGTTTCTCTCGGCCGGGCGACCGGGGAAAATCTGCAGACCCAAGGAACCCCAACCCTTCAGGAGCCAAAACGGGAAGTCTGAGCCAATGATTTCTGAAAATTAAGGATTGTAAACGCCTTTCTTTTTATACAACGATTTTAATAATAGAAATCAAGTATGTACCTTTCCTTTTAAATATACGATAAATACTCCCTTACTTTATGCTATCATGGAAAGTAATAATTAAATCGTAAAGAATGGGATTGTGGACCTGCCATGTTTTGAATGAAATACAAGTAAGACATCGCGAGTAGTGAAGGAACATGCCACGTTATGAATGACAATGCTATGAAATTATGTACAAAATTCAAAGTGGACATGTACTGGTTTGTATTAAAACCGTAGTTATAAACTGAATTTATTAGGAGACGTGTCGCGTTTTGCGTGAAAATGAAGGTCTGGGGGTATAGTGCTCATAAAAATTAATACAAATCTTTGTATAACTCAATTTTGGTAAACGATGGACATGTCACGTTTTGAATATTTGCTCCTCAGTTATCAAGAAACTTGAATGAAACAATATTTCCGAAAACGCGTCGCGCGGCGGGCAGACGGTTGTGCCATAAACGTTTCTAAAGAATTCTCGAACTTGCTACTACCTGTAAGGATTACGCAATGCGATATGAGCCGTCGCCTCATTGAGAGGTTGCCTCATGAGAGAATGCAGAATAAAATACGATGACAATTGCTAGAACGACATTTCATTACTGTCGTATGCCAAGGAGCACATGTTAAATTTGACATAATGTGCTTATGAATAATATTAAATAAGCTTGTTTCAGAATAATGCTAATGATATTGACGATAATTACAATAATAATTATGATTATAATAGTAATAATAAATAATTCTTGAAATTCCGTCTAGCTTCCTCAGAACTATGGGTGCGATAGTGAGGTACCGCGAGCAACTGCATAATAATTTGGCAGCGAGTCTTTGTTGCCCCTGCCTGAAAGCGCCATGCTCACCTTGGAACATCCGAATTACAGCTCGATATCGTGAAAAAAATCATCGCTTACATCAGCAGGCGTGGCGAAGCCAGCCCCCACTGCTGTCGAGGGGGAGCTCAGTTGAACTGAAGGACTGTCTACAATGATAGCTGATTGGCTCTTGCAACTTCATTCTCCGGCATCGTTCATGCTACGCTCTTGAAGGCGATTGATTTTCATTTGCTGAAAGTAGTGTCATTTGACGCACAATTTCACAAGCCTGGTCTCTTAACGGTCGCCTTGATATACACGTGGATGCTGAAGTCGAAGTCATATCAACAAGACATGCAAAAACTCGAAAATGCTACAACGCCACAAATCGGATATCTTCATTCCCGCACAGCAGGAATCGCACACAAACTGACTCGCTTCAGAGATAGAAAAATTCCAAACATTTGTGGCAATTGTATGTGAGGAGAAGGGAAGGAAGGTCATTTCTCTCGACATGGCATTTCTCACGCC
This sequence comes from Teleogryllus oceanicus, assembly GCA_964035755.1. Lineage (NCBI taxonomy): Eukaryota > Metazoa > Arthropoda > Insecta > Orthoptera > Gryllidae > Teleogryllus > Teleogryllus oceanicus. Next base: position 275,001,095 of record CAXIVR010000001.1, on the reverse strand, counting down.
CAAACGCCGTTCGACTTGGCAGGATAAACAGAGATGCGAGCTTTCAACGCCACAGGATTCTGGACGGTTCTCAAGGCCAGGCTATCTTCCCACGTACTCCAGGGCCGAGACGGTGACGGCTCCTCAGGCGGGGAAGCTGGATTGCAAGAAAAGGGAACATTCCCCTTCAGCACTTTACGCGCATGCGCAGACCAGGTTTAAAGACAGCTATATTTTTTGTCAGTTTCTTATTTAATAAAGAATTTGTGATGAAAAATGTGTCGTTTTCTAAACGTAAATATATCAGTATTTAAACGTTTGAATAAGTAAAACATTGCAGAGATAAGTCCCGTACACTTCCAAAGAGAGTTCCAAACGTTTGACACAAAACGTCAAATAAATAACACTGAATAATTGTTGACTTTTCATTGCAGACGTCTGAATGTTTGGTCCTACATTAACTACATATGTATCAACAACGTTAATTTTATTCTGGAACCCTTCTATAATTGTGCATCTAGCTCTAAGTCTTAATTGTGGCAAATATAAGTAAACCGTGGAAACGCATTCTTTCGAGACGAAATGTTTTTTATCGGAGAGCACTCTTAATATATTATCGTTCATTGACAGATCAATACTGATAGACTGGCAGGACGGGATTACACCTATTTAGCAAAGAGGACTGTATTGTACGGTTTGGACGGAGAGGGACAGACTGGGTTAGAGAGGGACTTACTGTGCAAAGAACGAACTGAACAGAGAGGACCGTACTGGGCAGAGAGAAACGTACTAGACAGGAAGGACCGGCTCGGACAGATTAGGAACTACCGTCTTCGCGGGAATTCGGCTCCAGATTGATGAATTCGATCTTGAATGAATGATCTTGATGTCTGGCTAGTGTCGAAAATTCTTCGGATTTCGAACCCTAGGACCTTCCGGTGAGACACAGCAGCAACATAGTTGATGCGCTGAGCCATCTTAGCTGGTCTGAACGAGTGTGTGCGCGTGTGTGTTTTGATACGTCCCTTATATATGTGATCGGTCACACATTACGGAAGTATATCTGCAGAGTTTTGAAGTTACTGTGTAGTAAGCATATTTCTAGAACGTGGACATTTCGTGTAACTCGTATGGAACTTTGTTATAAGCTTGCACGTGTCAAGGCAAGAGCGCATACGCCTGTTTGATCTGTGATAGCGTAGGCAGAATAAGCGGTGAGAAGCAGAAAGGGTAGAAAACTGAAAAGTTTATCACTTTCGTGTAAGTGCGAGGAATACCACCACCGTGACATGAATATCAAGGAAGGATCATACTATTATGCGATGCATCATTATGTCCACTTCGGATTTTCGCGTGAGAGGAACCAGATTGGATGCGGGCATGGAGCCAGGAAGTGGCTGAGGGCAGAGCCCGTTCTGTGCGGGTGTCCGGAGCTGTTGGAAAACATTGAGCGAAGATATGGCGGGGCCCGAAGTCGTTCGGGTTTGCTCGCGCAACTGCTGCCGTGCCCGGACACTGTGACGGTACTTTTCATTGTCGCGAGGAGATTGGTTGCTGACAATACCACTAAACACACCGTGTCCCTTCAGGATTACATTTTGCTTTTAGGGGCCAAAGTTAAGGGAATAACGGCTTTTAACGGCCTAGTTCTGTCCAACTATAATGTGCAATGCAGTGTTCTGTTTAGCGTCCCATCATCTGCAATCGTCCATTTTTTCACTTTAAATCTGAACGGAGGACTAGGTGTCATCGGTCCTTAGCGTATTATATGCAGAAAATGTTTGTACAAACTCAAAATATTGCGCAGAAAAATTGTTTATCCAAGAAACATAAAACACAGTCCCTAACCATGCCTTTGCAGTATTCAGGCGCATATTGGAAGTGTCGAAAGTGTGTATCACACAAATTGCCGCGATATCGTTCGTCGCGAAGGTCACTGTGTATTTACTGCAAAGGTATGTGGAACAAATGAATTTAGTGACATTTAGTGACAACAAATGACATTTGTGGAACAAATGAAGTAAGTTAGGTATGTTTGAGTTTAGCAAAAGTGGACGCGAATGCTCTTACTGAGTCGTGCGGCTTGTACCCCATAATTGAAGAATCCCGGAGTACAGCTAGTGCCGAAGCTCGGGAGTGCGCTAATAGATACCCAAATCGACGGCATCCCACAGGCCACGTATTTATGTGCATTGACGTTCCAATGCGCGTACGCACTGAAGCGTTAACGCCGATACCGCATGACCCTGGTCGTCAAGGAACATGCTTGTCACCTGTAGACACGCTCGAAACTGTTAAGCGTATACATGCGGCTGTCGGTCATTCGAGCCCTGGGTTATTCAGGTGTGTGTAGGGGAGGATTGTAGCCCATATCCATGTATATGCGTAAAGCTATTTTGGATAATATTTCTAATTTACTGTTAAATATTTGTGACTGTGTATTTGTGACTGTGTTAAATATTTGTGTAAATGAGTGACACATCTATACATACACTATGTGGTAAAAAGTATCCGGACACCTGGCTGAAACGGACGTAAACGTTCGTGGCGCCCTCCATCGGTCATGCTGGAAGTCAATATGGTGTTTGCCCACGCTTAGCCTTGATGAAAACGTTCACTCTCCCAGGCATACTTTCAATCAGGTGCTCGAAGGTTTCTTGGGGAACGGCAGTCCATTCTTCACGGAGTGCTGCACTGAGGTATCGATGTCGGTCGATGAGGCCTGGCACGAAGTCGGCGTTCCAAGACATCCCAAAGGTGTTCTATAGGATTCAAGTCGGAACTCTGCAGGCCAGTCCATTACAAGGATGTTATTGTCGTGGAACCACTCCGCCACAGCCCGTGCAGTATGAACAGGTGCTCGATCGTGTTGAAAGATGCAATCGCCATCCCCGAAGTGCTCTTCAACAGTGGGAAGCAAGAAGGTACTTTCAATATCTATATACGCCTGTGCTGTGATACTGCCACGCACAACAACAAGGAATCCAAGCCCCCTCTAGAAAAAAACACGCCCACAAAATAACACCACCACCTCCGAATATCACTGTTGGCACTACACACGCCGGAAGATGACGTTCACCGGGCGTTCGTCATACCCACACCCTGCCATCGGATCGCCACATTGTGTACCGTGATTCGTCACTCCACACGTTTAGCCACTGTTCAATCGTGTAATGTTGACGCTCCTTACACCAAGCGAGACGGCGTTTGGCATTTTCGTTCCTGATGTGTGGCTTATGTGCAGCCGCTGGATCACACATCTCGAGATGCGTTCCTGACGTTAGGTGGCAGCACAATGCACCTAAGATGAAAAACGTATGTTTTTGGTGGGTTGTCCGGATACTTTTGATCGCATAGTGTATCTGCTATTTTTACCTTGTGGAATGTATTTTTCTCTAAAACAAGACTGACAAGACTTTGTTTTAGATGTTTCGCCAAAATATTCAGTTTTAAACTTAATATATGAAATAATGGTAAGAGCTAGGAGGTTGAAATTAAAATTCAGAAATAACGTTGTTGCATCTGAATTAGATTCATTGTCTAAAGGATCAATGTTGGGTTTGATTCTCTGGTAGCTCTTCAAACAGCTATGGAAATTCATATACAACTATTTGAATTGAATTTTTATGTAAATAGGAGTAAAATGAATGGCTATAATTAAAATATGGATATGTCATTTGAAATATTTTAATTAACAAAATTTTACTAATTAACGTAATAAACTTGATACTGCAATAACACAATCTGCAGATCTTGCTTTGCTGATTGTTAAACCAAGTTGCTAAACTTAAATCTAAAAACAGCACCGTTGAGTGAGTCTGAAGATTGCCGTTCGATCGGCTCCACATTTGTTGACAAAGAACCACACCGTTGGCTTGAGTTGTATCCGCTTCCTCCACCACAAGTCTCGCTTCGATATATCAGTAGAAGTACAGATTCCCGTTGTATTTTACTATCACGACGCAGCAGCGCTCATTATGACAGTAAGATCCGAAATGAAACTAGCGTTCCCCGAATTTGTAATTTTATGTAACAGGATGTGAGCACATAGGCTCGACCAGTCTCGACTCGCAACGGCGACTGACTGACTGTAGCTTTGTACTTATGTTAAGTATTGTCTATGAATACCAAATGTGCATAAGCATTTCCTTGACAAAAGTGTCATCTTATCAGTGGCGGCTTGGAGGGTAGTGCCATTGTGTCATGGAACCACCAAGAAAAAGGAAGGAAAATAAACTTTTCACTACAAATATGTGTTTAAAATTTCGTTACTTCATAATAGTATTTCTTATAGCAATTCGTTTAAACGAGCGTTTAGTACTTCGATGCTCTATCAATACTCTCTTCAAAAGCCCAGGCTGTAGTGCGATCTGCCGGCGTAATTCTAAACCTCTAAGCCACCTACGGATTAGCACCGTCTCTACCCATTTAACATTGTATAAAGAAGGCTCGGTTGGTTTGTATGAGTTTCTTATGGATGAGATGGTGTCAAAATTGAACTGACAGAATAGTTTAAATTCTGTTCCATGGAGTGCACTAATGGCACTCTCTTCATCAAGCAGTCTACCATTCCTTAAGAATGACTCTGATGCCCTGGTATTTCACGTCCCTCCTTGTGTTTCGCACATGGAGAGGTGGCGCACTCAAGGCTTCCCCTATTCTTCCCATACTTTATTTATTTATTTATTTATTTATTTATTTATTTATTTATTTATTTATTTATTTATTTATTTGTTTATTTATTTATTTATTTATTTATTTATTTATTTATTTATTTATTTATTTATTTATTTATTTATTTATTTATTTATTTATTTATTTATTTATTTATTTATTTATTTATTTTACGTAAAAAAACAGTTAAAAACTGCGTATGACGTGCTATGGGGAAAAGTGAATTGTGTGCTCATTTTCAAAATTCTGTGATCCCTACACTAAGTCATATACTACTGTAACGTCACCACATGGCGGCCAGGGTTCCGACCATCTTTAGAAAGTTTAGCAGAGGGGAAGTGCATCCGGTCGGCTAGTACAAAAACTCTTAGTAGCTTTTGTCAACTGAAAAGGGAGCTATTAACACTCCGGGACGCAAGTCGGCCGGGCAGAGGGTCCTGACCCCCCCGCCGGCGGTTAGGGGAGGCTGGCTGGCCATGTGGTCCCAGAGCCACCCGCACGTGCAGAGAAGCTAGGGGGTGGGGTGGGAGACATGACCGCCAGAAGCTAGCCGGCCGGAAGGAGGAGTTCGTTAAGAGATCGCCTCGCGTGCGGACGCAACTGCGGCCCGTTGGCGGTAGTGCACTCCTTGGACACTGCGAGTGCATAGCACTGGGTGTCAGGACACCGGCGCGGTAAAGCGTCCGGGTGGAGGATGCACTAGCCAGGAGATGGGAGCAGGGTGCGTGGAGCCGCGGAGGTAGATTGCGAACGGAACCCCAGAGCTGTACATACTGTATAATATACTGTAAATAAATATTGTAACTAGTGCTCGTGTCTGTGTAGTCATTTCGCTACCACGACGCCACACTACTTAAATTTTGAATTTTGAAAGGGAGAAAAAAATCTCCCATGTAGTAAAATCTATTTTTAAAAATAAATAAGCAATAAATTTTGAATTTTGAAAGGGAGAAAAAAAAACAAAAAAAACTCCCATGTAATAAAATCTATTTTCAAGGATAAATAAGCAATACATTTTGAAAGGGAGAAAAAAACAAAAAACTCCCATGTAATAAACTCTATTTTCAAGGATAAATAAGCAATAAATTTTGGCTAATATTACTTCCTGCCGCGACAACATGGAAACGATAATTTGAATAATTGTATTTCCCACTGAATTCTAGAAGACGTGCACAGAAAATGAAGTTACATTTATGTCCAGAAGCAAAACAAGGGGCCATCTCAGCATTTGCTGAACGGATCAGGGAAACTGGACGAAAAACCTGATCGAGATGGGGGTCATTGACCCGGATGCTGTAGTACAATAGTGGTTACAGGTTGTTTATACTCATTTATACAGTTCAAATGGTAAATAATGCATTATGTATCATTGTTAAAATTAATTTTACTTTTCTTGTGATGCTCAGTATAGTCTCTAATTGTATAGAAACAGTTATGCAGCAGAAACGATTTCACTTGGGATTTAAACTTTTCTATTGAATTTAATCGTTTAATGTCATCTGGCAAAGTGTTGTAAAATAATGTACATGTATTGTATGTGAATTTTTTGTAATGAGCTGTTGATACTGTCGCCTGATGAATATGATTTCTACGTCGAGTGTTATAGTAATAGACATCGGCATTTTCTGAAAGTATATTCCCGCCCTTGAGCAAGTCATTTTTTACAAAAATCACTGATTCGTAAATAAAAAGACACGGTAATGGTAGAATTCCTAGATTAATGAAGAGAGGCTTACATGAATCACGTGGGTGGGATTTGGTTATTATTCGTACAATTCGTTTTTGTAATCTAAAAGTCTGGGAGCTATAAGATGTATTTCCCCAGAATATTATGCCATATCTCAGGCGGGAATGAACATTCGCGAAGTATACGCAACGAGCAGTATGAAGGCTGACTGAATTTGCAAGAATTCTGAACGCGTAGCATAATGAACTTAATTTTGTGTTCAATTCATTTAAATGGACGCTCCATTTAAGGTTTGACTGAATTGAGAGACCTAAAACTTTTGTTGCCTTAACATCAGTCAATGGTACACTGTTCATTTTCAATGGGGCACAGAATTGTTTATTTGAAATGGAAAACTGCATTAAAACCGTTTTCTTTTCGTTTACTATTAATTTATTTCGAAACGAATTTGAAACATCTGATATTGTACTAATTACTGTTTCTTTATTGCAAATGATGATCGTATCATCCGCAAAGAGAACCGTTCTTCGGTTTGAATCGTCGAGGGCATATCGTTTACGTAAAGTAGGAACAGAATAGGGCCTAAAATCGATCCTTGAGGAACTCCACATGCAACAGGCAAAGAGTAGGAAAGGTGCGTACGTAATGTTCCATCATTCCAGTAAGGTATTTCAACTCTCTGAGATCGTTGTTTAAGGTACGAACATAGTCTTCAGTAAACTCAGGAAGCTCTGATCTCTTGAGATTACTGTGGAGGCTCAGGATTTCTGGCGGAGTATTTTTATTTGTTCTTATTGTTTTTAGGTTTTTTGTTTTATCTTCATTATAACCTAATAAACACAGTCACTGCTAAATTTAATTTTGTTGCCCACGAATTTTATTTTATAGATTACTAAACCCGTTTAAAAAATTGCATAGATATTTAAAACACGATGTTGTTAAACATTGTTTTAATTTTGAGCATCGAGAATTGGTAACACGGATGATTCGTTATCGATGTCGCATCACAAACTCTCACCAATATAATTCCATACCGGGCGCCACTGCTTATAATAAGGAAATACATAAGGAATTCCTTAAGCTCTAAGTGATGACTATGAATACCTACCAAAAATAACACCTTTTCTAGCGGGCAAATACGACAGTGATCGCCGGGCGGCGCACACTGGGCCAGGAAGAGCCGAAACCTGGCCAAAACTCCCCTATCCAAATTCCCGTGTTTCCAGGGATGGAAATTGAATAAATGTTTAAAGGAATGCACATACATATGTAGTATCATCTGATGTTGAACAGAAATTGATATTTATATTTAATATAGTGCAATATGTTATGCGATTGTTTCCTGCCATTTCATCTTCATGCATGAACTACTTTCATTGTATTTTTCTTTCGAGATAAGGGGAGTAAATATATCCTAATCAATAATGCATTTAAATCATTCATTTTTTTGGAGTTGCTTTAAAGATTTAACTTTTCTGCATTGAAGTTGTCAGAGTGCTTCATACCTTTTCGTCCACCATAGTCAGAAGCATTGTGTGGAAGTATTATTTCAAAGTTGACCGTCAATTGCAAGTGAACTGAAGTTGTTTATTTTGATTTTGCAGAAATTCTTCTTAATTTTTAATCAACTGAGCTCTTTATATTCAGAACTGAAGCTTAATAAGCTGCAATAACGAATTAATGGAGGTTCATGATTGCGTGTTGACCAATAAAGATAACTCATCATTAGTAGCACACTGAATAGAACGTCTCTTCTTTGACTACCACACGCACCTAATTTTTCTATCCCGGGTTGAAGTTCTCAAGTTCCCTTCTTCAGCTGACTTGCGTCTTTTGCCGTAGCTCAGCTGATGAAGGCCCAGCTGACGCTTTTTGGGCGGTGTAGATCAGCGTGGGTGAAGAATGAGTCTCACGAAGCGTTTTTTATTTTTGTTCTTGTGCTCCTTTGAATTCGATATATGCTTCAAATAAAGTCAATGGGCGTCCAAGGTTTGAAGAATCTTCAGAATCTTCTGGTGTAGGAAGGCAGATAGCAAAATAAATGTTCATTCAACCAAGCTCAAGCTTATCACTTTTTATATTGCATTTGTCCCACCTGGCAAATGCTTTATTACAAACATTGTGTGAATTTGCCCTTCTTGTAAATAGCTCAGATATTCAGAATCGGATCATAGCTTGATATTTTCTCAGTATCAATAAATTGAAAAAGACGACTGATTACTTGCGGTATTTGGTGTCGCGACCACCGGGAGCTTCCTATAGCTCATTTTCCTCACACTTTCTTCTTTTTATAACATTTTATCTCAAACCAGAAGTAAGCGAAAGTAACTACTAAAAGCCTAAAAGAAAATTACGATATCTTTGTTGTACAATCGAAATGCGCAAATTTATATTTATAATAATAACTTAATAATTTATTCACAAAAATGGAAATAGTCTTTACCAGAAAATAAGAAAATCACCCTCTACAAATGAAGATATTGAGAAGGACGATATCTTGTAAAGTAGCTGAGTTCTGGTAGTACCAATATAGGTTTTCTGTTTCACATTTGTCATGACCGAAATCAGAAGCAATCTGAACCCTACTTTTCAGCTCAGTTCCGAAGGCTTCGAACGGTGCATTGGATCTCTGTTTATGTTTATGTAAAGGATAGACATTAGTTTCACGATAGGCGAAATGTACGCTTCAGGGGTTCCTTGCTACGTTTTCCCTGCACATATTATTACTTGGTCTTTTCATGGTTTTCAGTGAGCTACTGATTTTCACACTATGTTTAGGCATGCATGGTTTGCAAAGATCTAGAAAGCGAATGCGCCGCCCCTGCACATATTATTCGAGTGTTTTGGACTTTTGGCCAGCTTTGAGGCATTTCTGGCCCACGACGCGGCGGCGCGGCGTGGCCATTTGAAGACTTCTTCGCTGTCCGGGTGACGCCACGTAGTGGGCCACTACGCGGCGTCACCCGGACAGCGAAGAAGTCATCGACTCGAGCCGCGGAAGCCGACGCGTACGTGGCCATTTGAAAGCAACCGCCGCGCCAGCGTCGCCCGCTGTGCCGGCGTGGCGACAGCGCAGCGTCTGGCGGGCGGGCGGCGCAGGCGCCGGGCGGTGCATTCGCCGCGGCGGGGGTGGCGGGGGTGGAGGCGGAGCGCGCTAGTCGGGCCCGGCTGCCGGGCGGCGCGCTCGGGCGAAGGGAGGTGGGGCTGTGCGCGTCCGCCACGCACCCGCCGCTAGGGGCAGCACTGTGCAACGCGGCGCGGCGCGACGCGCGAACCAGGTGAGCAGGCGTGGGGGAGATGTGAGTTATCCAGAGTGGCCACAGAAATGTATTTGGAACGGGCAGACATAAGGCTGTGACTCTTGCTTGCTATTTCAGTTGATTTGTCACACGTTCTTACGGTTACGTGTGTTCAATGCGTCCCCGTTACTAGCTAAATAACCTCAATTCCACTCAACGAGTGACTGAGTGTATGCATTTTTGTGGACCCCTCTGTTCATGGACTAGTCCACTGTGTGCTCATCGTCAGATAAAGATCGGCTGTTGTTTACATGAGGTCAAAGTCTTCAAGTTTATTTAGAATAGGTGTGATTCGGTATGTTTAATATTATTGTATGGAAACCACACGTCCAAACTCGCAGTCGATAACTTCCGAACATTCCGAATAATAATAATAATAATAATTATTATTATTATTATTATTATTAATTATTATTATTATTATTATTATTATTATTATTATTATTATTATTATTTATTATTTATTATTATTATTATTTATTATTTATTATTATTATTATTATTATTTATTATTTATTATTATTATTATTATTATTATTATTTATTATTATTATTATTAATTATTATTATTATATTATTAATGCTACGTTTTCCCCTGCACATATTACTAGGTCCTTTCATGGTTTTCAATGAGCTACTGATTTTCACACTATGTTTCGGCAAGCATGATTTGCAAAGATCCAGAAAGAACTATATAATGTAATAGGACTCGTGAGCAAGTGATATTTCAAGATATGTTACTGACAGGCAGCTACCAGGTTGTTGATGGGTTGGCAACCGTGTGCTGCTCGTCTTAATAACGACTCGGCCCTGCATCGCCCCCTCCTCATTGTAAATAAGAACTCCTTACGATTTCCTTTGCATATTACTTTTCTTTAACGTATTAGTATGTTCGTGTACAACATCTGTGAAATAGAAATATGGTTCAATAAGTTTTTACAAAAAAATCAAGTTGTTTGTTTTCAAATTTTGTGTAGTTTTTTCAAAAGACGTTTAAGACGGTTAAGATAAATATGCCTTAAATATCACTGCACCTCACGGTAACTGAAAAAACAATTGTGGCTTTGGTGAATCAAATGGTTATGTTTGCATTTGAGCTACGTTGGTTGGCGTGGGGTAACTTAGCTCCTATCCGATTGGCTCAGCGTCCGTCGTCACCATAGAAACGTAAGGACGCCGTCTGACGGAGCCAAACTATAATTTAAGGAAATTACAGACCCTTTCAGCTTTCGTGATGTTTCGTTTCGGACAGAAAGTTACTTCTTTAGTGACGTGCGGTTTTGCCCCATCTGAAGAGATGCTGTAAAATTTATCCTGAAAGTCACGTGTACTACTGGAATCTTCAAAGAGAGGCATTTAGTTACAATTTTCTGTTTATAGTTTTTTAGTTATACTGCGTAGCGCGGTTCTGAATTATTTTGGACTGTTATCTACTTGTCACAATCCTGGCGGTAGTTTGCGTTAACTTTGTAAGCGTTTCAAATCGAAAATGATAGGCGAGTTCAAGTGTCTGGGCCATTTTGAGGTCCCAGAACCATTCTTTTCCAGTTACAGGAATTTTACACAAAATTATATACTCCACGAACAAGTAAACTCAGTATTAGCTTATGGCGCTGTGATATGTTGTTTCAAATTTAATTAAACAATGATAAAACTTAATAAGAATTGAAGTGTTTTTTTTACAAGAAACAAACTAGTCCAAATTGGAAATTTTTCAGGACAAACAAAAAACTTCATACCATAGACGTGCATAGCATTACATTTACATCTTTAATGTGTTTGCCATTTGCCGAAAGGACATGTCCGAGTCGAAGGAATAACATGGTGAAATATATCAAAATAAGGAATGTTGAACTTCTTTGGTTCTTGTAAGAAACCTGTCAATTAATAATCTCTATTTTCCAAATCGCTCTCGTGATCACAGATTCTGTCATTTTAACAGTAAATGTGGTTTGTTATGCAACAAAATATACATCATTCGTTTTGTTAGCCTACTAATTTCATTACCAAAAATAATGAATCGCATTTCAGTTTCAGTCATCGTCGCGGAAACCATAACTGAAAATATGAGCTACGATCGTGTGTCTAATTCGGTGTGAATTTCAGCAGGTAAAAAGTTTCATTAAAGTGTACGAGTTCATTTGTTGTATTTTTGGGAATAACGTCGTGCTCACAAATATGTGCCAATATTTATTTCTCCTCTTTAAGGATAGTGTTTTCGATTTCGGTGATAAGCACAGCACTGAGGCCCTGCGAAAACTGGAAACCGACATATTAGAGCTGTTAAATGAATATACTTACTTTAGTAAGTACAATCTATCTATAGAAGAATAAATTGTCTTACATCTTGAGAAAAGAGGTATGCGTGCAAAAATCCTCTGTGAATAATTGTTGTAATTTGCTCAATAATTTAAAAAAATATCCATTTTTGAATATCATACCCATTTAGGTTTTTAGTCAATGTTCTTTAAGATACAATAAATGAACATTTTAATCTATTTGACGGGAACCATTTTCCAAGTGCGTGGTCCTTTGTTATCCAGTGTAGCAAGCGAAAAACCGTGAATTGCAGTAGTGTATTTCATGTTCAAAATATTATTTCAAAAATGTCCCGAAAATGCACAACTTAGACCTAAGCAAAAACATTATGTTTGAATTTCCGTCACTGTAGGGTGAAACAACTGTAAATTCCTAGTAAATTATTGGTAATCGGTGAAATATATGCTATTTTCTTGGCTGATGATAGTGTTCCTAAAAAACTACTTTTGATATTTAAATCAAACTTGAAAAGAAATTATTACATGGAGTGGCAAATATTCTTACCTGGGATTCCCCCATTAGAACTTTTACTTAATCCAGACAATTTAATTTTTATCTTTAATAAATATTGATTCAAATTTGGATTATTTTTTCTGAGAGAAATATGACACAGTATGGCGTGATCGTCAGAATAGGAACGAATAATTTATGAAAGATTTGAAACTAATGTTTTAAAAACATTTTAGAAACAATTTTTATTGTTGGAATTAAAAAATAAAGTTAATAATGGGAAGCAAATGTAAATATTTAGAAGATAATGTTCAATTAAATCGATGTCGACCATGTTGAGAACTCGCTTGAATGGCTATTATTTGTATTTACTTAGTATGCGTATTTTTGAAGGTTATGACTTTGAAAACTTGATGGTAGTTTGTTTTCAGGATTAACATATACTAAACTTGCTTAGCCTGGCACCGCTCGTGGGTGTTTTCATGTTAGAAAGTATTATTTGTGCAATGCATGTTCATAATAACTAATGATGCTAAAACAGCACCTACTTTCTCACTCTTAGTAATGCTTACATAATACTATTTATAGCACAATTTCTCTCCAAATTAACACATCTTTTATCATTTTTTGTAAAACTTAAATTTCCGAGAAATTGTACATGGCCTTTCCATTCAGACACACGCAGGTGCCCCGATTACCAAAGGATTACTCAAATGTAACTGAAAAGTTCCTTCCAAAAGTTCTGTTTTCCTTCTAACTCCATATGTGAGAAACCGTTTTTGATGCATTAATTCTACTATATTTTTCTCTTGTGTAGTGTGATCACTACTAAATAAGCACATGGATTCTTAGATTTTTCATATTTAATTTTTTATTTTATTATTGTTACGTCAAAACAGTTAAAAAGTGTGTGTGACGCTATGAGGAGAAGTTAATTCTGTGCACGTTTTAAAATTCTGTGATAGCTACCCTAAGCCATATACTACTTGAATTTTCAATATGAAAAAATTAGCGTTTCTTGCAAGAGTAATGAAATCTATTTTTAAGAATAAATCAGGAATTCATGTCTTCGTAATTTATATCGATCATTTACACATACGTAATTTTTGCTTCTCACAATGTTTCAGTACGACTTCTTACGAGCTTTTCTCTTTAATTTCACCTCATTGGATGTTCTAATTATTAAACGTCGCGTTCATCACTCGGGAGCATTTCGTCTGTTTTAATAGAACTGCTGTCTTCTTTTCTCTGTAGGCTTTCTAAGCGACAAAATGCCACAGGCTGGTTTCTTCCAGTATCTCTGCTAGACTCACAGAAGCAAATGAGGCTCGTTATTATTTCTAGATTCTTGTAAAAAACGATGAGAATCTTGAGGAACCTGAAAATCTGTTTGAGAATGAATACTCTTATTTGGCTGGCTTTGTTCTCTGCGATGATTATAAATGGACCCTTTCCACTGAATGCACTGTAGTGTGGAATAACGCCCGACTCCTCAACTGATAGCGTGCACTGCATTCTGCAGTGCTTCTCTCGGGGAGGTAGTTCCTTGTCTTCATTCCTCCTCGCTGATTACCTCCGCGCCACGTCGTTGCTCGAGGGTCTTTCATCTTCCTCTCAAGTCCGTCTCCCGCGCAGTGTTCTTGAATGGTGACGCCCGCTTTTCTTTCTCTTTGGAGCTGCGAGCGCGGTAATATGAGACGCAAACATACGATGCGGTGGACCCATCTGGTTCACTGTCGAATTCATCTAGAAAACCCTTAGTCATCAGAAATAAAGAAAATAGAAAGAAAATTGTGATTAATTTTGAAAATAAATAAATAAATACACAAGCAAATATTGTCAACTGCATAGGATGTAAAGCTACATTCACTGTTTGGAAGAATTGGGGAACATGATCAATATTAACTTTATAAACTTGAGGAAATCTTGGATCAAAACGATGGTGAAAGGAGACCTATACCCTGTAATAGCTTCCTGTTCAAATGTAATGCCTAAAAACTTCACGAATAAAATAACAATTATAAATGAGTTACCAAAGAGGGTAACAACTGTTAGAGTTTATAAATAGCCTAGAAGGCTGCCAGTGTTCGGTTGTGCGATTTATGAACGTCCCCAGCCAATTATTCCAGTCGCCCCTTGTCCTCCAAGCCCCCAGATGGCAGGCCTCTACGATCTCTGCTGGCACAGCTTCACAAATACGACCCTAAATGTCAAAAATAAATTACTGTAGATATTGTACATTCAGTGCTCAAAACAAAGAAGTCTTTTTGTGACACTGGAAGAGTACAAGGGGCTAGTCAATAAAAAAGTTGTAAAATGAGACTGCTTTTTATTAAGGAAGGGTTCATCCAAGTTAAATAAATTAGGATTTTTGAAAAGTTAAAATTTCTAATTTTTAAAAAAATGTTCCTTTTTACATTTGTTGACTAAGTGAAGAAATTGAAAGTTATAATTAGGGGCAATCGAATGATTAAATTTAATCAAATGATTAGCGAAGGTGGAAGTATCTAAATTTTGTTTTTAATATCTAATATGTTCATTAATTCTGCAGGAAATTATCTTCCTTTTTGGCCTACATAGACAGAATCACAATTATTACCTGTGAGGTAATCACTTCTTTCAATGGGAAGGGGATAGGTAATGTGGAATTGGGGATTAAATATTGGAGAGGGTTTAAGGTTTTGTAAGATACTGAAATATCGTGTTTAGTGAAACATTGGCCTACGCGTTCAGAATATGGACATATGTAGGGGATACAAATAATTGTCTTCAGTTTTAAAGGGCAAAAGGGGTAAACATTTATTCAAAATCTTTTTTGATTCTTTCTGACTAATGAGTTTCTTCATGGAAAGAGAATCGTACCCATTATTTAAAGCGACAGTTAGGTATGTGCAACAGAATGTATTGACATCATTACAGATGTATTTACATCATTATTACACAGACACACAGACATCATTACAGATGTATTGACATCATTATTAAAATCAGTTACTGAATCTGGAATAGTCTGCTGATCCAAAGAGTGAAAGACAGCATATTTATGATGGTGAATGTTAATGAGACATAAGAGATGGACGGACGGACGTGGAGATGGACAGGCGAAGAGATATACAGTTTTGCCATCAATCGATTTTTCGGTGTCAAGGGCCCAAGAAACGGGAAAATGTACTATATATAATAACAAGATTCATCCTATTTTTCGATATCAGGACCCGACAGCATGAGATTTTCTGTTGAAAATTTCAGATTTCCTTCGCATCATTACGAGAGCTTTTCTTTACTATGTTAGCGAAGTACGGCGTGAAATAGAATCTTGGGTTTTTACATCTCTTAGTGCTGGGTGCAAGGAGATAATTCCTGATCTCCATTGGATTCCAGATAATTCTTTTTTTTTATTTCTATCTGCTCGACCAGGTGGTCCTACAGAGTTGAGAATACATACACATAATTCTTGGAAAATTTCCTAAGTTTATTGTCTTATTGCGATGTTAAATCACAAAGAAAGACAAAAATTGATGTTTTATGGTAGGGTGAGAAAGGGAGATAGTTTGAGATTGATATTGTTAAGGTTTGAAGGGGGTGATAAATAAAATATTCTGAGAGGACATGTGGGGAGATTTGAATCAGGGGGGTCTGAAAATATCTTTGGGAAAACGAGATTTTATTCTGTTCGGAGTATTGGCTTGTTGGCCAAGGTGGAAAAAGGAAGTGCTTGGGCAAGATGGAAGAAGTGAATAAAATTTAGAGCATAAGCTTATTAAATAGTTAGAGATGTAAGGCATTTGAAGTTCACGATGCATTAGGCTGTTAGAAATAAACCAGGGTGCGTTAAGAAGTCTGCGATAATTCTTGATCGCAGATATTTCTTGCTCGCCACATTTTGCAAGGATATCATCCACAGAGATCCATTTCCTATCTGCAATAGATGCAGAGCAGCACATCCATAGAGCACGCTCTCGTGCATTGCTATATAGGAATATCAGGGTTGAGCAAAATACTTTAAATTTAGTATTTAAATACTTCGCCAAAATACTTTGTAAATAATTATTTAAATACTTCGCCAAAATACTTTAAATAAGTATTTAAATACATACTCAAAATACATTAGGTTTTGAATAGCTGAATACATACATTTTTGAAGACAATTGTGTTGTTGGTAAGGAACATACTGGTCACAAATCATTGTGAAGATCGGAAAGACGAGAGAAATTTCCTGTTCTCTGGAGTGCCCAGACAGGTTGCGGCGATGTAGATAAAGTACGGTGTCAAATTCTCATACATCTCTAAGCGATATCCCTGCTCGACGCGTTACGGGCAAGAACACACAAGGCATAGAGCTTCTTGATCGGAGGACGCCCTGGCAGATTTTACGCGGTTGTTATTTGTTTCGTAAAAAATTATCCATGAATAATTTCTCAAAATATAATTGAGGAAATAAAATATAGTAAACAAAAGATATTAAAATTGCGGAAAATTGAATACAGGCACTTATAGTCTCTTAACGCTCGATTAGTCAAATATCTCTAAAAATAGGCATTATAAAAACCACGCAAAAGCCATTTCTGAGGTAAAAATAGATAATGGGGTGAGTGGCCTTAAAATAAATTTAAAAAATTAAATGGCATTATTTGGACTGTAGTTATAAAGAATAAAATGTATTTTTGGTGTCGGATAATTGTCCAGCATTTTTAATGATTTAGATATATAATTTAAAAATGAAGAGAATTCAAATTCAACAGTTGAAAGGGGTTTTGTCATTTTTGTTTAAACGAGGTTCATTCTCAAACAGAATCAAAGAGAAAGAATTATCCTCGTGTTTTTATCTGCATTTTAAGTATTTTCAGTATTTACTTTTTTAAATACACCTATTTTATGTATTTAAATATATCTCTAAAATACATGTCCAAAACACTCGAAGACACATTTTAAAAATTTTAAAATACGTATTTTAAATACAAGTATTTAAATACAAGTATTTAAATACAAGTATTTAAATACTGTCCAACCCAGGATAATAGTCAGTTAAGTTATTTTAGCTGCCTACGAGAAATTGGAATTTATAATCTAACCTGTTTGAGGAGGATTATTTCTAACGTGCCTTTTAAGTATCATTTAAGCATCCATTTAAGCACCATGACCTATAAATATCCGTTAGATGTATCCATATCCGGCGACATAGAATTTTAAACATTATTCTTTGTATTTAAAAATTATTCAATTTGACCTTTGTCATAGTTGATCTGTTTTGTTGATAATTGCATTCTGACACCTATGGTCATAATGTTGAATCTCCCTCTTCATGCAATCATTTATATACGCTAGTCTCTCTGATGGTCTCTATACACAGTATGGAAGGATATTGACCCTGCTTTAAGCGGCCCTCCGAGGGCTGAGCTGGAGCAACGCCTCTCGGCATTTGTTTCTACGGTTCTCCGCTTGGAGCACTGCGAGCGGCCTGTGCAGTTCCCCACGGCGCGCTTCTTCCGCTCCTCGTTGCTTCGGAGGTTATTTGCATGTTAAGTTCCCCCGAGAACGATAACTGAGCCATCTTTGTAGAACTGCAACCAATGTCCATCGTTTTTTGGATGCTTCATAAACGTATTAACTTTATATGATTATGGGACTGGTGTATTCCCTTCTTGCATATAATTGTTGTACCTAGCTGGGAAAACGCTCAGAAGCGTTTTGCGCTTTTCCCCATAGTACGTCCCACAGTTCTTAGCTGTTTTCGGCGTTAGAAAAGTTAAAAAAAATATTTCGGGCGTTTATATACACATACTGTAGATATATAAATGATTTTGATGCCTTCCCCCATGCATATGAAAGAAGCGAATTTTCATACGTTTCTTTCTTTCTTTTTTCTTTCTTTCTTTCTTTCTTTCTTTTTTCTTTCTTTTTTTCTTTCTTTTTTCCTTTCTTTTTTCCTTTCTTTTTTCCTTTCTTTTTTCCTTTCTTTTTTCCTTTCTTTTTCTTCTTTCGTCTATCCTTATTATACATCCTTTTTATTTTAAAATTTGATGTATCGTTTAGCAATCAAACAATAAAAGATTTTTCATTTTTCGATCCAAGTTTTCCAAGAAATACTTTATTTCAGATGCGACATTGCCTTTTCAAGCACATCCTTTGATATACTTACGGAAAGATAAACTATGTTACTTGTTACTTTTTTTTTACAAATGATTTGGCTTGGGGTTTTTATGGGAAACCTCAAAGCACAAGTGACATTTATTAAAACTTTACGGATAAAAAATAAATATTTGGTAATCTTTGAATTAAATAATCAATGTAAATAATAATTAATTCAGTTATAAGAGCTTTGGAAATTATTTATAAATTCAATGTCAAGAACGTTTATCTCACAATGAGAATTCCAAATAAATAATTAAATATGTGAAATCGAATGGTAGAAGTAAATCAACAAAATATGAATCGTGCAAATCAGTCATAATTAAATTAGAGGTTTGTTCAGAACATAAGCTTGTTTGACTGAAAGGGAAACAAGGCATGTTGCGAAGACTGAAGCGAAAAAATGGATAATTTTGTACCAAAAATCTTGTGGGATTCGTGGACGTGTAATAGAGAGTATTCTCTAGTAGATAATTGGGAATAAATATGCGAAGTAGTTAATCAACAGAATGCAACAGTGCACGTTGAGGTGATAATATATGATAGGTAGACACAAGGTGATAAAATAACTTGTTAATTTGTTTCTACTTTTGTTTCCAAGGGTGTGTTATTACTTCTTGTTTTACGTGAGCGTTTTGCAAGCAGAATAATATTCAAATTATTTATTATCATAGATTTCCAAAATCTCCATCATCACAGATATGTTGATAATATTATAACGGAAAACTAATTTTATTTAGTTATTTGTACTTTTACGTTTCCTCACATCTCTTAAAAACATTTTTTCATGCACAGTTCAATTATTCAAATGAAATCTAATTTTTAGAACATTTATTTACTTACGTACTTACGTATCAATTTCACCGCTTTACAGTTTTGTTGCATTAAACATTGACATGCAAAATAACGTACAAGACGCAGTATACTGTAATGTGAGAACAAAGTTAAGTAACTTGTGGATAAAATTAACGAACAATAATGTTTCATTGATTATAAAATATTTTCGACAAAGGAGTGATACTAATAACAGTTCTTCAAATCATGTATAAATAGATAAGGCTTACATCACCTTTTATTGACTCACGAAACCTTTAGAAAATGTATAAAATGTAAAGTTTGTTTAGCAATACGTTCAGCTTGTATCCGTTCTGCCACTAAAAAGTTTTTTCTATTTTGTATTAAGTTTACTGCCAAGAAACAGGTTTATCCCATATTATATTCTTGTTTCACATACATTTCAAGTCACGCAATGAAGACAGTGTGTGTATTACGTGGATCACGAAGTTGAAAATAATTTTAAAGCGCAAGTACATCATATGCTTTCAAAGCCATTAAACTATTATAAAAGCGAGAGTTTCTAAACGTCATTTAGACCACTCCCCACATTCAGTGTTTCACCGGAAAACTCTTTTTTAACTGATTTTAAAAACTCACAATTGCGGGTTAATGAAATTTCAAGGAAGTATGCCATCGCTCTCGACAAAATTGCGAAAAAATGAAAGTAACTTTTCACCAGTAAAAATACAGCTACCATAAAACCGTCGTCCAATTGGTAATCTACAAGCACGAAGGCGTATATAATGCAGCGCATTTGAAGGCGTGGATGTGTGTTTAATGGACGTAGGGGAGTCACACGAGATAAAGATACGGATTGTCATCGTATATCATTTTTATCGGCGAACGAACAGTTTTTTTTCTTTTTTAGAGATCACGTTCCATAATAGAATTGGAATGGAAGATGGAAAATAAGATTGTCTAGACTCCTAACTGTCTAGTCAAAATTTACATTTTTCGATTTAAGTTCTATTTTCTTCCTTTGAAAGGGTGCAACAAGATGAATTCTAGATATTACACCAGTTTTTGATTAAAACTATGTCAAGCCCATTCAATGTAGGGAATGAATTTAATTTCTACGAAGTTGAAAAGAAGTTTCGGAGAATTTACTTGTTCTCGTATTTTAAAAATGAAAAGCTTAACTGAAGCAGCAAATAGTTGAATGCGACCTGTTTCATATTAAATTTTACCTTTTCTGACCCTTGGACTCTACAAAGTAGAGTGTAGATGGAATTCATACTTCAAAAAATTAGTTTGAATTTAAGAATTATGTTTTGAGTTGTCAGTCTATGCTTTTAGGAATATTTAAAGTGCACTGTATTTATTGTCATAGACGTACAGTATGGATTTTTATATACTTCTGTAGTAAAGTGGAAAATAGTTTCCAAGTCTGAAGGAACAAGAAAATAAATCATTCCTATAGATGATTTGTTGCCGAAACATGTGAATGTATCTGTAGGAATGCAAGTCGAGGAGAACATTCTTACATAAATTCAAAACGCAAATTTAATGAGTAAAACGTGTAGTATTTGTTTTATTCAGGAAGTTAAAGGTATCCCGTTATGCTTAAGAAACTCTTTATCACTTGAGGGTAATGCATTTTACTTCTTCGAATGTATTTTAGCGAAATTTATGTGAAATTGCAGACTAAAACAGATTTTTTGATAGAAATCGATCGAAATCGTTTAGGAAAGGTACTACTACTCCTCCTCTCGTGTTCCACTTATCACAGAGCACCTACGGCCAGAAATGAAGACGTTTTTAATGGGGGCTCTACAACAGAGGGGATGATCTCCATTTCACTTCCAACCAGAGTCATCTAGATGAACGCGTTATATGTGATATATATATACGCGTTATATGTGACTCTCCGATGCAGTGAAAAGGGCGGATAGCCAGCAGACCTGGCGGGAGGGGGAGGGCAGCTGTCACCGTAAAAGTTTACAGTGTGAGCTGGAAAGAACCAGAACCAATTGAACTTGCAATTATTTCCTCCTCTGGACTGATTTATTGATTGTTAGTGATTACGAGCACGTCAACTGAATTGGTCATTATTCCCATACGTGTAGTGCGTGTTTTTGCTCGGGAGGTGGCTGTGTCTTCCCCAGCTGTATGACGAGATCTGGCACCGACCTACCGTCGGCTAGCGAGGTTTTCCTCAAGCGGGTATTTCCCACCAGGGGAACACCGCCCGAACCTGGACAAGCTCTAAGCTCCCGACCGGTCTCCCGGCAGCTCAGTTTCCAGGGCGTCTCATTAGATTTCAGCACTTATTCAGAAAAGTGACAGGAAATGAGGTCCCAACAAAAGCTTTATTTGCCGTGGTGCTCCACAACCGTGTTCAGTGCATCAACTGATGTCACTGCAGCGCTTCTGACCGGGAGGTCCTAGGTTAGAGTCCTGACGGCGGCAGGATTTTCGACACTAGCTTTTCAGCTAGGTCGAATTCAGTCGCTGTCTGGAGGAGAATTCTAGAGGCCGGCTGCTCTGATCGGTAGTTTTCCATGGTCAACACCAGGCGAATGCCGGAGCAGTACCCTACAAAACGGGACACGGACCGCGCTCGATCTGTCCTTCTTCTTCCTTGTCCTATCCTCTCCCCTTACACACACACTTACACTAACATGCACTACACTACCATATATGCCGGGATGCCGGGAGCTTAGAACTTGTCCCGGCTGGGGCGGTGCCCCGCTGGTGGGAGAGTCCTCGTTAGGGGGAAACCCCACTAGCCGACGGTAGGTCGGCGCCGGATCTCGCCATCCAGCGGGGGAAGATCACCGCCATCTCCCGAGAAAAACATGCACTACACTAACGGGACTAATGACCGAAGCAGTTGACGCGCCCGGAAACACGAAAAATCAATCAATCAAAAAGCTAATTACGACAGTGAACGGATAAACAAGACTGTGAGGCTTAAATTTGTATGTTTTTGAAACCGCGTGTGAGCGCATGGGCCAAACCGTCAACTGCCAGGCGACGGCGACTGACCGGCCGAGCGTGGGAACTCCCTCGAAGGCCGTCTGCCGCGATGCCTCGCGGAGCCGCCCGACCTGTGCCACCTGTCAGCTGAAAACTCCTTGGTGAATTGAGAGTGCGATTTGTAACAAAGGCATTTCGTTACTGTTTCTTGTGCACAGAAAATAAAGTACGTAACGAAACTGAAGTCCGAAGCGCAGCGAAGAAATCAGTTGACTAGTAACAAAAATGTTTCTGGAACGAAACTTTACTGCGGCTGGGAATTTAGTTTTACAGGAACGAAGCTATATCATCAAGGGAGATTAGTTTCTATCCAGGTGTTTTATTCAAGATTCAGTTTCGTTATTTACAATACATGACGTCACAAAGAAGGTTTAGTTTGGCTCCCAGTGACAACTTGCAAGTAGTGTTTTGGCGAACATCAATATTGAAAACATTCATGACCTCACTGCCTGTCGAAAAGCGGAAATTGCCTTGCGACACCTAGGCAGTCCTACGGCCGTTACTCGTGCGCCGCCGTAATAAATAAATGCATACTTTGTTTTTGCATATACCATAAATAAATAATTGCATGCTATTACGTTTCTATGTGGTGAATTAAAACACATCTTATTTTAACAAAAACGTTTATTTTGTTTCTTAACGCAATCACTGAAAACACTTGATTTATGTACAGATAGTCTTGACTAGATTATTCTTTATACGGCACACTTCTCTTGATTATTTATTTACAGTACACTTCTCTTGATTATTTGATTTCACTGTTCACTTCTCTTGCAATGTCGCACAGTCCTAAGCACTGACCACTGTTCGATATACTGTCCACAGTCCACTGCACTGACCACAGTTCACCGCGCTGGCCACGGTTCACGGCACGCACAATCACTGCACCGCTATTCACCGCGCATTCACTTCACAGCTCAGCTTCCACTTCAGACTGACTCGTGGTCACCGGCCGTCGCGTATTTATACTCGGCGGGCGCCGTCGAGAATTTTCTGGACTTCGCGATAAGCGCCGCGAACACTCTGGGACAATCTATTTCGAGGGCCGCCGGTAGATGTCGCAATCCGCGTATACATGTAGTTCGTGGTGACGCCGGCAGATGATGCAATATGCGTTACAATACTTTGCATACATTCTTTACATTTTGGAAACAAAATGTTCACTACAATGAGGTCTAATAAAATATGTCAAAACATCGAATGAAACACAATCACTATCATCGAGTCATCAGGTGCACCATTAAGTTTCTTTTTCATTTTCATTAATAAGAGTAATAGCATTGGTTTTTGATATCCTTACAACTGGCTGCGGTAGAATTTTGTATTAAAAACTCTTGTCCCTGAACTTCAAACCAAAAAGAGACCTACGAACCTACCTTTGCCATCAGCTGTGAAAGAACGATCGCGCTAGAAATCTATTGAGAAATGTCACGTAATGTTCCTCGCGCTGCCGATGCATAAATTGTAGAATATGTCTAAAGAGAATCACCTTTCCGTACCAAGAAATAAACTTCCGCCCTCGGAACCGCCTTGGCAGTTGTCACTTTGTAAGAGCAGCGAGGGCAGGGCCGTTGCGTATGAGGAAATGGAGTGTGAGCGCCGGATGTCTGACCGTTGTCCCGAAGGTGTGTGTTAGGGTGGGAGGGGGAGAGTGAAGGAGTGGGCGCGTAAGTGGGTGCGCGTCTGTGCGTGTGTGCGCGCGTGTATGCACTTGTTAACACGAGTGTGGACGTGCGTGCGTGTATGATTTTTTATTTTATTAATAAGCATTTCGCAAAATAATTAACTGAACGAATTTATTTTCTCACGTGAATGGTGTGAACGACATTGCTTTCCATTAAAAATACTGGTATAATACCGGTATAACCTTTATGGGCGGCTATACGTCCTATAAAGTAATTTACCGGTATAAAAGAATAAAGAACCAAGCCCCCTTTTCTTATTTGAGATATTTCCGTTGTAATCTGTACGAAACAATAGTTGGTAAAATTTCATGGCATACTGTGTAAATGGTGAATATTGGAAATAAGAATTGACCAAGAGCCAGGAATCATTTGAAGAATAGTGAAACTATCGATAGAGGACAGAGGATAAGGCGCAGATTATTACTATGTTATGTAGTTCTGAAACAAAATAGTACGTACATAAATGTAATCTGAGGTCCAATTCTCTCAAAGGATATATCACGACTTTCGTTGCTTGTCCTTCAATAAATATTAATAACGAAGCTAAATAAACAAATAAAGTTTTTTACCCAATGCAAGGAACTTCACTTTCGTTTTGTTTCAGTAAACAAACTAAACGAAACAGTCTTCAACGATCTGTTCATTCTGTAACCAAACTCAATTCGCACAGACTTTCGTTTCGTTAGTTGTAACGAAACTCAATTTAGGAGAAAATGATTTCACTACAGCAGCACAGAAACCAAAAGTTTAGTTTCGTTTCTGTTGCCATTCTTGTTATAAAAGTGTCGTCGTCAATAAAATCAACGTTGGACACTGTACATATGATCCATACAATGCTACCTTCCGTGAGAATCTATAATAAGTTTCTAGCTAAAAATCGAATACCAACTGATATGCCCCATTCACCTTATCTAGCACCAGCGGGCTTTTCCCCCTCAAGTTCTGTCTCAACCAACACCCCATGAAATGAAGTCGGTATGGGGCCGTTTTCGAAATTCATAATACAGTGCTCTATCACTTTAAAAACATATAAAATAGTTTTCTCTAGTGCATTCCAAAGACTTCTGGAAGGAAGCCAGTTGTGGGTTGAAAGGAGAGAGACAGCGAGAGAGAGTGAGAGAGATAGCGAGAGAGAGTGAGAGAGATAGCGAGAGAGAAAGAGAGCGAGAGAGAAAGAGAGCGAGAGAGAACGAGAGCGAGAGAGAACGAGAGCGAGAGAGAGAACGAGAGCGAGAGAGAGAACGAGAGCGAGAGAGAGAACGAGAGCGAGAGAGAGCGAGAGAGAGAGAGAGAGAGAGAGAAGAGCGAGAGGAGAGGCGAGAGCAGGCGGAGAGAGAGGCGAGAGAGAGAGCGGAGGAGAGGCGAGGAGGCAGGAGAGAGCGAGGAGAGGCGAGGAGAGGCGAGGAGCGAGGGCGAGAGGAGGCGGAGAGGCGAGAGCGAGGCGAGAGCGAGGCGAGAGCAGAGAGCGAGGGAGGCGAGCGAGAAAGAGAGCTAGAGAGAGAGCTGTGTAGAAAGTTAAACCAATAAAAGTAAATTTATATGTAAAATAGTTTTTTACATATTCCATGAACTTTTTGGTCATACTGTGTATACTAGTTTACGAAAAAGTACAAAAAATGTCAAGAAAATATTACGTAACACGTACTTTAAATTTCTTTCCAGAAGGAACGGGAAAAAGCCAGCCAATTCCTCGTACATAAAAGGAACCTAACGTGTACTTGAAGCGTAGTACGTAAGGAGGCCTTCCTCCCTGTCGTGCGCCGACACCGCGACAATCAATCAGCTGCCACAAGCGAGACTTGAAAGAGCGAAGGGAAAGGAAGGCGAGGCAAAAAGAATTCGACTTGCGAAGAAGCAATATCTACAATAAATTATTGATGTTGGCGTACCGATGTCGAAACTTTGTCTCGAAACGAAAAGAAACATCTTTTCTACCTTGGCATTCACAACCACGCTTCTAGAGATGCTGAGACGCTTCTTGAAGCAATGCATTTTGCTACTAAAATGGGGCATAAATTGTTTTCTTGGAGAAGAGAACTGCGTGGTATTGAATGTTCAGTGCCAACTTTGTGAAGAAACAAACTTTTCCTCAAATTATATTGTATTCTGTATCACTGAAAATTGACATTTTTTGACATTATTACAGGTTGTGTATGTCAAGGATGAGCTGAAAATTACTTATTGTAGCATGCTTGAGTTCATGATTGTCAAATGTAAGAACATGTGAAGAATGTATAGACGTTAATTATCAATATATCGTAAAAATCGGATTAGAAATAAAACATGAAATATTGCAGAAACTGTGGCAGAATGTTTATTCAATCAGAAACGATCATGCTGCTACATCAAAAACTTGAAATATACGACGATAGTCCGTTATGTAGTTATTGGTATTATGGATATTTTCATGTTTTCAGGGTGTGTAGGAAAATGGTCATCCAACACGCTGCTACCGTGAACATCGTAGTGTTCATATGGTATTTTAAATTCATTTCAGGAATAAACGATGTGTTTGAGATTGATCTTGAGGTATAAGTCTAAACACTATCTGGAATTAACATTTGCTTGCACAAACGAAATTCCGCAGGTGACTTGCCCGGTTTCCTTGCTTTGTCTTGGCCAGCGCTGGCAACTTGCTTGCTAAGCGTCCCGAAAATAGTGTAAACGTCTGTTTCCAGAAGTTCAGCGGTTGCTCGTGATAGAATTTCTGGCAAGTTGTGGCATGTGTGGTCAGTGTTGTGAGGTGGTGAAATCCTGCGATATGCAAGCGGATCCGTGGTGAAGAGAAATTAATATAGAATATGTAGCTTCTATGAATTTATTGTGCTTTTATTTTGAGTTAAAATATTAAAAATTCTAGATTCGTGGAAAATTTGTACGTGCAGTCAACAGTATTTTGTACCGTTAGTAATGAAGGAAACTGAGAGCTTTGACAGAAAGTAAAGGCCATCGAAGAAACGCGAAAAGTTATTGAAATGATACGAGTGGAAAGCAGGCCAGAGCGAGAGGTAAGCACAAATGTTTATAGAAGTCGCACAATTTGAAATGGCAGAGCGTTTGCTGTCTCTGAGGCAGTGATGGCAAGACAATTTAAAAAACAATTCCCTGATAGATTAAGAACGCTGAAATTAATATGATAAAAAATAAACGAATACATACTTACGCACTTACAGTAAAGGCGGGCTTCAAATCATACCAAACGCAGCCAAATAAAGCATCTCACAGCGGCCACATGAGTTGCACATTTGAGAGACGGGGAATTTTTTTTTACTCTTTCTTGGGATGTGCAATACTTCCAAATGCTAGGTGAGACCGGGAGTGCCCATCTGGGGCAACATGGGTTAGAACAAGTCCGTACTTCAGCTTGCACTCGTCGGTCAGAAGAATACTGTAAGCAGTTGCTGCAAACACTTGCCAGTGTAGTGTCAGCAATACACGCCTTGGAATAAGTCTCTCCACTTCTGCATGGGCATCTTCATCGCAATGACCTACCCCCTTTCTGCGATAGACGTGGAACAGACCTTACCGCAGAGTTTGCTGACGTGCGCTGCGATCGATAAGGTAAGAGACAGCTGGAGAAGCCATTGCCTTGCCCCCTATCTAGGCGAGCTTGTTGGTAAAGGCGAATTTATAAACAGGAATTTAACCGTGCCCTATGAAATGCTATATATAGTCCCTTTGAGTCTTAAAAATCTTTCGTAGGATTTTATTTATCCTTCACCAGAAAGGAGTCAGTTCTCAACAATGTGAACCGAAGCCTAATTCATTTTTGGCATATATTATACAGAACTAAATAGTAAAATCATGCGTTTTGATATCGTCAGCATGAGCAATTAAAACAGTATGTCATTTGATGTGTTTTGATCACACTTCTCGTTCCAATGCCGCTTTCGAGTTAAACGCAGTTTAAATCCAACACTCTTTGACCCCACGTGCTAACATCGAACAGACGTGCGACCTTCGCTCGGAAGACAAATTCACATCTACAGCTTTCACTTTCGGCGCTCATGCTGCTTTATAAACTCTTTCGTAGTAAGAGAATTTAATTTAAAGGGGATAGTACTGTAATCCGGAACGTTACATCTGCCCATTACCACTCCTCTGTTTATTAATACCCCTTAATACTTAAACGAAATTGCAAACAGAATCCACTGGCAAAGGAGATTAGGGCGCTGATGTCACTGCAGTGCCTCTAACTGGGAGGTCCCTGAGTTCGAGACCTGATGGTGGTAAGATTTTCGACACCAGCTATTTCGAATTCATTCCCTGGCTGGAGAAGAATTCTAGTGTCCGGTTGCTCTAATTGGTAGATTTTCGTGGTCCTTCCAAAGGGGCTACAGTTCGCGCGCAATCTTTCTATCGTCTTCTATGTCTTATCCTCACACTTTACTTACCCACATTTGCACCTACATTCACTACACTTTCACACTGGTGGGGAGTCCAATCTGGAACTTAGAGCTTGTGCCGGCTGGGGCGATATCCCACTAGTAAGAGATACCTGATTGGGAAAAATCTCCATAAACCGATGTAGGTCGGCGTCAGATCTCGCTAGCCAGCGGGGAAGATCGCCGCCACCTCCTGCGATGAAAATATGCACTACACTTACGGCACTAACGACATTCGCAGTTGACGTGTCCGCGATCACTAATCAATCAATCAAGAAAACAATGCAAACTAATGGTGCTAAAACAGCACGTATTTTCTTCCCTATATTTTTACGCAAAATTACGCAAAAAGTATTCAAACTTGGAAAAAATTGTACATGATCTTATTTCAAAATCTATCTTTAGAGAACACATTTTATTAATGAGAAAAAATCTCTAAGTTTAATATTTTAGTTGTGGGAAGACTCCGAAAATATTATGAACTTTTGCAGTTTTCGAAAAATTAGGGTTTCCAATGAAAGTAAGACCTTCGCCATTCTCTTAAACGTCCTTCACACTCAAATTCACATTCTCTTAAACGTCCTTCACACTCAAACTCACTTCACATTCTCTTAAACGTCCTTCACAATCAACAACAAAATTAAAAAACAACAACAACAACATTCAAAACCGATTAGAAACCGCTTTAGAAAATGTTGAAAATGTCCCAGGGACTTCATGGAAAGTACCCAACAAAATTGCAATATTGGTTTCAAATTCAACGGGACGCGCCATCATCCAGATCGATTTGGGAATACCAATTTTGGAGAAAGAAGGCTGAACGGTTTAGCCGCTAGCATTGTTCACAGTTCGGACGGGCAGACAGACGTTTTGCCATCATTCGATTTGTCTGTATCAAGGACACAAAAAACATGTATTCTGGCTATACCACGTGTTAGAGAATTTTTCCAACAGAATTTTCAACTGAATGTATCTCCTTTTTCGTTACCAGGACCCTGTAATAAGTTTTTTCTGCTGAAAATGCGCCGTTTTTTTCGCACAGCATTATACAACTTTCTCTCTACTCCGTAGGGAGAAACAAAAAATACTTAGCGAATGGTTTGGATTCTGTATAAAAACCCTTTTGCTTGATGAACAGTATACCTCGCTGTTCTACAAGATAGTTGAAATTCCTCGCAAACACATTGTGAGACTCACTATTTAACACTAATAGCAACGAATAGCTTTCAAACTTCTCTCGCGTGGCATATAATGAGAAAATGCTCATGACGATAGACCAATAATTTCATAGAATGATACAAGAAATACGAAGAAGATATCAATTCGATGCGAAAAAATTCGTCTCCCTGATTTTAATTTGACTGTTCAATAACATTTGTTGCCTTTCTAAACGCTCCATTATGCATTGATTTCATTTTAATACATTTCGATTATATGACAAATGTTACTCAAATGAACTATTCATTCTATTGTGTCAGTTAGTGAACAGTAACCATGAACATCTGACAGCCGACGAATTATTCATCTGAAAACGTTTTGTATTTCTACGGGCAGATGGAATATATAACATAATCTGAGAGTTATCCTAACCGGATATGATCGAAATTTTGTGTGTAAGTATGTGCAAATTTGTATCGTTATGTTAAGCATTTCAGTTATCATTTGATTATTTACAATTACTCTTACGGTTCATATTGACGCAATAGTGACGCGTCCGGAAACACAAAAATGTCAATCAATTAATTATTTTTCGTGAAAGGGAATGTTACTTGGAAGATAAATATCACGCACATTTTTTCTCAATGTTTGAATAACAGCGGTGTGGCTGGTATTCGCAGTACCTGACATCGCAAATACGGTCTCAGATAGGATTCGCGGAATGATCCTCTTTGATTCCATTTTATTATTTGAGATAAATATTTAAAATAACTAGGAAAATATATTGTAAACATCAACGAAATACGGTAAATGATTCTTATTGTCGTAGGATGTGTGTAAACCTCTCAGAAAACGTAATGTTTTGCTACTTGTAGAACACACTCAGATAAAATACAATTGTTTTATTTTATTATCTTCAAAAAACAGCACACAAAAACCTGCACGTGACTTACGGAGACGGGGCACTTTTCACTTGGATGCTTGTTACAATACAAATTTCACACATTTTCCGTTTCTCAACACGTGTTCATTTTTACGTCCTTGCCTTACTACATATTTACGTAGTACGGAGAAAGTATTGCATTGCTGCGGTAGATAAACGCAAGTTTTCGACACAAAAATTTGTATTGTGTGTATCTGGTATCGAAACTATGGATAAAACTTCTTATATTTAATAAATTACTTCCTCTTTCACGTTGAGAAGTCAGAATATGCTGTCCTGTACTCTGTAAATCCTTAGTAACGCAAAATTGATTGAGTGCAGAGCGTGCTGCTAGTCAGACTGTCTTCCAATCTGTCCGTCTGCTGGTCTGTCCTTCTGCCGGTCTGTCTTTCTGCCGGTCTGTCAGTGTCGGTCTCGGTCTGTCAGTGTCGGTCTCGGTCTGTCGGTGTCCGTCAGTCAGTCTCGGACTACCTGTCTGTCCGCCAGTCTGCCAGTCTGTAGCCACGTCTCGATCATTTTGTGTAGTCGGAATCCAGATTTTGTTGTTCATTGATACCGAAAAATTGATTGACGGGAAACGTCTGTGGTCACCACTAGCGTGTAAACCTTTCGGACGATTTTCTCAAAAATTAATATTCTCCGATCTATCTGTGCTCCGATTTTGAAATTCCCCTTCGGGCTCTTTGACTTTGGAACGATTGTTTTGATTTTGGGAGTAGTTTACATGAACACTTCACGTTTTCCAAATGTTATCAGAAATAGTTACAAATTATTGGTTTCAGTTTTTTTCAGAAATCATCTGAAGCACTCATAAATGCAATAATGTACACAAATTGCTGATGATGTAAATATTTACTGCGTAAAAGATTATATGTATATAAACTGTTACCTTCCTTACTCTTACCTTTGATGCGAGGTTTTTGGGCGAATGACTCAAGCAGAAGATTAGATTTGCTCGATGAGTGGATCCTATTAACAATGGATGTCACTAGTTTTATTACAGTTGAAATGTTCCCTTGTAATACAGGGTATGGGGTCGTCTTTTGATACCAATGGAAAGAAAGATCAGGTTTTTTGAAAAATTAAGAAGGAGAATTTCTTGTTACAGTTACAAAAATTTGAAAAGAATGGCAGTAATCGTTGAATTGCATTACATCACACACAAGCACTTGAGATAAAAACTTACAAATGATTATACTCTTAGCACAGTTACAAAAAAGACACAATCTAAAAACAATGAACATACACATATATTCTTATGTACAAAAAAAATGAACAACATCCAAAAGAAAGAAAATGTTCGGTAAATAATCCTCTCAAATTAATTCTGTACAGCACGTAACAACTCTTGTGTCAATTAAAATTAACTTCCTCAACTTATTTACAAGTACATGAAATTCTATAATCTAGTTAAATAAAAAGTTTGTTGTAATATGAATATAACACCATTTTCAGAAAAAAAAATTACAAAGATTACGCCAGTGAAGTAACTAGAATGCAGTGTTTGATGAAATGAAAATGCAGCATCAAGTTAACACTGTCTTTAGCCTCGAAATAATTTGTTAATTCCTAAGAATGCTGTGCGTAAAATTTACAAGAACTTTAAAATGTTAAATCTGTTTTCGGATACCACAGTGTTGAATGAATTACACTTTCTATAGTAGTGACTTCAATCATGTACGCCCCTAAAATAACTAGAATTCTGTTCACTTTGCTTTCAAATGTAACTTCTAAATTACGCCAGATACTCTAACAAGGGAAAACAGCAATGTAGTTCACAGCAGAACGTTACAACGCGCGATACCACTGGTCGTTTTAAATCTGCCTGCAATCGTCTGAAATATACACGTCCCCTTCAACCAAGGTTAGACAACCGAGTCTCCTGGCGAGGTGTCGTTACCGCAGCGAGGAATTCTATCTTGTGCTCCGCCGCTTTGCGTAGTAATGTGGTTGCGTCGTATATTTCGTTTTCCAGAACGAAAATTAGTCCTCTTGCATCAGCGTCGCGTAGGAAAGAAAAGTAAGTAAAATGAAAAAAGCTGTGGGGAATAATGTTACTCATTAGTCACGAATTTACCCACAGTTACAAGTGCATGCTAGGTGCACTGTAATTTATTTGAAATTGCGTGGTACTCTTCTCATGAAATTTATTATTATTCGTGACACATTAATATAAAAACCTTGTATTTCATTTACGTTAAATATTTTCATTCAGTAAATTGTAACTTCATTACAAGAAATGAACTTTTTAGAAAACGTTATGCGTCGTTTTCCTCCGCAGTCGGCTATCTTCCAGCACAGCCTTTCTCCTCGCAAGTCACGGGCAAAAGGTCACGAGAATTCGTTTCTTCCTCGTAATTTGTGAGAGCTTGTCGAAGAAATTCGTGATTGGTCGGTGCCTTGAAGCGAATAATTTCTGAAGTGGTGGCAATTATCTTCGACTTCTAGTGGCCAATATGAGTCACCATGTGTTAGAGAATTCCCCCCCCTAAATTTAGTAACTGAATTTATCCACTTTTTCATTATCTGGGCTCTGTAATAACAGTTTCTCTGCAAAAATTCGACTCTTTTTCCTGCAGCTTTACAGGACTCTCTACTGCGTAAGCGATAATGAGAAAGTAAAAAGAGACAATTTACTAAGAGAAAGAAATTACATAGTAACAAAATATTCGTATGAAATGTACTATTTTTGTATGTCAATCGTAAGATCGAAAAGGGGTATCATGTGCTGCCTTGCTTATTGCTGTGCAGGGTGGTGTTAAGGTGCGTGTCCACTAGAGAGTAACTGGCGCAAGCTAGTCTCGAGAGAAGCTCGCAATACCCTGTTCACTTGCGAGCGAGTCGCGGAAATTTCTGCCTCTCGAAAGTGCACTAGCGGCGCACTCTCGGGATTACCTCTCAGATGTCTGTCCACTAGAGAGCAGTGTACTAGCTCGCGAGAAGAGAAGTTAATTTCTGATCAGGTTAAGAATGGAGGCGAAGAAGAGAACGGCTGCAGCATATATTATTTTATACGCTTCTTTGCCAAAAAAAAAAAAAAAAATGGGTGCTTGCTCGACACTCGTGAAGGAATAGATTGGAAGATGGCTTGTAGGATATCTAGCAATCCGGATTTTTTTTCAGAATGACTGCTATCGAGTTAGAGCATCTTATCGAATGTGTTGGGCCAACAGTAGCCAAAAACAACACTAAAATGAGAGATGCAATTAGTACTCGGGACAGGATAATGGTTACGATGAGTTTCCTCGCCTCAAGTGACTACTTGATTGTTTTCTATCTAACCTAACTTGAACCCCCTTTTAAAATTTCTTCAATTTTATTGTATCTATAGGCTGGAAAAGTGTTATAAGTAAAAACACTCTGCCAACAGGCACAGCATTGATCTTAATTATTTTATTTTCATGTTAGTGTGAGCAGTATTTAATTTAATGTGAATTACTTCTAATATACAGAGATGAAAACGTTTTGTACAATTTCCTTTTAATTCTAGGTGCATTATAGCTACATGCAAAATTTATTCCGTATCCCTACCTGAACAATTGGAAGAATAGCATTGCAAGTTAATACTGTATGAATGTATGAAGCAGCAGTATTTGAAGGTAAGCATTTTATTGTAAATGTTATGGGTACTAAATAGATGGATCAGGAATGTTGCCACATGGTATAATCAAATAATTTACCTTCAAGATGTTCTAGAATTTGACAATACTTTGTCAAATTTTAGACAAACCCATCCTTTTTGTCTTAATTGCTAAAGGAATATACCAAAATATCAAACAAGATTTCAGAGTCAAACAATTCCTTCTCATCTTCCTCTACAATTTTTAAAACAGATTGCCTAATTAACTGTTTCAATTTTCTTCTGTTTGACTCTAAATGTAAGTTTCTCAACTCCATTGCCACGTATTCTCCGAAATCGGAGTTGGTCTTTTGATTGAATCTTGGTTGGTTTAATTGAATCTTTTTCGCTATCCATTATTTTTATAGCATTTGCCAATGCATTTTCCATTTCATTTTCCTTTTTTTCGATGATGGCCCTGGTTGATCCGCAAATACAACATTTCAAGAGCTGTTCATTTCAAGAGCCTACGATTTCTCCTATAAAATAGAGCGAACATAAATATTAGGATTTATGTTTTCAAATCAAACTGCTACTTAATATATTCAATTTTTTGAAACAAAATAAACAAATTTTAAGTGTTTTATAGGATACAATGTGTTTGTTTCAGTTCCCAAAGTCAAGTCATGAGTGGAAAGAACATGCCCAAGCATTCGAAAAAAGATGGAATTTCCCTCAATGTATGGACAGGAAGTATATTGTCATGCAAGCTCCAATTTATAGTGGCAGTCACTACATCAATTACAAGGTCTCACACAGCATTGTTCCCGAGCAAGGCGAATAGTGGAAAATGCTTTTCGGATAATCTCAAACAAATTTAGAGCGCTCTGCAGGCCCATGAACTTACATCCTGATAGGGTGAAAAAAATTGTACTTGCAATATGTGTTCTGCAGAACTCCCTGCTCTGGAAGGACAGTGCTTCAAATTATTTGGTGTCAGGACTTTTTGATTCTGAAACTGAATCCTATGAGACTATTCAAGGGAGTTGGGGTGATGATCCACCACCAGAAAATGCGTTTTTGAATTTGGAACAAGGCAGGCTTCACAATTATAGTCAACGGCAAAAGGAGGTTAGGGACGAGTTTACTAATCACTTCATGACGTCTGCAGGAGAAATAAAATGGCAATATGGATACATTTAATTATAAGCAAATTTTATATTTACTCTATGATTATGTATGTATGCGTGTGTGTGCACTTGAATAAAGATTATGTATCCACTTGTATCTATTGTTTTCATTAAGAGTATTGTGCATATATCTCTATGTACATGTGGATTTCCTGTAGATGGCTTCAAACTTGTACTGGTCAGTAGGATTAGAAACAATTATTACACAACTTGAGTCACATGAAACAGTTCATAACTTACTACATTTGACTCCGTTTTATTTGCAGTCAAACTTGGTAAAAGAAATTTCAGGGCATTAAAAAATTGTTAGTTTGATGTATAAACCTCACTTATCACCACTTTCTTGGGACATCTGAAAAAGAAATACAGGTGGCTAAGACACACGTTGTTTAACTTCAACATTTGAAGAACGCATAAAATAGTTACAGTATATTTAATGGGATTTTGTGTATTAATTAATATAATCAAATAGTTACAGTAGGCTAATTTTTTAAGCGAAGTGCTTGTATAATCCTCACATTCAAAGATAAAACACGTAGTTTCACAGTTCTATTTTAATAAATTCCTAGGTCTTACTACGATGAAACACCTAATTTCCGTTCTTTTTCATTAATGTATAATCTCAGAATATAAATAGAGTAAGCAAGCGTGTGCAGATGATTTTCTCCCCCATACGTCACATACAGTTTTTGACTAAATAAATAAATAAATAAATAAATAAATAAATAGAGTACTGTTTTGTTTACCTGGTTTCGTAGATTGTGAATCTTCCTCTTCATCTCTGCCATGGTACATTGCAATTCTTACCCAATTTTCCTCAATTCTTCTTTTCTATCTCGATTTTATTAATCGGGGCTGCTGGTGTCCCATAGAACACCAACGCACTCATAAATTAATGAGACGCGTGGTCTCGTCACGTGTCCACTGTTTGGACATACCGACGCTCTCAAATTACTCGCAGACGCTTCGAGCACGTTCCGAATACTGAGAGCAAGGAGGTGCGAGCCCTCGCGCAGGCTTGTCCACTGTACTTGGGTTTTTCTAACGTGGCCGATGACATTAGGTTATTTTGACACCTCCTGCCTTGTAAAATGGATCTTTTTAATTAATTCGCGAACGCCCTTCTCAGCGAGGCTCATGGCCTCAGATATGTGCTTACCGCTGTTAAAAAGATTCATTTTATAAGGCAGGAGGTGTAAAAATGGCCTAATGTTATCGGCCACTTTAGCAAAACCTAAGTATAATGAGCAGTACGTATGGTGCTCTCCGTGAGCATCGCACCGCACCCTGTTGCCTACTCTCAGAACAGTGTCCATTGGCAAGAAACGCCCTCGACAGAAACTCGCGAGAGCTTAGCTCTCAAGTGGACAAGCACCTGTAGAGTCATTCCTACTCCGGTACACGATCTCCAGACAACCTCTTTGTGGAGTCACAGCGTCTCCAACCACGCCCCGTCTCTGCCAAACATTCCAAAATAAAATGCCCCTGAGAGTAATCAAAGTATCTTCATTTGTTCAGAATATACAAATCCACAATGATCTCGGAGTTGTTATCATAGACTCCATTCACTAATCAACTAAATTCTGCTTTCTTTCGTTGATTTCCCTCTGACTCAGTGCATCATCCGTTTCATTAGGAGCAAACTCCTCATTCTTGCCGAGAATAGACAAATCTTCCTGGATAGCACGTGACGTAACAACACACAAAACACGCAACTCTCTCCTTAAATCCTTATTCTTCCCAAAAATCCCGTTCTTTCTTTGGTATTCATCATTATCCATCTATGTACTGTATAATTTCTTCTCACCGTCCAAACATAACTTTTGCAGAACCTGAATCATGTTACTGTGTGCAAGTATTGTATTGAAATGCTCATTGTACCCAACCGAAACGGAAAGTGCTTATGTAAAGTCAATGGCTGATCAGTGAAAGAAGAAAAGCTTCGTTCTTCAGCTGTTGATGATACGATGCGAAGTCTCTCACACGTGAAGAAAGTAGCATTTGCAACGTTGATTACCTTTCAGTAAAGAACTGGATCTCAAAATGATCATTAATTTTCTATTCATCCCCGCCCTCTTGTCCGTCTTATACAATATTTAATTTTGGCAAAACTTCAAATCCCTGAACTTCAAATCCCCGAGTTTTCATAGTAAAGATCTCCATTCTCCATGATTTGCAATTATTCCAATTTAATTATTACTACAAGCTATCTCATTTCACATTTGAATTAAAGACAATATTAAAAATATAGTTGTATACAGGACGTCCGTGGACGAAAAGTCCAAAATAAGCCTTTACGACAATTTTAAGCATATTTTGCCTAATAAACTACTTGGATGTTAAGAATGGCTGAGCATTCAAAAGTTGGTTTGAGAAAATGCTTTCTAGAAAAAAAATTGCATTGCAGAAACACTTCAGAAACATGTAAATTGTTTATTATTTATAAAAGAAATAAAGGTTCAGAAACAAAAATTAACCCAGAAATACAAAAGTACCCAAACTACACAATTCAACTCTTTGTTTATTGTTTTAATTCCTTGGAAGACTTTGAAAAGTCATATTTTTGTTATTTTTGCAAATATAGTGTTAAAAAGCTTTGTAAGGCAATAATTGTAGATCAAGGGCAATAAATTTAAAAAAGGTTTCAGTACCAAATGTCAGTGATAGTCGGATCGTTTCTGAAAAGCAATCTACATTTTTGTACAAAATATTCCATGAAAAATCGTAATGGAGACACAGACGTATTATTTAAATTCTTCGGGAGATATCTAGCAGGCATGCACAGCATTTTGCACTTTTACTACCCTCAGGAGCAACTAGGGTGCGAATGGAATGCAAAAATTGATGAAGGGTGTGGATGTGACTCATTCTAGGAGTGGCACCACCAATTAAAAATTCCATAGCGCGTAAATTGAAAGTGCAATCGGCGAAAAGATGCGGTCACATAGAGTTAACATAATATTGCCTTTTGGGAATGATTATTGACCATATATGACAGAGTGAAATTTGAAACTACAACGAATTATACACATTTAATTTGGACATCAAGTATAATAATTGCTTGTAGAGCTGATATTGTAATTCGCTTTGCTACGATGTAATCACAAATTTAGTGTTTTGCTAAACACAAAACTATGATACTGAATTGTTTTTGTTTGATGATGATAGCAATAAACTATATTTTCTTTAACTGTGTTTAATTTCTTAATCTGTA
This sequence comes from Teleogryllus oceanicus, assembly GCA_964035755.1. Taxonomy (NCBI): domain Eukaryota; kingdom Metazoa; phylum Arthropoda; class Insecta; order Orthoptera; family Gryllidae; genus Teleogryllus; species Teleogryllus oceanicus. The sequence goes on along the minus strand of CAXIVR010000001.1, from coordinate 274,962,608 downwards.
TTTAATTGACGACGGTTCTAGCGAATCTAAAACAAATTGAAAACATCGTGACTATTTTCTGCCCTAATTTCCGTCAAGAGTGCATTATATATTTCTAATATCAAATGAACGAACACTATTCATCGTTTACGACATCGTATAAAACATTAAGCCCTTTGCAATGTTTTTAACAGTACCCATGATAATCCCATGATTGCCCGTAACATATTCGTAAGAGAGGTTTGCTCGTTGATATCTTTTATTCAGATTCACAATGGGAGAAAATGGTGACAAATATATATGCTGCTAAATATTAATCTTCTTGGAATCGTTTATATTCCATTTTACGTCAATCTTGAAGTGAGAGATTGATCTCATAATTTTCTTTATTTTGCTATTATTTGAATATTATAACATTCCTCATGAATAACCAATTTTTAAATAGTTTTTTGATCAATTATTGAGTTTTTGTTAGCTATAATTAAATAATTAAATTTTATTAAAGGTCATTGCGCTTTAAAATATTACTTATGTTACAATGAGCATCAAGAAAAGAAATAAAATAGAAAAAGGAGATACATACAGCGGTGGATACACAGAAGAGTACATAAGAACGTAGACAATGAATTATGGCTACTGCAGCTTGAAATATTGGACATCACCCATTTAAATAAGTGGTAAAATTATTTCACAACACGGATCATTGCATTAGAAGCCCCGGCGATCAATCTACGCACTGCGTCGTGACGTTAGGCTTCTCCCCTCCCCGCAAAGTTACCTACTCTGCACTACTTGCACATTCGACGCTCTTGCGGGCAGACGGTCGGCTCGCAAGTGCAGAAAGCCCACGGAAGCTGGCGTTGTGTAGGCCTGCAGTAGAATGTTTACAGTTATAGTGTCCCTGCCATTACTGAGATTAAAAGAAATTAAATGTTTTCACAATGAACGATAATTAAAAAAATTGTTGGTTGTTATGAATCCATATTCGTCGTATGAAATATTCAGGGGAGGTATTTTCAATTTCCGGAGATGGAGGAATGCCTCCACCGGGCCAACTCGTGATTTCAACTCGCCATTCCATTTCGCTGCGTTATATCTAAACTTTGATAAACTGCCGTCAAAGAACCTTGGTGCGTGTCAAACAAGCTACTCCACAAAGAGTTTGTTCTTCCACACGATTGATGATTATATCAGTCACCAATCATTGTTTCGTTCCTTACCGTCCTCCCCTGCAACTTCCATATTCAACCTAAGAAAAACATAATCAACACCGATAAATGAAATCTAGATTCCCAAATGAGAAATTTAAACCACCCGGAAGAGAAATGTACGATTTCACAAACTTTTTACTTTCTTTTCTTTTTATTATTATATATTATTTCATACAGTTTAGCGTACAAACTACTGACTACTGAGGTCTCCAGTGGAAGTATTCTTGCTCTCATGTAACACTAAGCACTAAGCTTGCTAGGTTGTATTTCATATTGTAAAACCTCCACTTCTCCTTTATGTTATTGCTAACTTTAATCTGGTCGTTCAAACTGCAACTGGCACTGCGCCAACTCTTCGTAGAAGGGGGATGCATCCCAGGGTGACCCAACTCACCTGTTCTCCTGGTTTCCTGTCTGCAGAGTTGCCCCGGTTGAAATGCTCAGTCTGAAATTATGATGGGATGCATGCGTGACTGGCTTTTCCATGCATCAGTGCATTGAAACACATCGTGTTTTTTTAACAAGCTGCCTGAAACACGTATTGTTCCACAAATCACAATAAAATATAGCACAAATATAATAAAATCAGTAAGCAATTCAGAAATGACATGTAATGACAGGGTTGCACTGTGCTTTTAAAGCATCCAGAAGTTTGGAATGGGGCTTGGGTGGTGGTATAGAAGATAAGCTCTCAGTCTGCTAATTTTAAGAAAATTGTATGAATCCAATGGTGAGAAAAATACTGGGAAACACTGAAGCGTGTTCAAGTAATTTGATAATATAATGTAACCGTTACAAATAATGCGTAAATGTTTGTACTGTTGTAATACTGCTAGTCAAGTCTTTAAACGAGCCTTCGTTCTTTTTGGTTTATGTAAACATGGTAACCTTTCGTTTTCATTTTGTTTAGCACGATATTGAGAAAACATTACAAAAATCAAAGCAGATTAAATCTTGCCATTACCTTTATATGATTATATTTAAATATTAGCTTTTGACACCTGCAGCCTTGCCTTTGCTAGTAAGCCAAATATATAGTAAATCGCGTTCCGATTCATTTCGTAAAGGGAGGTGTTTATGAGATACCGTTGGTTATTGTAATTAAAAACAGGTTGTTATAAATGTGCTCTGGGATAAAAGTAGAAATATTATGTATATTAACAGACTACTTTTACATTCAATTCAAATGTTGTGTACCTATTTCTCTTTAAAACTTTGAAAAATGAATCTGTTACTTTCAAAGAAATTGATATAACTATCCGATAATTCTAAGAAATTTATTGCATAAATTTGCTCAATTGTTCAATAAATAAATAAATAAAAATAGTAATCCCTAGAGCTCGAGAGTGTACGTCGTTGTGAAGCTACAGCTGAAGCATTGCGAGTCCGGGAGGTTTTAGGTTCAACTTCTGATGGATTTTGGAGGTTTTCGGTTCAACTCCTGACGGCACTAGCTACGTGGCTGGATTGGGACTGTAGGGAGATCGTTCGCTGTGATAAAGGTGAAAAATGGTTTCGCAATGTGAGTTCTATCAAATCATTGGAATGTGTGAATTTGAACAAAACCATGAAATTAATAGTATTCCCGCTACTAGGTGGTTTCTTATTTTTCAAAATCACATATTTCTCGTTCCTTTGTCTCCTATTTACGAATGTCTAAAGTATATTCCCTCATGCGCATTATAATGACGAAAAAACTCATCTCATACCGAAAGAAAGCTCATATGTTCCAAACATTTCACTCTTCCGCATTCAAGACTTCATGTTGTAACAGCAAGCAGTACCCAGCCTCTCATCTTAAACTGCGAAGACTAACGAATGTTCATTAATTACTTAAAGCGCAGAACGTTTCTCTTTTTCAATAGACTTCACCGTCAACGCTACAGAAGTGTATTTTCACGAAATGAAAATGCCAAAGTGAAATGAAAACAAAATAGCTTCTCAAATCCTTGCACACAATAATGCAGAGAGACGGGAATGCATTAAACTCCCTAGCTCACTTTCTCGCTCGCGCGCTCCCTCCAATTCTCCCCGCTCCGAAATCCCTCGCTCCCGCTCCCGCTTCACCCTCGATCCGTCTGATTGGCCAGGTCTTTTCTTTCCTCGAGATTTATACTCTGAGCTTTCACAGAGAATATCAAAACATACGACGTTCGGATGATAAATGGCTGAGAGAAAATGAAATCTGGTGTATACAAATTAGTGTCACGAAACCGTTGCGAAGAGGACTCTGGCAATACGTTCTCGGTAGACAGGGCTGTCCAGAATTGTCGTTCAGATGAAAGGTGGATATTTTGCTCTGGTGGCAATAAATTTCGTATCACTTGGAGTGTATCATACAAATATCTCGTGGTTCATCGTGACATAGTGAGTAATAAATATCCATATTTTTTTCGGTAAAATGAAGTGATGACTGTTTCCAATTTTAGTCACGATATTCACGGTGTTTGTCAGCTATTTTTATCAATGTGTTTAAATTAAGATTGACGTTTCTATGTTATGTTTGGAAACAAATATTTCTGTCGTGATATACACATCCATCAAGTGCTAAAGCGACTATTTGACGTTTTAAGTGCTTTTTTACCACAGAAATTCTACTTTTTAATGTTTGCAGGTGTTCCATAGGTATTGAGATCACCCCTATTTTGCAAGTTAGGTTTTCACTATATTTGCGTTTATGTCTTCGCGACCTAAAACTAGTTTACCACAACTTTCTATTTTATAACTGGCAATGCAAATTTCAGTTGAGATTGTTTTTACTGAATTAATGTGATTTTATTTCAGTAACTAAATAACTTACGGCTGACGTAATCTGTAAGGGAAATAAGAAGCTCATTATTCATTAAATACTGAATCAGGATAGAATTTGTTTATTTTGAAAGGAAGCTATTTATATTAAATAATTTCATATTACCCGTTTTGGGGTTCACTAAGCGTAAAAGAAAGCCTGTTGAACCATAGCGGCATTTGAGAATATTGTGTTCATATATTATGAGTATAATGTGCAAGTTATGTTTTATCGTAATTTTTAATGATTTATAAACATGCAACGTTCGTTGATACGACATCACTTGTACCATACTTTAAAAGGAATTTGAATCAAAATAGTGATGCATGGCATAAAAATTGTAGTTCTTACATTATTACGAAAACGATTTATAATGGTGAAAACAGTTGTAATAACCGTAACACAAAACCCTGCCAGCCATTTGCATTGGAAATCAAAACCTCAATACATAGCTTTGTCGGCAACTTAGACCGCATTCGCCAGTTCTCTCCAACAGTCGTTGACGGAACCTCAGCGGGAGCTGGGCGCGAGTAGAAGAAAAGTGCTGACGGCCTCGACGAGCATTCTGGATTTTTTCGTAGGCACGAGCGAATGCTGGGAGCGTGGCGGGTGGCGGGCAAAGGCTGCTCCCTCGGCAGAAACTTCCTGTGACCCCTGCCTCGAGGCCTTTGCGACGCTCGGGAGAGCGGAGGGAAAGCGAGGGCGTAAGGCAAAGGGGAGTGGAAAACGGCGGTGGGGCGTTGGCTCCGAAACCAATAAAATTCTGTGTTAGAATTCCGTGTCGCGGTCTCAGTAGCCTTCCTTCGCTCGGTGCGAGCGCGGTTTGGGCGTCTGGGGACTCGCCGCCATTTGCAAAGCGATCGCAAGACGGTGCGCTGCCTTGGGCGGCGGGCCGTGAAAGAAAGAGAATCTGTCGTACAAAGCGTTCAAAAGAGAAGATTTTTCGCGTTCAGTTATGCCAAGTCTGCGGTAGAGTCAGCGGACAATTGATTCATGTATAACTTTTAGTTTACAAAGGGCCGAACACATAAAGATTACGGTATAATTTCAGGGATTCTGTTTGCCGATAACTTCACAAGACTGTCTTTTATTGAAAGTGATATGAAATGAAAAGACAACCCTGTACAGAACGATGCACGTATTACGAAATTTTCACGAAATAGGTGATCCAATTTACGCCGGTGAAGTCAAGATTGCCTTCTGCAGTGCCGCTCTGTGGCATGCCACGAATATAATAGCGCTGCTAGTGTCTAATTTGATTTCATTTATTTTCAACAAATAATAGTAACAGCTGTATATGAGGTATCGAAGAGAAGTATAAGATGCGCACGGTTTCTGGATCTCCAGAATCTCTTCCCCACCCGTTTACTACACGTAGTTGCATGATGAATAACAATATCAACAAGCCAGATTAGCAATATATGAAAACTAGACATTTTCATCCCAAGTAGAGAAAAAATATATTTATTGGCAAACAAACTATGAATTTGGTTATTTTCTACTGCTAACGAAATAGAAATAGAAACTTCTGACTCTACTCCTACCTCATCTAGCAAAGAGATCTCAACAAAACGTGCGCATAGTAAAGCTTCATTTATGTTCAGAAGCAAAACAAGGGGTCATCCCAGCATTTACTCAATAGATGGGAAAATAGACGAAACGCTGTTCGAAATGGGATCATTGAGCCAGCAATTGAAGAACCTTACTTATTACCGGCTTATTTATTCTTTTTAAAATTATACAATAAGAATGTTAACTAATGCATTAGAATTATATCACTGTTAAAATAAATATTAATTTTCTTTTTGATGCTCAGTATGCTCTCTAATTATACGAAGTGTTACGCAGAAGAAACGATGTTACTTGGCGCTTAAACTTGTGTATCCATATTAACTGTTAAATTTGATCTGGTGGAGTGCTGGAAAATAATATATATGTAATATATGTGAATTTTGTATAGTGAGATGTAGATACAGACATCTAATGCATATGATTCCTATGGCTTGTATTGTAATTATAAATACGTACGTTGGACGAAAACATATATTTTCCACCTTTTAGTTAGTAGCTTTTGTCAAAAACTACAGATTCGTAAATAAATTCCTTAAGGCAATTCCAAGCAAGTGTTCTGGAAGATAATCTTGAGTTTATCTATGGCGCTGTAGAAACCTGCAGCGGTGTGTTTGTCAAAGAATGTGAATTCAATCCAAAAAACGAGGAAGTGTATCAACAAATAGAAATAAAAATGTTAAGAAACAAGCCAAACGTTCTTTCATTGTTTTTTCTATCTGCTGTTTAATCGTCTCTCACGTGTGTTCCGGAGCAGCTTTCTGTACAGCTCTCTTGGGGTGAGGTGGTAAGGTGGAAGAGAGATTTCTTTTTTTATCGTAGTCTCGGAATCTCAGTGGGCGCAACTATCACTGGATTGATTTATAACTTATTTCAAAAAAATTGAACTCTTAGCATATTGTCGATGTTAATACCTTGCTCTAAATTAAGAAAAAAGTGTTGTCTATCAATATTTTAATAACTTAACATTTATTTGATTTCGCGGCGATCGTCATCACAGCTTGCAGTCTAGGCGAAAACCGACATTCTAAACGGAAATTAATTTTGTTTATACATATGTAACGTCAAATTGTATCGACAGCAAAAAAGAACAACCGGATGGTTGTAAAAAGGTTATTGTTGTTCTGGTGCGGGATGATTGATTGCAATTTAGCGTCACTTTTATTTTACTTGTATCAGTGTTAACAGTATGAGCATTGAAAAACGTGAACGCTGTCAGTTAATGCATTTCTGTTTACTTTTCAGACAGCCGAGGTGTCTGTGTTAATTCCACGAACAGAACACTCAGGAGAGAACATCTATGCATGTATGTCAGTTATTGGTGAGTAATTTAGTGGTAAAACCCGAAATTAGTTTCAATTTTATTTTTAGTCGAAACGTAAAGTGTATGATATGTATTAATTTTTCATTGATATCGCTGCACTCTGCATGAATTTGTCGATGCACCATGGATTTCAAAGGTTTCCAGCAAGGATACTACTGAGGAATGGAAGTGTGAAAGCTATTCAGAAGTCATTATTAAATCGAAGAACAGCAAAGCATATTGTTATACAGAAATAAACTTTATAAAACTCGAATTTTCGCTGTTGTAATAGACCTTGTGTCAGCAGGAGCCAATTTATATCTCCTCGTATTTTGAACTACCATGAATAATAGAAAGCATACGGGGTTCCTCTGAGTTCAATTCTTCCATCACTACACACACAAATAGTGGTGCTACAGTTCGTATAGCTTACAGAGCATGTTTTCTCGTATTTAATATAATGATAATAAATAAGTAACCAAACTACGAAACAATTTCTTGTACGTTTTAATAAATTATTAAAACCGTGGACAAGAACCAGAACCAGTATCTTCACGTCATCAGTTGTTAACGCCAATGCCTAAGTTACGTGGATCACACCTATCAACATGTAAGTTGTAATTTTAGTAGATGCGTCTAGACATCATAACTGATGATCAATGATTGTAAGCACGCTGCACGCAGACACTGCATTCTCGAAATCAGAATAGATCTTAGGCAGATAGTATTGCGGAATGGGAACACTCGTAGAGGTATATGTGAGACCAATGAGGCGATCCCTGCGTGAAGTACGGTAGTCAGTTGTTAGCCGAGAAAACATACTGTTACGTTTCTAGGTGGTGAATTAAAAGTCTCGTATTATTTTAACAAAAACGTTTAATTTGTTTCTTAACACAATCACTGAAAACACTTGATTATTTATTTACGCTACACTTCTCTTGATTATAATTTACATTACTCACATCTTACACACTCGCACAGTCCTAAGCACTAGCCACAGTTCACTGCACTGATCACAGTTTGATGCACTGGTCACAGTTCACGTCATCGACCACAGTACGATGCACTGACCACGGTTCACGTCACTGAGCACAATCACTGCACTGCTATTCACCGCGATGCACACACTTCACAGCTCAGCTTCCACTGCGGACTTAAGACTGACTCGCGGTCGCCGGCCGCCGCGTATTTATACTCGGCGAGTGCCTTCCAGAACTTCCGGACGCCGCGCACGTTCTGGAATAATCTGCCGGCAGATGATGCAACCTGCGCTCACAGGCAGCTCGTAGTGGCGCCGGCAGATGACGCAATCCGCGCGTACAGGTAGTTCGTGGTGGTGCCGGCCGGTGACGCAATATTCGTTACAATACTATGCAATCGAGTTCTAACGTGCTTAATATTCGCACGGAATTCATCAGTATTACAACATTACTCAATCGTTGAAAGTAATACGAAGAAATTAAGTGTTACTGTAACTCTACTAGATTAAGTAAATATCAGTTTTCTTTAAAAAAAAAATAGGGACTTTATTATTAAAGCCTGTCTCGGGGACACAGTTTGAAGCAGCCTACATGGAACTGAAGGCTGCGGATCGGAGCACCGCATATGGATTGGACGTTTTTACCATGTAATTTTGGCGCCATTGACTTCTGATACCACAACGTTACCCATCATAATAATCTGCTCATCAAGAAACTTTCATCTATTATGAACACTGTGTATCTACGCCTATCCATATTTTGTGTGTTGCTGTTATCCCAGAATCGCACTTTTATAGCGTGCCAAATATTTTATGGTTTCACTGGCTTTAAAAACTCAAAATAATTTTTACAATTGTAAAATTTACGATTGTATTGCTACACTTTAATAGAATTTCAGAAAAATTAATGAATATATGGAATTCAATGATGCAAACGATTAGAAATAGCTAGTGAGTATTTCTTATAATTTGTTTCACTATTAACATTGTTAAGTCGATCCACATCACCAATACCAATAATTGGTAAACTATTTACTTACAAACATTTCTGTATGAAATTCCGCCAAGGAGACCTTTCATATATTTTTTTATTTTCTCGCATACAACTATCGTAGTATAGAGAAAATATTGTAATGCTGCAGCATAAACGGAAATTTTTCTGCAGAAAAACCCGAATTGTTGGACACTGATATAAAATATTTGGATAAATGTTGTTCCGAAGTGTAGCAAATTACTTCCTCTCTCTCGTTACATAATAGCGAAAAATTGGTTGACGGAAAACATTTGCCCGTTTGTCGTGAGCGCTAGCACCTAACCCTTCAGACGATTTTCTGCAAAATTGATATTCCCCGATCGATGAGAGGAGTCCATGGAATTGGGTGATTGTTTATTTGAAGTGGAGTTGGAGTTTAAAATGTTCTTAGGCTGAATATATAGGCGGAGATTTTTCTAGGATTGAGTTTGATTTTCCATTTGACAGAAAATTATGAATTTTATGTACAGTGTCTGACAAAAAAAGTGATGCACCCAGAGGGAGTGGTTGGTAGTGAATGAAACTATATGTGCTAAGAGACCACGTGGCTTTATTTAACTGATTACATTATGGGATGAAAGAGACAAGGACGTTGGCAGTTACAGGTGGAAAGTGGGCGCCGGTTCAGTCGGACATCTCACCTACTCTGGATACAATGCGTGTTCTTACGCGGTTCCGAATAGTGGCAAACCGCCACTATTTGTCTCCCGAGGCAAGTTCGTCCACAGTTGTTGCAGCTGTTCCCCCAGATCCTGCAGATTGGTACTGCGGCGGATTCCTCTGCCAATGTCATCCCACATGTGTAAAATGATGGAGAGGTCCGGGGATCTTGCTGGCCACGGTCTTGCTGACGTCAACACGCTCTACGCAGTACAAAGACACACGTGCTGTGTGTAGATGTGCATCTTGTTGGAACACTGTCCCACAGTGCTCTGCTATAAAGGGTAGAACGTGGGGGCGCAGAATGACTGTGACGTATCGCTGTGCCGTCAAAGTCTGCCGAAGTCTGTCTTAGAGGTGATTTGAACGTATATCCGATGGCTCCCAGCACCATGATGCTCAGGGTTACACCTCTGCGTCTCTCGACAATATGGGCAGGATGCGCCCTTGCACCTTCACGCCGCCAGACTCAAACCCGATGGTCATTGGAGGTTATGGCGAAGCGGGACTCGCTAGACATGCTTCGTCATGCCTCCCGGGCACAGCACCCATCCAAACGCCGACGTCAGTGTTCTCGTGTCAATGACAACCGCGGTGACAGTGGCGGATACGAGTCATCGAGCCAGTGTGTGTGAATTCGCAGAATGTTGAAGAGCCGCCAGTACATGTACTCGGATGGCGGGTACAGATGTCAAAAGTTTCCGTACTGTTTGGCGCACCATTCGACGGTCCTTCCTCGCGGTGGTGATTCTTGATCGACTCGTACCTGTACGACGTTCATGATGCCCTCATGTACCTACTGACTCCAACATCGGACCAATGTAACATCTGAATGGATCACATGCCTGGCAATTGCACGATAAGACTAACCAACCTCATGAAGTTGTACAATGAGAGTTCTGTCAAATGCAGTCAATTGGTGGATATTGTAGCGTCCGCTGCTGAAACGCACGCGACAGCGTAGTGCATGGCGGGTGTCGTGGACACTTTCAGAGTAGACACGTGTAGAATGCATCACAATGGGCAGGAAGCGAGGGAGGCCGAGCCCAGGGTACAGTTCGAGAGGGTACGCGTCACACTTTTGCCAGATGTGTCGCAAGACCCGGCGGGGTGTTAGTTATGATGTCCTTCGCCCCGCCGGGCCGGCCCTGAAAAGAGCAGCTTTTGTTCCTCGGACTTTAGACGCGAGATCATCGCAAGACGCCAGTGTGCATGGGAGACCGCGAGCTTGCGGGTATATGCGCCAGGCTCATGTTAACAGTACATTCGGCAGTTAGCAGGTACAAACGGGGAGGAAATGCTCCTGTAGTAAATGGTACGCCACTTACATATGTAAATAAACTGTGTATATACAAAAGCCATCTTGTCTGTGATTTGTTCAACCCACAACGTCACAAAAGGCTGTCGAAGGCGTCTGCGCGGCATTGCTGTTTCGTACTACTAAACGTCGTTCTTCTCTGACTCACAGCCGTTGACTGATAACAACTGCGCAACAACAAGGTGACATCATGAACGCACTATGGTGTGTTTTTTTATTCTTTTTTTTTTTTAATTTGTTGCGTCTACACCTTGACGCAACGCGTCTCCAAGCACCTTAAGGGGCGTTGAGCGCTTTGAGTACTTGGGAGTAATCCTCCATTAATGTGCTTTATTATTTTTAATATTTGTCAAGTCTCGTCAGGTCGGAGTCGGTCAGTGCCTTTTATCCCTTCGGCCAGGGGCTCGGCGCCGTTAGATCCCGGGGTTCCTGGCCGGTCACCCAACCACGAACCCGCGAGTCTCGAATTCGCTTAACCTTCGTGACTTCACGGAGCGTAGTAAACGAATTCGGCTAGCGCCGCCGTGTGCGTTCTACACATTAAAGATAAGCGTGAATCTAATAATTATTCACACATAAAGGGTATGCATTTACACCAAAAACGATCTTTCTTGGTGCATCATTTTTTTGTCAGGCAGTGAAGATGAGTTTCAATTTGTTTATACTTTAAATAATTTGAATGGACATGACAATGCTGCAGCGCCTCTGACCGGGAGGTTCTAGGTTCGAGTCCTGACGGTGGCAGGATTTTCGACACTAGCGTTTCAGCTAGGTCCAATTCAGTCGGTGTCTGGAGGAGAATTCTAGCGGCCGGCTGCTCTGATCGGTAGTTTTCCGTGGTTTCTCCTATCAAAACCAGGGGAATGCCGGAGCAGTTCCCTACCAAACGGACCACGGACCGCGCGCGATCTGTCCTTCCTCTTCCTTGTCCTATCCTCTCCCCTTATAAACACACACTAACATGCACCACACTATTACATATTCCGAGAGACCGGTCGGGAATTTGGAGCTTGTCCCGGCTGGGGCGGTGCCCCGCTGGTGGGAGAGTCCTGGTTAGGGGAAAACCCCACTAGCCGACGGTAGGTCGGCGCCGGATCTCGCCATCCAGCGGGGGAAGATCACCGCCATATCTCGAGAAAAAACATGCACTACACTAACGGGACTAATGACTGAAGCAGTTGACGCGCCCGGAAATACGAAAAAATCAATCAAACATGACAATGGCGGTGTTATATGCGAATTGCGTGAAGTGGTGGGAACATAGGCTGTGTTTATGTTGAAAGGTGTATTTCTCATCGACTCAGGCGCAGTACCCTAACAAAGGGGCCACGTACCGCGAGCGATCTTTCCTTCCTCTTCCTTGTCCTAGCCTCTGTCCTTCCACACACACTTACACTAGCATGCACTACACTACCACATATTCCGAGAGACCGGTCGGTAGCTTAGAGCTTGTCCCAGCTGGGGCGGTGCCGTCCTGGTGGGAGAGCCCTGGTTAGGGGGAAACCCCGCTAGCTGACGGTAAGTCGGCGCCGGATCCCGCCATCCAGCGGGGGAAGATCACCACCATATCTTGAGGAAACATCATGCACTACACTTACGGGACTAGTAACATAAGCTGTTGATACGCCCGGAATCACTAATCAACCCATCATCGGCTCACTTTGCCCTCAGAGCCCTCCGTTCCCTCTACCCGCTGAGGAAAGCTCAGACTCAGACCAGGAGGTCATAGTTTCCATTGTCTGTGCAGAGACTCGGACCGTGAGGTCAACGTTTGTGATCCGACAGTGGTGGATTTTCGACTCTAGCTACATCGCTACCTGTGGAATATGTGCCTGCCGAGCTGTGTCCAAACGCGGCCCATGGACCGCGCAACCTTACTTTCCTGATCCTTGTTATATTCTCTCATCTCACACACCCTTACATGTTCTACACCACCACTCAAATAGGGAGACTATTCGGAAGCTTAGAGCTTCTTCCGACAGAGGCGGTACTTTGTTGAGGGAGAAACCTGGAAGCGGAAATCCTCTGAAAGCAGACGTATAGGTCGGCAACGGATCTCACCGTTCTTCCGAATAGGAACTCCGGTACCTCTCGCGATAAAACTATCACTACACCAATGAGACTGGTGACCACAGTTGATGAGATCGGAATCATCTGTCAAATGAGATCCGTTACCTGTTTCCTTCCCCAGCCTCCCTTCCTCTTTGCGAGACGCCGACTCGGAAGTGCTAGTCAGCTCTTTTTGGCAGTTTTGTGCACAGGCCTAGTGTAATGGATGGCGTGGCAAATCTCCATTGTGATCATCTGACCACGATAGGAGATAGTATAAGATCGTAGGGCTTTTTTCACGACTTCCATAAAGGATGATGTGTAGTACTCATCATCATGATATTTAACTTTTGGAGAGGGTGCAAAAGCTGTGTAGATGTAAAGAGCTATACTGTAGGGATGTGGGCGTACTCGTATCTAGGAGCACGCGTGTGTTGCAGATATTGGTTGCGACCGTGCTCACGTTTTGCGTCAAATCTTATGGCTTTAATTGCCCAAAATTTGCATCATCATCATCTAATTATTTAACGAAATTGCTTGAATTTTTTTTCCGATATTTATCTTATTTAATACAATAAATTGACTAAAAATATCACCCGACGCACTGTTGACTCTCTTAAAGGCGATGTCCTGGTTTCTGGGAAAGAATGCACCGCTCGTAGGAAGACACCGTTGAAAGGTGAACTACTAGCTTTATGTCCTCGTATGGGTTTGAATTAATATTGATATTGAGAATAAATCTTTTATCCAAGCCTCAGAGTTAAAATAATTATTATCCTTTGTTAGGACAAACTAAACGCTACCTTAAAACCAGAATCCAAGAACACCAAAGAAATAGTGAGAAAAGGGTGATGACAATTTCATCTCTAAACACATTCAAATTTCTGGACATACAATGGACAGGGAGAATCCCACCATACTCGACCAAGAAACAAATTGGTATAAAAGGTTCATTTCAGAGACGCTCGTTATTAAAAACAAAAATCCATCCTTAATGTTCATAAAGATTTCTCTAATCTCAACAATATTTAAGATAAATTAATTAACACATTATAGGTGATTCTTCCTCCCCCTATTCTCGGTTCATTTTAACCCTTTTAAATAATGTTTCACACATTGGTGTTCAATTAATTTCTTTAGTTTATCACAATTTACCTCTCCCTTCTGACAATTAGGTCACATACATAGTTAACCCATGATTTCTTTGGCTTTTTACTCACTCCATATTCTCAATTTTCTTCCTGTTTATTTCGGAGATCCCTCTCCCCTTTATCTTCTGGTGCATTAAGACATTTGCTGTTTCACTTTACCGAAGTTGGCACCACCTACATACACAGTGTCTTGACTAGTACGTAACGAACAACATGTTCCGATATCTCAAACTATTAATATTAATTGGAAGAGGACCTTCCACGTCAAATCGATTGCATTCCTGAACGCCTATCTAACATGGTCCTTTAGACCACAATTGTTTAGGATCATAAGTTCCTGGTCTTATACTATGTCTTTATATCAAGATGTAACGTAACCTCAGAAATTTACAGGTGCCACGTCCTTGCCTCACTGTTTATGTTTTATACTATTAATACTCATGTAATACATTATGTAATGATTGTAACAGATTGGTTGATGTTGACCTTTCAGACACTGAAGAGGACCTTACAATTTAGGTCGAGACGTCTGCTACAATATATAGTTAAATTGACTGGAATCATCGTTTTTTGTAATGTAAAATTTAATCACAAAAAAGTACAATAATAAATACATCTGAATTTCTAAAATTTAAAGTGGAACTGTTTGTTTTAATTAATAAACTAAAAATTCATCAAAGAAGAAAGAAAAGAATTGGTTTATTTTATGGAATAAAATAATGGTATACCGTACAAAATCTCAATACAACAAAATTACTGATGAGTATATATAATTAATTTACACTAATGATTAATAAATGATTTACAAACCAATTGAAATTATTATTTATTAATAGTTATTTATGTAATAAGTCCTTAAAGACTAATAGAGGACGTGTTACATACCATGTTTTTTGTTATTTCTAGTTCTTCGAAATGAACATTTAGAACTTTTATGAGTTAAGAATTGTTATTCTCGATGTTCCTTAGCAAGGGTTTCGGTACCGAAACTTGGTACAGTTTTTAAATCACAACCAGACTACGCGGAAGGGCCAAAAGGACAAATGGGGACAAGTGTGACAAAGCGGGGAAAGGAGGTCGAAGAGTTCAAGGAGACAAAATGGGACTATGGGAACAAAATGGACAAAATTGGAAAAGGAGAAGAAAAGGACAAAATGGGGAAAGTGGGACAAAAGGAACATATTTATCCAAAGATTAACGAACAATGGTAAAATGTAAACCTGAGAGTGCTAAACTATTTGTAATGGATTCTCGAGCATTTTCACGACCTATGGACGCACTCTCTTAATGCGTTGTTTAGACGGTGTGGGTGTTGGTGTTGGGGGTGTTGGTGACGGTTGTGGTGGTGGTAGTGGTGGTGGTGGTAGTGGTGGTTATGTGGGTGGTGGTGGTAGTGGTAGTTGTGGGTGGTGGTGATAGTGGTGGTTATGTGGGGTGGTGGTAGTGGTGGTATGTGGGTGGTGGTATGGTGGTAATGGTGGTGGTGGTAATGGTGGTGGTGGTAATGGTGGTGGTAGTAGGGGTGGTAATGGTGGTGGTAATGGTGGTGGTAATGGTGGTGGTGGTAATGGTGGTGGTGGTAATGGTGGTGGTGGTGGTGTGGTGGTGGTGGTAGTGGTGGTTATGTGGGTGGTGGTGGTGGGGCCAAGGAACTAAGCGTGTTTACCGATATATAGGTATTTATGTCACGAGTCCTCTAAACGAGTCTTTAAGGACTCAGCCGGAAGGTTAACTGCGAGGCGGAGCGATAGCGAAGCCGAGTAGTTAACCTTCCGGCTAAGTCCTTACAGACTAATAGAGGACGAGTTACATCAATGATTTTGTTATTTTTGTTATTTTAGTTTATCGCTTATTAAAAATAAACTTTTATCACTTTCGCGAGTTCAGAATTGTCATTACTCTTTATTTTCTGTAGCAAGGGTTGGTGGTACTGGATGCTTTGTTTGTGATCAGACAGTTGAATGTTTTTTCTACTAATGCAAGCAGAATCTGAACCCGAGAGTCCATAGTGTTCATAGCAACGGCCGCTAAAATGATCGCGAGTCCATTAAAAATATTTTAGCGGCCGTTGTTATGGACGCGCTCTTAAAGCAGTATTTAGATGGTTGGTAGCTAAGGGGCTAAGTGCGTGTTTACTAACGTAAATAACAAAAAAACCATTAACTGTCATTGCCATGAAGTTTGGTTGGAAGCCGCGCTTGCGCGTCGTCCGCCGTGCGCCCACTGCGCGTCGCTCGTTTGCGGCGCGGGTTGTTAGCGATGGCCGGCCCTTGATCAGCGCCAGCGCTTTCCGCCCTGGCTGCCCTCGCTGCCCTTCCTGTTGCGGATGCGTCGTTAGCGCCGCGGCGGCCCAGCCCCTCTTCGCGGGCCTCGTTGGCAGCGGCTGGCGGCGTCGTTCGATGCAGCCCTCGCCCTGCCCTGCCCGCCGCGCCGCAGCCAGAGGGCCGTTCGAGAGGCCTTAGGGTCGCGCGGAGGTGGAGGCGAGTGCGTCGAGGGCGACGTTGGCGGCGGCGGCGGCGGCAATGGGGTTATAACGAGGGGGGGGGGGCTGTTACTTTGGTGGTGGTGGCTGTGGTGAGGAGAGATCGGGTCTCAATGATGGCGGTGGCGGTGAGGGGAGTTAGGGTGCTGGTGACGGTTGTGGTGGTGGTAGTGGTGGTTATGTGGGTGGTGGTGGTGGTGGTGGTGGTGGTGTGGTGGTTATGTGGGTGGTAGTGGTAATGGTGGTGATGGTAATGGTGGTGGTGGTGGTTGTGGTGGTGGTGGTGGTGGTGGTGACAGCGGCCGAAACAGCACTGCAGGGACGCGGCGGATGAGCGTGGCGTCATCGTTGGCGGTGACGACGATGGTGGCGGCTTTTGCGTCTGATAACCGGGAAAGGATGAGAAGGCAGGAGTAGTGGTTTGTGTGGGAGGAAGTAGATTGGTGTGGTAATGCAAATGTCTAAGTCTGCGAAAGAGAAGGCGGGGCGAACGTGTGCAGTAGGAAAGACGGACAACGGGAAGCGTTCCCTTCCATGCTTGCATGAGGAACGATACGTCGGAGAACGAGGTAGCAGGCGAGGAGGGTGCGATAAGTGCTAGACAGAAACAAATCCCGAAGTCAGAGATAGGAGTCGTGTCCAATACGTGTTGCACAGGTTTTATTGCAGGATTATTTCTTTGTTTTTATTTCCATTGATTTTTGTGACGTAATTCGCGTAGGTCAGTTTATCAACTTTATACACGTTTCTATGTTTAGACTACACTACTCCTTTTTCGTAATTAAAAATTTACTTTATCTTAAATAAACTATGTTAGTCTACGGGAGTCATAGAGGACTCCAAGAGTTTCGTGCCCCAAGTCGGTAGTGGAAAGGAACCAACTTTATTATATTAGGCTTCACAAATTTAGCTCCTCGAATTATGTCAGACACCTCTTGGGGAACCATTATCTTTTATTTTTTTCTTTTCACAACGATGCCAAAGTCACGATCATATGGCATATCGTATGTTCTGAGACAATGAATTTCCTGGTCACAAAATTAAAATATTTCTTTGCAATAATGTATATCAGGACCATCAGAATCATTTGGTTCTTATTCTGAGAGGCAAACGTTCCTTGCGGCTACTGGCAGTTCTCAGTAATAAATGGAATTACCTTATCCGAGCCAACAGTTATGCTCATACAACTTATGCTCTCTAGCAGCTGCGTTTGCAACTTCGTTTTGATAAATAAAGACATTCTACCTTCTCTGTGCCGTTGGTATGACAAGTATCTTCTCACTGCAAAAATTAAAAATTATAATTTATATCAGTTACTTTCTTTCCCATGTCAACTTCGCAATTATCAAGTTACGTTTAAAGAAGAAACGTGCAAATTTTAATACTTAAACAAACATGGTTCATTTTCGACCAACTGCGATAACGTATGTAGTTGAGTCTGCCATTACAGCTTTCGGAAACTGGAAGGCCCTTTGTTTTACTCTTTTTACTGGCCAATATCACGGCTCCTTGAATTTAAAACCGATATTTTAGCGTTGGGGAGAGGGGGTCTTTATATGAAGGCTCTGGGACATTTTCCAAATTTTCAAAAAAAAACGCTCCATTTTTTTATTACATTTTGTGGTTGGAGAGTGTGAACGACGTTTAACCCATTCGTGACCGATTTAATTTTTTTCGGAAGTTTGAAAGAACTTTGTATTTAAGTTACTTTTATTTAGTATTTCATTACTGAATTCTGAAAATTGTTATTAATGTTTAGTTTTTTAGAAATTGTTACTGGAACATAATAATACTGAGATGAAAATTAATCTTATTATACTTTTAATTACGAAACAAAACAATAATGAAAACGGCATAAAAATTACATTTATTTTAAATAAAATTTGAAAAACAGGAATCAATGCAATGGGTTACTTTACATTCCTAGCATATTGTGCCTGTTCTTTTCTCCTTTTCCTACACTCTTACTGTTGCCTTGTACCTGCAAAAAAACAAAAAAAAAAAATGTCAATAAAGAAAAATAAGAAAAAAATTTTGAAGCAGCGATGAGACCAGAAATTCGCAAAAGCACTTGTAACCGCGCATTTGAAAAAAATCTAGCATTATAATTAAATAAATAATTGAAAACAAAAAGAAACCTTACAACAAAGTACAACGTACTGAAAAATAAAACTATCCAAAAATAAGAACGAAATATGCACCATCCTGTTAGAGTGACAATAAAACAATTCTTGGAATCATTCGTAACCGAGCATTAGACCACAGTATCTACAGTGTCCAAAAGAGTGCAGAATGACCCAATAGAGGGTTATATGTATTCCAGCAAACGTCTTGAGGAATATATCAGGTGTGACATATACGTCCCACTGGTCACGAAAGGGTTAAGAGAAAGGTGCTGGTCTCATGTTCGTTAAAAACCCTGATTTTTCGAAAACTGCAAAAGTTCAAAATTGTTTGACGTCTTCCTACAACTACTACTATGAAGATAGAGATTTTCCCCTTTAATGAAATCTATTGAAATCGTCTCGTCTCTCTTGTCTTTTGCTTTCAGATTTCCTTTTCTTCTTTTATGGCCCTTCTCCTGAACGTCGTTTCCCTTCTTTCACTTATATGTTTATCATTTTCTGTACTATCAATGTTCGGCCTTGAGCCATCCAAATTGAAGTTTTTCTGGATTTGCGCTATCACTTAGAGCGTATGCCGGGCTGGTTCCTAGATTTGTACTCCCAGTCGTAAATGTACAGCTTGTGTCCCCTTAAATGTTACGACTGTATAAATGTATATTCAGATAGTTTGGTTAAAGAGCAGGCCCTACATCCTAAGCCTCGTCCCTAGTAAAGTCATTATTATTATTATTATTATTATTATTATTATTATTATTATTATTATTATTATTATTACTATTATTACTATCATTATTACCATATTATTGACGGGCCGATGCCATATTCTCGTTTGGCCAATTACCAATTGGTCGAAAAAATGTCCGATAAGTTCCGACCAGCGACGGAGATCCGAAAAGTAGTAACTATTTCTGGGTTTTCTATGACACTTTCTATGACTATTTCTATCTTGAGGTGGGATAACTGGAATACTGAAATAGAATAGTTCATTTTTAAAGAAAATGTAACAAGAAATTTACATTTACGTTCTCCGTGAGAGGAGAGAGCCGATGGTTCTGTTGATTCATGCTGGAGTTCTTGGCTGCTTTCAAGAATCCGCAGATCCAAACGGTTGCTGTAATAAATGGGGACCATTTGGATATCCAGCCGTATTTGCTTTTTGACATTTCATAAACTTTTGAAGCACCGCATATGATCATCCAGTCACAGGGAGAAACATGACTCTATGTGGAACCCTTGCGGATCAAAGGCAAAGAATCCCATCTCGATCAGGTTCTTCGTCCAGTTTCATTTCATCCATTGACAAAGTATTCCGATGACCCTTTGTTTTCCTTCTGGCTATAAATGTAGCTTCACAAAATGTGGACTTCTTTTGCTCTCTCTTTTGTTAGTTGCGGAAGGAGTAGGGTCGGAGGCGGAATTTTTAGGAATACTTTGAAATCAAATCTGTGGTTCTTTGCCTTCGCAAATAAGATGTCTTCTACTCGAAAGCAAAAGTTTCTAGTTTTCAAATGTTGCCAACCATGCTTCTTAGTATCTTTCATCATAATTCAACTATGTATAGTCAAAGAGAGTGGTAGCTCGAGAAAATTTGGGCAGATAAGATTTACCCCAAACACGTCATGCAGTTTACGATAATAAATCTTGACGATAATAAATAAATTCCATCAATCATTCCCTGAGCCACGCGCGTCGTGCTCGGTCTCGAATTGATTATAAAGGACCCGAAGACGACAACGAGCTCTGCGCGCTCAACTGAAAGAAACGGGTGTAAACCTCTCGGGGGAGGGTAATGGGCTGGGCGTGGCCCACCGCGTTGATGCATTGAGGTTGCGTTGTCGTTTTTGCACCTCCCTCTTCTGTGGTGGTGGGTACGGCGACGTTAGAGTCTTCAACGACGTGCAAGTTTTTATTTTAATTAAAATACTTCTTTCGTGTTGGCGACGTTTATTGTTTATTGAATTATTGCCAACGTTTCGGTCCTCTTTTTGAACCTATCTGAACGCTAAATTGTACAAAAAAGGCAACACAAAAGATAATGAATATAATATAGACTGATTTAAATTGATCACTTTACAAAAATCAAATGAAAAACAATATTTTAAAAGTTGTTCGTAATGTGTTTTTTTTTGTTTTATTTTAATATTGTTTTTAATCTAACTAGATCTGATGATGACAATCAACCTGTAGAAAGACAACATTGAAAATAAGTTAGAAAAGGTAATAGCAGGCTTTCTTGTATTTAAGAAGCACGTAGGTAACTCTTAGTTGCCAGAATCCACATACTCGCCTTTCGACACACACAAACATCGGTCTACTGAAGTTAAGCAATGTACTCTAATTTCAAGTATGTATTCAATTAAGGTTGAACCGAACGAAACCGAATTTATTTGAAGATACAAAGTGATCGACTTTCTTAATAATAAGTGCCACAATAAATTTATAAAATAACATATTTTTTTCCTATACACAACAATATTAGTACAATGCCAAGTCATTTCCGTTATCACAGACATGGGGAGGAAGAAGTAGAAGAAAAAGAAGCAGAATACGCATAAGATATAGAAACATTTGCCAATGAATGCAATGATTGTTGGCAGCCAACAAATTTAAGAAGTGTGTTTGAGAAAGGAGTCCCCGATGGGAAGAAATATTTTGGTGTGATGGACTGGAGTCGATTTTGAAAATTCTACAAACTTCAGCCCCCTTCGGTTTACACAGATTCATTAAAAATGATCCAAATTTATGTTAAGACAGTGCTGGAGACCGCCAGTTGCAATCCTGTTTCTCGTCATAATGATAATTGTTCCTTCAAGAGGCGTCAAAACACGTATTTCACGTTTGACGGAAACAGTGCTCACTCACTACATGTCCTTTCCTTGACAGAGCGCGGGACTCTAGAACCGCCAATTAGATAATCAGTCTCGCCGTTTGGGCTATCGATTATTAATCATGCCTGGACAAATATGTGTAATTGCAATTGAACGTACATCAAACGGCCCACGAGGCAGAAATGACTGTTTCCTGGATACGGGGAATGTTAATTAATATTCGATACTCTCAAGCGGGTGACAAATTGCAATTCATCTGGTTGTATTGATGCTTCATGTGAGCGTGGAGTTAGCGCCCGTAGCAAGAGTAATCAGCGCACTGACTGTGAAGCACACTATATTGGCGCAAGGGGCCAACGTATACAGCCAGTTAGAATGATGAGCGAGACATTTAATTTTCGATGGCTCATGAAGTGTGATGTGACGAATTATTTAATGTACTTTTGTACTCCATTTGTTCCGAACCAAGAGATATTACGTTACTAAATTTGGATAATATAAAAACTAATCTAGGAGTGATCGTTATTTTATTTAAGAAAATAATTCCTTTTTCTTACCCTCAATTCGATGATTGAAATCATTCACTTCAAATATAAGTCAATTTGGAAAAGAGAATAGCATTGCATGGTTTTGTATGACTAGCAAATTTAAAAAACCTTTGACATTGAATTGACAATTATTGTCTTCTCCGGAATCAGGAAGTATTTTGCTTAAATAGAAAATTGCAGCGCTCGTAATTGTACGACGTGACACGGTAATGGATGAAAAACTAGCGAAATTTAAATACGTCGTCTTATGCACGTTTTTCTAGGATGGTTTAGTGTACCTTAATGTAGTGATCTTATTGTTGCATTAAAATATTATGTACTAGTGAAAATCAGAAACCCAACTACGCTATTGGTTAAAATTAATTAATTAAATGAAGACAGAAGAGGAGAAAGAAATGGCATCTGTAAAAATGATTGACATTGTTCAACTCATCTCAAATTATATTTCATTTTATAACACACTTTTACGAATTAGGAATTCATTACGATGCTTTCATTGAACTGGAAGAATTAATAAATCCTCGGGGCGGTGAACTGGCCTGGAATAGCTTTCTGGTGTGAAATATCCCACGACATTAATAAATTGCACAAATTGCACAATTGTACAATTGCACTTACAATAGTAAAATTAAGCTGGTAGGTAAATGAAACCGGAGAGTAAATTAAGCTGGAAACGTCACGTAGATTTTGTTTAAGGGAAAGCGTGGAGATCTCTTCACTTTGTAATCCGAGATCTCTTCACTTTGTAAGACTTAGCGCTTTGTATTAAGCTTATAGCTGAAAGAAATTAAACGGCGATTAGTATTCCTACGTATATCAGTAGAGTGGATCACAGGTACAAAATAAATTCAAGACCGCCGAGAACAGATGTCGAGAAATTCTCTTTCAAAAGATAGAACGATAAGGGAAAGGAATAGATTGCTTGACAAAAGCTTTGAATCCTTTCCTTGAAGCGTTCAACAGTTTAGGAAATTAATTTAGGGAATTCCTAAGTTTATGAGAGCGTTCACAAAGAATATTAGGTTATATACTAAAGTGAGGTGTCGTGTAGTGTAGAGCAGAGAAATAATGAAGGAAATGTATTAATTGTTATAGTGAAGTGAAATGACGTGCAGTAAAGTGAAGTGGCGTGCAGTAAAGTGAAATGGCGTGCAGTAAAGTGAAGCGACCTGCAGTAAAGTCAAGTGACGTGAAGTAAAGTTAAGTGCAGTAAAGTGAAGTGCCAGTGCAATGCGGTCTTATGTGTACAAACATTCAGTGCGGTTTTGGATTATAGACATTTCTTTTCTTTTTCTTCATCTAATTTAAAGTTTTATGATCATCAGTATTTTTTAAAATATGCGGAGTTTAAGGCTGCGGGTTTTCGTCTCTTGTTTTCAATCATGTTGTGCCGATAGGCTATGCTACATGTCGCCGGCAAACCTTGCATCGCTGTAGGTACGCGCTAAGCTGCATAAGAAATTTCCTAGAACATTGACACCGAAAATAGCAGATAAACGGGTTAAGAATGCGGTGCCTCCGGAACAGGACTGGTAACACCTGGCTAGTAGCACGGGAGCGCTCAAGTACCACAGGGATCACCAGATATAGAGCGATTTTTCTAAGGATGAGCCAAAGTGACAGCTAGTGTTGGCAACATAACTGAAGGTTCGGTGGTCGTTGTGCCCTTGAGCCCATTAGACTCCCTTCCCGCATTCGTTTCCAGTTGGCTAACCTGTAAATGGCTTCGACACTTCCTTTTGTGGTGTCCTTGTCCGACAAAAATATAGTGGGCCGCGAGAAATAATTGATATCAGGGAGTGCAGTGTAATGTGCTCTTGTGTAAAAACTCTTTTTTCTTTATATATTACATTGAATTTACGTTTTGTGTGATAACTATTATGTTTATTTTAAAACCGAGACTTGAATGCGAAATGCGTACCGGTGCACGTGTTTCTGACTTCAAATTATTCTTCTTTCTATTTACATTCATGGCAGTTTCTTTTACTGATTGTAAGAGCATGTTAAGAGATTTTCCACATACGTAATTAAATTTAAATATTTCCCGGACTCACGTACGTGCATATAACTTAGCGAAACTCTTAGACTTCTTCATAGGGATGTTTTCACAGGAGCCATTAGCACTTTACGAAGGGGCGTGACTGAACAGCTGTCGCGGCAGAGGGATACTTCTCTGAAATACATGTGAAGTTCACTTGTTTTCGCGAACTGTCACGTTCGCTCATCCTTAGGAAAATTGTTCTATAATCCGCGGTCTAGCAGGAAGTTGTGAACATTGTCGCAACGCAAGTGACTACACAGGTGGCTCCAGTGGTAAGCGTATCGGACTGTTGCACGCAAGTTAGCGGGTACAATCTTAATTGTAGCAGTGGACTTTAAGGGCGAAAAAGTATTTCGTACGCCTTCCCTCGGAGAGGAAGAAAAGGCGGCTGAGCCATGTGATATATTTAATGCATGTAAAGATTCAAGCCTAAAAGTAGCCTCTGCGCTAAATCCAAGTGGCCTGTTTCATCACCCGGGTGATACCTTCGTTCACTGCTAGATGGCGAAAGAGTAGTGAAATTTGGATTGTCAGGCGAAGGTGCAGGTCTAATGGGCTTATCAGGTGTGGCTCGTCATTAAAGGTTGGAACCTCTCCTATAGGAATCGCCCCCAAAAGAAATTTAAAAACATATTTTTAAATGTATTTACTAATAATGGATATTTGATAGTTATGATTAACATTCATATTAAAGTTTTTCTTTGTCCGTTCGTTAACGGCCGTCCGTAACGCATTTGAAGCTATTGGCAGGGAAAAGAAATCTTCATTCCGCCACAAGCCCTGAGTAAAACGAGAAAGCGTGACGTCATGGAATCACTGCACAGGTTTCCCGGCGGACGAAGGCTGCAACCAGACAGTCTTCAAGGGAGGAGGCCTAGGGTGTGAAGAAGGGTGAGATCACCAGATAGAATTACTATGCAGCTCAGCGAGTAGCATTTCCCATCAACTAGTTTTACCAATATGCGGTAGGAGCGCTACTCCCTTAAGCCTGTATTGAAAACGCGCAGTCTTAGTGATCCGAAGAAATTATATATAGAAATACAAATCATGCAATGCAATACAAATCATGCAATGCAATACAAATAATGCAATGCAATACAAATCATGCAATGCAATGCAAGACAAATCATGCAATGCAATACAAATCATGTAATGCAATACAAACTCAATGCATGCAATGCAATACAATGCAGTACATTGTATGGATTGCAATGCATTTTGCAGCCTTCCCACTTTAGAAAACCACGAGGCGCGACTGGGCCTTATCCTCGCCTCGTAAAATACGGCATCATTGAATTGATTCGAATGGAATTGATGTATAAAAGGCCAAGCGTGTTGCGCCACGGGATTCGCGTTGAATGAAATCTCTGTGACCACGTACGATATTCGCCATGGGAACTGCGAATCCGTTCTCTTCGGCGACGGTGTGCTGCATCCTAAAACAGTCGCTTTTAACGCCAGGTAATGGGTCCAGGTAATGGTAGAGGAGATATATTCAATTTTTACCTGAATCGATACATAGAGGACTCTGCCACCTATTAGTGCAGAATGTTCTATTTTGGATGAAACGTCGAAAATAACTTTGAACTTGGCCATTTTTTAGAATTTTTGATAGTTCTTTTTTATATTTAATTATTTTGTTTAGGGGAAGTTTAAATTCATAGGACATTGAGTCTGCCGAGTACTTTAAAGAATAGATACTAGCTATAGTAATGATGAGGTAAATGGTAGTCCAGAAATGGAGGAATGAGAGCAGTAGAAACGGCCGAACCACGAAAAAACGCTGTCGATAGCTCGCTTTGTCCACCACTAATTCCACATCGATTGGCCAGGGATAGAACCCGGGCCCCAGTGGTGGAACGCGAATTTGCCATTACGACACGATGTCCCTTTTTTCGGTAGTATATTTCAGCTAAATCATCATAATCACCGGTTTTTTGGCTCATTTTTTATTATTAATGGTTAACCTTTGGCGCTATGAATACCCTTAGTGCAGCCGCAATGTAACTACTTTCCGCAGCGGCCCTCCCACCTCCCGCTCTGCATCAGGCCGTGTCTGTCCGGGAATTCCCTGCGCTGTCAACCCCACGCGGCCCGCCAGCTCGCCCGCCCGCCCGGCCACCCGCCCGGCCGCCCGCCCGCTTTATCTGGCCCCCATTCGTGTGATGGGAGGGGGGTCGCTCGGGGGCGGCCTTTGTGCAACCTCTGGCCGTGCTCCCCCGAGGGCGACCGGCGAGGGCGGCGCAGGGCGGGCGAAGCGGGGCGGCGGCGTGGGCGGGGCCGGGCCGGAGCGGTGCGGAGCGGGCGCGGAGCTCTGTCGAGAAGCGATTTATGGGCTCCCGAATGGGGAGATCGCGCTTTCGCCCGCCCGCTTGCCCGCGCCCGCGCCGAGACCCATGCCGCATACGTTGCGTCGCATCCGACTATGCTGGTGGAGGCTGGAGTCGTGGTCAGTTGCGGTCGATGTGTGTGAATTAGGAGGGGCGACGTGTATGTCCGAAGAATCGCATACATTTTGCCTCTTCAGAATATTTATTGAACAAGGGCAAACTATAACATTAAATATACCACTGATTTCCAAACAACGGGATTTTACTCCTAGCCCAAGTTAACTTTTAAGTTGATAACAAAAATACAACTACGAAAATAGAGATTGTACTCACGAAAATAGGTATTAAAAAAATCTTTGCAGCAAACATAGTAATTTACGAAATCAGATGAAATGATATATGTTCTTAGCTTAGTTAATAAGTGTTAACTCTGGTTCACGAAATCCATCTAGCAACACGCTGCTCCCATCCTAATTCTTGTACCCCCTGACGCTTTCATGTCTAGCATGCAGTGGTTTGGACGGCGATGCGAGTTTCCGCTAAACGGTCCATTCTAAAAATATTAATATATTTATCTTTGTCATCGATTCGTCGTGTATATAAGCGCATGAAATTATGTTCGCCATCGAAACATACGCAAGTGGCATGCACAAATTAAACGAATCAATATGGCGTAAGAATAATCCTTTCTGCAACACGTGATTAAACGTTTTGGCGAGGGCGTCGGCCTAAAGTTCTCACCGAACACCCGCGTCTAGTCGGGATCATTACCGTTAGTGGCCGCACCGCTTCTTTCCTGTCGCTGTCAGGAGTCTCCTGCCTCTGGTCTGATTGCACCGATTGACCTCTTTCTACAGTATCCGTCTGTAGCCGTAGTTTCCAACGTGTTCACCCCGTGTGCATTTGTGGTGAACTGCAAGTATCATTGGAGTTCCCAATTCCAGTATCACACAATCCCATGCTTCATCATAACTATCATGATTAATAATATCATACTTTGTAATATTCTTCACTTTTATCCTGTTTATAATTATTGCTGGTAATATATTGAACTTATTTATGATAGCTATTTAAAATATACAATAGTTTCAATTTTTGTTATTTAGTTTATATCAAAATTGCAATAACATCTAATCGATGTTTTATAAATCTTCCATAAATACGTTTTTGTCTAAATAATTTTAATTTAATCTCTGAGACAAGGTAGTGATATTATTATTAAAATAAATTCGAAAATAATATATAATTTCCAAGCATATTTAAAATTGTTTTATAAAAAATTATTGCGTACAGTTTCAGCTGGCGTAGTTTCCATGCTTCTCCTGTGGAGCCGCCCATGCTTCGCTTGCACATACGCTTAGTATCTCTGGCTTCGGTCCTGCTATTGCTTCTATCGCCTTCTCTACCATCGCCATGTTCTATATCGCACACACACTAATTACTTCCCACCTCATTAATTAGTTGTTGCATATCTACTGGAAGACCCACGCCGTCCTTAGACACTAGCTACCTCGTTGGGTCGATTCCAGCCTTAGTCTGCAGAAGAATTCTACTGGCCGGAGGTTCTGATTGGTGCATTTTCGTGCGTTTTCCGATCAGTATCCGGTGAATGCCGGATCAGTTCGCTAATAAATGGGCCATGGACTTTCTTTGTCATTCTTCATTCTTCATTCTTGTCTCTTACTCTTCCCTTACACACATACAATACTTACATGCACTACACAATTGGATGTTGGGAGACTAGTCGGGAGTTTAGCGCTTGTCCTGGCTAGGGTGGTGTCCCAATAGAGGAGATTCCTGGAGAGGGAAATCACAGCAAGAGCATTACAGTTGAGAAGGATCTTCCACCAGCAGGGCTCCGCCCCAGCCGGTACAAACTCTGAGCTCCCGACCTGTGTCCCGGCATGTGTGGCAGTGTAGTGCATGTTAGTGTGTGTGTGTTTGTGTAAGTAAGGGGTGTGGATAGGTAAAGGAAGAGGAAGAATAGATCGCGCGCGGACCGTTTGTTAGGGTACTGCTCCGGTATTCGCTTAGTGTTGATCGGAGAACCCACGGAAATCTACCAATTAGAGCAGCCGGCAGCTAGAATTCTTCTCCAGACAGCGATACATTTGAGGAGCAACACCACCTCCCGGAATATAACAAACGCTTCACTAACGGGACTAATGACCTATGTAGTTGACGCTCCCGGAATCAAAATCTCATGTGGCCTCTACAATATAACTGTAGAACGTCCGGTGCATTTCCACCGCCTTCCCCCGCCATCGCTGCCACTTCTACCTGGTAATTGCCCAACTGCAGCCCGCCACGAATTTTCTCTCACTCCCGCTTCCCAGCTAATCCCCTCTTGCCTCCAGTGTTTTGGAAGCAGTAAAAATTTTGGTTAAGTTTCCGTTCATAAATAAAGCATATAGATACTTTCGCGTCAGTCCATAGAAAACGTCGAACATATGTGAACATGGAAGAATCTTCGGAATTATGTAGGCTAAGTGTAGTCAGCGAAATAAGAAGTTGCTTGTGAAGGAAGATTTTAACGTTTTGTTTCCACAAGCTTTTAAACTGTGGCTTTCATCTTCAGCAGTGCTTTAAAAGGATATGCATATGTTTATTGAGTACAAACAGAAGTGGACCAGTTATAACCGATCAATATAATACTGAGCAAACTACGATAAACTAAAAATCAATCGTTATACTAAGGATGATAACGAGATGCAGTCGGGCTATGCCTTTTCGGGTAAAGGGCTTAGGAAAAATTGACCGCGAGATGCAGTCGGTGCACGCCCTTCTACCTTTCGCAGCCGTTTTCAGCTTCCCACCTCCTCGCCCCTCTCGCAACGTTCGCCGCTCCCGACAATGCCCCAGCCGTAGGTCGCGTTTTTCACTGTCCGCCCGTGCGCAAATGGGTTGTAAGAATACCAATTCCACTGCTCGCGCTCCCTGCGTTGATGACCTGAAAATATCTAAAAGTGACAAGGAAACGACCGGAATTGCAAGCGTAATGGTCTGGAAATTATCAAATGCTTTTCATCAACGCAATTTTATACATTTTTGAATGGAAATGATAACTAGTGTAGGAATATCGCTTCGTAGATTGAGAAGTTCATTATATGAGGCATTGCAAAATATTTAGTTAAGATAATTATCTTGTAGTGTAGTTACTTCGAAACAAGTAAATTCAGAACATTACGTCGCCTTCTAACGTCTACAACAGAGAGATCGGGGGAACAATTGAAACGTTTCACCATGTAAACTTTTCCGAAATAATAGTAGTTTTTGAATAATTTTGAGTTAAATCGTGTAAAATTTGTTACCTTTCATTATCGCAAGTATATTAATTATTAGTTGTAAGTCTGGATTCAGAGGATACCAAAATAGGCGAATGGTTAAGTCTTTTGACTCAGAAGCTTAAGCGTTGAAGTTGAAATTAAAGTCGGAGCAAATTATGTTTTTACTTATTTAACCTGTTGTAAGGATAGAACAGTAAACACCGAAATCAATGGCAGATAGTTAATTGATTTAATTTTTTTATTTTTATTTTCAAAAACAAGATAATATATTTTTAGATTCCCACGCTTGGTTTGGTTAGGAGTTTTCAAGAGGATTCTGAAGTGTTTGCAGGATAAATTTTGCAATATTTTATTATTACTTAACCGTTACTAGTAAAACGAGAAAGTATGTACTAATATAGAAAAATTACTTTATATGTATACAGTGCTTCTCTGCAATTAGTCTCAATTTAATAGTATTCGACTAATAGCTGTAGTTGACCACATGGTGACTACTCTTTAAGTAAAGCAAATTTCTGTGAATTTCCCAAATTATCCAGAACGTTTGTTTTGCTTTTCCCCGCTTAAATGACGTAGATTATTTCACGTTATTTAAATGAAGTATTAAATGCAACTAAGACTTGGGACCATATTCCTAATGCTCCCAATGCTCGATCCTTTTGAATAACGAGATTCCAACTGACTGACGAAACTAAGGGAAAGTTGTTGGTGTGGTAAGGCTTTATACGACTTCTGCTACATGTAGAACATACTCGTGCTGTAATATAAAGACTTATAATCACTGTAAAAATCATTATTGTTTGTAGAGAGATGTCTGAAATGGTGGAGAAATGAAAATTTCACATTAATTTACTCCAAACAAAATGTGGAAATGTGGGTTAGACTCCTGTCATTTCAAAGAATGTGTCTATGAGATTTAAAAAAAATGAACAAAATTTCTATGATACATAAAAATTGAACCAATAACTAATGCGCTAATGTTTTTAAGGAGTAAATTTATTCTCTAAAAAATCTTCTACAGATTCTACTATATGTTCTGATTTTACTTAGCTTTATTGGAGATCAGTGAAATTCTCAGTAAAAAACATCTCGTTTTCCAGAAACTGGCTACTGTGATCATCACATTCACATACTAGTGATCGAAGAATGTAGACAACGCGTATTTTAATATTACGTGCATAACACTCTTGTCGGCCACCATTACAATCTTCACTGCCGCATCCACCCCTTTCTGCAAACACCTTCGCGTTCACCGCTTCCACGGTCTACCATTTCCGGCGTTCGTTGGATCTCGCAGCCTCTCTCGCCGTGTTATTAGACTACGAGCGCTGTTCAGCCGCGATGGCTCCGCCCCCGCCCCCTCCTCCCTCCTCCCTCCCCGCCGGCTCAGACCCGAGAAAGCCCCACGCAATCATCACACTCGCGGTGGTAAGCCGCACTTGCAGGCCGCGCTGCGGAGTTTGATTCTGTTTGTAACTCGGCATCGTCCGGTGAATTGCGCGTCCCAGTTAATGTCCCAACTCGCCTGAAACCGAATCAGAACCCGGAGAGTTTCGGTTGACCAATGAACGTGTGTTTTGATCAGTGACAAATTAACCCTTGCCTGCTTGATACGATCTTTACCCTTTTATCTGATAACTACAACTAATGAAATGGTTATCTAATATAATAAAAAATATTTAATTGATTCGATAATCAGTGTTAGCATTTTTTCTGCTTTACATTCCAGTAACTGTTCAGGAGTAATGAAAGGCGTCTTTACCAAACTTTATATCATTTACTTGATGTCTTAGATGTCTCAGCCTACAATTTGACTCATGGAAGTCATTAACTGATATATTTTTATTTCTACTCGTTTTCCAATGCTGATAATTTACCAGTAGATCCCCAAATCGTACGTCAATTTTCTTGCACACTATCCTTTAATTTCGAATTTACGGACCATTCATAGTATGAAATGATACACATTTACAATCATGGTGAGATATTTATGGGCCTTGGCCATAAAAACAAGCACGTAATTGTAACAAAATCCACAAAGTTTAAACGAAACCAAGTATTATTAACCGCTGCGACTAGAATCGACGTGTGTTGGGTAATGCGATGGAACCCCTGTGAATCTGTGTGGAGCTTTTGCTCCCCCTTCTTTTTTTTCGATTTTGCGATATTTCACAACAAAACATGAGGGTTGCTTCATTATGAAGTAAATTGAAAAATAAGTAAATGAAATCAGAGATGAGTGGGAAATCAGAGATGAGTGCGTAATATTTTAAGCATCTCGTTCGAGGCTTTTTCATGTTATTATCTTGGCTCGAAAAAAAAAATTATTTCACTACCTTGATGTATAAACTACTTTTAAATGTGCCAAAATATTTTTCGCTTCATTACTGTGACGATTCATACGGATTTATAAAAAAACATTAACTTTGAATTAGTGAAGATTAATACCGAAAGCAGACATTGCTGTTGTAAACAAATGAAGAAACACGACGTTTATTTCACTAGAGCCTGAACTGAGGAAATACGTTGAATAACAAACAGACAGGACGTAAATAAATATAGAAGAGGATTTAACGTGTATAAACATTGCCGTAAATATTAATTTTTGGCAAAAAATTAAAAAGAACAATATTTTAGGAAAGGCAATTGAAGGGACTATGTCGAAAGGTGTCTGACGTAATATATAATTATAAGCGAATTAAAGGGAATAAATGCAAATAAAACATAAAAACATTTCAATTAATTGTGGAGATAAGTAATATATGACGATGACTATTAAAATGAACGATAAAATGAGAAATATTATATAGTAGTTGACAGGCGAAGGTGGCAGCAGATATTTCAGTTCTTGTTAACGAGGAATAGAAAAAAGAGGACAGAATTACTATAGACGGCATGATAGTCGGAAGTGTGAAACGCTGGTTTTGATCGCTAATCGCGAATGTGTTTGAAAATTACAGTGTCGAGCCGTGAAAAAGTATAGAGATAAATAAGTGCATAATGGAAAAGTGAATACAGACATAGAATCTTAATTTGGATAAAATTGTATTTTTCTGGAGGTCAACGGAACGAGGTCTGCTGATGGTAAAGCATCGCTGCACACATGGAAGTGCAAAACCGTTTAAACTCTTTTGACGCGAACAAACATGAGAAGGGCAAGAATAACAAATAAAACATAATATTAAGTTTGAAAAGTAAATGTCCGTGAGAACGCGTGAATGTTTTTTTAGTGTTAATAAGTGTGAATGAGTATTAAAATGCTATTTTTAAGGGTATAAATCTTTTGTATGTGTTTTTATTATTGTAATTGTCAGCATATGTATTTGCAATTTAGGTGGAGTTGCAGAATTAAATTTTAAAGGTAATCATTATTTATAACGAAAAGAAATAGAATACACGGGTCATTGCGGTTGCAGCATGGATTTCTTTTAAATTTCGGTTGTTATGTAAGCCACTAGCAACAAGCCACTCATCGTATGTCTAGAATATTGATGAAAACATCCCAATTCCCGTATGGAACGGTTTCGCGTATTCACTGCCAATAGAAATTTCTGTACACGGTGGATTAGTCTGAGAAGAATGACCAATCAATATTAGTATTGTTTATTTATCTCAATTTATAGGAACCGTTTCAGTGGTGTCCGCAGCGTGGGCGAAGGAAGATAAATGCTAGAAAGTAAAAGAAAATTTTAGTAATAAGTATTAGTAATAAATATTATTGTATTATTTATTTACATACTCCATCGGAGCCGTTTCATTATATTACTCAAATATAAAGAAATGTATTTGAAACCGGCAGAATTTTATAATATATTACTGCTACACTGTTTGTTTTTCGTAGTTCCGTTAGAAATTACATTATTACAATGGCATGGCCAGACGAATACAATCTTACAACATATTTTAACGTTTTGCACATCACAACTGCCGACTTTGCGAGCCACAAAAAATTGGAAAATTTCCCTCTGTCTCACCTCCGAAATCATTATATAACGATATCATGCAATTTTTCTAGCCCTTGTTTCTGTCACCAAACGAGATACGTACCAGTCACCTCGTTTCGAGTGTAATATTTACATCATTTTCAAAAGTAATATATGTATCTGATACTAATTTGAATAATTACTTTCAGTTTTTACTGGAGGTAGACCTGCGTATCACGCAACCGCGTTGAAGCTATCAAGAATAATCTAGCGGTTGAATGGATGTAGTAATTTAGGCCCGATATTAAAATGGTTCAACGCAGTTCTAGAACATCTGCTAGACAATTGTTATGAATAGAGTACATCTTCATGTATTATTATTTATTTTTATTGTTCTGTTATAAACTTAAAAAATGATTCGAACAAAATGGATTTTTATCGACGTTACTAGATAATTCTTTTTTTTCGCTCCTGCTAGTTACCTCCGGATAATATAACGTTGGTTTGTAGATTAGAATTAAATGAAGAAAGAAGGCAATTTGTTAGAAACAATTGCTAGATACTGCTACCAATTTCCTCGTGTTCTTATTCTGTTCGTACCCTGGCACTAAATAAGGATTCTTCTCCTCAGTTTAGCTTTCTTCTTGTTTAACTTTGTCAGTACGTAGTAAGTACTAGCGTACTGACATAGTTTCTCTCATGCTGGGTTTGCCGCAATTGCTCTCACTTTTATGAACTCACCGTGCCGCTTCCGGCCTTTATCTGCCGTTACTTGCCAAGATTATCGGCGACTATCTTGGCGCTGTCAATCTCCGTCTCGCTCTCGACTCCAACTTTGCCCCCAACTCGCCCTTTTGCAGCCCATCGCAACCCCTTTCCCGCCTTTCCCTTCATCAATCCCCCTTCTTTTCTTCCCCCGACCTTCTCTACTTCGCTCATCAACACTCGGCGTTTCTCCATACCGCCCTTCTCCATCCGCACTTCTCTACCGACCCTTCTCCATCCTGTTCTTCTCCACCGACTCTTCTCCATCCCGCCCTTCTCCGCCCCGCCGTTCTGCATTCCGCCTTCCTTGAATGCTTCCTCTTTACCACTCCTGTTTCTCCTGTCCATCTTCACTGCCTTTCCGCCCACCTGCATCCTCCCCCCAGTCCTTGCCCTCCTTCTCCCCACTCATTTACCCTTCTTTCCCCACGCATTTGCGCTCCGTCCCCACCACCGTCCGCCCACGCCCCTGACACGTGCGCTCGCCGAACACGCGGAAATGTCGCCCGCGATGGCTGTGCGTACCGCGCTTCCATTTCCGGGGCGGGGCGACCCCAGCTGCATTCGACGTGTCGTTCGCGCTTTTATTTTTCTTGCCTCGGCGGCGCGGCGTTGCAAGCTCGATTTTTGACTCGCACACTCGGCGCGCACACTCTCTGCGTCGGGGCTACGCGCTGGCGCGACAGTTCGCAATATGGAAATTCTGAACGGAAGAAAGCTTTTGATGAATTGTCGTTGGGAAACGAGCTTTCGGAGCGACGCGACAGTTCCTGCGAATCGCGAGAATCTGTTCAAATTTATTCGTATTCATTTATGGATGGTTTGGTTTGGATATTTTTGCCCTCCTTTATCGCAATAAAATGTTGATTCAGTTCAGAACTCTTATTCGTGCAAACGAAATCCAAAGGGGTGTTGTTCGTAGTTCACTGGAAAGAGTAGTTCCAGAAAGGAATAACTGTTTTGAATGTCGGCGTATTCTATATTTCCAGGGAATTACGAGACTGCATTGCAACACGCACTAGCGTTGTGGAAAATATTTTGAGGCCATGCCCACTTCTCTGTGTATTCCACATTCGAACACCCATCGGATCTCCTCTGCACTGTTGACATTGTCCGTGCTGAGAACAGAATTGGCGCATTGTGGTACCACGCCTCTACGCGAGCAATCGATCCATTGTATGCGATGTTGCATGTAAACAACCCTTCCTGCACGGTCGCAGTCTATGGGGTCTCGTCGCCAATTTCATTCCAGTATCAAATTAATGATTTTTCGCCTCGTTTCCCACATAATCACCTCTCCCCGTCAGTCGGTGTTGTCGCTGCGGCAGCGTTGTAATTTCCAAGCAAGGACGCCTTTGCTTATTGATGAGTTCAGTGTTAAAATTTAATTACTAATCTGAGTTGTGAATTAACTCTACAATCACACTATTACGCCCATAAATCGCTAGCTGGCGGCGCATTACACTAATGAATTACTCCGCAAACTCTAGTAACTTAATTTTGTTTAGCGCTGGGGTGAAGGAATTGCCGAAAGAGAGAGTTGGAACTTGAGAAGGAATGGCGAGAGAAGGATGAGAAATTGCGCTGAGATTGGAATATAAGAGTAAGAAAGGGAACGTGATAGTGATTTAAGACTCTGAAGTTCTTGTTCTTTTCTTTCCAGTCTGTGATATTGAATGAAGATACTTTCACGCATTTTGTATTTTTGGCTTAAAGAAGAGAAACATAATATGTGTTTTTGGTAAACCATTGTCAATACGTATACTACATTCAATCTGAATAAGCGAATTACTTTGAAACACTTTTATAGTGGACTGTAAGAACTGATTTTTTTGTGAGACTCTTCGGTATGGACAGTTATATTTTACTTGTAAATAATTGACAACTTCGTTAATAGTTGTGTAACTGCTGCATTGAAGGCATGCAGATTTTAATAAAAAGAGTGGTGAAATCTATTGTGAAATTTTCTTAAAATTTCTAGGGTCATTTTTATAATGCTTTTTTAACTTTTATAGATGATATTATTAAACCTGTAATTATACTGATACCAAATATAATGCTTACCTTAGAAATCTTATTTGAAAACTGTTTCTCGATGCTAACATGAAGTTTTCTTGCAAAAATATTAAGAATATGTTTATAAACAAAAAACGCAAGCCACAACACAATATTCAAAATATAACAATCACGATATTGTTTTCCTCGCCATTGAATGAGTGAATACACTATTTGAAAATTAATATTATGTATCTTTATACCTTGTAAAAATGTGTGTAGGGTAGAAGGGGGTTAGAGTGGACTGGGCGCTACTGTGGAGAAATATAGATATTCCATAGGTAAAACATGTAATCTGTCATTATTTTTTAAATGTTGGCTACACTGTCATCTTTAAGCCAGGCAAGTTTGGCGGTTGATTTCCAGTTGTTATGTAATTGTGGAAAATGTGTTTTATGGTTCAATTCAAAGAAGTATCGATTTCATTACAGGTCAGTACAGGTTTTTGATCTTAAAATATTGATTTTAAATATACTTTATTTGAAAACTTCATCTGTTAGTTATCTTCTGCACACAGTAAAAGTATTTTTCATTTCAGTCCTCCGCGCTCCAAATGAACGGTCATTTCGCTGTAATTTCTTATTAACTCACGCTATTAAACTCACGCGTCTGGAATAAACATATTCCATTCTTACTTTTCTATCACTACAACATCTTTGGCATTACTCAAGAATGTGTGACCAGACCCCAAAAAGGTATTTTATTTTATCAAATTTCCCTCTACGAACTAAAATACAGTATAAAAGCGAAATATACTTATTTGTTCCTGAAAATGAATTTGTAAAAAATATTTTTTTTATTAAGAACATAAGACGAATCTGATAAAATAGCACACGCGATCCTATTATTGAAAGACTTCTTCGCGCTCTCTAGCATCCGAAGTGAAGGGATTGAGTCATCATCGGCCTCCGATTGAATATGTCATGTTTTCAGGCGCGTCAACTATTATGGTCATTAATTCCGTAAGTGTGGTACATATTTTGTCACGGGAAAGCTGTTTTATTTCCCTACTGAATGGTGAGATCCGACACCGATCTACTTGTTGTCTTGCGAGCTTCCCTCATCCAAGTATCTCCCACCACCGGGGCCCCGCCCCAGCCGGGATACGCTCTAAGCTTCAGGCATGTGTGGTTGAGTAGTGCATTTCAGTGCTAGGGGAGGGGACAAGGATGTGGAAGGAAAGATTAAATGCTATCGGTGCCCCATTTGTTAGGTTGAATTTGACCTAGATAGTGTCGAAAATCTTGAAATTATATTTTTTAATTTAATATTTTTTAAATTAATATTTGAAACTGTACCGAAGTCAGGGAGCTATTTTTCTTTCAAATTCATTTAGACTTTCATCTTATATAATTTAATTTTGAGATTCAGTAAATATCAGTTAAATACAGATGCGATACTAACATGAGGATATAATTTTTATGAGTAAAATATATACATTTTAGAGATATAGTCATAGTCGTTTTAAAGCTGATGGTCAAAGTATTTATATTGATCGCACAGAAATTCGGGACAATTTTAAGCATAGTTTTTCAGTTGAATGTGTGGCACTCCACAGAAGAACATAAATTGTATCGCAAAACATCACTGTCGTATAGTACCAGCTGCTCCCCTGTAGTGTCAGAAATGAGTCAACGATTTCTTTGGAAATGATGAATACACAAGTCGATGACCAAGAATGGTCACGTATTTGTGAGCTACTTCCTTCTGCGCATGCGGCATACTTACGCATGAGAATATTGTTAAAGAATTTCATAAATTGATGGTTTGAAATGGAAAAGAAAAATGGCAAACTACATGTGCTACAGAATGACCCAGACTTTCTTGTAGTAATGTTTTCCAATTTCTTTGATGTGGACTTGGCTTTACGGTGTTGTCTAATTCCCTTGCGAGCTGCCATTTATCGCCGCCAAAAGTATATTTTTTAAAAAATTTTCTCCATCTTTCTGTTCCCTCATAATACAACCGAAATTTTACTTTACGAATATCTTAGAAGAGTAAATAACAATATCCATTCAAAAGTTTAGAGCAGTTTTTATGAAAATGACGTTTAAGTATTGTGGAAATGCAAAATTTTAAGCTCCTTTTAAGAGGAATCTATTGAGTTTTAGAAAAACTTCATTTGCAGTCATTTGAAGCACATCCACTCACATTTACAATCATGTATTCAAATTGATAGAAATGTGCATATTCACGGCGTGAGATGTATTTAAAAAAATCATTTGTCGGATTTTTAAAACAAGGAAAATAATATACTAAAATAAAGTTTACGACATATTAAATAGTGCAATTAGAACTAACTGTTGGAAAAGTTTGAAGAAACATTTGAAGTCATTTTTGAGAAAATGGAGTTAGAGCTTTTCTGAAAATTCAGAATTTGAAGCTCGTTTTCACAGAAAACTATTGAGTTTCCAAGAAACTGTATATAACATCATTTTAAACACATGTACTCATAAATGCAATATTGTGAACAAATGGTCTCAACAAATGCAATATTGTGACAAATGTAAATATTACCGACGCGAGAGACAAGTGAAAAAAAATACAATTTTATCATTTTTGAAAAAAGCAGAAGAATACAGCAATATGGCGTTTATGTCGTATTATAGGGTACGTTTGGCACTATCCCTACCAAAAATTTAAAGAAAAAATTTGGAGCAGTTTTTGAGAAAATCTTGTTTTTGCTAATTTTTAAAATTGCAAATATTGCAATATCGTGCAATAACCACCCAAACGTGCAATTTCTTGCAAAATAAAACAAGTACTATGATAACGTCCGTTTCATGGTTCAAATTTCTGACCAAATTTCATCCAGTTTCAAGTTAGCAAAGAAAAGATGCAGTAACACGGGAATTCGGTTTTTAATGAATTTTTTAATGAGTTTGATGATTTGACAATCAGAAAGTCCTGTAACCAACGTGATTCACAGAAGGCTAAAACAAAAATAAATAATAAAGAAAATAAAGTCAATAAAATAAGCAAATTAAAAACAATAAATACGTTCTAACCACATGTGGAATGAATGAGAACCGTCAGACTGTGGCGCACAATGTGAGAGTATTCGTTTGGCATCGGAAGCGCGGATGGATGGGGAGTGGGAAGGCCGCGGTCGGTTATCTGTGACGTTCGAACGCTTCCGCAGGAGCAGTGGGTAAACACGGTAGCAGTCGCACGGAACCATTGTGCATGAGCGCGCGCACCCATGTTCGAATTATTTAATTTAATGAACGAAGCAGCCTTTGCCAGCACTCTCGTGGCTGTGAAAGCATTGCAACCTGTTAAATTTACTACAGGTATATCAAGGATTACTTGTTCATTTCTCAACAAATAGGTAGTTGTCTGGGAATATCAATTGGCGCTATATGCTTGACCACAGGGGCATTCGCGTGATGTCCTAATTTCTTACTACGCACCGGTCAACACAACCCAGGGCCCACTCATTAATCCGTGTTGAATTGCCATACCGTCCATTTTTTCAACTCTCTCTTTTTCTTTTTTACTTTCTCGTACACGTACGTATATACCGAGACATGAAAGTTATGTAATGCTGCGGAAAATCTATTTCGAGATTTCAATGGAAATACACGTTTTAGGATCCCCTGATACCGAAAAAGTGGTTTTTTCACAACGTCCGTCCGTCCGTCCATCTGTCCGTCTGTCCGTCTCTCTCTCTCTCTCTCTGTCTCTGTCTGTCTGTTTCTGTCTGTCTCTGTCTCTGTGTGTCTCTGTGTGTCTCTGTCTGTCTCTGTCTGTCTGTCCGTCTGTGAACAATACTAGTGCCTTAACTATTCGTATCATTCTTTTCAAACTGAATAAACCCCTGTCGATCTGCCATGAATCGAAAATCGGTGATTTTCAGAAATATTAATTTAATTTTGGGGGTAGTTTACATGAAGCCCCACGGACATTTTCAAAATTTTCTCAAAAACGGCTCCAAATTTTAAAAAAATAGCCAGAATAGATTAAAGTACACGTGAGATAGGTCCGATTTTCACAGTTAAATCTGAATTTTCGAAAATTGCAAATGTTAAAATTTTTCGGCGTCTTCTTAGAACTATGAAATTGAAGATAGAGGTTTTTCCTTTCTATGAAATTTATCGTTGGCAGGGAAAGTCGAGTCCGGTTAATATGTATCAATTGTGCATTTTGTTGCCCTGTGAACTGAGTGTCTATAACT
This sequence comes from Teleogryllus oceanicus, assembly GCA_964035755.1. Classification (NCBI taxonomy): domain Eukaryota; kingdom Metazoa; phylum Arthropoda; class Insecta; order Orthoptera; family Gryllidae; genus Teleogryllus; species Teleogryllus oceanicus. Next base: position 274,922,006 of record CAXIVR010000001.1, on the reverse strand, counting down.
TTCCTGATGCCTATTTTCTAATTAAAATGTCTGAGTTAGAGCAGCAGGGATAGGTCAATGGCCGCTCAGCGAATGCTATGTTCGGGGTCGATCTTCCCAATCGAATCATCGATCCGTTTTCTCAGTCTTCGCTGAATTTCTTAATACAAGATTGCGTGCGGGAGTCACATTTGATCTTACGTCCGAGCGCGCAGCTCGGAGACAAGCTGCACTGCGTTTCAAATTCACACAATTTCTTCGGTATCAGAGGAAGAGACGTCCTCTGAGGTACAAGAGAGAATGAACACAGTTTTTGACGACTTTTAGCAGCGTCAGAGTGAGGCTCGGCACATAGGTAAGTAAGGAACGGAATTTATTGTACTAATAAAAGCAAAATATGTACATATTTATGTACTTATTTTTTCCAAACCATGCAAGAAATAAAGAAAATACGTAAAATTAAAATTCATTATTTTGTTTAAAATTGTTCTCTGCAAGCATTTTCCGAGCATAAAACTTCGCTGATTAGTTCTTAACAAGGGTTTGGAGTGGCTGAAATTAACTTCTACCTCTACTGAAGTAATTGTACACTAGATTTCCCCACTTCACAATATTTACTAGGAGCCGGTGTTCAAGTGAATAGTAGTACCGTGTAACTAGTGATGGATCCCGGGGAAGGAGGTTAAAGGGAATATACCCCTTCGTCATCGATTGATCGTTCGTGATTCCGTGTGCGTTAACTACTGAAGTAATTAGTGACGTAAGGGTAGTGTATGTTTTTTCATCGTGAGGTGACGGTCATCTACCCTCACTGGATGGACTCCCCTGAGTCCTGTCTCCTCGTAGCTCCAACTCCCTGCAGCCCCGTCCCCTTGAAAGAACTGTCTCCTCACCGCGCCGTCTCCGCACCGCGCCGTCTCCGCACCGCGCCGTCTCCGCACCGCGCCGTCTCCGCACCGCGCCGTCTCCGCACCGCGCCGTCTCCGCACCGCGCCGTCTCCGCACCGCGCCGTCTCCGCACAGCGCCGTCTCCGCACCGCGCCGTCTCCGCACCGCGCCGGCTCCGCACAGCGCCGTCTCCGCACCGCGCCGTCTCCGCACCGCGCCGTCTCCGCACAGCGCCGTCTCCGCACCGCGCCGTCTCCGCACAGCGCCGTCTCCGCACAGCGCCGTCTCCGCACAGCGCCGTCTCCGCACCGCGCCGTCTCCGCACCGCGGCGTCTCCGCACAGCGCCGTCTCCGCACAGCGCCGTCTCCGCACAGCGCCGTCTCCGCACAGCGCCGTCTCCGCACAGCGCATTCTCCGCACCGCGCCGTCTCCGCACCGCCGTCTCCGCACCGCGCCGTCTCCGCACCGCGCCGTCTCCGCACCGCGCCGTCTCCGCACACGCCGTCTCCGCACCGCGCCGTCTCCGCACCGCGCCGTCTCCGCACAGCCCCATCTCCGCACAGCGTCGTCTCCGCACTATGCCGTCTCCGCACCGCGCCGTCTCCGCAAAGCGCCGTCGTCTCCGCAAAGCGCCGTCGTCTCCGCACAGCGCCGCCCCACAGCGCCGCTCCGCACAGCGCCGTCTCCGCACAACGCCGTCTCCGCACGCCGTCCGCGCCGTCGCCCCCACACGCCGTCTCCGCCCGCGCCGTCTCCCGCAAGCCTTTCTCCCCGCATCCTCATCTCCCCGTTGCCCCCACCATGTCGCGCGGTCGTGCCGCCGCGCCGGTAGCTTGCTAGGCCGGCGTTTGCCACCCTCCGAGGTCGCCTGCATAAATTTGTGAGGCTTCGCGAATGTTCGCAGACAGCGTCCAAGTATCGTGCTCCGTGGGAGCAAGTTCCGAGCCGCCTCCGCGGCGCGGCGGAGAGTCCCCGCCCAAGCGACCGAAGCCCCTCGCGTCCTCGCCGATGCGGAATTGATCACAATGCGATGCTTTCTATGGTTCAGACATCGACATTTGCACTACCAGAACAACAATACTGAATACTGACGATTATACTGCAGTAGCGAAGAAATATTTAGTACATATTTTATTTCATTGCTAGATGTAACGCGCCAACGCTGCATCTATATAATACAACGTAATACTAGAAGTACACGTTTTGGGGTCACCCAAGAAAGTGTTTATTTTTCAAAACGTCCGTCCGTCCCTCCGTCCATCTGACCGTCCGTCCGTGTGTAAACTCCACTACCGCCTAAATCATGCGTAGTATTTTTTTCCAAAATGGATATTCCCCTGTCGATCTGGCTCGACTCAAAGCGCTGCGATTTTGAAAATTTGGGGTACTATACATGAAGACCCACAGACAATTTCAAAATTCTCTCAAAAATGACTCCAAACTTTTGTAAGAATAGAGTGAAATACGCTTATAAAAGTGGCATCAGTCCCATTTTCACTGTTAATCTGAATTTTGGAAAACTGCAAAAGTTTGAATTTTTTCAGCACCTTCCTACTACTACAAAATTGAAGATAGGGATTTAAAGATACGAAATGAAATTCGCTGTCTAAAATTAGTTTCCATTACAGTCATCTGTTTTTTTTGAAAATGTTAGTAGTTTTCGCGCAATATTGCGTGCAATAATTGCAATTTAAAAAATAACAAAAGCACGATATTCTCGAAACGGCCCTAAATGTTTTCCTTATACTTATGTAGATATGGTGCTAAATGTACTCTAGAAGATGGCATAAACGCTATTTTTCTCAATTTTGTTTTTTCATAAATTACAAACATTTAATTTTTTCACTTCTATCACGTAGTTAATATTTACATTAGCGACGATTTGTTCACATTGCATTTACGAATACATGTGCTTTAAATAATGTCTCATATAGTTTTCACGCAAACGCAAATCTTTTCTGTGAAAACGAGCTCCGAATTCCGCATTTTCAGAAACTTTCAAATGCCTTTTTTTCCAAAAAGACTCAAAATTTTTTCTTTAAACTTTTCGTGTGGATATTCCTAAATGCTGTGTTGAAGATGACATAAAATTTATTTTGCTGTATTTTTTTGTTTTTTCAAAAAAAATTACACATGTGTAATTTTTTAATATCTCTCACGCCATTTCTTTGCACATTATCAACAATTTGTCAATTTGTATACATTATTGCATTAGTGAGTAGTAGTTTTTCAAATTACTTTCAATGAAGGTTTTTGAAAAGAAGCCAAATTTCGTATTTACACTAGAGCTTAAACGATTTTTCCTTAACAACGGCTCCAATTTATTCAACGAAAATTTCCATATAGGAGGAAGTTTTATCCTTCTTTAATATTTTAAAAGTAATTTTGCGAATATACGTCAGGAAACCGAAAATAGAGAAATCTTTTAAAGAAATGCATTTTGTGTGGCGATAGATGACAGCTGGCAAGATAATGGTGCAAGACAGTTAAGCTAGCTCACACCAACGAATTTAGAAAACTTGACTACGTAAAAATCTGTGCCATTCTGTATCACCACAAGTTTGTTGTCTGTAGTTTAGTTGAAGTTGTTATTTTGAGCGTTTATTGAATTGCCGAAACAGTAAGTAACTGTTTTTTGTAAGGAAACGATGTTTCAATATGTGAAAAATACGTTTAATATTTTGGAGATGGATACTTTGAAAAAAAACTACAAATGTATTCTTTGGTTGAAAACACATGAAAACTAAAGACAGGTCGTTTATAACGAGTGCGAAAATAGTAAAGCGAAATGTTACACCGCCCGGATGTTTTGTTTCCGCTAAATGTATCAAATGATTTTTAGGTTCACTATGATACATTTCTCTACAGTTCAAAATACAAACTACAGTACAAAATATTCAACAACGTGCAAGTAGACATAAAAAACTTTGTCTTTTGTAGCCAAATTGCGTTACTTCCTCTTTTGGCGACTCTACAAAATATTGTTATGATAGAAAACTTCTTTGTTGCTCCCATTATTCATGTAAAAAACAATAAAAGTTTTATATATTTGACGCTTGGGAGGGAGAAAACTGTATTTTTTAGAAACATAATATCATAGAAGAAGGTACGCCAGAATTGCCAACATTGCTAAAACATTGCATATCCACATTGCGTATGATTATTTTGATTCTTTGATTGTCAATGCAGTAGCTAATAGATTCACTGTATCACATTTCATATAAACAAATACTCCGCTTAAAAGTTTGTAGTCACTTCCTTAAATCTGTACGAATTTGCCTGCGTTCTTACAAATAAAACTTGAACTTGACCTAAAAAAAATTAAATTGCTCTGTATTTTAACCTTTTTAATCAGGAACAATTTGTTAGTAGAAGCTTAATATTGGTGTGTCCAGAAAGAGTATTCATAAGTCAGAATGCGCGATAATTGACAACTTTCGTGTTTTGAGAAGTATACTATTTGTAGAAGGTGAATCATCTAATAACATGTAGGTCAATGTAAGACTGCTGTTTCATGTTAACTTATGTCTCCTCATTCAATATTTTGGAGCAAACACTTTCTTCCTCGTGACACAGATTTCTGATTAGTTATGCCTGCATTGATCTGCGACTGCTGGTTGCAATGAAAAATGTTCTATATCACATAGCATGCATGCTTCCTAAGTTAACGCACGCATTTCAAGATCGGGTTTAGTTACCCCGGGACATTGTAATTGCTTGTAGCAGAGTAGTCTTTAAATTGGGATACTCTAAAATATCTAAAAGTTGATTCATTTAATAAATGTTAAGATCGCCCTTTATTTTGTTTTCGCAGCTTCATTGTGCGCATATTTCGTTGAACTCTCTTTTCCTAGTTGCGAGAAGAGTAAGGCCGAAGTTTATTTTGTCATGAATACTATAAAATTAAATCTATTGATCGTTTGGGATGTAAATGTGTTTCCTTTACTCCAGAGCAAAAATGTATAGTGTTCAAAAGCTTCCAATCATGCTTTTTGGAACTTTAATTCGTAATTGTACTACGAATAATAAAAGAGTGAGGTAGTGATTTTGGAGTTCAAGAAAACGGGCTCCTCCATAACTCACATACAGCTTATGCAGATTGTAATACTTAAATAATAAAATAAATTGTAGTAAATTTGATGTTGATATGTTGAAAAATTGGTATACAGCCTAAGCTAACTACACATATTCTTGTTGATTTTCTCTGATTAATAATTAGTCCTATTTTATCGCGTTATTTGCGAAAAGTCTTCACCCCGCACTTGCATTCTGGACCCACTGTTACAATGCAGAATACTTGTATCAACACCTCCAATCCATTATCTCTTCTCACACAACGTAACAAAATAAGCGGAGCAAAATCATATCACGCCAGTTCAGGCGAAATCTGTCACTATTGAAGGTAAATGATCTCGTACGAGCCAGACAAATTAACGGGGTGTTTGTCCACTTAAATAGTGAAATTAACGATATGCGCAGCCACGTATCAAAGGATTTCCCTAGAATAGGATTCTACTCACTATTGGAACTAACTAAACAATTCAGAATCCGCTTCTCATGGACAGTATATGAAGACCATATCACACAACGGCAGCAAATTGAGGTACTTTAAATCATATCACCATGTACTTTATTTGTTTCTGTTACAACAGAAATAAATAAAAGATAAATACAAAGAACGCAGAGTAAGTTCAAGAAGATAAAATTTATACATGTTCAATAGAATATTTTAGGACAGAATACAAGTAAAGAAATAAAATGTTTATTGTAAATCAGAAATTTGGAAATTCAACGGAAAGAATAAAAATGACAGTTTCTAGCAACAGAAATAATTTTAATTAGATTATCCACAATACAAAAAGCAACAAATATAAAAGCAGGAACAAGAGATAGAGTCGATTTTAGAATATATTCAGCATAAACAATTGGAAAGGGCCATTAAATGAAGGGGATGAAGGAAATAAGAATTCTAAAAAAATATTTTAAAGTTTTTGGTGGGCAGGAATAAAAGAGGTTAAAAGGAAAATAGCCAGAAGAAAAATAAAAGAAATTATCAAGGAGAAGATTGAATATTTCGTATTTCCGCCTGCGTCAACGGATATGGTCATTAGTTTCGCAAGTGTATTGCATATTTTGATCCAGGGACGTGGCGATGTTGCTTCCCTGGTAGAACGTGAGAAACGGCGCCGACCTACACACGGCTTGCGAGGAATTTCCCCTCCAGGCATCCCCCATCGAGACATCGCTCCCAGCCGGAACAAGCATCCAAGCACTAGTCACCCGACATCTTCCGTAATGCAGTGAATATAAGTGTGTATGTGTGAGTGTGTTTGTAGGGAAAGAGGAGAGAGTAAGGATAAGGATAAGGAAGAGGAAAGAAAGATTATTCATGCTCCGTGTTCCGTTTGTTAGGGTACTGATCTGGTATTCCCTGGTGTTGATCGGAGAAATCACAGAAAGCCACAATGAAAAATACCATTTTCCAGTGTTTCTTCGCGATTTAAAAGAAAATTGGAGGATGATGGCTCAATTCTTCGCTTGAGATTCGGATTCTGTTCAACGACATTCATAGATAAACATGTCTCAAGTCTTTGGGTATGAAATCTTTTTTGTGTGTGCCTGTATTATTAGTTACGAAAATAGAGTAACGAATCAATAAATGATCAAAGAAGAAACGTAGATAAGGGGGATCATGAGGCAAGGAAAAAGAAACCACAAATTGCAACTTAAGACAGTAAATTATTGATGAGAACATGGAAAGCGTATAAGAAAGAAATAATCTCAAGACACAATTGAAGGAAGAAATTTAAAAAAATATAATATAGCCATACAATTATTGCAATCTTAATTCACAAAGAAATAGAATAAACATTTTCTGCATCTTTGTACTTTTATTCGAGCATGATAATTTAGTAAGTACTTTACGTTTGTATTTTCAGTGAAACTACTAACACCCTTATCATTCAATAGTATAATTAGAAGGGTTGTTTAAAAGGCAAGGATAGTGACATGACCACATTGGGGTTTAATCTGTTATATTTTTAATCCGCTACACAATTATTTAATCCTCTCTTTGTTTTTATTTCAATTTGTTTAGAATAGCGCTTGGTAATGCAAGGATTAACTTATGTGTAGGGCATCGTGAGTAATAGGATCAGTGCAATAATAGAATTAAATCTGCGCGATGTTTCCCACTCCCATTAATATCTCGTAAATGAACTCGAACGTTAAATTTCTTGACGCCATTCCATTGAACATTTGGAGAAGAGGAACGTGATGTTATTTTCTCACGGTTTTCTCTTTCAAAAATCACCTGAATTTTTTGAATTTTTATTATAATAATAATAATAATAATAATAATAATAATAATAATAATAATTATTATTATTATTATTATTATTATTATTCAAATTTACTTAAAAATTACTACATATAATTTTAATACTAGAAAGACGGCAATGCTATAGAATGTTAAATAGTAGCATTTTGTGCTGTTGGATAGTCAATTACTGCCTATAGGTGCATCAAATATTTTAAAACGTAAAATTCAGAAGATTTTAGATTATACAAATAGGAAATTTGCAGGCGCACATGCAGTTTGCAACATATATTACTAAATCCAGGTATTTTATATAATTTCATGTTTATTGTATGTAAATGGGCATATCTTTCTGAAAATTAAAATCGCTTTGTTTCATTGCAAAATATTGAATATGAGATGGTATCGTTTTGCGAGCGGTACATAGTTTAGAAATTTTTGGATTATGCATTCATTTATTGGAATATTTGTCAATTTTACAAATTTCCAAGAATACAAAACTTATTTCAATTTTAAAAATTATGAATTAATCCAAAGTATTGTGAATTCAAATATATTTGAATCAAAGTACGTTTAGATGATTGTCGACTAGATTCGGCGAAGTTAAATTTCTTGAGGTATAGAAAAAATTTAGAAGGATTGAATCATTAATTGAAATGAATCTCAATTGAGAAAAATACATTCTGTGTGTGCCTATCTTTCTTAGTGTACTTTCCTGTATTTATTACTGATAGAGTTGAGTTAGTTGGCAGTGACCTTTTTGAACGCTGTTGCCTTAAAAAGAACACGAACTCGATCACTTACCTAGATAGCTGAATGACCAGAGTATTTACAAGGTGAATGGACACGCCTTTTTCCTACAATTAATTATACTCACAGGGGAATGTTACTATTATTTGGGAGAATAGATTGAATTGGGGGAATAGATTGAAACAGTTACAATACATATAATTATATTGAATATACTTAAATACATTTCGTTGCAGTGATGCAACTACATTTTCTCATGAAAATGTTTTGATTAGTTGTGAACAGCGTGGGCATTTGTGATTTTGAAATTATTAAAGAAAATTATTGAAATTGACATTTAATGAAAAAAGAAACACAAATTGGAACGTAGTTCACTTGCGCTGAAATGAAACACATAATATGAACACTTTGAACAACAACAGTTTCACTTGCTCTGAAAATAACAAACATGACATACACTTGAATCCGTGATGCTGATTGCTGCGCGCAGACTCTGACCGGGAGATTCTAGGTTCGAGTCCTGTCGGCGGCAGGATTTTCGACACTAGCTCTTCAGCTAGGTCGAATTCAGTCGCTGTCTGGAGGAGAATTCTAGCGGCCGGCTGCTCTGTTCGGTAGTTTTCCGTGATTTCTCCGATCAACACCAGGCGAATGCCGGAACAGTACCCTACCCAAACGGGCCACCGCCCGCGCGCGATCTGTCCTGCCTCTTCCTTGTCCTATCCTCTCCCCTTACACACGCACACACTAACATGCACTACATATTCCGGGAGACCGGTCGGGAGCTTAGAGCTTGTCCCGTCTGGGGCGGTGCCCCGTTGATGGGAGAGTCCTGGTTAGAGGAAATCGCACTAGCCGACGGTATGTTGGCGCCGGATATCGCCATCCAGTGGGAGATCACCGCCATCTCCCGAGAAAAAACATGCACTACACTCACGGGTTTTATGACCGAAGCAGTTGGAAACACGAAAAAAATCAATCAATCAAGCTGCGCGCAGAAGCGCTATTGTCAGCTGGACCGCCCACCGGAAGGGGGCGATAACGTCACACATCCTTGAAGGTCGCGTGGAATCGGGGCCCTTGGGGAGCCGGCCCGCCGTGCGTGACTGGGCACGCATGGAAGCTGGAACCACCTTCGGATTGCGATCGCCGATATGAAACATACTTGGCAGTATGGTATTTGACGCAGCATGTAGCAGGGTTATCACAATTAGAAGTTCAAGCCCACAAATGCAGAGTATTGGACGTGAAGATTGTTGCAATGGTTGGATAATGCAACGTAATGATTAACACGTAGTCTGTACAATAAACAATAAAATTATAAGTTCAGGAATGGTTTGGCGCATGATTCACTGATTACTTGCGGAACAAGTCACTTTGCATGTTTCCGAGGCAGGCGACATGATACTAGTATGAAAGTGATTATCTTGATCTCTATTAATCACTGATTATGATGCAATAGTTCGCGCACTCTGCACATTGCAATGAAGTAGATTTACGCTCGATGCGTAGAACTCAGTCTGTGATTAGCATAACTGCATTAAGTTGTACAACACAGCGTTACGCGTTTGTTGCAAACAAAGTACTACATTGTAACTAACACAACATTTTAGAGCATCGCATTGGCGCGTCTAATGCGGACGATTGCTGGAGGCCCACTGCAATGCTACATGTTACTAGCATGCGATTTCAGAGCATTGCATTAACGGGTCTGATGCGGATGGGTGCCGCAGGGCGACTGAAAGGTGATAGCGTAAAGGGGAGCACTGTCTTCCTGATGTTGAAGCATCTGGGCTAACCGGATTCGATCTTCCATTATGTCTGTAATTGTGAGATTAAGAGAAATGTTTGAAGTGTAATTACACAAATTGCATTACAATCTTGGCTGTCCGGGTGACGACGCGTTAATTGATGTGTTGCCGAATTTTTTATCATCATGTCGTGATCTTCATCAGGGCTCGTAATGTTTATTTTTAATAACAATCGCCCATCGTAGCTAGAGGGCTGCCTGTCAACCGCGGGATGGCGGCGTGGCGCACGAGCGGACGGCAGGAAGCGGTCCGCAGTCGGACGGCGCGGGCAGATCCAGAGTCGGACGGTGCGCCGCGGTCCGCGGCCAGTCGGCACGGCGCGAATGGAGGTCGGACGGTGCGGAACAGTCCGGCCGGTCGGGCGACTGCGTGAGAGTCCGCACCATTGAGCGCCAGGCATTGTGGAGGCGCAACCCCGCGTCACCGATATTCTGGAGACGACATGATGATCGAAACGTCGGTACCACATCAATTAACCCGTCGTCACCCGGACAGCCAAGATTGTAATATTGACTCTGGCCGCGGAAGCCTACGACTTCATTTAACACAAATTGCATGATTGCGAAAGAATTTTAATTTTTGTGAATTATGGTATACCTTCTAAGAGTGACATGTTAATTAATTTGAGCGATGTTGTCATTGCACAAGGCGCTGGACTGCAACGTATACTCAGTGCGCAGCAATTCCAGGAAACCGCGTCGGTTTCATTTATCAGTGATTAATAATTATCATAATCATAATCGCATTAATCATAATCAGTGATTAATAGAGATCATTCCTTTCCGCGTCGGTTTCAAAGACATGTAGAAGAATTTTGGGAAAGATACCGTAAGTGCCGTGGGCGCAACTGCGGTCGGTATCGAGTTAATCAAATCAGTGTGGCATTCGGTTGTCGGAGAGCTGGCTGTTGTTAGAATGTGGAGCATGGTGACTTACATTCCATTTTATATTCCAATAAAAATAATTTGTATAAGGCTCGTGGCCGTGTGCCAGGGTGTGCATATAACTTGGTAATGCATAATGCATTTAAATTATTTAAATAAAGCTTATGGTTTGTTCTAACAATCACAAAAATGTCAAATTACAAACAGGCACCCATAGCATCAGGTGCGGTGAAAAGATCTTTTTCGAAATTGAAAACAATACTGACTAATAGGCGACATTTTATAAGAATATCTTTAAAAAGCTTTCACAATTTCATGGATTATACTATGATGTAATTATAGACCGTTAAATTCGTAATACTGTTTTAAAATACGTTACAATATTTCATGATTCTCTGCACTCTTAAAGCAATATATGAAAGCCGAAGTAGACATTCTGTTTCTAATTTGCTCCTTCTCTCTTTCTCAAGATGACGTCGAGTATCTTTGCAAAAATATATGCTTTTGTAAATGAAATGTTGCATATTTCAAACATCTCTGAGCATTTTTAACATGTTTGTGACAAATTTGCATGTAGTATATGTCAAAGCTAAAAGCTTGCATGACCTTTCCAGCTTTACACTACACCCTGTAGTATTCGTCATTGTGCAGCACTCGAAAACAGTATGTCACAATCCTCTGAAATCTAGTGATCGAGATTCCCGAAGGGGTTTGAGTATTGTTTCTTTGAACGCAATGGAACCTTTTTCTATTTTTTTTTTACGTTTTTTGTGGTTTCGATCTTTTAGATACCCCATTCTGTAACACAAGGGGTCAGAAATATGCAGAATATCAAAATCAGTGCAAAATTAAATAGGCCGTTTCGATTTCTGTGCAGTTTAATGGCAATGATCGAAGTATTTCTGTTTGTTAATAAATAGAAGAATAATGTGGGGAACCACCCACAGTACTGTGAGTGAATGGTGAAACGCGCAGATCAAGGTCTGGCGATCTGATCTCGGGTTACAGTGTGAACTAACTTGATTTATTCCTAAAAGAAAGATCAGTAAACACTGTAAGTGGCAAATGGAGGAGAAACATAATTCTGAGGGAGGAGTGTTACTATATTTTTATTTTTCAGGCAATGATTTACTAAGTGCAACTGATGTGTATTTATATTGGTGCTGTCATCAAAACAATTAAATGTACTTTTAGCAAACAATTTATTCATGAGTGAGGACATTCTTATATTTTTAATAGTAAAAGACATAGCTCTTAAATGTATTATGATATCGAAATTTCCATGTCTTGTAACGAATAGTGATTCGGTTTTCAAGATTCAATTGGAAGTGCAATAATATTTTTCTGTGTGAACTCTGGGTTACATTCTACTGAGAGTATAGTTGTGCAATATGCAAACAAAGACATGACATTATACAACGAACCTTCGCGTTAAATTAGATGTCGCGGATTATCACTGTTCTTGTGAGTATGCTTTTGGCATTTGATTAGGAGTGGAAATTAAAGATGTCGTCTTAACACGTATTGTTGTGAGGTTCTTAGATTTCGATGGTTTTGCCGTCATCTTCGAAACTGCCTCCGGGAGATAGAATTCGTCTGATAATGAAGTATTTTAAGATTTTTCAGAGGATTTTTGAATATTCACAAACATGTATTTCTTAAAAACGATATTCGAAATAGTGTTTGATATTTTACCGTCGAAGGTGTCTTGAATGCGAACATTCTATGCTAAAGTCCCTTATACAAAAGTGAGTTGAATGTAACATTGGCTACATTGCTTAGTGGTAAGCGAGTGAACACCGGTTCCAGTTCAGAGGGCAGGATAATGATTTGCAATGGAGCGGAATCCCTCTGGGTGCACCTGCTTGCTTCTCTCCCAAGCAGGTGGCGCTGATCAATGGGATGTAGAGTGTGCCAATAGACGAGGACGGGAGTGAGGAGAGGGGGAGTAGGAAGAGGAGGAGGAGAAGAAGAAGAGTGTGGGGGTGAGGGGTATTCCGGTATCGTCACCTGCAGTGGAGCGCCGAAACCCATCCCCTCCACGTTCTCACGCCCAACTGCACATCTGAAGACGAAGCGACTGCTACTAATATAACATCTTTTCACTTTCACTTACTAGGCACTTACGCAGTAAAGAGAAAGTACAATGCTGCTGTGGATATCGCCGATGTTTCAGCAGGAAAAGTAGTTTTTTTTTCAAAACGTCCGTCCGTCAGTCAAGCCAGTCTGTCTGTCTGTCGTATGTGAACAAATTAGCGCCTAAACCACACGTACGATCTTTTCCAAATTGAAGAAACCTGTGTCTATCTGGCTCTAGTTGAAGCTTTCAAATTTGAAAAAAAATCTTTCAAATTTAGAGGTACTTTACATGAACCCCCGGATATTTTCAAAATTTTCTCAAAAACGGCTCCAGATTTTTTCTTTAAATTTCTTGTAAGAATGGAGTAAAATACACTTGTAAAGGTGGCATAAGTCCGATTGTCGCGGTTAACTCTGAATTTTCGAAAAAAGCAAAAGTTTGAATTTATTTCGACGTCTTCCTAAAACTACAAAATTAAAGATAGAGATTTCTTCAAATGAAATTTGTAGCTCATAATCAGTTATTTTCATAACGTCATGTAGATTTTTTTGAAAGTTTTAGTACTTTTCTCGCAATATGGCCTGCAATTTTGCTATTTTAAAAAATTACTAAAAGAAGATTTTCTCAAAAAGGCTCCAATTTTTTTCTTTAAATTTGTCGTAAGGATAGTGCAGGATGCACTGTATAAGATGACATAATAGTCATATTGCTCTACTGTTTGCTTTTTTATATTACAAAAAATTATTTTTTTGACTTACGTCGGTTATATTTACATTCGAGGCGATTTTGTCACGTTGGTGTATTTACATGTGCTTTAAATAATGTCAAATTAAGTTTCTCGAAAAGTCGACAGTTTTCTTTGAAAATTATCTCAAAATTCCGCATTTAAAAAACGCTCAAACGCCATTTTCTCAAAAATGGGTCCACATTTTTTCGTCTAACTTTCGTCAACGGATAGTAGTAATGGCACTATTTAACATGGCGTAAAGTTAATTTTGGCGTATTTTTTTGTTTTTTTTAAATTACACAAATATATTCTTTTAATATCTCTCATTCCGTTAATATGCATATTTCAGTGGATCTGTATGCATTATTACATTTGTGAGTAGAAGTTCTTCAAATTACGTTAAATGAAGATTTTTCTAAAACTCAATGGATTCCTGTGAAAAAGAGCTTCAAATTTCGCATTTACAGTAATGCTTAACGTTGTTTTCTAAAAAACGGCACCCCATTTTTTAATGAAAATTGCTATTTAGGAGAAGGTAATATTTTTAAAATAATATTTCGTTTCTACTATTTGGAAACGGGAAAGTTGAGAAAATTTCAAAAAAATGTACTTTGGGCAGCGATAAATGGCAGCTAGCAAGAAGGAGGGCCAAGGCTGTACAGTACCAGTCCACACCCAGGAAATTAGAAAACATTACTACGAGAAAGTCTGTGCCATTCTGTAGCGTCTCTAGTTTCTTTCTTGTATGCTCACGTTAAAACATTGTTATATCCTTTTCCTAGGGCTTTTATCCCGCCTACAGCCGGTTACCCTTTACGTCCCTATGGGACGCTTATTCGACAATACACTAGACCAACACACTTGCGGGCTTCTCTGATCTGGGGTCAGTACAACGTGAGGCCCTGCGCGACAACACATACAAAGTCAAGGGACAAACAACCATGCCCAAGACGGGACTGGAACCCGCGACCTTTCGGACCGAAGCGCTGAGTGCGACTCGCCCTTAGCCACCTCGGCTACCCAGGTCGGCGAATGTTACATTATCCTGCAGAAAAAATTCCCAGAATTTGGCAGAAAATTCGGTTTTATGGTTTCCTCATACCTCTTCTATATGTAGTATAGTATTTCCTCGTAAGCGTCGTATAGACAAAATCTACAGGAATTCTTGATACCAAAATAGTTGCTTTTTCTCAAAACGTCCGTATGCCCGTTCCCCCCTGTGTGTGAACAACATTAACACCTATACAATGCATGGGCACTCTATCGACCCGGCTGAAGGCTCTACCCCTCGAATTTGAACTTGATTTTTTTAGAGGCCATTTCTAGAGGTCATTGACTTCAAGACCGTAGGACTTAAAAAATTAAATAAATTACTTCCCTTTTTCTTTATTTTTTGTCCTTGAAAAGTGCTGTGTTCACTTTTATTGATTGATTTCACATTTATTGATTGATTTTACGTCAAAAACAGTTAAAACTGTATACGGGGGGAAGTGGAATCTGTGCACTGTGGAAGTGCATCTGTTTTCATAAATCTGTGATCCCTACCCTAATCCACATACTACTTGAATTTTGAATACTGGAAAAACGAACGTATTTTGCAAAGTTTCTTAACAAAATTTTTGCTTCGATCTAATAAATCTATTTTAAAGGTTAAATCAGCAATATTTTTGGGTTCTTATCCCTCATCATGTACTTCGTGAAGGAATAATACTTCCTGCCGCGACATGGAGAACGATAATTTGAATAACTATATTTCCCACTGAATTCTAGAAGCGTTCACAAATAATGAAGTTACATTTATTATAATATTGCATATGTTACATTTTCATTACACAATCTGGAAATGAAAAAAGCACAAAGAAATGTTTTTTGTCACTCGTCAACGTTTGTCGGCTTACTTTCGCGTTATATCTCTCAACAGAGAACCGCCCTGCCGAGACATCCACTTATCCTCCCAGTGACCTTCCTAAATGTATAGTAGTGGTACTAATGCTCACTTTCAAGTTAATTGGGAGATACACGATTCACATATATTCTTATCAGAAACTATAAAATTTTGATCAGAGATCTAAAGAACCGCTGAATTATATCAAGGTGTTTTTTTTAAACTGAAAGTTTACAATTGCCGTCATTTTACTATTTGCCATTGTAATTCGCTAACGCATTATTTTACAATTAAATATGTAACAATAACAACGTTTTGTACCAAAACGAGCTTGCTAACGTTCTGCAACCTATTAACAACAAAGAGCAGAGTTGATGAGCTAGTGTTCTGTATTGGCTCTGCGAAGAACTACATTGCCATTCCCTTTTCATCTTTTAAGGGGATGAACTAATCATGGTAATTCATAAAGACTGAAGGAAACTAGGGATTAACGTTAATTTATATTGCTTGATCATTTTAAAAGTGTTAAATTATTTAATTTTGATGTGAATAAATCCCACGAGACAAACTAACTTTGTTGAAAATGCTGGCGGGTGTGCGTTCTTATTTTGTCAGAATTACCATAAAATCAAATCTGCCGATGAAAATAAGTTTCGTATTATTCGATAGCGGAATTTGTTTTGTTTGAACGTGTTGCTAACTATGATTGGCTAGTATCTTTGTTACTCATTCAGTGATGAATAGAATAAGAGCGAGGTAGGCATTCTGAGGCTGAAGGAAACGCGTGCAGGTTCTCCCTCATAAGTCACATACCGTTTTTTCCGTTGTTTTTTTTACCCTAGCAGCCACGAAAGGTGGTGTCTCGCAGATTGAGTGCATCCTGAGACAGGCCCAGTTCCGTGTACCGAAAGAACGTTAAAGGGACGAGCTCAGACGTTGTAAGGAGCGTGGTTCCGAGCACCTCGCCGTCCAGGCTCCGAGCGTCGCAGGGTCCGGGGCCTGGCAGGCTGCATAGTATCAGCAAGCGAGGCACCTCGATATCGGAGGCGAGTGCCTAGCTGACGAGGGCCCCATCGATTCCCGTTGGCGAGGTCTCTGCTGCCGCCGGAGCAGCGCCGCGAGGGGCCCCAGCCGGATATCCGTTTCGCGAGGGCGCAGGTGGAGAAGACAACGAGAACTTGGAGGCAGGAAGGCGGCGGCACCGCTACGGCCCGTGGTTCTTGATGGAGCAGAGGATTAGTGAAATGCGTATAGGATAGGTGATACGGAGGGTCGTAATCCACAGGCGTCAGAGTTCTAGAGATCACGCCAGCTCAAGAAAAAGTGCACAGATCATTTCTCCCAATTGTTTGATTGATTGATTGATTTTTTCGTGTTTCCGGGCGCGTGATCACTAGTCCCGTTAATGTAGGGCATGTTTTTTCTCGGATGGTGGTGATCTTCCCCCGATGGATGGCGTGATCCGGCGCCGACCTACCATCGGCTAGGGTTTTTTCCCCTAACCAGGACTCTCCCACCTGCGGGGCACCGCCCTATCCGGGACAAGCTCTAAGCTCCCGACCGCTCTCCCGGAATATGTGATAGTGTAGTGCATGTTAGTGCAAGTGTGTGTGTAAGGGGAGAGGATAGGACAAGGAAGAGGAAGGACACATTGTGCGCGGTCCGTTTGGTAGGGTACTGCTCTGGCATTCACCTGGTGTTGATTGGAGAAACCACAGAAAACTACCGATCAGAGCAGTCGGTCGCTAGAATTCTCCTCCAGACAGCGACTGCATTCGACCTAGCTGAAAAGCTAGGGTCGAAAATCCTGCCGCCGTCAGGACTCGAACCTAGGACCTCCCGATCAGAGGCGCTGCAGTGACATCAGTTGATGCACTGAGCTACCGCTTCTGATCCCCAATTGTTTGATACACAATAGTTTTAACTGTTTTCTTGACGTTAAATAATATAAAATAAATGCAACAACTGAAAGGGGTAAAGTTGAAGATGTGTAGAAATTTCATGGACATCTCTGGCACATAAATAGTGTGAAGACTTAAAAGGATATAGTTTAAACTCTAGTTCCACCACTTAGTGTTTCTCTAGACCAGGACTATTTCACTAATTAATTTTTGAAATTAACGAGCTCGAGAAAGTAGATTAAGAAGTTCAAGATTTCAAAGCTATTTATGAATTCAATAATGCAGGGTGAGTCATATAACTGTAGCAACTTCTGTAATTTTTGAACAATTGAAGTTATTGCAATGGAGTTTTCAAGAGTGCATGAAGGAATGGGGTTAATTGATGCTTGTATTGGTTTCAATTTCATCACTTGTATTTTGGTCTCTCAATATCACTTGAGATATTGAGGTAACTTTGTTTTTTCAAATAGAACTATGGATATTATTGTCTATCATGAACGTAAAAAGACGAATATGACGAAATGATATACATATTGGCTTATTTTAGATAAGCATTTTTTGAGTAATTTTGATTTTTTGTGACTCGTATTTAACGTATATTTGAAATGAAAGTTTACCAACCAAGATCGCGCAGCGCTCTCCCTGCTAGCACTGGCTCGTGCCGTTGCAATATCCGTCACAAAAAACACTCAAAATTACTCAAGAAAATCCTTATCTAACATATGACAATATACATCATTGGATTCGTCTTTTTACACGCGTCGTGATAGTCTACAAAATATGTATAGTTCCATTTGAAGAAACAATTTACTTCAATATCTTGAAAAATACAAATTGTGACGTACCGGTTAGCCCGGCTTGTTCGCAGTAAATTTATTTGCAAGGGACAGGTGTTCTTTTTCGTGAATGGACTCGGGGTTATTAATCAGACACCACTGTTCCGTGAACAAAATAAACATGAATTATTTATTATTCTACACAAATCACTAATGATTACAAATATCGGGGGTGGTCTTTATCCTTTTCTTTACCTCACCCAGAATCACTGTTAGTTCTTTCGATCTTACATCGATCGAGGAAATATTTACCGTTTAATCCTCCCTCCTCGAGCGTCGGCGGCTTCGGGGACTCTCGGGTTGCCTCGTACTCCTTCGCTGTCTGCCGATGCCTGCTCCACTGGGGGCCAGCCGATGCGATGCGTTGCGTTGCGTTCCCGAAGTACTTTCTCCAGCGTAATCTTCCCACGGTGCCTCTGCGCCTCCCCGCTGAACTCCTTTCCAATTCACCCAGATCTACTCGATGTCACCTTCCGCGACCTGATAAACGCCACTAATTATTCAAGGTACGGTTGCTAGCACGTGTCTCGCCATTTCACCAGGCTACTAGTCTCGTGGTGTACACCTCTGCACACAAGTTCTCTCGATTTGTACTACCCCAGATAATAGCTGTCACTCTGGCACTACGTCCGAGCTACTAATGATGGTTATATCTAGCATAAATCGTCCGTCGATCACTTTTTTTTAGCGCTCATTCGTTCGCGATACTATTCTACTTTGTTCGAACGCGGAGCAGCCCCAGGTACTTCCTTCCTTACCGGCGACCGGCCGGACACTGAAGCCTCGCGGCGTCGTTTCCCACGCCTTCGGCCAACCGACAACACTTCGCCGCCCGTAACCGTTTCTTGTGGCTAGCGAGCGCCCTCTGGCAACCGTTCTGCCGCGTGCTTACTTGTTGTATCGCCGTTTCTTTAGGCAGAAACGCGGTGCGTTTCAAAATGATAAAATAGAAATGACTACATGTATTAATTAGCCCCATTCCCTCATGCACTTCTGTGAAAACTGCATTGTAGTAATTTCAACCGTTCAAAAACTGCAGGAGGTGCTAAAATTATGTGATTCATCCTGTATATTTTGACAGTAAACTTAGAAACCGATATTAGCTACGGATTTGATGGCATTGGTGGCGGCGGCTTGATTTGATTTGATTTTTTTGTGTTTCCGGGCACGTCAACTGCTTTGGTTATTAGTCCCGTTAGTGCAGTGAATGTTTTTTTCTCGGTAGATGCGCTTTGATCTTTCCCCGCTGGATGGCGAGAATCGGCGCCGACCTACCGTCGGCTAATGGGGATTCCTCCTAACCAGGACTCTCCCACCAGCGGGGCACCACCCCAGCCGGGACAAGCTCTAAGCTCCCGACCGGCCTCCCGGAATATGTGGTAGTGTTGGGCATGTTAGTATAGGTGCGTGTGTAAGGGGAGAGGATAGGACAAGGAAGAGGAAGGACAGATCGCGAGCGGTCCGTGGCCCGTTTGGTAGGCACTGCTCCGGCATTCGCTTGGTGTTGATCGGAGAAACCACGGAAAACTACCGATCAGAGCAGCGGGCCGCTAGAGTTCTCCTCCAAACAGTGACTGAATTCGACCTAGCTGAAAAGCTAGTGTCGAAAATCCTGCCACCATCAGGACTCGAACCTAGGACCTCCCGGTCAGGGGCGCTGCAGTGACATCAGTTAATGCACTGAGCTACCGCTACCGGTCCGGTGGCGGCGGTGGTGATAGTGGTTAGGCGATAAGTGGTGAGAAACAACGTGCTTATTGGTCTTCCTTAGAGATGAAAATGGACACTCGCGGGAGTTGTCCTTCATCTGCCTGCCATTTTGCAAGCTTCTTCATATTATTCCTTTTCCCTTGAAGAAGAACAGCAAACTATTTTTGTGTACATGTAATCGTTTCAGCCTAAATGTTGTATAGATTATAAATGTCGTTTCATATTTAATGAGAATGTTGGTAAAAATGTCGGTGACCGAACGGGGCAAGGTCGTCTGGAATGTATCTGGCCCACACTTCGCAGGGTCGACGTCAACAGATCAGACATAACATGGGTCAACAAGATATCGCGGAAAGGGATTATTGTGGACATAGATATCCCTGTTAACCGAAAAGTAGCCGACTCCATTGCCGAGAGCAAGCGGAAATTCCAGATCTTTGCTGAGCGACATGTGACACTTGGTGTCTGTTGATATATTTTGTTTGTTCATCTAAGCGAATGGACTGATTTCTGCTGATCTAACTTGATCGTGTGCAAGTCTTGGCCTGAAAAAACTAGCACATTCAGAGAAAATTAAAGGCAGAGTTCTGCACATTTCGTGAGTACGTTTTTAATGATATAGCTTCTCGTCACGTGACGAAACGTGACCGTCGGAATGTTTCGAGCCAAAACAGGTACATTGCTATTTAAAAGAGTCCAGCTTAAATGTCCTGGCTCTAGAGCAACACGCTAAGCTAGAGACTTAAAGAATAATAATTAATAATAATAATAATAATAATAATAACAACAACAATAACAACAACAACAACGTATTACATACGACTGTAGTACGCCACTTGGCACGACTAACTCATAGAATTGCACGATATTTTAATTTGGCTGTTTTAACTAACTCTACGAAACTTTCATCAGGAATTTACTTCATCTATTGTTTCGAAACTAATTTCAACTTATTTCTAAAACTACAGACATTGGAGCCTTTAATCGCTGCGGGCAAACTATTCCAAACTCTTATTGCTCTATTAAAGAGTGGAAAATTTCTCAATTATTTTTGTCTGAAATCGTGAATTGAGTTCTCTCTTCCTCAAAGCCATGTCTTCTCCAACATGTTTTTAATATTTCACCAAGCCGGTTGATCTACGTACGAACGTACGCAAAGCCAATCTTTCATTTTTCGTTACTTCGTGAGGTTTCTATCATTTTCTTAAGGTACCTTTCTCAACTTGGAAGCTTTTAAAAAAATTACTGATTGCATAGTTTTTATGGATCCAAAGAAGACATTCCGTTTTCCATAATAAGTCAGATAACAGATATAGAAATCAATTGATTAGCGTTTGCCGTACATTTCGGTAATGTTGGCATAACAAACGTTGAAGACTTCCACGTCTTTCTAATTCCATGATTAAGTTGATTCTTCTCATCTAACTTAAAATGAAACCGAATACCAAGGTATTACACGACGATACTCATGGAATAAAATAATTCCCAAATAGTAATAAGGTACTGTGTAATTTCGACTCAGGTCAAATGTTTTAGTTTTACTTTTGGTTTCTTAATTGTCACGCTAATTAGTTCGGCAGAGTAACGTAAGTGTTCTAAAACCTGCTGCAAAATATTCTCATCTGAGTTTGCTTTAACTATACGCATGCGTGTAAGAATATTTAAACTTTTGAACATATATCTTACGGGAGATATTTTTCTGAGAGTTATCAAAACGACCTTTTTCTGTGGAACGACTGTCTGACGCAATTCGCCGATATTCGAAAACTCTTGTTCATGAAACTATTTTCTGTCGTGAAGAAACTTGCTGATCCTTGCCACTTACACTAGTACCTGTCCTCAACTTCATTCGTTTCTCATTATTATTGTTTATGGAAAACAACATTGAATGCTTTGGGAAAATCTGCAACAGCGTTTACCCACTCGGACACGTCAACGGAGTCTGGTAGAACATGAAAGAGGCAAAATAACGTGGCGTTAGACAGAGACTCCGCTTGTAAACCAAAATTGCACACGAAAAAACAAATTTGTTTCTTTTCTTATTCGCATCTTACACGAGCCAATATTAAATTAATTTACACACTATTGAAGTAATGATGTAAAATGATACTGTCCGATAATTAAACATTGTTCTTTTTTTATTATTATTATTATTATTATTATTATTATTATTATTATTATATTTAAGGTCGCATCAACATCTAGGTCATTAGCGACCGCTATGGGAGTTACCGTTATGGTAACCCTGAGGATGAAACGTTATAGTATATATCGTTTTGGGGTGAAAGGACGAACAGAAATACAACTATACCCGAGGCGGGACCTTTCGGTCAGAGATCGCTACCACTCTACTGCCTTAGCGATCTCGGCCACCAGATCGGCATTGTCCTTTTATGTTCACTTTTAAATATCTGGTGGTGCTTAGTCTCATTTCCGGTGAACTCTCTGTATTTTCGAAAATTGCAAAAAAATTGTTTCAGGTTAACATTCCAAAACTACAAATTTGAAGATTGCGGATGAAAAGAAGTCTTTGTTGCAGAGATTGTAAGTATTCATTTGACCATTTCTTCCGAAGAAGATTAATAATTTGTTGAGTTCATTTCCACCTAGTTCAGGTGTCTAGAATATTGAATATTAGGCTAATTAATGATCGTCGTATTGAGAAATGAGTTGGAGGGATATATTTAAGATCATCAGGATATTCTGCAGTTAGTAGTAATGAACGAGAGTTTAAAAAAGCTTCGATTTCCATCAATGGTTTGTATTCCTTCATAAGTTAAAGGTAATTTATATACGCACGATTGTGCGAAAAATACATTTGAATGATTTAATGGTGAATTCCCATAATCCACAAAGTTTTGGCTTTGAGCCGGAATTAAGTGCCAATTAGTGTCTAGTTTCTGAGTTTATTTTTTTACATTGTTTTGAAAGATTGAATTGGAAATTAGATTTGAAAATTCTCCAAGTTCTTTTTCTACACCTTTAAAGGCGGTGTAAATATGACTAGGAATTCCCAAACGACTCACAAACCATCTGAAGGCAGATAGAAAGGTGGTAGATGTTAGGGATGTGACAATTTCTCTGCATACTGCTTTAGTAGCAATGCAAAATAATTCTAGATAAATTTTAGTCAGGATTTTAGACCGATGATTCCCGTACTTGATATTGTAGGATCCTGCCTAATCCATACCACAATGTTAAAAGGGTGCCGATGGGGTTACTATGAGTTGAGATAATTGACCTATAATTTGTGGGACTACATCCTTTTTCTGCTTGAAGCAAAGTGTGAATTTTCGCATTGAGATTAATATTGCATCTGAGTGAAGCAATGCAATATTTTTGCCTTATTACCGTCTTCACCTGTTGGATACCAGCACGAAGTAATCGTAAGTGGGCGTGACGAATTAGTCGACTAGTTAGTGGGTGCTTAGGAGGGAAGATGTCTTGAAATTTTGTCTCAAATGGTAGTTGTTGGCACATAGACGGCATAGCGAAAGTGACAATTTGAAGCGCCTTACGTTTAATAGTGGCGATGCCCGCTTCGGCCGACTCGGGAAGGTGGTGCATTGTGATGGCCTTTTGCAATACGGTTCGAGCGTTTATTCTTTGTAAAATTATTTATATTTCTCTGAATTGCAGATGGCTTTGGAGGATAAATTAACTATCTTTTAGGCATCGCGCTCGAAATGTACACTCTTTGCTCTGAATTTACACCAAAGAAGGGTTATGATAGTTTTATTTGAGATAGGGCGACAAGTTTGACATTTTCGCCTTTTATATGTGAGAAGCTGGTTATTCAAAGTTTTACTGTCCACATGGTAATGAATTGCATAAATATGATTATCATGACAATTTGAATACAAAATGTGCTATTCAGCAGGAGCTTCAGAATTCAGCAGGAGTGAAGTATCTACATATCATTTGATGAAGTAGGGAATGTGGATTTAGTTTGGTCACTCATCTATTTCAGCTGGTAGCAGCTGGTAGTTCCATATCTACGGTTGTAGTAGTTAAGGCTAGGCATGGCATTCAGCAGTAGATAGGAGACGTTCTGGAGAATTCTTCGTCCTATGGAAGTTGTTAGCCGTACTACGGAAGTTCTGAGTAATGATTTGACGTTGGTAGTAAGTTGTTGGATAAGTTACGATCGGTACGTGCGTAGGAGGATCAAAATCTTTATAGGATAAGAATAAATGACTAAGCACAGCGTAAATGAGTAAGTAGTTAAGCAGGCATGCAATACATTATTGAAATGATTGAAGGCGTTGTCATTGTCAACAATACTATTTATTTCAATAAGAGCAGCTTTCGATGGCTTAGCCATCATCATCAGTTTTCTGCTGTCTGGGAGTCACAAAAACGACTCCACAAGAGACAGCAGAAAACTGATGATGATGGCTAAGCCATCGAAAGCTGCTCTTATTGAAATAAATAGTATTGTTGACAATGACAACGCCTTCAATCATTTCAATTATGTAAATGTCAACTACAACTTACAACTAAACCAATATGCAATACATTGACAAGCATGCGCCTGCAAGCAATACAGTTCCATGCGCAGAGAATGAGGCCCGCGAGCCGTGAGAACGGGCGCTTGGGAGGCGAAATGTGCGTGTCGGAAGCGCTCCGAAGGAAGGGCTGGCGAGGCCGGATGCGTCGGGCGCCGAGTAGCCAGCAGGTGAAGGCGAGAACGCCGTAGGTGAAGGTACTAGCGTCACGTCACACAACACAACAGCAATCACAGACACGATATTCAGATTGATTGATTGATTGATTGATTGATTGATTTTTATTGTTTCCGGGCGCGTCAACTGCTTCGGTCATTAGTCCCGTTAGTGTAGTGCATCTTCTTTTTTCTCGAGAGATGGCGGTGATCTTCCCCCACTGGATGGCGAGATTCGGCACCGACCTACCGTCGGCTAATTGGGGTTTCCCCCTAACCAGGACTCTCCCACCAGCGGGGCACCGCCCCAACCGGGACAAGCTGTAAACTCCCGACTGGTCTCCCGGAATATGTTATAGTGTGGTGCATGTTATTGTAAGTGTGTGTGTAAGAGGGGAGGATAGGACAAGGGAGAGGAAGGACAGATCGCGCGCGGTCCGTGGCCCGTTTGGTAGGGTACTACTCCGGCATTCGCCTGGTGTTGATCGGAGAAACCAGGGAAAACTACCGATCAGAGCAGCCGGCCGCAAGGATTCTCCTCCAGATAGCGACTGGATTCGACCTAGCCGAAAAGCTAGTGTCGAAAATCGTGCCGCCGTCAGGACTCGAACCTAGGACCTCCCGGTCAGAGGCGCTGCAGTAACATCAGGTGAAGGACTGATCTACCGCTACCGGTGCGATATTCAGATATTTACAGATTTATTAAGAAGTATTTACAAATAAATAGTTTGATCAATTATGTACAGCTCTGATAGACCCTATCCCCCGATCGCAGGAGCGATCCTTAAATGATGCAATATCTGCCTGACTCGTGGCCCTCGCCACTCCTCACCGAGCTTGCGCATACAGCGTAGCCCAGGTGACCGCAGTCACCTGTGGCAAAAATGTTCCACAGCGGTGACCTGGGTTGCCCTACGAGCATAGCTCGTCTCCTCACCGCCCTGGGTGCAAGTTTTTGTGCGTTCGCACGAGGTTTCACTCAGCTCAAAACCCACCCCCGCGCTTTGCGTTCTCGCTTATATACCTTTCAGACCACGTGACACGCAACGCCATCTTGCTTTCACGCGGCACTTCAAGACACGTGACTGTCGCGCCGCCACGCATTTTGGGCATCCCTTTCCATGGATTTGTGGAAGTTCCCAAAATACCTCGGGGTGCCTCTGCCCCTAGCTACCGTCTATTCATTGTACTTCCTTTCTCCACCCTGCATTCTCTGGCTGCCCTTATCCTGCGACGTGGCGCCTGCAACGCGCCGGTCTTTCTGCTAATGTTAATACAATATGTTACACTAGAATATTGTTCGTGTTGTATAAGATTCACCAAAGATAGAGACTTTTGTCTTAAACAAATTCTGTTCTGTAGAGTTAGAACTTTAAAATAGGATATGTACGATTAAAAAACAGTAGTTTTGGTCAATTTCTACTTGAAATTAATGCAAATTATAAGCAAACATTTCCTCAAAAACCGCTCCACTTTTTTGTGATTGTTTTCCACTCAAATAACAAGGGACTCTTGAAAGAAGGGTGCTTAAAAGAATGACGCAGGTCATTCTTTTAAGCATATATATTTAACCATGCGAAAACGCCAAAAGTTAGGAATATCGAGAGAAAGTATGTGGTGGAACACACCTAGTTTATTAAGTCACGTGCACCGCAAATATGAGTGGATAATATCGTCACGTCGGCGGCTCAACTTCGTCCACAGCTGACGGTCAAATGAAGGGGGCCCTGTGAAGTCCTCTTGTCGTAGCTCATAATTATTGGAGAAAGAAGCCACAATATTTTGATTTTCCCGGGACTGATACTGTAAAAATGCGAGTGATCCAGAGAAGTTCGGAAGCGAATTATTCATTACTATATTCGGCGTAGTAGAACGTACAAGCAATTCAGTAGCATACTGGACATCCAACCCTTTTTACTCGCGGTATGCGAAAAGATGGACGGCTTCTTCCTTGTTTCTAATTACAATTAGAAAAACTCTTAAAGCGCTTAATAAATACACTAACGTAAAATACAGTAACGTACGCAGTATCTAATGATGAACAAGAATATATAAAATGTTTGTGTAAAAGCTCAAGCATAATCCAGAAAACCCTTTTCTTCCAAGAAATAGTGGACACATTTTTTATCCAGCATTGTACGGAGCTCGGATGCAGCTTGGAACTGTTGTATTCCGCGGTGTGTATCAGTCCAGAGACTCTGACGGGGAGATCTTATGGTTTGAATCCCGACGGTGGCAGGATTTTTGACAGCTAGACAGCTAGGTCGAATTCAGCCGCTGTCTAGGTGAGAAGTCTAGTGGCCGGCTGATCTGGTCAATAGTTTTCCATGATTTCTCTGAGCACCACCACGTTAATGCAAAAGGCACCGTGTTCTCCCTACAGCGACTACTGCTAGGACCCGCGACCGGTGGTAGAGTCGGCAGTAAAAGAAAAGAAAAGTATTTCCTTCCCACGCAGCTGACGACAAAAAGCTTCTAATTTCGGAACGCTTTAAAGATGTCAACATCAATAAGGCATAATTGGAGACGGATGCCTCTTCTTACATACACTTACACTTACTTAACTCGTTCACATGTCGGGAGTAGAAAGCGTATCCCGACTGGAGCGTTGCCCCGCTAGCGAGAAATACCTGTGTGGGGAGAACCTCAAAAGCTGACGTGTAGGTAGGCGCCGGATCTCACCAAACAGTGAGGGAAGAACCCTACCACCTCCCGGAATAAAATCGTTCGCTGCACTTATGGGACTAATTATCATGTGAAAGATACAATAATGAACAAAGCTCATCTTCAGAACTGGTATAAACTATCTTCTCTATTAATATAATGAATTTCAAAATTTTATTGAGGAGTAAAATAACTGATTATTGAAAATGGCTATTAGAAAGACATGTTCCATGAATAAAAAGGACTAACGAAAAGTCAAAGGCAACGTATCAAGCTGAAGTAAATGAGGCCCACAGATATTTAGACGTTGGATTTTACGGACGAGGGAAGTCGTATCGTTTACATTACGAAAATAATACAGTCCTAGACTTGAACTCAACAGAACTTTGTTCACGTTTGTAAGAATGTAATCTCACTGTTTTTGAGAATTCGTCTAAAAGTCTACAAGTCTAAAAATTCGTCTAATAATTTAGAAGAAAGATCTTTAACGATATGGTCAGCTGTGAACAATGTTTTCTGCTGGATCTGCGAGTAAATACAAAATGAATAGAGGCTTTTTTCTAAGTTTCGATTAAGTTCTCTTTCCTATTTTCATGTTCGCTCCTCTTTAAAACATTTGTGATATATTTCTCCATTGATATTGTTTCTGTTTTAAATGAACGATTAGGGGTAACATTGTGTAGGGTAATACTTTGTCTATCGTGGGGTTAGTGTTCATCAAATCATAATTAATACTTATATAAACGCAGAAAGTATTGGAAGATCGCGTGCTCAGAATGACTATCACTCGCACTATTACTCTATCACTTCGACGAATTTATTTTTCAAAGCAGAAGGCAAAGCAAAATCTTCGCAGCATGCGCAAGGCAATCAATCTGCACAGGGACACGATAAATGCCTTCGTAAACCTACGTACGGATTGAATTCATATATTCATAGCTGGCTCATCAGAAAGACGTTCTTACGATTTTAATTTATTCACTTACATATACACTCCTACAAAACAATAAAAAGGAACAAATTAATGTTTTTATCCTAGGATTAATGTTCGTCCGTAAAACAGCGTGACTGGCCAGATTTCCTTTAGAAGCCATGGAATTAAAGAGAGGAGAGATGTCGCGAGGCGACGGAATCCGGCAAAGGGCGATAGGGCGGCTGCAGCGGCGGACGCGGACTACGGCTGCATAATGCAGAGCATAGCACTCCTCACCCCTCATCCCACACCTCCGCCACGCCCCTCTTCCGCCCTCTTCCGCCGCCCGCAGCGCCCGCTCCCCGGCGCCGGACTCGGGTAATAAGCTGCAGGATACAGCGCTCTTCAATTTGCATGCAAATGTGGCGCCCGTCATCCCCGCTGCCACACTACCTCGCTGTCCGACTCCCCGCTACCTTCTCTGTATCCCCGCTCTTTGTTATCGGGGAATTCCGCCGTCCCTGCGTCTCGCCGCTCCCTTAATCTGTCTTCTCCATTACCTTCAAATTCCACACCCGCTGCTTCCCCGCTGCAAATTCCCCGCTTGCAAATTCCACACCCGATTCTCCCCGCTGCCCACTTCTCGCTGAACTCCCTACCCACTCCCGTCCTCCACTTCCTTATTGACCTGTCACTCCACCTACACTGCCACCTTCTCTCCCCGATTCATTTGCTACCCGCCACTTCACTCACCGCCACCGCACTCCCCTCTGCCGCATTCCCCTCCGCTGCACACCCCACCATCCATCCGCTACCCACTTCTCTCCCTATCCCACTGCCCGTCATCCCACTTCCAATTATTTGTACCTTGTCACTCCACCTACACTGGCCAACTCTTCTCTCCCCGCTTCATTTGCTCACCGCCATTTGTCTGCCCGCCACTTAACTCCCCGCCACCGCCCCCCCTCCGCTCCACTCCCTTCATCCCCCCCTCAACCTTTCCCCCAACCGCCCCCACGTCTCGTCTTCTTTGCCCAAACAGCTTGTCTCAAGCCATTCTTACCACTCCAACACCTCTGCTGTTTTTCCCACTCGTCCCAACGCCTCCGACCATCCTTTCCCTCCCCCCCCCCAATTCCCCCCCGCCGCGGGCCCCGACGTCGTTCCCACCGCCCGCGGGGGTTTCGCCCGCCACGTGCGTTGTGCTAGGCATGCGCGCGCCCCGCGCCGTGCGTCTGCACGTGTCGTCTTTGTGACGCAAAGGCTGCCGGGGCTCGCGGATCGTTTCCGTGGCGACGCGAGTAGCGGAGGGTCGTTGCCCGCCGCGGTGCTCAGCTGCCGGAGCGTGCTCGCTCGCCTCGGCGACGCTGCCAGGGTCGGATGAATATCTAAAGGGGCCTCGAGCTTGACAATACGCTCAGGTCTCCTGATAATACTCAAATATTGAACCTATGTAGTAAAAATCAATTTCAAAATTAAACTATAAACTTTTAATTGGCAAATTTAATATTTAACCATTTATTGCATAGTGTAACTGAGCTGTAACGTAATGTTTTTCAGATCATAAACGCATGATAACGATTGCTGCTGGGGTTGGATGAATATCTAAAGGGGCCCCAAGCTTGACAATACGCTCAGGTCTCCTAATAATACTCAAATATTGCACCTATGCAATAAAAATCAATTTCTAGATTAAACTATATTCTTTTAATTGGCAAATTTATTATTAAACCCTTTATTGCATAATGTAACTCAGCTGTAACATAATGTTTTTCAGATCATAAACTCATGATAACGATAGCTGCCA
Source organism: Teleogryllus oceanicus (assembly GCA_964035755.1). Classification (NCBI taxonomy): domain Eukaryota; kingdom Metazoa; phylum Arthropoda; class Insecta; order Orthoptera; family Gryllidae; genus Teleogryllus; species Teleogryllus oceanicus. The sequence continues at coordinate 274,892,188 of CAXIVR010000001.1, read as the reverse complement.
GGGTCGGATAAATATCTAAAGGGGCCTCGAGCTTCACAATACGCTCAGGTCTCCTGATAATACTCAAATATTGAACCTATGTAATGAAAATAAATTTCTAAATTAAACTATAAACTTTTAATTGGCAAATTTAATATTTAACCATTTATTGCATAGTGTAACTGAGCTGTAACATAATGTTTTCAGGCCATAAACGCATTATAACGATTGCTGCCAGGGTTGGATGAATATCTAAAGGAGCCCCAAGCTTGACAATACGCTCAGGTCTTCTAATAATACTCAAATATTGAACCTATGCAATAAAAATCAATTTCTAAATTAAACTATATTCTTTTAATTGGCAAATTTATTATTAAACCCTTTATTGCATGGTGTAACTCAGCTGTAACAATGTTTTTCAGGTCATAAACGCATTATAACGATTAATTTTATCAACTATTTTATATTATACGTGATGTACATCATGCGTTTATGTCACCCTATGCATTGTTAGGCGGTACACGCGATAAAATAACGAGATGAAGTGATGGTAATCTAGTGGCGTCGTGAATCGGAAGTTACTGGTGACACACTCTGTTTCCGTATATGGGAAAAGAAATGTTTTTAGGAAAATAATTGAACTAAAATACGAATGATATATTTTATTGACTTGTGATACTTATTTTATCACTTAAACGATTTGAAAAATAAGTACTTTTTTAAATCAAGAAATATAGCACATTTGGCGGAGGAGTAACACAATTTCGTTTTGTGTTTTTCTCAAGAAATATTTGCTCTTGAATTTTTTAATTATTTTTCTCTTAATTCAAATAAATAAATGAAATAAAAAATAATTATTGCAATAAAAAATAAAAAATTATGCATTAAAGGGTTAAATGACAAACCAGAGTATACATACAAATTGATTTTAAAATAATTTTAAATAATTTAATTTTATTAGCAGCAATTTAATTTTTAAAAATGTATCCGTATAAAAGTATGGTTTAAATTTGCTAATGTTGGGTGTCTGTAACAGTCAAGGTATTTTTACGTATACTTCTGAGCAAATATATGAAAAATCTTAAGTCGAAAAATTCATCGAGGCCCCTTTTGAGCGGGAACCTACGCACATGTCTTGGCTACTTATGTATTAATTTTTTAAATCATCATACCAGTTGAGTCTAATTTCATATGCATTAATAATGTGACTCACTTCTGCTTTTCTTCTAATTTCATAATTGTTTACTTCGTGCAAAAATATTAATACACACTTCGACGCCTACTTCTTTTTATTGCTGTAATTTTTATTACCTTTTGGATATTTCCAAAATTCCAGCGTCCAATGCGGCAATATTCTCTGCGATAGTGGTACATAATCTTGTCTTCTTTAGAGTTTGATACCATATCAAAGGATGCAGTTGTCTTGCAGCTACTTCTCCCTTTGATATTCTGCTCAGGATGTCTTGTATATTACACTATATGCTGTTATTTGCTCCTAGATATATATGCTAGATTATATGCTCCTAGATATATACTGTTTTGGCAAGAATTGACTTCTGGTCTGTTTATCTGTGCAAAATCTTGGCTTGTCCTCCTACGATCATATGTTCCGTTATTCCCCAATTCAATTATCCTTCATGAAGTTTTCGCAGCATACACAAAATATCGTCTCCTTCCTCATCGGAGATATTTTCGCTTTCATGATTAAGAGGACAGAACATGGAATCGTCAACTTTCAAATACACATTTCAACATTTTCTATCCCAGCTTTTGAAAGCTTCGTTTAAGTGTAACAATGTATGAGCTATGCTACATTCTGGTCACAATAGTTTGTTGATAGGAAACGAGGAAAAATGTGTCTTTCAATTGACGTGTATTTTAGCTACAATACCATTTATAAGAAAATATTTTATAAAAAACCCTCAAATTTTTTCTTTCGATTTTCTTCCACTGATAGAAGAATGTGCGCTTTAAAGAATGGCGGAGGTCTCGTTTCCGTTGAACTCGGTGAATTTTCGAAAATGGCAAATTTCGATATAATACGAGAAATTATGAGCTGTTGTTGTTCCACTAGTTTGTATATGTTACATATGTAACATTCTTTAAAGTCTTTTGGCAGTATTTCTCCCCTCATACATGTATTGAACATGAAATACATGAATGATAATTTCGAGAAGTACACTAGGACTATTATTTAACAGATCCCATGTACACTTCACCTGGATTCGGTTTCTGTTTTTAAATATTCTAAGAACCTTTGCATTCTCATCTATTGTAATAACGTACACATCGTTCGCTATATCTCATCGGTTAATATCTATATCGGTTAATACGCGACTAAGACCTGCAAATGTAGTGTTCCACTATTTTTTACTTATTATGTAACCACTAGGCATTAATTCTGATCAAAAACGTCTATCAAAACAGATTCAGTAACAACCCACTGTGTCACCTGAATTGTTTTTTTCTAAAATAAACACGACCAGATCACAGACCCTTTCATGTCTTTGAAGCGTGTCTTCTCTTCACAATATCGCATAAAATGCCCTTGGCCTCAATAGCAGATCCATATCAAAGGATCCGTATGATTAAACGAGCAGGAAATTCGAAAACCTGACGCTGTCGAATTTTTTTCCGCGACCGTCGTTGGAATGCGATTAGGGCGAGTGCCCCGCTGGCAATTTTTTCCTAATTTGTCAGTGGCTCTTCCTTTGCATCGGCAAGAAAAGGCGGGGTCTCCGTTTGGGCACAGTCCCCGCGACCGCCCCGTCCGCCCCCTTCCCCGCTCCGTTCGTCCCCTCCCCGCCCCGCCCACCCCACCCCATCGCTTCGCCCAGCCCCCCACGTCCATCGCTCATCGCAGCTACCGCCGTCGCGCTCTTCAACACCGCTGTCCCTGGGTCACCCCTCCCCCCCCATCGTTGCCACCCTCGCCGCCTCCCTCGCCACCGCGCCGCGCCAAGGGCGTCGCCGAAGCGGAGATCGGGGTGGATTTTGTATGACCTCCCTGCGGCTGCTGCCCCTCTCTCCATTTCCTCTCCGTCGCTTCTATCTTCACCTCTTCTCGTCTCACCTTGTGAGGTTGCCGTTGGTTCCTTGGGCTTTCATGAGAAATATGTGGTGAGTAAAGGAGATTTTAAATTGGTTTTTACTACCCTTAATTTTACTGCATCCTCGGTTTCCATGTATTATTTTCTAATCATTTACAATTATGCTCTGTACACATCTATTGACTTTCTGTCTCTTCTGATCCTCCTAAAACATTCTTGTGATCGCCTTCTCTGCCTGTTTCGTGTCCATCGCTTGTCTTTAACTCATCTCGCCGCGCCTTCCCAGATCACCGTTTACCAGAAGTACCTTGATTTTTCATGATGGTTTTCTGGTGCGCAAGGATATCTTCAGTAGCCCTTTATTTTCCTGACTTCTCCATTTCTAACAATTATATTTTTCTATTCCTTTACATAATCGTGCTTCATGTACTTTCATCGCCCATCAGGCTCTTCTGGCCTTTCTGGATCTCCTGATCCACCTGCGGCCTTCCTCTGATCGCCTTCTCTCTCCGTTTCGTCGCCGTCGCTTGTCTCCACCTCTTCTCATCTCACTTTCCCAGATCATCGTTTACTGGTAGAGCATTGGTTCTTTATGAGAAATTTCTGATTACGGAAGGACATTTCCTGCTCGTTTTAACTAGCTCTTCGTTTTATTGCAGTCTCCATGTCTATTAATCACTTTTTTCTAATCACCATCATCTATACCTTTTTATTGCCCTTTTACCCCCCCGAGCTTCGAGTGACCATTCATGTCCATTTCGTCACCGTCGCTTCTGTCTTTACCACATCTACTCTCTCTGTTCACTGATGGTACATCCATTTAATATGAGATGTTTCTGATGGAGTAGAGGATAGTTTTCATAGGCCCGTGGTCTTACAGCTTCATCCTCTCCCACCTAGCTCCTATTTCCAATCAACATTTACGCAATCATTTCACATCCACTTCTATGATTTTCTGGCTCATTTAGCCCTTCCGGTTCTTCTGGTTCTCTTCGGATCCTCCGGATTAACTCTGACCTCCTTGTGGCCATTTCGTTTCTGCAGATTGTCTCCACCTTTGGGGGACCTGTGGGTAGATGGGTTCAAATCCCGGACGATCTATGTGGAATTTCTTGTAGACAAACCGGGTTCCCGAGAATTTCCCCAGGATTTACCATTTCCTTTGCCACTCATTCGTCCATTCTTCATTTAACATCCTTATTTTTATTACTGAAACATGAATGCTGTCCATCATTGGAGACCAGGCTACATCTCCGTCTCACCAACAACGAGCGTTCGGGCAACGCCTAACGGCTCGAGGTTGCTGGTGACTGAAAGGTTGAGTGTTCGATCCACGCCAGGTGCCAGAAATTTGCGTGATGCAATTGGAATCGATGAGTTTGTGGCGCCTGCCGGAATTGAATTCGTAGGTCGATTGCTCCCGTGACCGGGAGAGATGGCTCAGGGCATCAATTAAGATGTCATTATAGTGCCCCTTCAACGGGAGGTCCTAGGTTCGATTCCCGTCGGTGGCAGGTTTTTCGACACTACCTACATAGCTCGAGTAGCTATGTAGGTGTAGCTAGATACGAGTGAGAAAGTATACGGGTGAGAAAGTGCATTGATCGTCGTCACAGATCAGACACTTGTCAAAGAATTTGAAATAGAGGATGCACAATGTTTTAGACAATTTGTAAGCAACGCACATTGTTTAACCTAATCTCAAAATTTAAAGAACACACAATAGTTTCTATTAGTAGGCTACTTTTTAAATCTTTTACTTGAATAAGAAATATAAATAATCATACGACAATAGAAATAATCATATAATCATGTAAGAAATATATATCAATCATATAACATCATATTCATATGATTTTTTTCCAAAATAAAAATATCCCGGTCGATCTGGCCCGACTCAAAGCTCTGCGATTTTGAAAAACAGTTTTTAGAGTTATGGGGTAATTGCCTCCTGTAAATCCCTGGGACGTTTCAAACATTTTATTAAAGATAGCTCATTTTTTTTCTTTAAAATTTGTACAAGAATAGAGTGAAAAAGAGCCATACATTTCATTTCTTCTTCAATTTCTCCTTGCCAGCGGTCATGTCCAGACAACAAATACGATATAGTCGCAGACCCTTGCAGTTACCTCCAACACATTTCGAAGGCTGAGAGCAAGTCCGTGCGAGTCCATGCGCAAGCGTGTCTGCTAGCCAGTCGCGATGGCGACCGCTCTCCACGATCATTATACCTTTCTTGCCTGCTCTCAGAACTGTGTCCATTGACAAGAAACTCTCTCGACACAAACTCGAGAGATCGTAGCTCTCAGGTGGACACACGTCTTAACACAGACATACACTACACTACCACACATGCTGGAGACCGGTCGGGAGCATGGAGCTTTTTCTGATCGAGGCGGTGCCCCACAGATGGGAGATACCTGGTTGTGGGAAAACTCCGTTAGCCGACGGACAGGTCGGCGCCAGATCTCACCATCCAGCGGGGAAGATCACCGCCATCACCCGATAGAAAAAAAACATGCATTACACTTATGAGGCTAATGATCCTAGCAGTTATCGTGCTCAGAATGAATAATCAATCAATTAAACCAAATGCTCTCATCGGTGGTTTCCATGATTTCCCTGGTTACTCCCAGGCGAATGCTCCAGCCGTACTCTAGAATACAGGGCTCGGTCCGCGCGCTATCCATACTTCCCTATCTTGTCCCTATTTTGTCACATTTCCTTGTCATATTTTTAGGTTTGAGTGATTGGTTGATCACCCTCGAATGGACCAACTCTTACAGATCTGTAATTTCTATTTATGAAAAACATCTAAGTTGAGTGTCGAAGAGAGACCAAAGCACAACTGCAAGTGCTGTTGAGCCGTAAAAATAGTAAAAGACGAAAGAAAAAGAAGTTTTCTTCAGATCTCGCTTTTTTCATATCTCCCCTGAATACTAAATTTAACGACATTGTTTGCTATGAGGTATAAGCAGTGGTTGAGTTACAGATCAGACCAATCACATACCGTTTATTTTAATTCAACATTCATAAACACATTCTCCAGTTGCCGGTCATTATTTCCCATATTGATTCGTCAGGAGACCTGATGCCACTTTCCCGCCAAAACAATTCACTCATTGTATTAACGCTGCGGCAACCCCTTTCCAATCTGTCCTTGGGACCATATCATAAGAGTAATATGAATATTTCATAAAATGTACGAATTAATTGTCATAATATTTTGGATATAATAGTCTAAAATGTTTGGTCAAAATGTTTTACTGAATATTAAAAGAGATTAATTAATAATTGTGTCTAAAATAATTCGTATTTCATTCGTATTTCCTCATACGATTACGTTTGTGAATCCAGATACATAAAAATCTTGAAGCTGCATTATCTCCTGATTAATTCGTCACATTTATATTCGTATGCGAACAAATTCGCTTGGCAGTATGCTTAAGAGTTAATGGCACATTAAAGATAATGAACTCAAGGGGATAAAAGAGCGTTTGAGGCAGAATAAAAATTTCCAATATCAAAAAGCAATTAGGGTATACTACATTAACGAGTCTGGTAAAGGCGAATGGAGAAAAGTTGCGAGAATAATTGGGTATTCAAAGCAGCTGGTGTTTTAACAGTTCACCACATTCCGCCGATATCAGCTTCTGCAACGTTGAAACGTGTTCCCTCTCTAGAAGCATGCCATATCCGCTGTATCTCTCGGTGGAACGAAGACCGTCGCGTAAATAATTGCAAATGACAGGAATTTTGCAAATTTACCATTTCTTTCATTTCCGTTACTTCAAATTCATTCCAGGTCGATGTCAAAATATCACAAACGTGCTCTAAGAGAGATTCTTCCTTCCTCTACCTACACATATTCCTATTCCTTGCGATGTTGACTTACGTGTCCCAATTACAATTCAATTACTACAACTTCTATAGCCGGGAAGTTCTTTACTGAAGGCTAGACTCAGGACAATTATTTCCCATTCCGCTCTCTGTATTTCTTGTTCTCACTCTACTGAACGAAAGACTACATATTAGGGGAGACGTCCAATATTGGGAGGTATTGATTTTAATGCTGAAATGAATGTGAAAGTAATGTGGGGGTCACAAGTGATATGGTGGTGATACATGACGATGGAACCGGTAGCGGTAGCTCAGTGCATCAACTGATGTCACTGCAGCGCCTCTAACCTGGAGGTTCTAGGTTCGAGTCCTGATGGCGGAAGGATTTTCGACACTAGCTTTTTAGCTAGGTCGAATTCAGTCGCTATCTGGAGGAGAATTCTAGCGGCAGGCTGCTCTGATCGGTAGTTTTCCGCGGTTTCTCCGATCAACACCAGGCGAATGCCGGAGCACAACCCTACCAAACGGGCCACGGACCGCGCGCGATCTGTCCTTCCTCTTCCTTGTCCTATCCTCCCCTCTTACACACACACTTACAATAACATGCACCACACTATAACATATTCCGGGAGACCAGTCGGGAGTTTACAGCTTGTCCCGGTTGGGGCGGTGCCCCGCTGGTGGGAGCGTCCTGGTTAGGGGGAAACACCCCTAGCCGACGGTAGGTCGGCGCCGGATCTCGCCATCCAGCGGGGGAAGATCACCGCCATCTCCCGAGAAAAAACATGCACTACACTAACGGGACTAATGACCGAAGCAGTTGACGCGCCCGGAAACACGAAAAAATCAATCAACCAATCAATGACGATGGAGATGTGGTTTTCTCCCTCCTCTACTCGTCTCCTATCGCGTATTAAACTTCCTGACGTGCACCATTGCCGCAAGATCGTTTGGAGTTGATCATCTCTTTATTTAACGTAAACATTCTTGAAGACTTATGCGTGACATATGGGGAAGAAGTACAAACGGTGCTCATGTTTTTAGGCTCCAAAATCCCTATCGCCGCAATTTAGTACACAAAGTTGATTATGAATAAAAAAAGTAAAGACCATTTTTAGCAAGATTTGATAACACGAAATATTAGCTCCCATGTAATGATCATATTTGAATCGGCAAATAAACTACAGAGTTTGGCTCTAATCCATTTTTCGTGCCTAGCGTAAACGAACCGACGTGTTATTGAATTCATCACTGGCATATCACAGACTTTCAAAAAGACCTTAGGAAATAGTGACGCTACTTAAATGTGCGGAAGTAAAACAAGGGACCATCTCTGCATTTGTTCAATGGATCAGGGGAAATTGTACGAAAAACATGACCGAAATTTATAACTCTTCTTAGGAGAAAGATAGTGAAAGTATATTGTAGATGGAAACGTTTTTTATTCTATTTATGGAATCGTAACGAGACCACCTCACTGGGGCATACAAGTGTTGCAAAATAAATGTAATAAAATTCTATGGCTTGTGAAGGGGTCAAAATAAACATTATTTGCCGATGAGCTTACAGTGGAAAATTGCATAAAACGGTGTTATATGCATGTGGCAATTCCCCATGTTTGCTACGCAACCCCATACGCCAAGTAAATAAAATCTCTTTTACACGTCAGAACGTTCTCTGCCGAACGTTTGTGAATACGGAGTTTTCTAAAAGCCAGGGGAAATGTCACACGTGTAACTCGAATAAATGAAATTTCTCACTACGTGTTCATTAGCAAAAGGTGATCATTTTCGACACCTTTACATGCAATAGAAATTTGTAGCATTTATTCTGTACCACTTTGCATGTCCTCTCCGATATTCCATGCTGAAAAATCTTCGTACCGCACTTGCAGCTGCTAGCGCCCCCGTAGCTTTTGCTGACGTCTTCACATATGTGAAGAATTATTTAGTGGTCAGGTAATGAGAAAATGTGACTAGGAGTTTCACTTGTTTCCATAGAATGGTTGATTCTTGTTTCCTCTCATTGAAATGTATTTTGTAACTGAAAGTTAGGGAGAGAAAGAGGAGGAAAGACTAAAGGTATGTAAAAACAGAAGTAGATTGAGAAGATATGAGGAAAAGTAAAATAAGAGAAGGGAGATAGAAATAAGAGAGATAGACAAGAAGGAGAGAGAAAAGAGAGAGACAAGAGAGTGAGAGAGACAAGAGTGCGAGAGAGAGACAAGAGTGCGAGAGAGAGACAAGAGTGCGAGAGAGAGACAAGAGGCGAGAGAGAGACAAGAGAGAGAGGGGAGACAAGAGAGAGGGGAGGGAGGGAATGAGAGAGGAGGGAGACGTGAGAGACGAAAGTGTCAGAGAACAATGATTATGGCAATCATAGGGATCGCGCTCATTCTACTCCTAAGGTTAAAAACGACTTCTTTCCGGTCCAATTCTTTCTTTGGCGGGCGCAGGAATTCCCAATGGGGCAATGAGTGCGGCAGCCTTTCTGTGGGCTCAGCTGCGCAGCTTCCCTGCCCATCGTTCATCACAAGCGTCGTCGCTGCTCTTCAATCACGCAGTCGTGGCTCAGGCGGCTTCGCTGGGCGCGCTTCACTGACCACTCCCCCGCAGCGGCCAGCCCTTCGCACACACCAGCCTTGCGTCGGAACGAGCACCGGCTTTGGGCGTACGCATTCAGTTATCATTCTCATTTCATTGACTCTTCACAGAGAACAAAATTCCTGTAGATCAGGTGATAGTAGATTGTCATGAACGTTTAGATGCTTTTTTTCTCCGATAACCTACCTGTTCGTTGGTGTAAAGGCCAGGCACATCGTGCATTTATACAGATACGATATCTGCGTTTTTCCCCGTGGGAAAGATAATAAGACGTTATACATGGTAATTTTTTTCATACCAACATGTGAACCAATATATCATCCTTAATCATCTGTCATTGCAGCGTCTCCGACCGGGAGGTCCTAGGTTCGAGTCCTGACGGCGGCAGGATTTTCGACACTAGCTTTTCAGCTAGGTCGAATTCAGTCGCTATCTGGAGGAGAATTCTAGCGGCCGGCTGCTCTGATCGGTAGTTTTCCGCGGTTTCTCCGATCAACACCAGGCGAATGCTGGAGCAGTACCCTACCAAACGGGCCACGGACCGCGCGCGATCTGTCCTTCCTCTTCCTTGTCCTATCCTCTCCCCTTACACACACACACTTACATTAACATGCACTACACTACCACATATTCCGGAAGACCGGTCGGGAGCTTAGAGCTTGTCTCGGCTGGGGCGATGCCCCGTTGGTGGGAGAGTCCTGGTTAGGGGAAACCCCCCTAGCTGACGGTAGGTCGGCGCCGGATCTCGCCATCCAGCGGGGGAAGATCACTGCCATCTCGCGAGAAAAAACATGCACTACACTAACGGGACTAATGACTGAAGCAGTTGACGCGCCCGGAAACACGAAAAAATCAATCAATCATCAATCTTAATCATTCATCTCTCATCATATTCACCCTCTACGATCAGCCCTCCTAACACTTATTGATTGATTGGTTAGTGATTCCGGGAGCGTGAACCGCTAAGATCAGTAGTTATCTAACTGTAGTTTTTCCTCGGGAGATGGTGGTGATCTTTCCCCACCAGATGGAGAGATCGCCGTCTCACCTACTGTCCGCTCACGGGGTTTTTCGAACCAGGTTTCACTCATCAGCTGGACACCACACAGTCGGGACGAGCTCTCAGCTCCCGACTGGTCTCCTGGCATGTGTGGTAGTGTTGTGCATGTGAGTGTAAGAGTGTGTAAGTAAGCGGTGAGGAAGAAGGAACAAGGAAGAAGAACAAGGAAGAAGAAGGATCGCGCGCAGTCCGTGGACCGTTTGTTAGGTTACTGCTCTAGCATTCGCATATTAATCGGAGAAACCATGGAAAAATACCTATCAGAACAGCCGGTTGAACTCAGAGAGCGACTGAACTCACGTTGATGTCCTGATGCCCTGAACCATCTCTTCCGGTTTCATTACCCTGGACATGTTTACCTTAACTCGTATAAGTGTTACAAAAAGTATGCATGATTTTAAATTCACTCCTCACCAATGGATAGAATAATGAACTGAGTGTACGTAACATACAAGCATTATTAATCTCGATTAACACGTGATTATGAATTCTAAAATATTCTTTGTTATTCTTACAGATATGAAGAAGAGACCAGATGCACCACATGATTGACTCTCAGTTAATTCAGGTATGCAAATAGTACGTTTCGTAAAAAGTGAGCGAATTGCTGCGCGCACTTGTTTGGTATATTGTTTTTTACATGCAGTATGCAAAAACTTCTTACATAGCGAGTCAAAATTTCATTCATAGTGTAGTATTACGCAGTCACCTACATTCAGTGATATAATGATGGAGCCCCTTAACAGTAGTGCCGAGTGCCTAGTCCAAAAGTAGTGCATAAAACAATAGGTACTTTCTCGCCCGTATTTTCAAGCAAAATTACACAAAAATTCGAAAAATTATACATGACCTTATTTCAAAATCTATCTTTACAACACAGATGTCATTAAGGGAAAACTTTATCTTTAATATTGTAGTTGTAGGAAGACATCGGAAATATTTTGAACTTTTGTAATTTTCAACGAATATGAGACCTACATCATTCTCTTAACCGTTCTTTACACTATCCACCAACAAAATTTAATCAAAATCCATGGGGCCATTGTTTTGAAAATTTGGAAAATGTCCGAGGGATTACATGTAAAATACCCCAAAATTAAAATATCGGTTTCAAATTCAAAGGGCCGCGGCATTACTCAGATCGATTACGTAATATCAGTTTTGGAGAAAATTCGCTGAAAAGTTTAGCCTTCGGCGTGATCCACGGACGGACGGACAGACATGTTTTGCCGTCATTCGATTTTTCGGTATCAAGGACTCACAAAACGGATTCTGGCTACACCGCGTATTAAGAGGATTTTTTCTAATTTTAGCAACTGGATTTATCTACATTTTCGTTGCCAGGGTGTAATATGAGTTTTTCTCCAGAAAATTCGTCGTTTTTGTCGCAGCATTGCATAACTTTTTGTCTACTTCAAAGCGAGAATGTAAAAACTCGCGTTCACAAAAATGTTTGCGATATGCCACAAGCAAAATGTACATTATACATAAGATTGGAGGTAAAATTTTAAGCTTTTTAACTTTCGAAAAAAAATTAAAATCATACTTCTTCATTGTAATATTTTACTGCACTATCTGTGACACTATGTTGCATTTTATAAGTTTTTAAACGGTGTTTCATGACAGAAAGGTGATTCTAAAACTATTTTTTATTCTAATTTCATATCTGATTTTATTTTTTTCTGTAGCATGTAAGATTTTTTCACAATTAGGGTTAGAAATTTTATCTAAAATAGCACTGTTTTTAACAAAGAAAATGACTTGTTTCAATTTAAAAATAAATTAGGTGTTTGGTAATTTACATAGAAATAAAATGTGTTGTATTAGAGTGAACAATGTTTTTATTAACTTACAAATGCTAATTATTATGAAAAGTTCAAATATTACGACTACAAAATACATAGGTAGAGATAATTTAATTTCCCCTTTTCACTTAATTTACTTAGAGTTTTTCAGACGTGATTTGCAGCTTCTCTTTCTTGTCTTCTTTCTTCTCTGATCACTAGTGCCATCTCTCTTTACCATAAAACAGTAATCAGCCATGATTATTGTATTCAACCTTTTCATATTATTTTCCATGTCTTTGACATACTGGTGGAAACGTTCTCCTTGTTCATCACTGACATCGCCGAGGTTCGCAAATAAAAATTAATATGATGATGTAGAAAATGAAGATTTACACTCGTGTTGCATCCTAATTCCACAAAATTCTGCAACAGTGTTTAACAATGGTTTCGCTGTTTGGATCTTTGTTCCCCCAAAACTGAGCCACAACTTGTTTACACAAAATCCAAGCCCTTTTCCCTCACTGGATTCATTGTGGGCACTTTCAAACAATTGTCTTTTATTAAATTTCTAATCAGCATGCTCAAGTAGATTCCTTCTTTAAGTTTCTCATAAGATAGCTTCAACCATTTAATTACCAAGTACTGGAAGCGGTCTCCATCTTTTGAAAGTGCTTTAGTTAACGGTTTCATTAAACCAAGCTTGATATAGTGGTAGTAGTTACGTAGTGATTATGTTACTTTCTTTCAACCGCGTTGGAGTCTGATCATTTTAAGCCAGTCTGTTATCTACCGGTTTTGTTGGTATGGTGATTGTCATGCCGGGCTAGTGATCTCAAGTTCGCGGTATCAAAACCGGTCAAAATTGGGAGAATTTTGAGGTGCCAAAAGTCGACGCATGCTTGTGGACGCTTGTCGGTATGTAAAATAGATCCCAGGAAAGGCACTCCGCCGATCGTGGTAAAATTAAAACCCTCTAGCAATTTAAAACCAATCAGAGTTTTGATTTGAATTACTGGATAAAATTGCGGATATCGTATTTTGGCTTGCACAGTTTGGTATTCAAATCAAAACGTCAAAATTGGCGACTAGCACCCCTAGGCAATGGCAAACTACCCTAGGTATACTTGCTCCGGATATGTCTCACAAGAAGGCGTCAGGGGCTTGCTTCTAGAGACTAGCCTTCGCAATAATCGGTGTATAGCAGTAAAAGAAATCTTATCAGTGCTTGTCTTTGGCTCGGAATGAAACTTGGAATTTTTGTGTTGTTGGTTTATTGAGTAGCATATCAACTTCTTTCAAATCTTCACAAATTGTCCAAGAAAATTTTTCATAGTTCACGAATTTCGACAAAGTTTTGAGATTTTCATAAAATTTCTTACATTTACTGAATAGGCAACAGGTACTGAAGCAAATAAATATCCATTATGTAAAATTACATCTTTGAAGCTACTTGTTGACGAGTCTATTAACAAAATCTATTGACTTGTATCATAAGTAACAGTAAAGAAGTTCATTAAACCATCAATATCACGGCAAAAAATCATATTTTTTTACTCATTAAAGTATTTAATTAATTCCTTTTCTCTGCCAAAATAACTTTACTCCAAGATGTAGAAGATGCTTTGTTTTTCGTCTTCATCGAAGCAAATAAGCGGCACCTTTTGCCACACTCGAATCACGAGTTATATCATTAAGTTAATATTGACAGAATAATTTTGGTGCAGAATCTTGTACTGGATTTTTAGCATTAACACCATACCCTTTTATTGGCTGAGCTGCTCTGAATAACATGTTGCACATCTTCAAGAGTGGTAGGTGGAATTAGAAGAGTATTTCATGCCATTTTTCTTAGTTTGAGACTCTCAACACATGCATTGCATACCGTGCTTGGTGCCCAGCTTTTGTCTTGATCGCCTAGCCTTAACGGAAATATGCGTAATAGACATTCTTCACAAAAATATTAATATCCTGTCTTTGATTAACAATGATGTAGCTGCCACGAAATAGTTTGGGTTATTCAAACACCTGTGAACTCATTTCTAAAGACGAATGCCGGAGCAGTACCCTACCAAACGGGCCATGGACTGCGCGCGATCTTCCTTCCTCTTCCTTGTCCTATCCTCTCCTCCTTACACACACACTTACACTAACATGCACTACACTACCACATATTCCGGGAGATCGGTCGGGAGCTTAGAGCTTGTCGTGGCTGGGACGGTGCCCCGCAGGTGGGAGAGTCCTGGTTAGGGGAAACCCCGCAAGCCGACGGTAGGTCGGCGCCGGATCTCGCCATCCAGGGGGGGAAATCACTGCCATCTCCCGAGAAACATACACTACACTAACGGGACTAATGACCAAAGCAGTTGAAGCGCCCGGAAACACGAGAAAACCAAAACAAACCAAATCATTTCTAAAAAGCCTGTACGAACAAAGTATTACAGCAACTCGCAGCGCTTTAGCATGAAAGCAGTGACACACTGTTGCTTACCTAACATTGAAAAGGGTACACGTGTGACCAACTACCCCGTTACCAAAATAAAATTTCTTTTCCTTTCAATAAAATTCCCCTTTCTGAAAATTTATATTTCAATGGAAAATGAGCCCTCTATTTGCAAAAAACAAAACGCGATAGAAGAAAACTAAAAGTAGATCTGAAATCAGTGCAAAATGATGGATTCAGAAAACTGAAAATTAGATGTTCATCAAAAATCATGTTGCATAGTGTAATACTCTCGAAATTCACGAGCCCTAATATCCTACTGGATTGTGAGTTGTGAGTGTAATTCCGTTTCGTCATTCAAAATCAGATGGATTCTGGCCTGATAAGATGCTTCTAGGTAGCATCTATATTCGTATCCACTGCCACCAGTACTTAATAATCAACTGCCGGCATGTACTATCTAATTGCGTTCAAATATTGTTGTCCAAGCATTCTATGCAAACATTTTTTCGTGCATTCTTGTGGTTACACGACTGCTTAGGCTCCTTGAATTTTTCATCAATTTAATACAATTCTTTGAACGCTAATCTAGTCCATACATTATAATCTTTATTATCAAGTAAGTTTGTGAAACAAAACTGACCATTTCTTTTTGAACTCCCTTATAGCAACTTGGCTAATACAAATAAATCTAGCACAAAAGGAATAAACCAGGAGAGATGGCTCAGGTCATCAACTGAATTCACAGCAGTATATCTGACCGGGAAGTCCTAGGTTCGAATCTCGACGGTGAAGGGATTTTCGACACGAGCTTGTCAGCTAGGTCGAATTCAGTCAGTGTCTGTAGGAGAATTCCAGCTGCCGGCTGCTCTGAGCGGTAGGTTTCCGTGGTTTCTCCAATCAGTACCAGCCAAATACCGGAGCAGTAACCTAACAAACAGGTCACGGACCGCGCTTGATCTTTCCTTCCTCTTCCTTGACCTATCCTCATCCCTTACTTGCACACACTTACACTAACATGCACTACACTACCACACACGCCGGGAGTCCGGTCGGGAGCATAGAGTTTGTCCCAGCACGGGCGATGCCTGTCTGGTGGGGAAAACCCCGCTAGTTGACGGTAGGTCGGCGTCGGATCTCGCCATCTAACGGAGAAGACCAACGCCACCTTCCGAGGAAAAGCATGCACAACACTTACGTGACTAATGACCATAAAAATTGACGCGTTTGGAATCACTAGCAATCATCATTTTCAAAAGGAACAAATCACAAGTGTTGCTAGAGTACCATCATGGGTGCACCAGCGGATATCATTCGTCTGCACGCGTCTACTGAACTGAACTGAACTGAACTGAACTGAACTGAACTGAACTGAACTGAACTGAACTGAACTGAACTGAACTGAACTGAACTGAAGTTCGATTTGTAGTGATCTTTCCGATCCACCACTCTCTTTTCATCGCGGAAGGGCTGCTAGCGATTCTCGTAGTGAAACACACAAGAATCTGTGTACCGCAGGACAAGATTTCCCGCGTTTTCCGTAACGCTTGACGTCACTGTCCTCGCGCATGCACAGATCAGTCTCAAAATTCACGAGACGCTGTATAAGTGCACATCGCAGTTTGTGCACCTATACAGCTCGTACGTGCCGCGTGGATGATTTTTCACGTTCGTGAAAAAATATGGGCGTTTGTTGGGTAGTGGGGAGGTTAAAATAAGTTTGCAAATTCAATTTTATATTCTGCAGTGGTGAATAATAGCTTAGTGTATATTCACAAGCGCTCGAATGAATCACAGTGCACGTGCTCTATGAGCCGCACGATTGCTGCATACCTGAGGAAATAATATCAAGTATATTGTTTCTATTTTGTTTTCTGTTTTGTTTGATTTATATATACTGTTAAGAAATCAAATCATTTTTAAAAATTCTCTATTTGTTTGTAATTAATTGCCCAAATACAGGTGTTTACTTCAGACATCCTATCTCCACAACATGTTGGTTTTTTGATAACTCTGTTCATAAATGTATGTTCTAGAGGATGAACTAGAATTGTAAAGGTACAGTTATAACTAAGGAGTCAGGATTTGGTTATTTGAGGAAAATAATTGGTTAAAAGTATATTATCAACATTTCAGTTAATTTAACTGAAACTTTTAGTGACACATTCACTATTCTAGTTCACTCCAGCAAATCAGGGGATGCAAGCTGCAAGAAGAATTATTATATTTTATGGTTTATGAATATTATGTTTTCATTATGTAAACTTTTTATGTTATAATTATTATTAATTATGTTAGAAATGCATGCATATGTTGAAAATTTTCAATACATGAAAAATTCTTCTGAAGTTCACTCTCTAAGTGCACTACGTTCCTTATTGACAGTTGACATTAGGGAAACCGTTGAACCGTCGCTTTGAAAAAAATTAGCTGCTCAAAAACTAAGAAACTATGAAAGAAATGATTTGAAGCATTTGAAAGAGTGTATTTGACTTCGAAACTGAGAAGCATTTGACTTCGAAACTGAATTTATATATACCGAAACATCTGCAAACAAAAGAATAGTTTGTGCGTTCTCTTATTACCTGACCAGTAATCAAGAAACAGATGATTTATTATCATATTAACGAGTATTAATTTTAATTGAGATTTATCTAAGTATTAGGTTTTTAAAATATGGTTGAATAATAAAATACATTCTACAACATGATGGCGTAGCAGAGTTTCTGCAACACGAGAATATACTTCATATTTTACAGCGAAGTTTAGATTTCAAAGTTTCATCATTCGAACGTGGACAAAGTTATACATTTACCTTACTGATACTTAAAGATATTATTTTACAATGAGTGTAAAATTGTATACTGTTGTGTTTAACAAAAACTCCGAAATTCAATAGATATTGCAATTGGAAAGGAAGAATCCAGTATTTTTTAAACAGTCACAAAGTGGTCGGTAGTACATGCTTTTCCTTTTAGAGATATATAGAGATAACGTTGACATTTTTTTGGTTCTCGCAAAACTCCATAAAATATACGTTTGTTTCGAAGATCAGCAGTCAACCCCTGACCATAACCGAAAACAACCAATGAGATTTCTTACTCATCTCCGAGAGTCGTAAAAAATGAACATGAATTTCCTTTCCGGTAAGATTGCTGATTCCTAAACTCTATCGACATAAATCCTATGATTTCTTGATCCTTCTCTCTAAAAAGGTTTTCTTCCCCTTTTTTCCTCCGCGTTCGTTTGCTGCTACTTATAGAAACCAAGACATTTTCTTCCCATTACATTGAAGCATCGTGGACTGCCCAATTTCATGTACGCAGTAGTACGCTTTTAAAACAAAGCAAAATTACGGAACAACGTGATGATAAAATAGGTCGTTGCCACCTTACGAAATCATTATTATCAAAATTAATTTAATTTAAATTAAATTAATGTTATTATTTCTCACACACAGATCTTCTAACACAGAATACATTAATAAAGTTTGAATAACTCATATTCTTACGCTGAAACTCTGTGAATGACATGGTTACTAATGCTTATGTTTTATTCTCTTGTAAAGATTACGTCACATGTCGAATTGAGTTAGACATGATCTTAAATCGCAATGCAATTCTTTGGTACATGTTTAGCTTTCGGAAACTATTTCTTTAAAGTAGCAATTAAAGTAGATATTTATTGAAAATTGCTACATTTTACGCTGTTGGCAATTAAAATAGACAAAATACGCTTTTCATATTGTAGTACAGGTTTTATAAGGAAGAATGCGAATATTTTGATTTTTCAAAACAAATTGCACGTTGAAATTTTGAATGCAATAATGCAAAATGTAATTGTATTGTTAAGTCAAAATTTTCTCGCAACGAAACCGAAAGTAAAATTAAAAAATCCATTTGGCAAATAACTACACATCCTCCTTCGTGGCTTATGACTAGCAAGCTAGGTTTCTATGGCACGTCCCCGGGTTCGATTTCGAGATGGGGCGTACATTAAACTGTTGATTTTCACTGTTATGTCCCAGCGCATACAGCTGAGTGCTTTTCGTATATTCTAGTGTAGAATGCCTAATAGATTGCCTAAGGAATTGCGACCTGGTTACCACCACTCTCCCGAGCTCATGGCCGTGAGACTGACACGCCATGGCATGACTATAGTCTGAGGAGGCAGTAGTATCAGAGTACATGCATTAGAGATGTTTTTTAACGTGGTATCTCAAGGTCACGCGTGAAAGAGGGAGAGGGAAGGCAGACTCCAATAGGGAGCTGTAAAAATCGGAGTTGTATTGGCGTTTCTGCTCCCCAATGAAGTCTGCCTTCCCTTTCCCTCTATCGCGCGTGACCTTGAGATGACACGTTAAGAAAATCCAAGTATAATCTGGTGTCGCCCTTGTATACTCCGATTTATTTAACGAGACGCCTCAAGGTCATGAAGTGGACGAAGAGGGGGATATTGTTATTCATGCGGAAGCTTCGTTATGATTTGAATTTTTGTACTGAAGCTACAGATTTGATGTCAATATCTCCCTCTTCTTCCAGCTCATGACCTTGAGGCGCCACGTTTAATAAATGAACGTAAAGGCGCTCACAGGGGGAAAAACACATCGCACTGCTCCGACGCTATCAGCACCTGGTCAACGGTGAACGGGGGCTCTGGAAGGTGAAAGGTGTTTTGCAGCCTCACTAACAATCACCCCGAATAATTAGTTAATAACTATATAAACTGCTGAGAGAAAAATTCATAATTATTGAGATTGCAAAGGGAGGGCTGGGGTCATGTGTTCCCCATCATCCCGAAAAAAAATCCGTTTCCACAACGTGGATGTATTGTACTTATTAGTAACCCAAGTTAATTGAGACAACGAATTCACGATCACGTGTAGCCTCAGAAAATTTATTTCAATTTTAAATTAATGTCCAGTAAATTTCTATTGCAGGCTAATGTACGCAACGATGGAGTTGTATCCCCTCAAAGCAACCAGCTCAGGTGGCTTAGCGAATCAATTTATATTACTGCAGTGCCTCTGACCAACAGGTCGTAGGGTTCGAGTCCCTTCTGTTCGAGCATTTTTGACACTAGATACCTAGGTTGAATTCAGCCTTTGTCTAAAGGAAAAATTCTAATGGTCGGTTGCTCTGATAGGTAGTTTCCGTGGTGTCTCTGATCAACACCAGGTGGAAGCCAGAGCATTCCATAAAAAGCGGGCCACGAACCGCGCACGATCTTTCCTTCCTCTTCCTTGTTCTATCCTCATCCAGAACTTACACACACACACACACACACTTACATACATTGCACTATAGCACATGTCGGAGCTTACAGCTTGTTTTCGCTCAAACGGTTGCTCGCTGAGAGGAAATTATCTGGTTGAGAAAAAAGCAAGTCGACGTACAGGTCGGTACCCGATCTCACCATTCAGTGAGGTAGATCACAGCCACCTTCCATGATAAAGTAAATAAATAAATAAATAAATAAATAAATAAATAAATAAATAAATAAATAAATAAATAAAAAATAAATAAATAAATAAATAAATAAATAAATAAATAAATAAATAAATAAATAAATAAATAAATAAATAAATAAATAAATAAAATTAAATAAATAAATAAATAAAATTAAATAAATAAATAAATAAATAGGCAAGGCAATGGTAAGGTTCCAAGCTCAATGAAAAGAGGCTTGCACGGATCACGTGGATGGGATTTTTTCATTATTCGGATAATTTTCTTTTGCAATCTAAATGTCTGGGAACTAAAGGATGAGCTTCCCCAGAATATTATGCCATATCTCAGGCGGGAATGTACATTTGCAAAATACACGCAACGAGCTGCATGAAGGCTGACAGAATTAGAAAGAATTCTGAATGCATAACATAATGAGCTTAATTTAGTGCTTAATTCTGTTATATGTACATTCCATTTGGGGTTTGATTGAATTGAGAGACCTAGAAATTTTGTTACCTTAACATCAGCTAATTGCATATTGTTCATTTTCAATGGAGCATACGACTGCCGATTTGAAGCGCAAAATTGCATTGAGACAGATTTTCCTTCGTTAACTATTAATTTGTTATTAAAAAACCAATTTGAAACTTCTGAAATTGTACTATTTATTGTTTCTTTTTTGCAAAGAACATTCGTGTCATCAGCAAACAGAACTGTTCTTCCACTTTCAATAGATGAGGGCATATCGTTTACGTACAACAGAAAGAGGATTGGACCTAAGATCGAACCTTGTGGGACCCCATGTTCAATTGGCAAAGAATTGAAGAGATAAGTAAATAATGTCCTTTCGTGCCAGTACGGTATTTCTACTCTTTGAGATCGATGTTTGCACTGCACTTACGAGACTAATGACCCTGGCAGTTGCCACGTCCGGAAATACTAACCAGTCAGTCGACAATCCTTTCTGCATTTCGCCATGACGTTTTCTCTTAGGTTAAAAGAACAGAATTGTAAACTGGAGGGAATGGCGGCGATGTACACTTTGGTAACCTTGAACACGTAACTAAAAACTGAAAATGTCTCTACAGCCACCGCATCAATAATCAGGAATCTCACCGTCCCAACTGGATCAAACTCTATTCCCCCGACTGTTCTCCCAACGTGTCTGGTTGTACAATGCATGCACGTGCAAGTATATGTGGAAAGGGGAAAGTACGTAACATGGGTGCTCCTCGGTGGGTGAGGGGTTAGCTTACTGGCCTCGGAACCCCCAGTGTGCGGGTTCGATTCCGGCCGAGGAACCCGAATTTTCGAAGGGCGGAAAATCCACAGTAGCCATGCGGCAAAATTAAATCCCTCCGACAACATCCCGTCCTAACGAGATCCCACTTTCTCCCAACCAGACAGTTCGGATATAGTTAACTGAGCCCGACATCTGGTGGGACTGCCCACGGGGGGCGCCTGCTTACGTAGAGAGTCCCCAGACCCGCGTGGGGGTAGGCTTCGAAGGATGCCTGGGTCGAAACTCGGGTGCGGAATACTGCCTACGGACAATCTCCCCGCAAAAATAATAATAATAATAATAATAATAATAATAATATAATATATATATATATATATATATATATATATATATATATAAAATATATGTAACATGGAGGAAATTTTACACGCAGTTCGTGGTTCATTTGTTAAGGTATTATTGTATCATTCACCTTGGAAGAAAAAGAAGAGGATTGAAAGGGAAAAGGAAGAAGGAAAAGCAAAAGAAACCGAAACACTAACTCACGTGCCACCATGGCCCCCTGGCCTTCGATTTGCGACTGACGCAGCCCTAAATCCGGCTCTGCGTGCAAGCGTGCATGCGTGCGCGCGTTTGTGTGTTGTTTGAGCGGCTCCCGGCCGAGGGGGTATCGTTTGCTCGCGCGCGATCGCCCATAACTCAGAGGGCCAATATCTCTGTTCGATAACAGGCTGCGCACTTTCTTCGGGCCCCGAAGGGCGACCGCCAATGAAATATGCCTCCGCTAATGGCAGAGGTGAGCGCCCGGCGTTCGCAATCGGCCCATTAGGCCGCCATTGCCAAAAGCGACTATCCCCCCTGTCCCCAGTCCCTCCCCGTGCCGCCTCGCTCCACGCCCAAAATGGACGTCCTTTCCGTTCGAGGTTATTTTAGTTGAAAACGCTATGCTTTTTTTCTTCTTTTATGAAGGTGAGTTTGTGTGCGAGGTTTGGAATGCGATCATCGTTTCGTTGGAAAATATCTCTCTGGATTTCGTTCCATCCTGCATTGTTGCCTTGATTTTGATTTGCTACGTTTGAAGCGTATTCGATCCTCTTTGGCACCATTAGTGTCCTGTCACCTTTAATAAGCTTTATTGCATTAGCTCCAACTCTGGCAAACTTTGTCTATTTGCGTCTCGTTTGTTCTAGTTTTCTGTGGTTTCGTTTCACCTCCTGTTAATTAATTTGTTTGAGCTTTCATTCTCCTCGTTACTGACTTCTTTCCGTCAGCTCTGTTTTTTATTTACAATTCTTATGCATCATATTCCTTCGGTAGTCAGTTTAATTAAGGAGGTTTATTTAAAGGTGGTATTAATCTTGTTGTGTTTGCTTTCCCACTGGCAAACTATTAGGGATTCATCGCACTTCGGTACTTCGATTAACTGTGTTGATGTAAGCGCTTACTGTTGGATTATGCACTGCTCTGTTACTTTTTGTACTTAACTTCAATTCGGTGTGAGAGTTTTTGAAAATTTTCAATACTTTCAGTGTATAAAAACGTGTTTCTCCACGACTACTCCAGCATTTCTGCACGTTATCGGATACAGTAATGATGATAATATCATTATTGATGTCGATCAATCGCATTCGTCTTAGTTCATTCTAAATGACTGTGTCCATGTCTCCTACAGAGGGCTAGAGCTCTGCGCGCTCTGCCGTGGCAGATCGCAACTGTCATAAGGCAGGCGAACCACGAAACATAATGCAATTTTTTTTTGTGTTTTTTTATTATTTGAGGCCGCATCAACATTTGGGTCGTTAGCGACCTCTATTGGCGTTAACGTTATGGTAGCTGTGTAAATGAAACGATATGGTGATGATCAGGGCTGAAAGGACGAACACAAATACAACCATGCCCGAGGCGGGACTCGATTCGGTCCGAGATCGCTACGACACTACTGCCTTCGCGATCTCGGCCACAGGATCGGCAAGTTGGTGTTTGTTAGTCAGAAAACATTGAGTATTCTGTAACCGTGCTGTAAAGTTAACACACCTATTTCTTATTTTTAAAACAACAATTTATAAGTCGTAGAAAATGTATAAGCTACTATTCGCGTAGAAGGACTGTTATTCACTAGTAGAAATTACGATATTCGCTTCTACGTCACTCGTGTCGTAAATATGAACTCTTGAATAATAGCTATGCGCTCGATGAATTTATTGCGGTTTAAGAGAGACCAACCTCATTTAATGTAGTTTAAGGTTTTAAAAATTATATGTTATGATCTGTAGGCAAACAAAATGCCTCTCAGAAGACATCGTGACTAAATAGTTATTTTACTCTTACTGTCATTGATTTACGTAATTCTTTAGCAAGATATACTACAAACGATCTTTAGTTCTGCTTTACACATCGCTTTAATTTTAGGATGAATCTAGAGCTTATATCTTGAGTTCAAACGGCTATTCCAGTGGATCATATGTTTTTTTGAGCACCCATATTGAAAAAATGGAAAAGCGGTGAACAGCAAATCAGCTGGAAAATGTCACTTTTTTGGTCCGCAGTATTTTCTTTTATTAAAGTTTTGATACTTATTGTCAACTCCCGAGTATTATTTGTTTCCCCTTTGTTATATCTATAGTAATTTTCCAATGCGGACGGAAATTCATAGAAAACAGTGCAGCCTCCGGCCATGTGACAAGTGTCTGTGGTGTTAGAAAAAAGAACAAGTGTCTGTGGAACTCGGAAAAATTACAGACAAAAACAACAAAAAATGAAACAGATTCAAATTTGAATGCAATACACGAACTCTTCCGCATATTCTTACTGAACGTACCGATTCAGCTATCAAACTCACTGCGTCCCTGCTTACACCACAACTGACATTCAACAAGAACTTTCTTTACTTTCTCGCTACTGCGTACGCAATAGAGAAAAGTTATTGACATGTTTCTTGTCCATGAAAAGAGACATGTTTTTGTCCATGTCGCAAAAAATTAATTTGTATTCTCAATGTATTGATGTATTTTCTTTCAAGCAATCCGCAAACCTGAATCGACATTATCCCAATTAGATTTTCTCTCTTAAAAATATAATTTAAATGTAATATTAAAAAAATGTATACCATAAATTTGTACGAACTTAGGCAATATTGGAACTTTTTGAAAATTACATTAAAAAAAGATGTCTATGTTTTTCCTTGTTTCCTTGTAATTGTTTCCTCGTATGTAGCAAGAAAGACAAAGGAATTTGTGCTGGTCCCATTTTCAGTGAAATTTCTGTAGTTTCGGAAATTGTAAATAACAATATTAACATTTTATGTACAATTTTAATGTCAATCAATTCTTTAAAAGAGATCACGTACATTTAAAAAAATGAGTAGTTTAGCGTAATTTTGAAAATTCTAATTTTTCGTGCTCCAGTTGCTAGCCTTCAGGAAATATCAGATTGGAATGCGACAATGCATTTCACACTGCGAGTTTGCAGTTGGGTTTTCTAAGAATTCCGTCTCATTGTTGACATGATATATCTGTATGAATTGCAGTTTTAATTGTCGAATATGTGTTGATATTTGTTTTAAAATAATTAGTTTTCTCACCTAATGTTCTACGATTTGCAACGAGTTTTACAAAAAATAATGACTGAAATATTTCATTCGGACAGAACGAGGTAATAATTACGTAACCTTTACTAAGGACAATAAATAATGTGGTGTTTTAGCACCACTAGTTTGTAAAAGAAATTGATTTATTGCAGTGTTACACGAGAGTCTTTTGGTATTGACCAGTGTAAGTACAAGTTTTGGGGAAACTAGTTGTGGTTTTGTTTAGCTTAATTATTTTCTGCTGGAGACCAATAGTATTTTACTCTTTCTCCATGTATATGCTGTCTCTAAATATTGCTATTTAATCTCCCTTTCTATAGTTTTCTTCTCTTGGTTACCACCCAAGAAAGTCATTGATTTTCCTGTAACCCGCCAATTGACTGACCAGTCGTAGTGCCATTGAACCGCCCACTCCTCCCTCTCTTAAAATAAGTTTCACTAAACATCTTGTCACGATCGTCTCACCATGTACTATCACGACCCTCTCAAGACAATACTCCTTAACTCAACTACTGTTCCGGATTGAAGCCCTTGTTCATTAAACAAATTTCGGTGTCGCTGTTGACATTGCAGCCCTCACTTTCATCAGGGGCACTCACCGCATTCTGTCATCTCCTAAGATCCTTGACACCGCCTCTTTCACCACTGCTCTGATTGCCGAGTTCATGATTATGCCCTCATCGTTACCTCTTGGCATTTCCATTCTTTTCTTCCCCGTCGAGTGGGCCACGATGTCGCCTTGCCCTCACCCCCCAGATGACTCCGTTTTCCCTTTCGCCCCCCGGGCCGCCCCGACTCGCTGCCCCCCTTTCCCCTCCCAACCTCCGGCCCTTCTCGTCCCCGTTGCCACCCCTACCTCACTCCGTCCTCGCCTCGTCCTCGGTCCCCACGTCCTTCTCTCCGGCCCTCCGCCCACCCTGTCCTCGCCTCTGCCTTCGCACCTGCCGACGCCCCTGCCCTCGCCCCTACCATCCCCTGTGCCTACCCGAGGCATCGCCCCTGCGCTCGCCCCTGCGCTCGCCCCTGCCCTCGCCCCTGCCCTCGCCCCTGCGCTCGCCCCTGCGCTCGGCCCTGCCCTCGCCCCTGCCCTCGCTACTGCCCTCGCCACTGCCGTCGCCACTGCCCTCGCCCCTCCCACACCCCTCGCCCCGTCGCTTCGGCGGCCGCACCTCCAGCGGGCGTGCCACAAGGCGCGCCGGAGCGCCACTTAATAAGAGCGCCGGAAATTCTGTGTGTGCGGCAGCCATCCATTCACCGTCGCGGCTCTTTCTCACCCGCGGCTCCACTTAAAGCGAGGAGAGGTCCCCGGGCCCAAGGAGCCCTGCTCGGAGGGCGGGGGGCAGGGCAGGGGCCCGTGGAGCGGAGCGCTTAATCTCCACCGGCGCAGAGGATTAAAGCAAATGCGATATACATTTTCTACCATATTCATTTTCCCTAACGAGATAGACTTCCCGTCTGGCCATAACGAATCTCATTGAGAGTGAAGGACTCATTTGAGAGCACCGGGTTCCATGCTCAAAGTTTCTTGTTCGAAACATATATCTGTTGCGTCGTCTTTCATTCAATGATATTAATAACCTCGTTAATGTTTCTTTGACGTTACTGAGACTTCTACAAACTGATGATCCATTTTCGGAATGACACGGTATTTTCGTGACGCGTAGTTACAAAATATTTCCTTATTCCTTTTCTTCCCTAAAGTGAAAGAAATATTGATGGCACTATTTATATCTTTATATAATAAAAATTATAAGACAGCTATAATGCACAGCTAGCCCACTTAAACGTTACTGCACTGTATTAATGTAGATTCGGTGGTTAGGCGGAAGAGCATTCCCTATAGCCTGAACCTCGCCATTAATATAGACATTATTATTATTATTATTATTATTATTGTTATTGTTGTTGTTGTTGTTAAAAATACAATGACTATGATGATGAGTTCACTACATCGGGACAGTTGTTTCAACGTCACACTGGACTATTATAGACGTGCAAATTGTGTGCAGTATATACGTATATACGTTTGTGGAAACGATGGTTTACCATGTTCAGTTCACATTTTCAACGTTCAATGCTTTAATACAATGTGTCCTATCATTTCATTTCTTATTGTTAATTATATACAAAAATATTGTTACAACCGGATGATGAAGAACAGTCTATTCGGTACGTCGGTGTTTTAATAAATGGTTGAAACTATGAATAATTTATTTTAACCTCATTTTCCCTAATATATGAAACAATCGGAATAATGTAGAGTTTTAAACAGTAGAGGAACTTTTCTAAGAGACACGATATTTTTAGTCACAATAGTAATATTAAAAATACAAAAATGCAAGTAGACGCTGTATCTCGAATTTTTCTCAGTATTACAAAAAGACGTTCTTAAATTGAAGACAAGATGTATATTTATACTGTACGTGCACACACGGAATCGTTCATAATGTATAGAGGGAACTAGTTTTCTGCAATAGGAGAAAGATTTAACCATTTTTTCGATATGAAGGAACAACAATACGTGTTTTTTGTCGAAAATTGCCATATTTCGCTACAGCATTACAATGTGTTTGCTTTACTACGTAAGTACCTGTTAGGCAAGAAAGTAAACTACTGGTATTGCAAAGGTTTATATTTTTTCACAGTTTTTGTAGCGGCTACATAATATTATAATGGTACTTGAGCCTGCGGGAGTGTTCGAAACCATTTTTTTCACGCTGGAATTTCTATTCTGGAGATTTACAACTCAGGAGATCTATTTACTAGAAGTTTTCAGTGACAATGTTATAAAACCTAGGTTTAAAGAACAGATTTCATTCGAAAAACTCTGTTTTCAATATTGTAGTTGTAGGAAGACGCTGAGTCATTTTGCAATTTTCTAATATGTAAGAAGTTTATCGGCAATGGGATTGGCGCCATTGTTTTAAGAGTACTTTGCTCTATCCAGGAAAAATAATCCTAATATTTTGAGCTATTTATTATAAAATTTGAACTTTTGTTGAGACTTCGTGTTAAATACCACTAGAATTAAACATATCTACTACAGATTCGCTGGGCCAAATTGATCGGAGAACATCAGTTTTGGAGGAAATCGTCCGCACGACTTGGGTACAGATCTCACGCACGAATGGGCAGACGGACAAACGTTTTGCCGTAAGGCAATTTCTCGGTATCAAGGATCCGCAAAGCGTGAATTCTAACAAATTACTAGAAGAAATATTTACTACGAATTGGGACAAGCTTTCTCCACTTTTTCGATACCAGGGACCCACAATATGAATTCTCCAGTCGAAAAACCTCATTCCGCTGCATTACGACACTTATTTACTACGTTATTTACTACGTAAGTAGTACGTACTAAGAAAAAAATTAAAAATGGCTAATAGACAAACGTCTGACAGTGGTTGATCCTTAAGAGAATTCTTATTTTCCATTGGACTAACATTCGTTAAACAATTGGATATAAATAGGATTAGTCCAGTATTTAATAATAATAATAATAATAATAATAATAATAATAATAATAATAATATCAATATCAATAATAATAAGGAAATTTTTTAAATTGGTGTAATAGTCACAATATTTCCAATCTTCTTAGGAGTAATAATTATCCACATATCCACTCTCACTTCATTTTGGATACAGAAACATCTAAAATATGAATCCGTGTATCCTGGAACATTGTGATAATAAAGAGTACAACCATAATCTCAGTTGGCGTTCGTAATAAGTATTAATCATTAAATGTCACGATTGATAACACATTAATGGAAAACTGTTGAAATAATGACTGCAGCAGCCCCAGTTTTATTGCATTAATCCATAAATCGTTATCGTACTAAGAATATTTATTTTAGCTATTCCTTCTTATAACTCTTTTTCACGTCCGGGACGTCGAAATAGCTCTGAAATGTGCCAATTTTAACGTCAATTTCTAACTTGCTAACAAGACGTCAATTGGCACGACGTCGCTCGCCAATCGGTTGGCATCCCTGAGGTGGCGTTGGCAGAGGGACCGGGGGACACGGGGAAGAAGCACGGTGCCGCAAAGTGGCGGCAGGAGAAGGGTGAATCGGGGAGAGGGAGCCGGTGCGCCGTTGATGAGGCGATTCAGAGACCGGAGCTGCATTCTCAGCGGGCGCGGAACGCGAAGCCCTGTGGGCCAAATCGTAATTTTCACAGAACAAGTGAGAAATTGAGTTATTACTTACGATGCGTCAACTACCTAAGTCATTAACACGTAAATATAGTGCTTATTACATTCAGGAAAGTCGGAGTATTTTTACCTTCTGGATCGTGTGATCTGGCTCCGACCTGCACGTCAGCTTGCGGGGTTTCCTCCTCCAGGTATTTCCTTCAGGAGGGTCCCGCCCCACTTGGGACGTGCTCTATGCTCCCACCAGGTGTGAAAATATAGTGCGTGAATGTGAGAAGATGAGGCAAAAATGAGCAAGGGAAGACTGCGCGTTCTCCAGGACCTTTTTGTTAAAGTACTTTCCCTGCATGCCTCTGATATTGGTCGGAGAAATGATAGAAAACAGCCGATTGGAGCAGTCGATCACGAGAATTCTCCTTCAAATAGATTGAATTCGTCACAGAAAAATGATGACGAATTCCGCGACTTTCAGAAATAGAATCCGAAGACCTCCCGGTCAATGATTCTACAAGACACGTGCGTTACCTCTGAGAAATGTAGCAGTACGACGTTACTAAGAAATTAAAACACATAAACGTAATAAATGCATTATGTAAGAACTTTTATTTTTTTTTCATTTAAAAGTGGTTTTGTACGTTCATGTCGCATTTATATAGATAAATGTTAGCAATTAGAGAAAAGTAACATTGAAAACTATCGATCAAGTTACTGTTTTAAAACTTTTGTTTCGGCACGAAATTATATTTTACTATCATCAACCTGATGTATCATTTCCTTGTGATCCATGTCACGCCGAAGAAGCAGTGTATTAATTGACTCAGTTTTACCGTAGGTGCCTTGAACCCTTCCCCAGAAAAACACAATTTTTTCTAGAATGCTTCCTGAACATTGTAGAAAGATTCGGTAAAAAATTGTGTTAATCGATTTGTTTTGTTCAGCGAAAAGGAATAATTACGGGATGACGTCTGTGCGTGCATTAAAAATATTGTTTTGGATACTAAAACGCACAAAAACAGCTTTTTCACGAGTTATCTCCTGGAAGGATAAAAATTGTAGTTTCCTATCAGATAACATGTTCAATAGCATTTCATGTGACAGACATATTACAGGTCACTCGATTACTGTGTAAAGGATTGTTATTTTTCTTCTGTCGTTTTTATTTGATGTTTCTGTAAGTTTACTACAGAACACACGAAACTGGAAACAGCATCAGTAGTGTCTATTCGTATTGAAATATAAATTGGAACTTGATCTACGTAGGGGTCTCTTGGCTCAGAGCGAAGCCTCCCTCCTTTCATCAGAGGCATCTGGGTTCGATATCCGTGGATTCCCTGACAAGCTCATGTGAAATTTGTTCCAACAAAACGCGTCTGCCTGCTTCACTGGGGCTAGTCCAACCCC
The DNA here is from genome assembly GCA_964035755.1 of Teleogryllus oceanicus. Lineage (NCBI taxonomy): Eukaryota > Metazoa > Arthropoda > Insecta > Orthoptera > Gryllidae > Teleogryllus > Teleogryllus oceanicus. The sequence continues at coordinate 274,861,590 of CAXIVR010000001.1, read as the reverse complement.
TGTGTAGTGTCCTAAGCCCTACCTCTTCCTTAATTCCTTCCCAATTCCGGCCACTGAGTAGTGACGGAGAAGCGCGTAGGAGAGAGGCGCCTACGCGGAGATGCTACTACCTGGCGGTCCTCTTTACAACTGACTGACGAGACGAGACATACGCAGGACGAGTATTACTCCGCTACAAACGCTCTACGCTCGATCAGGGGCTTCGAGACACGTTGCGTAAATTAATAAAATGACTAAGACGCAGCAAATAAAAAAAACACGAACATCTCTAAAGTGCGCTATCAACTTTCATAAATTAGTGAATTAATTACCGAAAAACTACAAATGGTACAACCATATTATACAAATTATGTTGAATAAGAACAGATTTTTTTAATTCATTGCTCAAATTGTTTCACTAATGCTCGTAGTATACCAATTCGCGGCACGTGGTGTTCAGCGGAGTTCTCGGCGAATACTTTCTAAGTGTCAGAATTCAATGAAATGAGAACTAAACACGGTAAATAGTAAGTACTGAGGGAAAAAATATTTACTCCTATCATGACAGATTTGCGTTTACTGGTGTTTTTTGTCAAACAACACATACTACTAATAATAATGGTAACAACCACAAACAATAATAATATTTATAAATTAGAACTGATAAATAATGAAAATATAGTAATAAATTATAAAAAAATGTAACTGTCATGTTTTGGGAGCAAGCAAAGGGACAACAGAACATTAATTATCTGGATGTATTGACCTGGACATCTAAACAAAACCTTAGTCGTCACCATCATGCACTGGCGTAATCCAGTCCAAGGCCTAGCAATGAAGTGCGATCTAATCAATAGAAAGGTCATAATATCAGAACAATCCGGAAGATGTACTAACAAACTCGGCCTGAAAACTGCACCGGGAATGGAAATGATCAAAACCGCACAGTTCCAAACCGACCTGACGTACTGCTTCCAAACAAGAATAAGAAAGTACCTCATTTGATAGACATTGCTCAGAATTTAAAAAAAAACTTATAAAGAAGAAAACCATTATATATTTGCAGAAGAAATAAATGGTATATGGTAAATGGATGAAGTCAGGATTATACTATTGTGCATCTTAGCATTAGGAATTAGCATTGGGAAGTTCTTGCTTGTCAATATCAATAAACGGAAACTTAAAGGAAAGCTGTAGGTAGAAAAACCAACAAAAGTGTTGTTATCGACTGCAAATATAGTCAGATGGATCTTCAATAATAAGGTTTAATACTTGCCTGATGGCCACGCTTCACATGTTAACATGGTGGTACCTGATAAATTATTTTATTATTATTATTATTATTATTATTATTATTATTATTATTATTATTATTATTCACGATTATTCCCATTTAAAGAGAGCGTTTGAATTTGAATTCCTTTATGATGATTGTTTGTGTTTGGGCCTCTGGGTCCATATTTTCTTCATGTGTTCACTGTGTTCTTTCTTCCGCTCAGCTGTCCATTTACATCCCGGCCTCTTCTTGCTTTCGGTGTCAAATGCATGTTTTTTGATGGTGTTCCTGAATTCTTTTCTATTTTCTGCATCATTTATTGTAACGTGTGCTTGTCTGAGATCCTCCTCGACTTCTTTAATCTATTTTGTTTTGTTGTTGTTGTTATTATTATTACTATTATTATTATTATACGCATACAAGTTCTTGAAAACGTCCCTAACGTGTGGGAAAGAGTATGATTACATTTACTCAAGTACTTTGCCCATCTAGACCACGCGTTTTGCCCAGTGCATTGCTAGCAGGATCGCACCACAGCGGGTGGGGATGGGAACAGGGTCTTCCAGGCACCCTCGGGCGCTGCAGCCGAGAGCAGCTACAGCTGCAGCAGCAACAGTAGAAACAGCAGCAGGCGACGGCGTGGGAAGAAGGGGTATTGGCGATGCCTGGGGCGCCTCACAGTTGGTTTGACAACAGCTCCAACACGTGCATAGCATCCGTGTATGAAGGCAGTAATATGGACATTCTACTACAGTATTGGAGGTACGTACCAAGAGCGTCCGTAGCTAGTTCATGAAATTTGAGAGCATCTGCTTTCAGCGATATCACACCGAAGATGTAGGAATCTATGTTGGCAATTTTCGACCAAGATCACGTGTCCAAGCCATGGGCACACTTTGTCCATAGTCACAATTGACCCAGCAATTCATTATAATATCATAACAAGAACAGTCATCGCGAATACTGTAATAATACAGGATATTAAGATAGGTCTATACTTTGTTGATGAATGATAGACAGTGAACTAAATTATTGGCAGAAGTTCCATTTCCAACATCGTAAGATTTCATGGCCGATGTTGATATCATTGAAGAATTTCCGTTAGACCTCTTCTATCTGGTTGAAGAACCTTAATTATACAGCTGCTAAATGTTTTTATACATTTCAGAATTTAATGATGTTATATGTTTCTAAACACATTTTTCTGCATACGGCATGGTCAAATTTACATTAGTGAAGAACTGTGACCTCTTTTACTTCGTTTAATACAAAATTTAAACGGTTGGCATGCCATAGAGGCAGATCAGACTGTTGATCTAAATGGTAATAAATTGAACTGGACCAAAATAATAGGGGAAGAAAAATTCGGACCCGGAGAACCCGGACTATAAAACCACAAGAACAAGAGAAAAAATAACACCAATACGAAATAGTGACACCATCAACACTAGCATCACAGACAACATTAAAAGCAACACTAGCAGCACGAACAACTCTAGAAAGATCAACAGCACTACCAAAACCAACACTACTGCCGCGCCTGCAAGATCACTACTACCAAAGACACCACCATCAGGTGCAAGAACATTAATAATAGTTAACAGAATACGACCACTAACAGTAACACCACCACCACCGATTACAAGACCAACTCCAGCAACAAGATCCCCAGCAATAGCAACTCAAACAACTGCACCAGGAACACCAACAGCAGGTGCTCCAACACCACAAACAAGAATATATGAAACTAAATTTATTTTTAGTTTCTAATCATGTGAAGTTCTAGAACTGATATGTATTTATTTGGCATTTTGGTTCGATAGTCCAACTTTGTCGGCCAACTAACTGTGTCCCCCGTGCCTGGGTCTACGTAATTCCCAAGCTTGGAGGTAAGAGACACATGTGGCGAACATGACGAATTCCCTTCCCTTTACTTCACGAATTCACTTCACACACACCCGTAACTAGCAAGATACGCATGGGTGAGCTTTTTTTCGTCACACAGCTACAGAAACTGGGACGATTTTAAAGAAAAGCTACAACTCTATTTTTGCCTCGTCCGGGACCACACCACACCACTGGAAGCTAATTTGGTAAGAGCCATCCTAGAGGCAGAACTGATATCTATTCATAAATTATAATTGTTGCCTATGCCTATGCCTATATCTATGCCTAGACCTTTGCCTTTGCCTTTCTATATGCCTATGCCTGTGCCTTTCCCTATGCCTTTGCCTTTGCCTATGCCTATGCCTTTGCCTTTGCCTATGCCTATGCCTTTGCCTTTGCCTATGTCTGTACATCGGCCCGGTCCACACCAGTGCGCAGCGCCGCCGCCGAACGGCCACTCAGCTGGCGAGTGCGCGGATTTGGGCCATTGGACCACCTTCGGGCGTCCTCTCTCGCATCGCTCGTCTCCGCTGAGTCATCCTCTTGTGTGTTCATTAGCCCACTCGCGGCGGAGTGATAGAGCAGAGAAGGGCTAGACGCCAGATAGCGGGTGGGAAGCAAAAAATGAAACTTTCATTGCGTTCGAATGTGCAGAATGATTGTGACAGGAGCAAGTAATAGTAGAACGAAAATGGGAGAGGAGGAGAGAGAGAGAGAGAGATAGCGGAGAGGGAGGAAGAAAATTAGGTAAAAGTTGGTAAAAATATTTCAAGGATATGTAGAAATTGAAGAGAAAATAAAAATTAAATTTTGATGGCGTGCCTTTTTTATGGCTAGATACCCAGTTTTTAGACATAAATAGCTGACAGTTTAGTAATATTGAAATTGTAATGAAAATTGTTGGTAAATTATAACAGGACATTTCTGTATTGTGCTTCACATAAAGATTCCGAAGTTTCATATTATTTTTTTAAACACAATCATTTAAAGTTTATTTCTCAATATGCTCAGGGATCTACAATGTAACCACATAAACTGATGTAATTGAGTTAATATAAGTGTAACCTATTAAGTTATTATAAGTAAAAATTATGCTATAATGCATAATTAAAACTTATGCTTAAGTTTTTTTAATTGTGAAAAATAAACAGAAGAAAAGAACATTTCACCGATATAAAATCTATTCAAAACATCAATCAGTAAATATAACCTCTTTTAGGACCTGAGAACTTCAGATCTATACCCTGGCCTACCTTTAACAATCAGCCGTTGGGATTTTAAGACTTCTTCTCACGAAGTATTAAAAACGCCGTGAAATATTCTGATCCAACGAAAACTTTCGAGGACATTGTCTATTCACAAATTTGCAAACTAGTATCGTTTGCGCCCGTCTCACGGTACTGTCATTGTTCCTATTGTCGTGCACGTCACCCGGCATTTGCATCCACCCTTCCAGGCAGACAGGTCGGCGAGCCCTGCCCCTCTTCCTCCGCATCCACGCCGGCGTAGGCCGCAGCTCCTGGATCCCGACCAACGTGCTCGCTGCTGGCCGCGCGTGCTGCACAATAAGCCGTAATTAGCACGTAGCGCTAACTCAATTACTCCAACGCAATCGGCGGCCTCTCGAGCGCCTCTACCGCCGCCACCCCCTCCCCCTCCCCTCCCCCACGCCATTCCCCTCCGACGACCACGCCCCCGTCGTGCACCGCCTTCGCCCCCGGAGGAGAGACGCCCGAACGCCTCGGAGATGTCCGTGGCGGAAATGTTGAGCCGACTTCACACGATAGTGAATTGATTCAGTGGTGAGTTGTAGTTGACATTTACATAATTGAAATGATTGAAGGCGTTGTCATTGTCAACAATAGTATTTATTTCGTCGTTTTTTAGTCGTTTTTGTGGCTCCCAGACAGCAGAAAACTGATGATGATGGCTAAGCCATCGAAAGCTGCTATTTTTGAAATAAATACTATTGTTGACAATGACAACGCCTTCAATCATTTCAATTCACACGATAGGCCTGACCTGTCATTCGTACAGAACAGCGCACCTGACCTCAGGCGGGGGATTATGAACGATCTCACAAACATTCTTTGCAGAATGAAAATAAGGAACCATCTTTTCATTTGGTGAAGGTTTCAAGAGAATCTGACCTAAAATCCGGAACGAGATATGGATCATTGAATCACAAGTTATCACGTCATAATAATCATAACAGTTTAATAATAATTAATATTGTTATTGTTGATATTTTAAAACATATGGTTAGGGGCAAATCCTGTATGTGTAGGGACGTCATTGAATGAACAGTATTCCTAAGTTTTGATATTCCATTGCAATAAGTTTCTTTTTTATTTCATCTTATCTGATGGTTATACGTGTAAAATAGTATAAAAACAATTATACAGAAAATAGGGTTAATTTCCTCCTTCAACATATGGAATGTCTTTGAGTATTTAATTTTGTCTGATGAAAGGTATCTGTACGAGTGCACTCATACCCCGATACTTTGGACTAAAAGGGGGAAACATCGGTCCCACGAAGCCAGTTGTTAAAGATGGAGCAGCGACAATAAGCGACAAGTATTATACTCAAAAAGCTCCATAAAGTTAGATTAACATAGCTTTCCTTTGTACTAGGTCGCACTTATTATTATTATTATTATTATTATTATTATTAATATTATTATTATTATTATTATTACTACTACTACTACTTTTACTGTTGTTATTATGTTCTCTGGTGCTACAGCCTCTTTAAGACTAGAGCCTTACCATGGCTTCGCAGCGAGGCGACAATGGGCTCCTGAGACCAGTGGTAAGCAGGCGCAACCCCTTACGCCATCGTAATCCAGGTGGTAACACCTTAATCATTACGCCATCCCTTCTCCATATCAACTGCGACATACAGTGAAAAGCGACAGTTTAATTTTTGTCCCATCCGAGAAACGAACTCGGGGTTACGGCATGGAAGTCTCGTGAGACACGAACTACCGGGGTATTCCTGCTTTTCCCCCTGGATCGGCCTCGGAGGTGGAGACAAAGCAAACCATAGCCCCGAAGGAGGCTAGACAGCGGTGACAAAGTGTACGTTTGAGGAGGCAGCGAGGGTTAACAAAGTGTGAGAGAAGTGGCGTCGAGGTAGAGGTGCGGCTGCTTTATCATAGCCACATACCTCTATGAGTTAGGACATGACAGTGAAAAGCGACAATTTAATTTTTGCCCCATCCGAGAAACGAACTCGAGGTTGTGGCGTGGAAGTCTCGTGAGACTCGAGCTACCGGGGCTCTCCTGCTTTGCACCCTGGATCGGCCACCGAAGTGGAGACAAAGCAAACCACAGCCCCGAAGGAGGTGAGGCAGCGGTGACGAAGTGTGCGTTTGAGGGGGCAGCGAGCGAGACAAAATGGCGGGCGAGGGGGAGCGGCGGAGGGCAGTGTGCGTGCCTCGGGTGCAGATGACTCCCGTACACGGAGACGGATGGCGCTTCGAGTGGGCGGGGCCGCCTTTTCTTCCGCTAGCTTCTGGAATTGCTCGACGAAACTGTCCCCGCGGGAAGGAGCGAGCGGTCGTGACGCCCTAATGCCGTTGTGCTCTCCTCTGTCTGCTCTCCGTCCAACAATTAGATTCGAGACAACTTCAAATGCCAAATAAAATATTCTTTGCTTAAAGAGTGTTTCTTTTCAATTAACGACTGTTATGAGTTTGAAGAATGAAAATAATAATAATAATAATAATAATAATAATAATAATAATAATAATAATAATAATAATAATAATAAACTTTACGAAGACATTGCTGCATTAATTAGTTTTTATTGTTCAAAAGTACTGAATAGTTTGTTATTTGCTTCTGGGTCCGCAACCTCACCTCGGAGTTTTTCGTGTTCGACATGATCCATTGAGCAAACACTGACTGGGCTATATACTCTGTTCCTGAGTAATAAATGTAGATTTACTCCACCTTACAGATTTCATACTGTCTTTATCTTTTCTTGGTGTAAAATAAATATATTATTAACAACAAATTTTTGATGTTTTCTTATGATTTAATAATGAATGATTCTTTAGATTCATTTCTTCTCAAGACAATAAAATGGAATACATTTACCTCGTATTTATTTGAAGATACACTTAGTCAAATGCTGCATATACTCAAGTTTTAAAAAATATCTTATTTGTTTTATGCGATTTGATGCTAATTTTTTTTGTATACTAGTATTATAAACGATTTTTTCTGTTGCAAGAAATCGTTCATAATCGGGAATTTTACAACACAAACGATGACTTGTTACCAATTTACGGCACGAGTGATTGCTTCATCACACGTTCAGTCAATCACAGCGAGAAAATCGTTGGGAGGTAAAGTAAACGGTTCCTTTCCACGTTCCGAAACGCTGTTCAGCCGACCACCGTTTTCTTGCACAGATGTGAAATAACCGAGACGTCGGAAGAAAGTTGTTTCGCAAAATTGTTTGATTCCCTTATTAATTTATAATACTCTTATCAAAAACATAGCGTCTGCAACTCGTTTATAATGTTGCTTTATTGCATTCATACAAATGTGAAAACTGGCTCCTAACATCGCTTGTTTTCAAAACATATACTCAGCATTAAAGCTTAACATTATAAATGAATTGCCTAAACTACTATTCTGTCTAACGTTAGCAAAAAACAGGCGTTATATAAATAATACACTGTCTATTGACTTAACATTTATCGTGAATAAATTACTCGTATATAAATAACTTGTTCAAATACCATTAATTTGACTCATATTTTTTCTCGAATCTCATAATCTTCATCTCATTTTCAGATCACGTGTGCGACAGTTTGATTCTATCCTCTAATGATTTCATCTAAGGAGTATTAGATACTTCATATTTGTTGTTTTTTTAATGTTTTGATTCATTGGAAGTGCTGGATTGTTTTAACACGTTTCACTTAAAAATTCATTGATCATTTTCATCTTAAAAAATTAAAACAATTGTAATTAAAATTATAATCGTAGGATTATTTCGGTTTAGTTATTAAAGCATCCTTTTTCTCATGTATTTTCATTATTTATTTTGACTTGATTTAAATGTTTGTTAGACCGCTTTTGGGATCTACAATTTTTGTAACAAATATCTAAGGTTGAATGGATAACTTGCGTTTTGTTAATTTGTGAATCCCACACAGATTAGAGAAACACTCTTAAAGAAACTTTTCTCATCGTCAACTGCAAACAGTTATCATTGGTATCATGGTTATAAAAGACATTTCATTCTGTGAAATATCATTCATAATGTCTTCGATTTCGAACTATATGGTTGTTTAGTGTATATTAAATCGATTCGCTGACATTTGACTTACATTGTTTTTCGAGTATTGTTACCACATGTGCTATTGTCTTACTTTCATAACAAGAATATTTCTTGATAATTTCAAGAACAATAAAAACTTATTTGAATTCCAATTATTTATGCATTTTTGATGCCTTTATATTTTTCTACTTGAAACGTTCACTATTCAAGTGTAATACATCTCACGAGCTGGTTTCAATGAAACCATTCACGCTTTTTGCCTCATCTCCATGGCGCTTCGTCGCCGGGCCCTCTCAATGCCCCGGGACGTCCGGTTTATATTTCGGGGGCGGCGGGAACCGTGCCAACTGCACGTCCTTCTCGCGCTTTTTCCAAACCGTCGCCGTTTGTTAATACAGGGGCGCGGGAGGGGGCGAGGGCGGGATCTGAGGACAGACTCCCAAGGCGTGGGTGGCGGGGACGGCGCGTGTGGCGCGGGTCGTAGTGAGGGTGGCGGGGAGAGCGATGGGTCGTAGTGTAGTGAGGGTGGTGAGCGCTGTCAGGTTGGATGGGGTAGCGAGGGTTTGATGACGGTGGTGATGAAGGTTGTGAGTGTAGTGAGATTGCGAGGCTTGCAAGCGTGGTGGCAGTGGCAAGGATTGCGAGGGTGGCGGCGGATAGCGAGGTTGGTACGAGTGACAGAGGTCATGTAGAGTGAGTGACAGGAATGGAGAGGATGTTCATTGATTGCTTATTTCGTGTTCCCTTTCTATGGTCATAAGTCCTGTAAGTGTAGTGTACATGTTTGATCCCGGGGAGGTTACGAGATATCTTTCCCCGCCGGATGGCGAGATTCGGCGCCGATCCGCACGTCGGCTTGTGGAGTTTCCCCATCTAGGAAGTCTCCAGCCAGCTAGGGCACCCCCGCCAGGACAAAGCTTTGGGCTCCCGACTCGTCTTCCGACATGTGTTGTAGTGTAGTGCATGTAAGTGTACGTAAGAGGTGGATGATAGGACAAGGAAGAGGAAGGAAAGATCGCGCGGGGTCCGTGGCTCGTTTGCTAGGACACTGCTTCAGCAATCGTATTGATGGGCGAAGCCATGGAAAACTACTGATCAGAACTGCCGTGTTTTAGGATTCTCCTCCAGGCAGCTGCATATTTTGACCTAGCAATTTAACTATTGCCTGCCTATGGTACCCTAGATACCTCGTGGACAGAGACACTGTATTTACAGTAGACGCCCTGAGCCACCTCAGACGGTGCGAGGGCGTCGAGGATTGCGAGGGCGGTGGGAGGGCGAGGAAGTTGGGATAGCGGGAAAAGAGCAGAGCAGCGGAGATGGGCGAGTGCGGCACTGCCTGGGCTTCGCTGCGCCGTCTGAGTCAACCGCTCGGAAACGTCAAAGCAGCAGCGCCAAAGACATCGCACCGCTTTCCCTTCGAGAGGCTGAGTGCTGCGCTGGATTTGAGCGGCGGCGGCGACGACGTCGTCGGACTTGGAGGCGGGGTGGAGGCGCGGAGGGGAAGATGGCAGCGGCGGGGGCGGCAGAGGCGCTGCGAAGACAGATCGCAGGACGCCTTCCTTTTCTACCTTTAAACTTAAACATCTTCGTGTTATGCTGAAAAGGAGACGGGTGAAGTGTGCAGAGGGAGTTGAAGAAGCGTTTGAAAATCCATGTGTGTGTGTGTGTGTGTGTGTGTGTGTATGTGTGTGTGTATTTCGCGCGCCCGAGCGTGCGTCCGCGGAACTGTTCCATATTGCACTTCTCAACATTGGGAGTTTATACTTTGTTAGAGTGTTTTCGCGTCTTCGAATTTTTCTTTTAGAAATAGCGACGTCAACTGTTATATTATTTAGATAAATGAAAATAAGATATAATTTTGAATCTTTCTTTTATAAAACATACGTGCTTAGAATTAAATTACTGAGCCGTAATCGTGTTGAAAAAAGTTTATCGCGTATCAACATCGCATATATTTATTACATGTCCATACATTTTCATGTTGCATACATTTTCTTACGTAATATGTTCGTTGTCTTTGAGAAGAACTTGACCTGACTTTTGACAACTTGGCTTTTCACTGTACACCGTCAAATACTCGAAAATATTGTTTCTTTTCTTTATTCGCTCCACAGATATTTCAGTGTTAACCAAATGTCTTTAGGCGGTTTCAATTCTTTTTCCAATTTAGATATTCTAAAGAAAACAATATTTTCATGTTCTTAACTAACTTAATTAATACTTTGTGACTATGGAAAGAATATAGAGGATGATTTTCAAATGACTTATCGATTAAATTAGATTTTGTTTCAAACTTTTAAGCTGACCTAAGTAGCTTTTAATGGTTTCATTCAGCACATCCAAATGGGTTTTGAACATAATTAACTTTTTTATAAGGTATAAGACATAAGATATTTTTATAAGGTATAAGACATATAAGACTTTTTTATAAGGTATAAGACCGGCGGCGCTAGCCGAATGCGTTTACTACGCTCCGTGAAGTCACGAAGGTTAAGCGCATTCGAGACTCGCGGGTTCGTGGTTGGGTGACCGGCCAGGAACCCCGGGATCTAACGGCGTCGAGCCCCTGGCCGAAGGGATAAAAGGCACTGACTGACTGACTGAGACGTGACGAGACTTGACAATTAATAAAAGGTAAAAGCACATTAATGAGGCATTACTTCCAAGTTTAAAGCGCTCAACGCCCCTTAAGGGGCTTGGAGACGCGTTGCGTCAAGATGTAAACGCAACATTTTCAATTTGTCGATGTTATTTATAACTCTATTCAGTTACAAGGATATCATTTTTATTGATCAGAGATTTCAATTTGCATGTGAACCACAATCAAGGTTTTTGAATGTGCGAAAATTGTCATTTGGTTTTTCTAGATTTGACGCCCTGTTTTCAGGTGTTAATGCCAACAGGGAACCAGTCTTTTGGGGGTGAATAATATCACTAATAGTTTTATTGGACTGGTGTAGATACATCTACTTAGTTCATGTGTACCAAAAATCGTGTAAGAAATTAAAAAAAACATTATAAGAACTTAAATTAATTATTGAATATATATTAAGCTCGAGAAAATTAATGGAATATGATCTCTTTTTTTACTTTATGTATTCGTTATATCTATTCTGAAACATTATATTCATTATTATGCATTTACATCTTCATTAATTTTGATTGTTTACAATTTTTTATTTTTTTTGTATAATGCATTTATTCCTAAATTATATTGATTACATAATAATGAACATTATTTCGCGAAACTACCCGCATTTTTGGGTCCCTTTTCGTCGAATAAGAGTGCTTCTTATTTTATTCCATTCCCTTTACCTCGCTCCGCTGAGCTCTCTTCATTTATTCACTTTCACTTGCACTGTCACAGTACTTCGTTTCGTCTTTTATCGCCTGTTAATTATCATTTTTATTTTCATTCTCGTTTCTTATTTCGTGCTAGTTTTTGCTCTCATCTTTGCTACAAATTTCTCAGTTTTGTGCTACCCCTTTCCTCGGGATTACTTTCCTTGTCCTCGTCGAAGTTTGTTCTTGTTCTGACTTCAATCTTCAGTGTAATACTTGGCCTCTCCTGTGTCTTCGACCCTTCTTGGTGCATGGCTTGTCGAGTGGGCGGCGAAAAGCTATTGGAGCAGCTCAGTTTGTCTCGGCTTCCAATCCCAGGTACGTCGCCCATCTCGTCTGACATGTTCTTCGCCGCAGTATCGACTCCCTGTCCCATCCCAAGATTAAACGTGTTACTGGTCGCGATCACACGCCCTTGAAGAGCCAAGTAGGGCAAGAGGGAATTCCCTTGGGCGAAATAAAACTCTATTAGCGCATTTGAAAAAAATTACGATTTTTACTTTAACTATTAGTTTCTGACGAAACCGGCATTCACGTGAACCGTTTCAAAATACTTTTTTATGTTGCTGCTTACAATTTAAAGCATTGCACGAAGTTATTACATGAAATTATTTCACACTTGCGTTTTGTTGGTTTTTAATCGAATCATTTTGTAGATAAAATTATTCTTAAACACGAAGTATGAGATTATCATACAATTAATAAATATAAATTGCCGATACATGTTAAAATTATTATTACAACCTCATAGTTCTCAGTCTCTTCTCTTTTTTGGTTACTGTCATTTACTTTCTTCTCCAACGGGACATTTTTCGATGTGGACACTTCTGGCGTGACACTTTTCTCAAGACTAAGCATTTCACGAGCATGTATTTTCTATTAGGCTCTCTATTTTCCAAACTTTCTGGTCCATTGAAATATTTCCATTTCTGCAGTAATAATAACGGATGCAAACGATTTAAGGATTATTTTCCTTTCAGTACATTACTTTATTTGCGCAGTATTTTTGCTCAACATAGTAGTGAACTGAAACCAGAATAAATTCGTGCTCTTGAATCTCAAGTTGAGCTTTTATTTGATTTTCGTTTTTCGAAACAAAAGCAGGGTGGTACATAAGAAGAAAACATTAACATTTCTCTGCTGGGACAAACTTTTGCAGCGGAAGCATATTCTACAGAAAGTGTTTCTGTGAGGTTCGCATCAATCATGTTACCATCACGATTCCTCCCATGATAAAACGAATGCTTTTGGCGCCTTTCCAAAAACAGAGCCATTGTTATCCCGCGCGCTTGTTCGAGGCCGCGGGTTCTAAATCCCGTATTTCCTATTTACTGCTCAGCAGCCTATTAGTAAAACGGAAGAGAATTCAGCGCGCACCCCGAGCCGCCGGTGGTCTCGTGAATATTCAACGGCGAATGGAACTTGAAAGCCGGCCAAGAAGGCGTGGCTGGCGACGCGGGCGGCGGGAGCGGCGGGGGCGGCGGGGGCGGCGCGGGTGCGAACGAGCCCAGACGAGCCGAAATGTATTGAAACTGTTCGTAAGCGACGCATTGATTCCCCCCTAGATTTCTGGACACTTTGCCGGAGGCGGCGCTGCGGCCGAAGTGAAGACCCCGGCCCCGCCTTCTTCCTGTTGCCACCCCCGCCCTTTCCGCGTTCGCTCTTTGTCAGCTCCCTCTCTGATTGCAGTGCCCTCTCTGTCGCTCTTACTGGCGTTCGCCTCTTTTGTTCTTGTTCCTCTATCTGCCTCTCTGCTTCTCATTTCGTTTTTTCGTGTTTATTGTTTTTCTGTACCTGGAGGCGTTCTCTTCCGATTTTCACTGCTTCGCCTTTCTCTCTTTGACAATTTGTCACTGCTTCCGGTGTCCCTCTCTTGCTCTTTTCCCTAGAGTCATTCTCTCTAGCAACTTGAAAATGTTTTAATTTTTTCGAAGAATCTAAAAAAAGTTCTTTCGGGAAATACTATATACGCAAATCAGTAGATTATTTAATAAGAAAGTATGCACGCCCGAAATATTTGTACATTTTAAATTACGCAAATATAACAGACTACACTGTTGCTCGTTTTCTAATACCATTCATTATTCCTTTGCACGAGGCAAATCGTGACCAATCGCTCAAGATTTCAATCAACTTTCAAGAATTCAATATCAGGTACGCCTTTAATAAAATAGCTAATTTCTTTTTTACAAAATCTCCTCATTAAAGTGTATTCTGTATTATTTTATTGAAAAAAACCGGGCACAATATTACAATTATTCTCTTGTTTCTCGTTTTGTATATTACACAGAAAATGCGTAAATACCTCAATTTATAGACTGAAAAAATCTTGTTCTGTTCGTAAATTAAATAAGGCATTAGAAATAATTTTTGTGTATTACAGTAAGTGCAAAAATATTTAAACATCTTCAGAATTATTTATAACCATACTGAATGAACTTCAAGACTGGACCAATTTTTTCAGGTTTCAAGATCTCAAAAACAAATCAGAATGTATAGTTCGTTAAATGAATCATTTTACGCAGAAACTCAAACTTACAATAGAATCATAGCCATTATCATCCTCTAAATCAATTAAACTCGTAGGAATGCTATTAATAAGGAAACGAATTGAAACGTTGAATGACTTTGAAGAAAATGAATATGTTAAGAAATAACATCTTAAGACTTAACATAAGAATATGTTAAGAAATAACATAATTCAGTCAACCGGGTAAGTTGAGCGATTACCGCATATCGAACGAGGCCTGTTTAGAGCGTCCTTGTGGAAGCATTCATGTATGAGGACGATCTGCATATCACAAGAACAACATTATTTATGTTTTTTCTTTGCCAATAGACTATCAGCTGCTCCAAAGAGATTTTTTATATGAATATTTCATCCAGAAAATATGTTGATAAATACACCCAAAAATATGCTCCAAAACCAGATTATTATCATCTGAAGTATTTCTTCTAGAAATCCACTTCACGTTTCCGGACGTCTACCATGATTAACAAAAGATGTCCCTGGATTCCTTTCTCAATTATATTCCCTAAAATAAAACTAACATAATAATATACCAAGCTTACTTCAACGAAATCTATAACAAATACACTGGATGCACGCGCATTTTCACCTGTGGTTCTTCTACCAAAATTGGAGCTGATTGTCCAGTAAATATTAGAGAAATATTACATTGCAAGTTCAGTGATTATTGCTATTTATTTTATTGTGAAGTATATGCTATTCTTCTCGCCTTGAAATACATTTAAGAAGGTATTGAAGAAAAATTCGTTCTTTTACAGATTTTAAAAATATGACAAGAATGTTCCTTAAGAATTTAAAGAATGTTTTAAATCAAGAACCTAAAGTAAATGAAATAGCATATATATATTTTTACTCATTACAAAACAAGGAAATAATTCTCATATGCATCCCAATGCATCGAAGTATTACTGTATTTCATCAAATCGGGTCTTAGTACTGGTTGACGACATAGAAAAAATCTATAAATTTACATATTCCAGAGCATCACATATTTCAGCCCACTATAAAATAAAAAAGTACACCACCAAAAAACTAAGATCTTTGGAATACTAAAGTATCAGATCACCAAGCAAATTCCATCAAGTCAGAAGACGGATCTTCAATGACCTTATTTTCGCAATAGAAAATTTCTAACTGTATTCATCTTATTAAGACTTTGTTACTCCTAACTTAAACTACGTTTGTTAACTAAAGAAATGTAAAAGTATGCAACTACTGTACGCCTGCCCGCTCTATACCCACATATTATGGTTCTATCCCATTTATGAAGATACGAGTAAACAATACTCACGTTACGTCATACTCTCCCTTAAATACTTCCTGAAAAAGTATTCAAATATTTATTATAAATTAATTTTATCAACAAATTTAAAAATTAGAAAAAACTTGTATATACCTTTACCATCCAAGATAATGACTGAGAAAAATATATTGTAAACAAAAATAAATCGGAGAATGACAAATATAATACAAAATCATCAATACAGAGAAAAAAATGCGGTAAGAAGTCTGCAAAATCTCAACCGTCTTCTGAAACTCATATCCCCTCAGATCATCATCCTAAGGCAAAAACGTGACTTGTCGCTGCCACCATGACATTCTGTCCTCCGCAGTCCTCTTCATCTCTGCATAGTTTCTGGAGACGCTTTCCCCTCAGATAATGGCAAAAAAATAAAATGGAAAAAGGAAAAGGGAAAGTTTTGTGCAACCTGAGCAGGAATCTTTTAGTGTCGATGCACTTGACATTTTGAGACTGGAAACTCATATTTGAAAACAATTGCAATGATTTGGGATAAAAGAAAAGGCTCGCTTAATACAAATGTTAGTATTAAAGAGTCAACTACCAAAGGAAAAACTTCACGAAAATCTATCATACTCTTGTAGTTCAATTGCATAATGAATGTCGGCAGAGGATTCAGGAAATTAGAGTGAAGATTTCAGATAATGTTCCGAAAACTATTGTGTTTTTTGCATTTTGTTTCTATTTTGTTATGGCTCAATGTGGTCGCTAATGAACTAGAAAGTTAAAGAGATGTTTTTCATAAAACCTTCTAATATTTTTAGTTTTATTTCTTTAATTGTAACTATGGCATTAGCACAACATTTCAAAATTATAAAGAAATTATTGTTATATCTCTTAAACTTACTATCATTTTTCTGCAGAAAATGAAAGTAGAACTGAAAACGATTAGGAAACAAATTAATGAAAGGTGTGCTTTGTGACCCAATTGCGCCGCGGCAGTGTGTATGTAGACACTGTCAAACGCTTGGCAGTAGACGGAGTACACTCGAAAGTTCATTAATTTTTCGTTTCGCATTGCAAATTCAACTCTAACACGATTCTTTAGAACAATTTAGGTTTTCTCAGAATAATTGTTCATATTTCAGTTTTTATTGTGGAAATGCTGATGAGATGTTGTTGACGTCTTTAGTGAAATAACTGAAGTCATCTTCGTCAACTTACTCGATTCATTTTGAATAAATCTAGTAAGTTGACGAAGAGGACTTGAGTTATTTGTCTATTTTTGGTTTTTAGGAGAGAATATATTATCAACTATTGACAATTTTAGGAGATAATTTTTGTCGGTTTTGTGTCCTTCAGCTTGAACATTGGTGTTGTAAGCCGTAGTCGTGTGCACGCCCCATTGCCTTCATTGCCCCGGGACGGCCGGGGATTCTCAGACGTAGAACATTGGTCCTGCGGCAACAAAACGGTTTATAATAATGCCAGAATATGCGGAAAGAATTCACAGCGCCTGACTGAAACATTAGAAAATGAAACTTTTTAAAAAAATTATTGCACGCTAATGAAAAGGGAAAAATTAAAAATCTATGATAAGATAAGCAAAAGAGTAAACTGACCGCATGGCACAGCAACATCTACAACTGTTGTCATGCGGTCATTACTAGACGCGATTTTTCTCCACTTTCTCAATAATAATAATAATAATAATAATAATAATAATAATAATAATAATAATAATAATAATAATAATAATAATGATAATAATAATAATAATAATAATGATAATGATGATGATAATAATAATAATAATAATAATAATATAATAATAATATCGTCATTTATTGTATATTTTGAGTACTTAAAATCAATCATTCTGTAACATTTTTATAACGAAGTACAGAAGTTGTTGGTAGTCCGTAATGATTGCGTTCTTGCGAATTATTAAATAAGTTTCTTATCTTTAGAGCACCATTTAAGGTGTTGCGATGGACCGAACAAGTGTTGCGTTCCCCCGAGGTCTCGCCAGTCTTTGTAGACTACGTCCCACTTCACACCTACGCTTGGCAAGTGGTCGCTCCCAATTAGTGTGTTGCGTTAGAAACGAGATTCTGCGAGGAGGCAAACTCTCAACAGAGAGATTCCTGTCTACCCTCATTCTCCTAATTGCAAATACTCCCTTTTCTGGGAATATGTTCGCGACAGTCGTCTTTGTGAAAAGGGAACTTCTACGAACAAACGTATATTCACGAACTCGGCATTACGCGATGTAGCAGCTGCCTTAATACCAGACAGTTCCTGCTGTTGTTTATCAAAAGGACGTGCACAACTCTGGCAACAAATTACGCAGTATTTACTGGATAACTTTTTAATCATTAGCAAACAAAGTTTTTAAATATTGTGAGGGTATTCTTTCTGCATCCTAGTCTCATTGTTGATTTATAATAGGGACCCTGGGAGAAAAATTCCAACATAAATATTTTCGTGAGAACTAAAGAACTTAAATTAGAGACTGTTAAATATAAAAGAAAATAATTCTAAATCTAAACCTTTTAAAACTAAAGGATATTTTACCTTCTTTGGCAACTACTGTTTTTAGCGAACATTGCGCTATCTTCTTGCGGCATCAATCCCCTCTACATACTGCACTAAGGAAAAATGACGGTTTTGCATAATTTATAAGAAACAATTGACAGAAAATCTCCCGAATGTTCCACTGCCGAAAAGGGAATTACACCCACGTCTGCATTAGATTATATTGGAAGAAAAATGGGATAATGCAACCCAAAACACACGATATTCGGTAACGTACGTTCGCAACCTGCAAACTCGGAAGTAATGCGTCCTGCGCCTTTAAATCTTGGTTTTTGTCTCCTATTCGAAACATGTATAGTTTCTAATGCCTTACTGTACAACATGTACCGCTTTACGTTCTATTACTTTTTGTCAGAAATTTTTGGCAACGAGAACCTGGCTGAATTTTTTCCACTTTTAAAACCAATGATTTACAAAGTTCAAAATGTTCACACGGGATCAACTATTGATAATTCAAATGTATAATGCTAATTAGATACTAATGGGCCGACCTGGATGGCAGAGGTAGCTAAGAGCGAGTACTGACTCAGCGCTTCCGTCCGAAGGGTCGCGGGTTCGAGTCCCGCCTTGGGCATGGTTGTTTGTCCCTTGTCTTTGTATGTATGTGTTGTCGCGGAGGGCCTCGCGTTCTGCTGACCCCAGATCAGAGGAGCCCGCAAGTGTGTTGGTGTCTAGGGTATGGTCGAATATGCGTCCCATCGGGACACAAAGGGTAACCGGCTGTCGGCTGCATAAAAACCCTAGAAAGAAGAAGATACTAATGGGTATGGTTGTCATGTGGAAGTTGAGGTCATTCGATACATTTTCTGAACATTCTGAAGTCCGACATTGGGAACAGCATATATAAACAAAAATTAGAATGAGGATAGGTTCCTAGTAGAATTATAGAAATCAAATATCTTAAAACACTCGCTTGAAATAGCAGATTTGATGTAGGATATAGCTGTCTACAACGTTTTGTGATCCAGTTGGTGACCCGCATTAGGCAGAAACTAGAAAAAAATTACAACCGGTAGAAACTTAAATCGTAAAAGTAACAAATGAACATTCTAAAATATTAATAGAAACATTACGAGTAATAATAAACTAAAAATTACCGACAACGAAGCCATATGTTAATGTTATTCGTTTTAATAAACTTTTTTTGGCATACAATTGCCTCGGGACTTAGATTTAATCTCATTTCTTGTTTTCGTTCACTTTTTTACCAATCCTGAGAACGAATTAAGTGATTCGCGTCAGTAAATGTTAACTGAACCTCCCCAGACGTCAGTTGCAGCATGAATTGCATATTAACGTGACTAGTTATTGTTAAAATTTGTTTTTTTACGATTTTTCATTTAAGAAATCACATAAAAGTTCCTTGATACCAATGATTGGTCTCAACGCTCTCATCTCTTTTAGACTTCTAACGAGAAGGTCGCGTGACAAAAAATCAAGATTAATTTCGGGCGTGCGGGTTTTCTGCATTTGTAACTCACTGCCTGACCCTTCAACTACGCCTACTAATTTATCTTGCCGTGGTTGTTACGCCTTAGATAAAGAGGATGTACTGCTTTGGTTGTTTCGGGCCTCATATATTCCAGGGTTATTTCACTTTGCTGAGGCGTACGAGTAAGTAAAACAAGTATAACTTTTCAGCTTCATACTCCATTCGTATTCATTGTTCATTCAATATGTTTTTGAAAAATGTTTATGGATATTTTATGCCAGCGTGACCAAAGAAGAGAGTAATGTACGCATTCTTCCCTCATGTAAGAAAATCAACAGAAAAACGATTTTCATTATTAACATTAATATTTTCGGAATTTTCCTGACCGTGTGAACGAGAAACACAACACGCAGAGGTCCTTAGCAGGAAACCTTACCAAGCCTGGCACAACTTAGCTAGCTTAGTGTAGGGTAGTATTGTGGTTAAACAATGTTCCTCAGTTTTAAGGTCATAAAAAATATGTTTAGAAGTAACTGCACTCAATGCACAAAATGGTCAAGAGATATTTTCTTTGTAATTTTTATGAGCCTGTTGGTGAGTGTGTTTGTTTATTTATTTATTTATTTATTTATTTATTTATTTATTTATTTATTTATTTATTTATTTATTTATTTATTTATTTATTTATTTATTTATTTATTTATTTATTTATTTATTTATTTATTTATTTATTTATTTATTTATTTATTTATTTATTTATTTATTTATTTATTTTACGTCAAAAAAGCAGTTAAAAATGCGTATGACGTGGGTTTCTGATTTCCGATACTTCGGGTAATTAGGTCACTCGTTCCGGAAGTGTAGGACATGTTATATCCCTAGCAGTGGCAGTGTTCCTCCTTCGCCGGAACGTGTGATCATGTGCCGACATACGCATTGACTTGCTCTGTTTCTACCTCCAAGAATCTCCTCCAGCAGGACACAGTCCCAGCCGGGAGAAGCTCTGAACTATCAACTGCTCTCCCGATGTTTGTGATAGTGCAGTGCGTATAACTGCGCGTGCATGTGCATGTTTGTGTGTAAGGGGAGAAGTTTGTCAAGGTTGAGGAAGGAAAGGTTGCGCGCAGTACGTAACCCTGTGGATAAGGTGCTGGTGCGTTAATCACTTGGTGAAACTCTGCATCGCAGGAAATTACCGGTCAGAGGAGCTGGCCTCCAGAGAATGGTTTAATTCGACACAAGCCATGTACTAACTAATGTCAAAAATCCGCCACCGTTGGAAATCGTCGAGCTTGTCGGCGGAGCGTTCTGCAGGTGAAACGATTCATTCTAAATTTTAACTTATTCTGCATTGGCGCAACACTGCAACTTCTAATATCCCGCGCCATACGCTGCAAGTAGAGAAAGAACAAGGTAGAAAATGCATCTTTTTAAAACCGAACAATCCAAACACGTTTCGCCGGGCGAAATCGCATAAACCTTAGTCTTTTACAGCAGTGGGAAGCCTCGGTCGGACGAAACGTTCTGCCAGCGCAAGGCCGCAGGTGCTCGCTGCGTTGAGCCAGACCAAATGAAATATTCTCCAGGCGCAACACTCAAATGGAAATGAAGCGCAGCCGTGTGCCAGCTTCCAGTGCTTGCATTGCCGAGGTCGACAACGCGTGCGACACAACCAGCTGTCCGTAATGGTCAGTCAGTTGGCGTTGGCTTAACTGCTGCATTGATATTCTTTCATGTATTCTGTCAAAGATATATTTATTTTATTCAGGTTAAAATTCGTCTTATTGGTTAATAATAAATTGCTACAAAACCGATTTCTCACCTACGAGTGAAACAAAATTTTTAATCTACTTTCGTGGGAGCTGCAGAGACGACGCAGGCGCTCCCAGTGGCAGCACAGGAAACTGTTTAATGAAATTAATGAAATCGCATATCGGGTATGAGTGGCTTTAGAGAGGGTCTATGAGGATTACGCCCCCTTACGAAAGTGAAGAGGATTAACCAAAATTAAACAATTATACATACTTCTAAGTGATCTATTATTTGCGAATTTATTAAGTAATAATAACAATTAAATTTAAACCAGCAACTAAAAGTAGACGGCTCATTTGTAGTAACATTGTAAGCCACGTTGTGTTCAGAACTAAGGACTGCTGCATCAAACAGCTGTATACATTTCAGGAAACGCAGGTTGAATGTATTTTTTTCCCATAGAAACGAGTCCGAGAAAGATTTCGATAGTAGACCGATGGTCTGGCAATGTATATTATATTATACAGCTCTAGAAAAATAGTGTTCGATTCTTCGGACTGTTCAGTATACACACAAGTTCACACTGAGAGTTTCCACTGAATTTTGAGTGCCTCGTGTATCGCGAAAGAGTGATGGAGAGTTTCTGAGTGAGATGTATTAAATGTTCTTTAGGACTTCACATTTTCACATTATTTTTGTTCATTTCATGTGTAAATTAATATTCCATATCATAGGAGATATTAAATACACAAGGTGAATGTTACATTATAAATATTAAACAGAACAAGGAGGTGTTTCAAACTCTGAACGCAATGTTCTCAGTAATTAAACATTTTCTTCAAAATTCAATGTAACTTGTATATTAGACAATGCAAATAATTTTGCGAAGTATGTCTTAATCTTGGCGCTTAGTTTTTTTAAGCGATCACTTTTAAGCAAATGCTTTGATCTTATTGAAAGGGTAAATGGAAAGCAACTGCCTTGAAATGAAATGAACTAGGCTAAGTCCAATAATGAATAAAAACAATTTAGATGCTAAACTAGAAATTAGAAACTAAAATCAGTGTTTCAGACAATCATTAAGAATTGTGCAGGGCAAGAAGTTGAAGATTATTATTACAATAAGAGGTTTTCTGACTTAAAATATATATTACAGTACACTGGACTATTTATACTACATCTTATCTACACCACTTATCTATATCTCTCATTATATCTACTTATCTATATCTCTTATCTATACTCTCTATACTAGTCTAATCTATATCTACTACATCTTGTAGCTCCCAGACTTTAAGATTACAAAAAAGAGTTGTACGACTAATAGCAAATTCCACACACGTGATTCTTGTAAGCCTCTCTTAATTAATCTAGGAATTTTACCATTACCCTGTCTCTTGATTTACAAATCAGTGGTTTTTGTGAAAAATGACGTGCTTAAGGGCGGAATATATTTTCAGAAAACGCCGATATCTATTACTATAACTATCGACGTAGTAATCATATTTATCAGGCGACAGTATCAACAGCTCACTACGAAAATTCACATACAATTCATGTACATTATTTTAAAACACTTTGCCAGATGACATTAAACAATTAAATTAGATAGAAAAGGTTAAATCTGACGAAAAATCGTTTCTCCTGCATAACTGTTTCTATACCATTAGATACCGTACTGAGCATCAAAAGGAAAGTAACATTAATTTTGACAGTAAATTTTAATGTTGTCTATACCATTTGGAATGTATAATTCTAAACAACTTGTAACAAGTATTGTACCGCTGCTTCTGACTCAGTGACCCCCATCTCGGTCAGGTTTCTTTGTCCAGTTTTTTTTTTAATTTGTTGAGTCTACAACTTGACGCAACGCGTCTCCAAGCCCCTTAAGGGGCTTTGAGCGCTTTGCGCTGAAGAGTAATCCTCCGTTAATGTGCGCTATTGAGGAGTAATCCTCCATAACTAGTAAGTCATGTCACGGTCATTTGTCAAGAAGACCGCCAGGTAGCATCTCCGCGTACGCGCCTCCTGCGTCACTACCCAGCGGCCAGAATTGGGAAGGAATAAGGATAGGGGTGGGGTTTAGGACACTTCACAGGGGTTGGACTAGCCCTTTGTGAAGCAGCCAAACTCGTTTTGTTGGAACAAATTTCACATGCGATTCGACGAGAATCGAACCCGGACCTCAGTAGTGAAAGGCTAGCGACTTCATTATGTGCCACAAACGGGCCATGATTGATCCTTTATCATTTCCTTGATCAAGGTATGGAAGGAAGGATCATTTCTTTGATCAATCATTTTCCTTGATCCTTGATCATTTTCTCGACCAGTTTCATTGATTATTTCAGCAAATGCTGAGAAGAAATTTAGAAATGCTAGAATTCAGTGGGCTATAGAGTTATTTAAATTACAATTCTGCATATTGTCGCGGCAGGAAGTATTATTCTTTCACAAAGGTCATGATGCGGAATAAGATCCCAAATGTGTAGTTGATTTACCCTTGAAAATATATTTTATGGCATCGGGTGGATAATTTGTTAAAAATGCTTAAAAAATTTTTTGCATTCAAAATTCAAGTAGTATGTATATGGCTCAGGTTAGGGGTCACAGAATTATGAAACCGTACACTGAATTCACTTCTCCAATTGCACGTCACTCACAGTTTTTACTGTTTTTGACATAAAATAAACAAAAAATAAATAAATAGAATCCACAATTTATATTCTGTTTATTTATTTTTTATACCTTCTAATCATTCATGGTGATTCATAATCGCTATCACTTCTCTTGCATATTTATACATCCATATTTATTTTAGCACATTAACTATTACGACTCCAATGACTACATGGCTGATCTGACAGCACGATTGTGTGTGCAATTTCTGTCAGACTTTCCAAGGTAATGTTATCTACATATTCTTACAAATATAATAATATTGTTATTTTCTGCTATATTATTGTAGTACACACATTTTACAATTCCTGGTATTTATTATATTGACATGTTATTTACAAATAAATTGATAGTTTTATTTATTACATTTATCATCGTAGATTATCATGAACATAATATAATTCCCCATAAATTTTTAGAATATTGTTTATAGACATAATTCTACATTGCTCTGTAATAACAAATGGTCCCAGTACCTCTCAGTAATTTAACTCGCCAAAATGTAAACTTGATCACATGAATTGTTTTGATTTCTTATTGGACGTAAACTCGAGATACATCTAAATACATACAGACAATTCATACATACATACAAATAATACAATACAAAACAATACATACATACATACAAATAAATACATAAAGAGAACAAGGAACATTAATATTCTTAATGCAGAACGTTAAAATCTCGAAGACGAGGTGAAATGGAAGTCAAAATGGCTAAATCGCAAATCCATTTCTCTGGCCTGTGAGCTTCGACTGCCATGCTTTCGCGACTGGTGTGATGGAGACTCTGTGGCTGACATTCTGGAAGCTGCTCGTTCGCTCGCCAGTGTTGCGCTCTTCGGAAACAGCATTTCGCTCTAAGACTTGTTGGCCAGCCCTAATACAGACGTTTTTTGAAAGATATAACGATACCTGAAGATCACGAATTGTTAAGAATATCAATATAGGGATGGAAATTTGAAGCCATAGAAGAGAAATCCATAGCCCGGATTTCTCCATTGAAAATGACAAATTGTTCATGCTTAAAATTTTTGTATGAGACAAAATGGCACAACCCTATAAAATGCCGACGATAATACACATTTTCAACCAATCGATACAAATATATATCGGGAAAGATTTCTGAGATAATCACTAGAGAGAGCTATAAATAAAATTATTGCAAATCAAATACTGAAGATTAGCTACTCACGCCCCATGGTTCATTTCTAATGATCAACTTCATTACACTTACCATCCATCCACCATCACTTTGCTCGTCTCTCCAAAAATTTATATTCAAATATATCCTCAATAAATCAAATAAGCCACTACAACCTAGCTACATTCGACGATTTCCAGACCCGAATTCGAAATATACATTCGCTACATGCCTTCCTCCATATATTTTCCGATGTAAACTAAGCATAGGTACTCAATGAGTATCCTAAACTAATTCTGTAGATAGAATAGAATTAGTTTTTGATCATTAATGTTAACATTAATCATTTCAAATACACGTGAAAAAGTAATAGCTACTGAAACATGTATTTCTCATTCGAACAATAAAAATCATGTAAAACAAAACGAAACAGAGAGCTATCTTGTAAGAATGCCGTATTTTTTTAAAATTTTATTACAAATTTTAAAATCTCTCTCAAACGTTGAACAGCTTTGGCTTCCAGGAGCCACTATTGCATATTGTTTCTTTCATTTCATTTATTTCTCTACCTGTCAGTATCGAATCTTCCAGTTATAGCTGTCAGTTTGCTGAGGAAAGTCGTTAGTCGGGAGGCTGCAGAATGAGCAAGTGAACCGCGCGGCAGCAGTCGTTTCCTTCGGTGGCTTCTCGGAGTGGAGGCAGAGTGCGTATAAAATGGGGAGGGGCCACAGCGGGAATGAGATATGAAAGCAAACTTCTTCGGAAATACTGGCTTTTACGACTGTGGAAAATTGAAATAAACCCTCGGTACATTTATTTATTATATTTTCTACTTACTCCTGCAAAAGAAAGCTTTCAAAAAGAAATTAGTTACAACAAAGTTTCTCTATGTACTATTCTCGGGTTTAAAAGTTTGACCAATAATGAGTTTTCACGTTCAATTAAGTTAAATCCAGTTTACGTTTTAAATAAAGTTATAAAAATAACAACGCAATAATACAAAAAAGGATAATCTATATAAATAAAAATGAATCGCCGAAATGTATGTAAGCACGTAACTTCCGAACGACAGCACCAAATTGGATAATTTTTTGGGGTGTGTGATTGTCATTGTCAGGACAAGGTTAGTATAAAAGAAAATTTTATGAAAATCGACCAGAA
Organism: Teleogryllus oceanicus; assembly: GCA_964035755.1. Lineage (NCBI taxonomy): Eukaryota > Metazoa > Arthropoda > Insecta > Orthoptera > Gryllidae > Teleogryllus > Teleogryllus oceanicus. Next base: position 274,835,266 of record CAXIVR010000001.1, on the reverse strand, counting down.
AATTTTTAAAAATCTCGTAATGAAAAGTGAGTGAATGAGACAGAAAACTGTGAGAGATTTTCAACATATTAACAAAACATTGAGAGACTGACGTTCAGTTGTTCATAACTTGAAAAGTATTGACAGGATGGGTAGATTAACATTAATTTATATACAATTACAGTTTTTTCGCGACAGGAAATCGGCATTTCTTGTGTTTTGATGTGTTTAGTGGTTTATCGTTGAGTTAGTGAAAGGGGGCGGCATGAAAGGGCGGCATGAGAGGGCGGTGTGATAGGGCGGCATGAGAGGGCGGCATGAGAGGGCGGCATGAGAGGGCGGCATGAGAGGGCGGCATGAGAGGGCGGCATGAGAGGGCGGCATGAGAGGGCGGCATGAGAGGGCGGCATGAGAGGGCGGCATGAGAGGGCGGCATGAGAGGGCGGCATGAGAGGGCGGCATGAGAGGGCGGCATGAGAGGGCGGCATGAGAGGGCGGTATGAGAGGGCGGCATGAGAGGGCGGCATGAGAGGGCGGCATGAGAGGGCGGCATGAGAGAGCGGCATGAGAGAGCGGCATGAGAGGGCGGCATGAGAGGGAGGCATGAGAGGGAGGCATGAGAGGGAGGCGTGAGAGGGAGGCATGAGAGGGAGGCATGAGAGGGAGGCATGAGAGGGAGGCATGAGAGGGAGGCATGAGAGGGAGGCATGAGAGGGAGGCATGAGAGGGAGGCATGAGAGGGAGGCATGAGAGGGAGGCATGAGAGGGAGGCATGAGAGGGCGGCATGAGAGGGCGGCAAGAGAGGGCGTCATGAGAGGACAGCATGAGAGGGTGGTGTGAGAGGTGCTACAGTAACATCAGTTGATGCACTGATCTCCCACTGCCTGTGGTGGGTGGCAAAGAGGGGCGTGAGGGGGTCGGAGGTGAGCTGGAGGGGTGGCATGAGAGGGGGCAGCGAGAAAGAAGTGACTTGAGATGTGGGGTTGGCAGAGGGTGAGGGGATCGGAAGGGGTCTGGAGAGTTGAGCGTGAGAAGGTGCGACGGGAAAGAAAGGACTGGAGAGGTGGGTGGGGTGTGAGTGGGGTCGGAGGCGGCGGGAGAGGAGACGGAAGGAGGGGGACGGCGGGAGAGGGGTCGGCGTGGAAATTATTGATAATCCGATTGGTTTCCTTAGTCAGCGACTGTACACCATCCGTGTGAAGCCGAGGTGTGCATAAATAATAAAACACGTCTTTCATTATTTTCGAAAATATTCACGAACATAAAAAATGGTAGTACGAAATTCGCCGGGTAAGCTAGTTAAATATAGTTAACGACAGACACGTTGCGAAAATGTTTAAAAACATAGTAATGCCACAACAGCACATACTTTCTTGCATTACTGGAGACCAGCACTACTGCATTATTAGATGAACCTGCAATGATGTTTCCATCAAACATTTTCTTCTTTCCTCTGGATTCGAACCCAGGGTTTAAAAGCTACGACGCCATTCACGTCGTCCATACACTACCGGCCTCACAGTTTAACCAAGCCCTCCCAACGATATAAAAAAGTTAAACTTTGGACTTTGCTATTTTAAAAAATTCAAAGATTTTCATTTACTTTATTTCAAGATATACTAGTTTTAAAGAACACATTCCTCTAAGGAAAAAATCCTCTACCATCAATATTGTAATTTTCCTAACCTAAGCAATTGTTTGCAATTTCTAAAAATACAGAGTTCCCGAAATTGGAACCTACGCCATTTTAATGCATAATTTGCTTTATCAAATAAAAAAGAAAAATTCGAGCCATTTTTAAAAAAAGTTATAAGTTGCTCCATGTTTAAGCAAAAATTATACGAAAACTACTCGATTTGTTTAAAAAACTTTACATGGCCTTCTCTACAGATCTAATTTTTAGAACAAATTTTTTGAAGGAAAATATCTGTATTGCCGGGTTTGGAATATACTTCAGAGGGCATCATGTTTAAGATGCAAACTCTACCGCACATGACATTGCTTTAACACCCAGGATGTCAAATGTTAATTATTATGGCTGTAAAAAAAGGAATGTGAGGGTTCACCTGCGCGCACTTTGACGTCCCGCGAGAGCACGCGTCCGAGCGCGTTGGCGGCCTGGCAGCGGTAGACGGCGCGGTGCACGTCGGGCCGGAAGTCGGCGGCGCCGAAGGGCGGGAAGAGCAGCGAGCCGTTGGGCGCGAGCTGGCGCAGGCCCGGCACGGCGCCGGCCGCCGCGCCGTCCGCCAGCAGCCACTTGAGCTGCGGCTGCGGGCTGCCGCGCGCCACGCAGTCCAGGCGGCCGCCGGTGGAGTTGGCGAACTCCAGGCGCGGCGCGGGCTCCACCTCCAGCACAGGCAGTTTGTGCTGAAATGAACGACCCTCTGTCAAGTCGAAAAACGGGAAGGGCGGAGGTGTCATCAGCGACCTCAGTGTGATACTGAGCCACTTGCCATAAGATACTGGACCCTGTAGTGTGTGCGTACTTCCGGGGGAATTCCCCCTGCGATTAGAGTTGGCAGATATGTCAGATTTGGACTCGGACGATCTCGCTTATTTAGGTGAAATTCAAAAAGGCGCTGAAATCGGTGGCACGCCCCCTTCTCCAAGTGAGCTACGGCCGGGCAACGCGTCGTCAAATGAGACGGCACGGTTGAGAGAGGTTTCTTGTTCCGAAATGGACTTGCGGCATTTGCGGTATATTTACTTTGTTGTAAGTTATTAAAAATAATCGAAGGTTATCACTCTTATATTTTATTTTATTTTATTTTTTATATTGTATTTTATTTTCTTAATGCTTGTAATATGCATGTATATCAGTCAGTAAAATCACTTATATCTTTATTAATCACGGGGTACTGTTGCCGCTTGCAACACCCCTGTAATTTTGATCTAAAGAATAAACAATAAGGGAAGAGAAATTGAGCTGTACTAGGAACTGACAAGCAACATCCACGAAAACCAATATTCCAAATTGTTTCAGTCCGGCATTACGTTCAAAATATCCAAAAGAAACGAAAATTTTCGTTATGGTATGTCAAACATTGAAGTGGCAATCTCTCAAAAAATAAAGTTACAAATTAGATAAGGAAATAGTATGTTAATTTCCCCGTCATCTACGACAACTTACAAATTGCGTCCTCATGCCTCTACCCGCTTTCGAAGTTATTCGCTGTGGCCAACTTACGTGGTCCATCTGTACAGTGAGGTGGAATTTATCCGCTATCTGGAGGAAACAAGGCCGGCTTCGCTGATTGGCCATGTACCATGGTTTCGATTAGGAATTGCAATTCAAACCTGTTTTCAATCCCGCGGAATTTTGCTGGACTGACTTGAATTGAGCGGGATCCCGCATAAGTCTTAAGTATTTTATTAAATTAAAAAACTATTTTCTATGGTAATAATCAATTATTTATTTAAAATTTTCAAAAATCAACACCTTATTCTACTTAATTTACTAATTATTTTACTGTTCGGTTACACGCCTACTTATTTATTAATACAAGTCCAAAAGCAATAACAAATATAAATATTTGGTAGTACTTTGTAGTTTTTGTAATCTAGTTGCTGAATTAAAGAATCATTATATTTTAAAACTTTAACACAATTTATTTCTTTAACACAATCAAATTAGCTTGAAATCAGGATTAAAAACAGTTATTTGAAGACAACTATACAATCTTTATACTTGCTTCGCGGATCGACTTCAAAACAAAACATCTCAATAATTGTTGACGAGTAACGTGACGAGTCAAATGACAACTGACCGATGGCGCGGATCAGGCTATACATGGGCTATACAAACGTAAGATGTAAAACGTCTGAATGGAGTCGGGCCGCTGAGGGAATTAAAAGTGGCTAAGGGTATACGGAAGGGTTCCCCTAAACGAAATGACACCCCCTACCCCCAAGCCCCCGGGCCAAGGTCATATATGTGTATGTGTGTGTGTGTGTGTGTGTGTGTGTGTGTGTGTGCGCGCGCGCGTGCGCGCTTGTGTCTGTGTGTGTGTGTGTGCGCGCGCGTGCGCGCGTGCGTGCGCGCGTGCGTGCGCGCGTGCGCCCTTGTGTGTGTGTGTGTGCGCGCGCGCGCGCTTGGCCCGGCTGGGGACTAGTCGGAGACGGAAATCCCCGCGAGTCAATCTGTAGGTCAGCGCTGGATCTCGCAATCCAACGGGGGTGGCATTCATGTGATTGTAGTAGTTGATGTGCCCGGAAACATCAATCACTTGTGTTTTTATTTGAAGCAACGTACGTACTTTTCGTGGGAAATGAAACCATACACACATTTAATGTTATTGTATTCTAATACATACGCTGCAGCGTAGAAAAAGTTGTAGAATGAGAAGAGTCAAGAGAAAGAAAGAATGATGCAAGAAATCTGTTTGTCGAATATATGTTTTGAATTTTCCACAGGAAATATCGGAAGATAATTGTTGCAAATGAGATTTTTGTTACTACAGATTTTTGTCACCCATCCAAGTTCATGAAGCATAGTAAAGTAATGAAGCCTTTACCTAATCGTTACAAATAATGAGTCTTATGTTGTAGCCACTATTTTAGTACCTCTAATTCACAAAAGCGCAATTTCCATCAGGAACATCCCCCAGGTGCACTATGCATCACGGAAAATCGAGGATACTTTGATAGTGTTCCACGTAGCCGTTATTTAGTGTATATGCATATTTCGGCTATATCAATTAAAACATCTCCGGTCTCTCCGCCATTAATCAATGTCCTCTGACCTTCAATGAAGTTTCGTGGCGCAAATAGCCCGCTTTCGAAACCGCTAGCCATTGCCTCGGAGCGGATACTGAGCAATATGCCAGAGGTCATCTGCTGAGAGGGTCTTTGATCCCGAGCGGCATGCGTCCGAGTGAGAGGGGGAGTGCGGTAGGGGTGGGGGGAGGGCGGGAGAGTGCAGTGGTAGCCAGCGGAGAGACGGTTTCGCATGCAACGGGGATTGGGTAATCCCAGTATTCACGGGCTGGCGACACAATTGTTAATTCACTAGAGTATTTTTGACAATTCGTAATATGACAATTGGAAACACTTTAATTATTGTATTAGTGAAGTATAAGTGAATTAATACATACTGTATAAACGGATAGATGCTACAACAACCGACATAAAAAGACCAACATTTTTACGGAAAAATTGAAGTCTCGAAGAAAAAATATTTCTCATAAAAACTACGGTTTTCTTAATTTTTTGTTGAAGAATGTATCAATGCTCCCTGAAGAATGCAATGAACCATTTCAGGAGTAAACTCAATAAAATTATGGAACACAATAACATTTCAAGGAAATGAGTACCTTTCGCAATGTCATAGCAATCATTGTAAACATTATTTACAAAAGGCCAAATCCTGCATCTAAAATCCACTTTTGTGATCATTGCACTTCATTCCATATGAAAAGAAAACATGTGCATCATGGTATTTCTTTTACCACGCAACAAAATTCTGATAAGATCGTCCATGAGGACCCATGGCATGATCCATTACTTTTCAACCAAGAAAATTAAATGAAACTTCTCACCTTAAATATTCACGAACGTTTCAACAATTTGAATTAAGAGAATACCTGAAAGTATAGAAACAAAAGAGAACACACTAAAATACGAAATATCTAATCCTCACAGCCTGATTAAGCAACAAGAAGTTCCAAAAAGTTGTCGCACTAGACTAACTTAATTAACGTAAAAACTAACTTTTTTCACTGAATGACCAAAACACCATGAAACATTCCTAGAATTGATGGCGTGGTCGTGAATTCAAGAGATATTACGAAATATCTCATTTTTTAGGACTGTTGGTACAAGATATAGGTTAATTGCCATTAATTTAATGTAATTTCTTAGGTACTTCTGTATTTTATGTTGCGTTTTGGTTACAAAATGTTTTAAAACATTTACTACACTCAGGTATAAATATCTATTTCATAAGTTAGATAAATTATCCCTGGTTGAAATTCGTTATATTAATTTCATTTTACCAGTCATCATTGACATAAATAAGATCTCATTAAAAATTGATACGTTTGTAATTAATTATATTTAAATTTGTTAAGAGATTATATCCTGAAGTTAACTGTCAAGTTGCTGTAAGTATCACTCTCCTTTTCGAATTTTGTTACATTCACTATGTATAAGCGAAGATTTTATTGCAACAGTTTTTTTACCGGCGTATACGGAATTTCATTCTTACACGAAAATGAAGTTTCAGTTTTTGTACGTTGGAGGTGTACTGTTGCAATTTTTATTTATTCAAATTCACACATTTAATTTAATACTTCAATTATATTGAATACAATCGTGTTAATTTATGTGTGTGTGTGTGTGTGAGAGAGAGAGAGAGAGAGAGAGAGAGAGAGAGAGAGTGTGCGTGCGCGCGCACGCGTGCGGGAGTATCCTCAAGAAAGAAGCCGAGAGGCGAAAGTTGAAATACAAATTCAAAAAATTCAAGATTCGTTTCAATAGTAGAAAGGCCTTATCGGTTAATTTAGCTTTGAAAATACATTCCCGAAGTGTACACGGAAATGAGAAAATGAAGTGACGTGCTATCATTGCATGACTATTTGATTTTTGCATATTATGCATAATTCATTACCATTCTGTCAATGATACAAAGCCATATTAAAACAGTTACTGGGAGTTCATGGAAACACATTCAGCATTCCAATCATATTTAATTGAAAATGTTTTCAGAATTCCCGTTTTTCGAGGCCCCTGAAAGTATTCTGATTCATTAGTCTCCATTTTCTGTATCAATAAAATTTGCATAATGTATTATGTACATAATTATGTGTTTTGAAAGGCCAGCAGAAACTCGTTTTGTTCACCGCGAAATGTATGTTGTTTGCTTCAATGTTCCAGTGATAAATAAGAATAATACTAATAAAGATATACTTAGAATGTACATTCTCCGCAAACGACTCTGCCACCCTTTGCATGAAGGATGTGGTCTAGGCCTATTAAGTAGCGTAACATTTAAAAAAAGTAAGTACAGGGAATTAGGTAAAATTTGGTTTCTGCATGATACGGTAATGCACTTATAACTGAATGCTTAAAATTCGATTTCTTTAGTTTCATCAATCCATTAAGAATTAAATTCTCTCTGCACTTAATCATTTGCTTTGACACGGGATGCTTTACATAACTTTAATTTGTCGCTCATAAAGGCTAAGAATAGAGGGAGAAAGGATTTGCACATGCGTCAATAATGGCCAGTGGTATCAGTTAAGAAGGGAGCAGAAATGGGAGAGGGACGACAGGAATATTAACGTGGCTGTCGTAAAGCGGAGGCTAGGTAGTCAGGTGAGGGCCAAGGGAGGTGGCGCAGCGATTTGGTGGACGCGGCAGGTAGGTAACGACAGCAAAGGCCACGGGGCAGTAAACAGAAAGACTGCAGATAGCAGGATGGTAGAATGTCGGAACGACTAGAAAATAGAATAATGGAATATGAGACCCGGGATATCGAGAGGCAGGGAGACGTGAGGATACATTGAGGGGGCGATGGCGGCGGAACGAGAGGATTGCGAAAAAAGGGCGCACGGCAGGGTGGTGGGGTGGCAGGGCAGAGCAGAGCAGAGTAGGGAAGGGTAGGGTGCAGTACAGGGAGCGGCGTGAGACTAGAATGGAAGTCGCGGGGTGTAGAGTAAGGGATACGAGGCATGAAGAGCGGGGTGTGGAATGCCGAGCTTGAGACGTGAGAAGTGAGTCATGGGTCGGGGAGCATCGAGCGGAGGACGTGCGAAATCAAACTTCGAGCATTAGACATTTGGCGCAGGGCATGGGCGTGGGGCATCTGACAGGGGAGTGAATCGTAGGCGCCTAAGACTTTTGGCATGGGGTTTGGGATGGGTGAAGTGTGGGGTGTGGATGGGAATGGAGGGCATGGAGCTTGGAACGGGGAGTGGCGGGCAGGGGGCATGAGGCGCGGTGAGCGACGTGTGGGGTGTGAAGTGAAGGGAGAGTGGCATGGAGCATTGGGGGTTAGGTGCAGTGCATGACACGTGGGGCGAGGGGGCGTGAGATATGGGGAGTGAGGCTGGGGCAAGGGGTGTGGAGTGTTGGGAGAGAGCTGCGGGGGCACGGAGCTAGGAACGGGTGGCGGCGGGCAGGGGCATAGGGCGGGGGAGCGAGGCGAGGGGTTCGGGGCTAGGGCGTGGGACGTAGGCGAATGATGGGGCGGGGGAGGGGCGGGGGGGAGCGAGGCGAGGGGTTCGGGGGCTAGGGCGTGGGACGTAGGCGTAATGCATGGGGCGTGAGGCTGGGGTATGGGGTGTGGAGTGTTGGAAGAGAGCTGCAGGGGCACGGAGCTAGGAACGGGTGGCGGCGGGCACGGGGCATAGGGCGCGGGGAGCGAGGCGTGGGGTTCGGGGCTAGGGCGTGGGACGTAGGCGTAATGCATGAGGCGTGAGGCTGGGGTATGGGGTGTGGAGTGTTGGAAGAGAGCTGCAGGGGCACGGAGCTAGGAACGGGTGGCGGCGGGTGCGGGGCGCGGAGATGCGGGGTGTCGCGGTCTCGTGCTGCTACCGGGCGCCACCGCGCTGATGAAGCCCTGGTGCCCATTTGCATTGCAGATTCCGCGGAAACTCCCAAATCTCCTCGCCGGCCCCCCCCACGCCCCTGCCGCCACTCGTTCCTGGTGTCACAGTTCTCGACGTTCTCCTCATTCCCACCTCTTCCGTCCGCTTACTCGTCGCCTACGTCGAACCCTCGCTTATGCTCATACGTGGAGTTCCGCGACGCCAGTTTATTTTCAAGCGCTGCGTACGAATGTGGGTGAGGACCTGCTCCAATACAAAGTCACGCATTCACTAAAAGGGACGCATTAAAACTGTTACACATTTTACTCGGAAGTTTGAAGGAACAAAATTATATTTATTATACCGTTTGGTTTGTATTCTTAGTCAGAAAATAGTGATAAATAATTGTTTACGATTTTTTTGTAAGTCAGGAATTTTTATAAACGAGTTATATATTACTGTTAAATTATATTTTACGGAGGTATGTAATAAAATTTGTTGTACGAATTCGTTCGACTTCCAATTTTGAGAATACATTTTCAACAATCTATAGCCCTTAAAACATATCTTAAGCGAATGATACATTGATTTCGCTTTTTAAGAGAGAGTAATGTTCTAGCATCGTAATACTATATTGCAATGACCAGACATATAATGAATTTTCATTCTGATTAGAATTCTTTAATATTACCGGCATTTTTTATTTCTTGGTGTTTTCATCTTCTTCAGGTACAAAAATATTTAAATTAGTTCTATAAGAATTCAGACATATGTGAAAAATAATTAATTTAAATATTGCCTTAGCAGCTCTTCTCGTCATAGAACATCAGATTAAAATTTTTTGACATTACATAAATAAATAAGAAGGTGACTGCGTTTGCCACGTATCAATGGAAGAAAGGAATAGTCGGCTGAATCTTGTATTATAATGAAAGTTACATTTTCAAACATTCTGACAAAGCAATACCGTCACAAACCAAAGAACATATATAAACGAAGAGTAAACATACACAAGTTATGCATATATATTTAACATGATACCAAATAATACAAATATAAGAGTTTATATATCATGCATTTCTGATTAAAAATTGTGTGATGGAAGATAAGATTTACATACACAAAAGAAAGATAATTTCACAGTCAACTGACACATACGACTTTTGTGAACAGAAGTGCAACTAGCAAGAACTGCTTGACAAAGATAGATGCATCTGGTCCTTGTGTTTACTTTTTTATGTTTCATCTATTTTAGCGATTTGTGTATATTTGGTTTGCTTAATTGCCTTTATTACTTGTTGCAGGTTAACTAGAAGTAACATTTTGAGGACATTTTTGCTATAAACAACACGAAGAAGCAAATTCCGAATTTAAAAAGTTAAAAAAATTTTAACAAAATAAAGAAATAACGAGTAGGTGATTTTGTTGTCCAATCATTGTGTTAATTTATCTACTGAAACATTTACTATTTTCTGTGACGAGTGTCGATTCCCTCAATTTGAACGCTACAACGACGGTATATTGAACAGTTTTGAACTTGTACCTGATTTTTTTTATATTTTCAAGATAATATAAACACATTTTTCATCTATTTACGATGAAGTAAAGTCTACTGGTTGTATTAAATAGCTCCAGTTTAACTGGACCACAATTTACACTGCTACGTTCCGAAGTTTATTCATTCGTAATATCAGTTTCAATAGAGTTTTTAGTTACCGTACCTCCGGAAAACCCCATCGAATCATATTGTTTAATTTATTGTATAAAATCCAGCAGGGGAAGATCACCGCCATCTCCGGAGAAAAAGACGTGCACTACACTAACGGGACTAATGACCGAAGCAGTTGACGCGCCCGGAAACACGAAAAAATCAAATCAAAATCGCCGGACGGATCCTGTCCAGAGGAAGCGTGATGATGTGAGGAATGTTTTCGTGGCATTCCCTAGGTGATCTCTTCATTCTGGAAGGTTCAATGGATCAACAGATGTAGGCAGCCATCCGTAGGACCACGTTCCCCTCTATATGCAGATCGTTTTACCTCAGTAAGACGGCATCTACCAGCAGAAGTAAAACAAGTCAGCAATAAAGCAGCAGAACAATACGGTCAGTGTCATACAGCTCGCAGTGTACGTGCGTGGTTTAAAGAGTACCAGAATGAGTTCACTGTACTGCCCTGGCCACAAAATTCCCCGATTTAAACCTAATCGAGAGTCTGTGAAACCATCTCGAATGGGTTGTTCGCGCCATGGATTCGCAACCGTGGAACCTAGCGCATCTGGCCACGGTTCGGTAGTCGGTTCTACAACCCTGTCGGTACATAACTGACTCTCTACGTGCCCGAATCGTAACGGACAGCCCTGAAAAAGGGGGTTATTTAGGATTTTGACAGGTGGTCAAATTAATGTGACTGGACTGTGAATAATGAAACAGATTTACCTCCCCTTCCTGATCCCCTCAACCCTCACCTACCATCCACCATTTCACGTATAAACCAACACAGGTTTCGAAACGCTTCTCAGCAAAAACACGTAAAGCGGCGTCCATCTGACAACACAAACGTAATTGAATGATTGATTTTTTCGTGTTTCCGGGCGCGTCAACTGCTTTGGTCATTAGTCCCGTTAGTGTAGTGCATGTTTTTTCTCCGGCGGTGATCTTCCCCCGCCGGATGGCGAGATTCGGCGCCGACCTACCGTCGGCTAGTGGGGTCTCCCCCTAACCAGGACTCTCCCACCAGCGGGGCACCGCCCCAGCCGGGACTAGCTCTAAGCTCCCGACCGGTCTTCCGGAATATGCAGCAGTGTGTAGTGTGTGTGTGTAAGGGGAGAGGATAGGACAGGGAAGAGGAAGGACAGATCGCGTGCGGTCCGTGGCCCGTTCGGTAGGGCACTGCTCCGGCATTCGCTTGGTGTTGTTCGGAGAAACCACGGAAAACTCCCGATCAGAGCAGCCGGCCGCTAGAATTCTCCTCCACACAGCGACTGAATTAGACCTAGCTCAAAATCTAGTGTCGAAAATCCTCCCGCCGTCAGGACTCGAACCTAGGACCTCCCGGTCAGAAGCGCTGCAGTGACATCAGTTGATGCACTGAGCTACGGCTCCCGGTAACACATACCTACTGAACCCCAAAACAGGAAGTTTAGAACAGCTGTTTGGTACAAGGGGTTGGTTGACACACAGCGACATCGGCTTCCTAACATCCATAATCCCAAGGTTTATGTCAGATGAACTTCACCACTTAAAGGAATTCCGACAGTAATATCAGTATGATAAGTGAAACGATTATGAAACTGTGATAAATGCATTTTAAACCTTGGAAAGTAATATTTTTGTAGTTTTTTATTGTCTTCTCTATTATTGGGACGGAACTATTTTGCTTTTCTCTGTTTTCCAGCCGAAACCTTCAAACAAGCTCTTTATTTTCGTGTATCAATGTTTTAGATTTGAGTTTCCTTGTGAGCACTATGTTTATTCAAAAATTTCATTCGGTTCTGGTTGTCTCTTTTTCAGTCGGGATTGGTTGGCACAATGTAAACCACATCCATAACGTATCTGCCAACCTCCACAAACTATAACGATTTTGGTAATATTATTCATCCTGGGGTAAAGTAACAGTTAAGTTATAGTTAAGAAAATTTTCGTAGTTTTCTCAAAATTCTGGGGCTACAGTTCTTAAATTTTATGTAAATCCCAAAAAGCAATTAGCATACTTCTTTATGAATAGATCCTGTGTCTAGAACTTGCTGATTTTTTTATTTTATTATTTTTATTAATTTATAATCATTTCGCTATGTGGGTCTATAAGTCACCACTTAAGTTTCAAAATTTTGATTGTAGAAAGGTACTCGTCTCACGAATGGGCAATCGATATTCCATCCCCTGAACACAAAAAAAGGCGAAAAGAAAGTTCTCCGTGTTACATTATTGCAATATCAATTAATAAGATATTTCAGCTCATTTTACAATAAAATAAAGAGGCAAGTAATAAGTGATCGTTCTAATCCTCACCATAGGTGCTGGAAGTGGCCATTACTGACACAGTGGCCTGCAACATTACCTAGATGGTTTATGAAAAGTTCAATTTCTATTTAGCATGAACATTGAAACTATTAAATTATGTTACTAAATGTTTCAGAAAAGACACAAAGCATATTTTAATGAATAGAGGTAAAAAAATAAACCCTGATTAATAAATGCTTAATTTTGAAACTACTAAGACTACTGTATTTCCACACATGATGTGTTCTGCAGGACTGAACTGTGATAAACTTGTGTGCATTTATTTATTTATGCAAATAAAACATCGAAAAATAATTCATTTTTACTCTCATTTTATCCCCCCATACTCTCACGGAAGTAGGGTTACAACCACCCTCGTGCTAGTGTCAACTTACTCTACGATCTGCTCCAACCAATCTTACAAGTGGGGTTTGTTGGCACATCTTCACTTGATGGCAATTAACGAGTAAAATTCAACACTCAAACATCCACGAATACAAAAAATAGCAGAAGCGAGCCGAATAAATGTAGTTTAAATAATACCACCAATTTTGACAAAACTCAACCGGAGATTCGAAAATATACTTAAAACAACCAACAGGTGCCAACCAACCGCGGTCTCCCCTATTGTACACCTTTCTATATTGAATGTTACCTTATATTGCATCTAGAGGCCTCCAAGAAGAGACCTCTTAGCCAAGTCAGATTAGATAAATCCTGTCGAAACTCCTGGATTTTTTTACACTTGGAATGATTGTTTGTTGATACCTACTGCATAGCATACTAAAAATCCGGAAGTTGCGAAAGGGGTGAGTAGGGGACGGGGCGGCCGTTTGAAGGTGCTATTTCGACATTTTATGCATGTGTCTTTGGACTACCAATCATACAGAAAAGTATGCGGTGCATTTAAATTATGTTGTACGTGAAAGCATTGAACTTACCACATCATTTTGTCATTCTCTCTTGCAACATCATTTTTGTAGGGCTGAAATTATTATTTTCTATTGTGTCTGTAGATTTAATAACTTATATGTTTTAGTACATTGCAATCATATTGTATTTTTATGTAAAACAGCTAACCAAAAATCATTTTTTCTGTCTATAAAATCAAAGACCAAATACAGTCTGTCAATGATAACTAGGGCCTTTTCATAAACAAAAACAAGAAATTTTCAAGCCTGGAACATTAAAATGATTAATTTTACAACGAAATCTCACAGGAAAGTTTTTGCAGGAAATTTTATCTACTTTAATTTTCTTTAGAACAAGTTTTAATGGGGTTGATAGTTATGAGATATATGCAAAAAGCGTCGAAATATCACCTTCAAACGGCCTTCGGCTCATCCCCATACTTCATGATTTTAGTATGTTATGCAGCAGATACCAACAAGAAATCATGGCAACTTTCAAAACTACGAAAATTTTTCCTTTGATCATAATTTTTTGGTCTAATTTGACTGGGCTATATAGATAACACTAAGTTTTCGGAAGTTTAGAGGTAACTCTAAATAATGACAGTAATCACTCTTTTGAATCGATTTTTGCACGAAGATATTTTTTAAGACATTGAATTTATGGACGAATCCTGCGGAAAAGAGCAGTTTCTCAATTTAATTAATTCCCCTAGTTTTGATATCACAAAAAATATACCATCACATATCATTCAAAGAAAGCAATCGATAAATCATAATTAATAAAACTACTACTAGATATGAAATTAAGCTACACTAACTACGATGAAAAAACAAGCACAAAAAATTAAAATTACGAAAACATATTAAATAATACACTTAGATGTAAATTATTTATTAAAAAATATAAAATTAGTGTTAGACTACTTGCTCCAGGAATCGTAGAACGCGTTTTACAATCCGTCGATACAAACAATATATTTAATTAATTTCTCTAAACGCTTTCATGTCAATTTAGTTGGCGCCTTTCTTAAAAAAAGAAAATTAAACATTTCACGGAAAAGCAATACTTCGGTAACACGTAGGATAACAGCCATGTCAAGGTGTTCGAAAACGAAAATACCTTGGCTTTTTAATCGCATTTACTTAATAATTGATTTTACTTCATACGTTCAGATTAGGATGTTTCGCAAAGACACTTGTCTGCTAAACACAACTCCCTGCCCTGAAGAGAAACTTGTTAATTATTACACTTTATTTCTCTAAATCAAATAACAGAATGATTTAATAAAACAACACAAAACTAAAACAAACAATTTGCCAGTCAAACACATTTCTGCCTCATACCAAAAATGTTTATACAAGGCAGAATTTAAAACAAAAATAAACATGAAAGAATGTAATAAGGAGTAAAATAAGTAATAATAATTCCTATATAGATTGGTCGATAGACAACATCAGGCACATATTTCTTCCTATGAAGTTATGATTCTTCGCTGAACTACAAGCTCGGTTTGCGTTTGCGTGCTCCGCTTCCGATTCCGCTTGCGCGTGTACACTCCCTTCTGGATATGGAGGGGAAGGAGAGCAGTGTCTGGGGAAGTTACCCGTGCTCGCAGGAGCGAGTAAAATCTTTTCTCCTGCTTAACGATTTGTACCATTTAATTTAAAAAGAATCCATTAGTTACCAGTTGAACTGTACAAATCTAAAAGAATAAATCTTTGATCCCGGTGAATAATCTGATAAGTCATTAACACTTAATTTTACAAGACACCAAAAGCTCTTAAATAAAACGAATCAGGGAATAAAGATAATTAAATGAAGGTGGCATTCAAACAAAACTTATTTTTGAGTAGGTTTTGTTTCAATATCATTAATCAGTGACTTATTGCATTAGTTTAAAGTTGTTGTTTTTTTTGCTCTCCTATAAAATTAAGTTTTTTTGACTTACCGGCTTATTCACCGGGGCAAAGAAATATGCCTGTAGCAAGTACTGTACCTCAGTATCTGGGTCAATTACCCTCGTCTCAATTAGGGTTCGGGTCCAAATTCCCAGATCCTTTCAGCGAATGCTGAGATGGCCCTTGATTGGCTTCTGAACATAAATATATAAACCTGTAGCTTCACTACCTGTGCACGTTTTCCCGAGGACAGCAATGAATATAGGTATTCAAATAATCTTTCGCAAATAACTCTCGAAGAGCACTATATATACTGTCACGAAGAGATCGATAAGTGATAATAGTGATAAGCGATAAGTGATAAGCGATAATTTATCAATATTATCTTCTTATCAATTCTTGCCAATGGTTTGCTCAAAACGCTCGTTGCTACCTTTATTCATAATACAACGTAATGTTTATGTGTTGGGGTAGTGGTCTCACAGAATACGTGCACAGATTTACATCCCCCTGTGTAGTACGTTACGCACAAATTTTTAAACTATTTTCGACGCTAAATAACTGTTCACTCAAATTCTTCCTTTTACTGTAGGGTATCCATCACTATCACCATCATCACTATAATTTATTCTTTTTTTTAACCTATGGTTAAAATTTAAATGGCGTATGAAAACTAAGCTTCTGAATTTTAGAGTTCTACATCATTATTCCCCATTCCTAGAGACACGACTTTTTGATGAACCACTAAAATCCAAGCATTGTTAAAATTTAGTGAAAAAATTCTATTCTTGATTTTAAATATATTTCTTTATCTGGAGTATACGTTAACGCTAGCTATTAATCGTGAAATTTGTCTCAACGCTAGTTATAACTTAACGTGCCAAATTAGCACATATTTACGATATTCTGCGAAATGTGGCTCACAGTATCAATTGACGTGACAGCAGTACCTCTGACCGGGAGGCCCTAGGGTTTGAATCCTGATGGGGGCAGGATTTTCAACACTAGCTACTGAGCTACGTCGAATTTCGTTGCTGCCTGGAGGCGAATTCTAGCGGCCGGCTGCTCTGATCGCTAATTTTCCGTTGTTTCTCCGATTAACACAAGGCGAATGCCGGAGGAGTACACTAACAAAGGGACGCCGAGCATTCTTTCCTTCCCCGTCCTTGTCCTATCCTCACCCCCTACTTACACACACACACACACGCGCGCTACGCTACCATATATGCTGACAGACCCATCAAGAGCATAGTGCTTATCCCGGCTGAGGCAGTATGGGTGATACTTGGGTGGGAAAAGTCCAATAACCGATGTGCAGCAACTGTCAGATGCTGGTTGCCGCAAGCTAATCGTTAAAATATTGCAGATGTTTTAATTTTCGTTTAGAACGCTGAGATCTTTCTTTGTTGGATGTTTTCTTCTACCTATAATAATTTTAAAACATTCTGTTTTGTGCGTGTACACTTACGCACATACACACCCAATCTTTGAAACATTTGAACGATACGTTGCGATCATCAAGTAAATATACACCAAATGCGTCTCCATTGGGGGTGGAAGGTAGAGAGTCGTGTTCTGCATTACGCTCGCCGCCCCAGTTCCCAGCTCCTCCCGCAGAATCCTTTCCACCGCCACCTCGCGCTTCCCCCAGCCACCACCCCGGCCTCGCTGATTGGGCGCTTATCACAGCGCCCTGGGGTTCACGGCGGCTCCGCACAGACAATGCGCTATTAGCACGCTTCAGCGGCCGTTTACACTGCGCCGCTACAAGGCCCCGCCCCCGCCTCCGTGGATACCCGCTCGCAGCGCGCCGAGCAGCGTTTGGTCGCCTGCGGCCGATGGAGACCTCGAGAAGCCGCCGGCGCGCCCCTTTCCGCCGACTCCTACCCTTCCCCTTCCCCCTCCGCCCACAAGACACGATCGCCCCAGGTGCACTGCCCTCTGGCCTGCCCCGGTTCCCCTCGCCCCCTCATCGACCCCGTCCTCCTACCGGCTCAGCCTCCGCCCCGACCAGGCTCTCGACTCCCCTCACCCTCCGACGACTCACGATGGTGAAGTGTCCCGTTTTCGCTATCCCGTGGTATCGACCTCGCCCCCCGTCCTAACCTCCCTCCATCGTACTCGCCCCCGTCCTCGCCATTTCCCGTCCTCACCCCTCCCCCCCCGCCCCCGTCCCGCCGCTCCCCTGTCCTGCCCTCCCCTCCTCACCCTCCCTCCATCATCGCCCCACCCTCTGTCCTCGTAACCGTCCTCTTCGCCCGCCTTTCTCGTCCCCGTTTTCGCAGCGCTGGACCCTCACCGCGCTCTCCCATGCCTCGCCAAGCCCCTCGTCCCAGCACACCCCACCGTGTTCTTCCCCTCTCCTCGCTCTCCCCGTCCTCACTGCCCCGCTTCGCCACACCCTGCCACTCATCGCTGCTCCCCGCGCAACGTCATGTCATGTCTCGCCGCGCCACGTCGCTCCACGCCGCCCCAGGCCACACCGCGCCATGGCCCCCTCCCTCCACGACGCCGCAGGGACGCTCGTCAGATGCACTGCCACTTCCGGCAGTATAATATACCCTTCGGCTGGCCTACAAGGGCACATGACATAAGCCGAACGGTAAATCATGGTATGACCTTGTTGACAGATTATACTCTTGATGTAATATTGAAGTACACATTTTAGAATATCTACATTTACTACGAACTAAAAAGACATGTAGTGCTGCCGTGAAAAAACGGCGAGTTTGTGTCATTAAAATACATAGAACGGGTCCCTGATAAACAAAAAATAGATATTTATTGCCCCAATATGTAGTAAATTACTTACTCTAATACATTAGGCTGTCAGAATTAAAGCTCTCTCGTTCCCTAGTATCGAAAAATTTGGTTTAGGCAAAACGTCCTCGCGTTCGCCTCTCAGTATCTATGTGATAACACTAGCACAAACAAACATTCACAAGATTTTCTCCAAATCTGATATTTCGTATTTGATTTGGCTAATGACAAAACCCCTTGAATTTCAAACTGTTATTTTGATTTCAGGGTATACTTTATATGATGCTTCAAAGACATTTTGAAAATTTCCTCAAAAATGTCTCCAAATACTACAGTCGTATGAACGGCGCGGACCCGTCTTTGGATAAAATCTCTGAATTTTCTAAAATTGCAAAAGTTTACATTTTTCGGAGTCTTTACCTGCAACTACAATATTGAATATTATGAATATGTTGTTCAAACACATCTTAAAATAAGAATACACAATTTTACGAAAATGTGAGTAGTTTCCTGTAATTTTGGATCAAATATGCCAATTTGTAAAAAATAATTTTCTCAAACACGACTCCGAAGTTTTCCCTTTATTTTGTCCTCGAAAAAGCTTATGCTGGTCTCATATTTCGTGAATTTGCTGTATTATTTAAAATTGCAAAAAAATTACATTGCAACAATACAATTTTGATGATACAGATTTTTCTTAAAGAAAATCTGATCTAAGAAAGTAGATCTGTAACTAAGGCCAAGTATATATTTTTTGAGAAAATGAGTAGTTTGCAAGAAAATGTGTGCTGTTGTAACACGGCTAATCGTTCTTCAGGGGGCGGATAAGTACAAAATTGGTAAATTGGAGTAGGAAATTCGAGATATTACTGCAGTTTGAATTGAAACTGGAAAGTAACCATTGTTTTTACTTTTTTGCCTTACGAAATTATTCGTAAGATGAGAAAGTTATGTAATCGTGAGCCGGAAAAAGGCGAATATTCACAAAAAAACAACTCTTATTTGCTTTCTCCTATTCGGACGTATATTCCGAGTAATATACGTAGTATAGAGACCGGCAGCAGTAGCTCAGTGCATCAAGTGATGTCACTGCAGCGCCTCTGACCGGGAGGTCCTAGGTTCGAGTGCTGACGGCGGCAGGATTTTCGACACTAGCTTTTCAGCTAGGTCGAATTCAGTCGCTGCCTGGAGGAGAATTCTAGCGGCCGGCTGCCCTGATCGGTAGTTTTCCGTGTTTTTTCCGATCAACATCAGGCGAATGCCGGAGCAATACAAACGGGCCACGGACCGCGCGCGATCTGTCCTTCCGCTTCCTTGTCTTATCCTCTACCCTTACACACATTTACACTAACATGCACTAAACTACCACATATTCCGGGAGAGCGGTCGGGAACTTAGAGCTTGGCCCGGCTGGGGCGGTGCCCCGCTGGTGGGAGAGGCCTGGTTAGGGGGAAACCCCACTAGCCGACCGTATGTCGGCGCCGGGTCTCGCCATCCAGCGGGGGATGATCACCGCCATCTCCCGGGGAAAAACATGCACTATACTAACGGGACTAATGACCAAAGCAGTTGACGTGCCCGGAAACACGAAAAAATCAATCAATCAATCAATAAACAACACAGTAGAGCGCTTCTCTAGGCGCGGTCATGGTGTTTTCATCGACTAAATAACGGCCACCGTGTTCGGGCCCGCAAGCTACACTAGTAGGGGGTTAGAATGTACACACCGAAAATACTGATCTATGGACTATTTCGGTGATAGAGTGAAGGAACCATAACAAGTGCCATGATGGAAGCGGGTGAAGGTTTGCCTTTTTCAGCCGGGGAAAGGAAGATTTGAAGAATCCAGAACGATAATTGGAGTTACAGCACAACCATCTAAGAAGTGGTTTGTCGAATCCTCGAATGAGGAAAGTGATACCAATACAGGGAATACCGAATTTCAAATGCGCACGTTGACATACATCGTTGTTGAGAGAGAGCGCTGTGTGTGTTGCAGGGGCGCGGTGGTTTGCGTGTGCGTCGCCGCCGCTGGAGGGCCAGGGCCCGCTGCTGGAGGTGGAGCCCGCGCCGGGGCGCTCCCCGCCGGGCCGGCCGACGTGCACCGCGCCGTCTACCGCTGCCAGGCCGCCAACGCGCTCGGCCGCAGCGCCACGCGCCGGTGAGTGCTCTTGTGTTGCGACGTTTCAGAGAAACGGTTTTAACTTGCAAATAGATAGGGGCGGATGTTGATGACCTAAAACATCACCAAAAACGATCCATAAATTGCTCTTAGAATGTTTTTATAACGCCCTAAAAGAAAAAAAAACAAAAAAAATTAATCAAAACCTGTTCCAATGAACAATTCAAGCTGTTGGGATTGTTACTGATGTAATCGGTACTTCTTTGGTTCGTTCAAGTGAACTCAGCTTGCAAACTGGGTCTGAACTGTTTTTATCAAGAAATCTGTCTTTAGCTATCACGAAATCGGCCGATACGATATGGGCGCTGATTGGTGTCACAAGAACCTGAAATTACATACAACGGCTGACTTTACAATTTCTGAGCGAAGAAATATAACATACTCTCAGGACTTTTGTCGAGAATATTTTTTGTCGTAAATATTATTTGAAACAAGTACCATTAAAATTATATTAAAATGTATGAAATCAGCAGAATACTTTTTTTAAATGACAAGAAATGTAAAAATGAAAAAAATGACATGGTAGAAATGAACGAAAAATGCAGAAAAGTTTGTCATTTCCTTTTCTCATAACATAACATTACTGTCTACAACTGAAAGACACTGTTCTAAAGTGAATAGTAAAATATTACATTTCATTAAAATCCGTCCCCTTCTAATAGATAATACCACCTACAGTACTGGCAGCGTATAAGCGACTCTGACAGCTGTTGCCCAATATTACTACGCGCATGGCACCACCCACATGATAGATAAATGTAATATTAAAACATTTACACCTAAAGACAGGCGATGACACGCCTTGATATCATGTTCATAATCTTCGCCACCGGGAGCGGTAGCTCAGCCCATCAACTGATGTCACTGCAGCGCCTCTGACCGGGAGGTCCTAGGTTCGAGTCCTGACGGTGTCAGGATTTTCGGCACTAGCTTTTCAGCTAGGTCGAATCCAGTCGCTGTCTGGAGGAGAATTCTTGCGGCCGGCTGCTCTGATCGGGAGTTTTAGGTGGTTTCTCCAATCAACACCAGGCGAATGCCGGAGCAGTACCCTACCAATCGGGCCACGGACCGCGCGCGATCTGTCCTTCCTCATCCTTGTCCTATCCTCTCCCCTTACACACACACACACTCTGACACTAACATGCACTACACTACCACATATTCCGGGAGGCCGGTCGGGAGCTTAGAGTTTGTCCCGGCTGGGGCGGTGCCCCGCTGGTGGGAGAGTCCTGGTTAGGGGGAAACTCCACTAGCCGACGTTTGGTCGACGCCGGATTTCGCCATCCAGCAGGGAAAGATCACCGCGAATATCCCGAGAAGAAACATGCACCACACTAACGGGACTAATGATCAAAGCAGTTGACGTGCCCGGAAACGCGAAAAAATCAAATCAATCTTCGCCACAGCCGAACCTTATTGCCTCCCAAACCGCTTTGAAAACTTTGATCCGTCAGCTCCAGATCTCTTCGTTATATATTTCTTTTTTCGGGCCTATCTGCAGTATAGTCGCAACTCTACGTATGACATTGTAGAGAGGTGATAAAAGTCCCGCCGTTCACCTTTTCTGCCTCAAAATAATTGCGTAAACCAGGCATATCAAGGTCGCGGCCAAGGTAACAAGCTTACTTAACCTCGCGGGCACTGCGTCTATAGAAATTGGCGCGAGATTTAAAAGTGAGGGTCGTACAAATACCCCCGGAGTGGCGGTACGTTACTGGATACATGGCCCACGACAGTCTTTGGGAGAAGTTACTTGGCAGTTTTTGTCACACGTTTAGCGATATTAATTACCGTTTTCTCTTTAAGAGAAAGAAATGATCTATTAAAATGAAATAATATATCAGTCCGATTTCAAATAATCAACTAAGAATAAAATTGAAAAAATTTGAATCAAAAGAATCTTGATTTTGTAATGCTGTTTATTTAAGAGTGATATAAAATCATGAACTATCTACATTTAGTTTAGAATGTTTAACGGACAAATATTCTTGTCTGTTAAAAGCGCTGTCCGTCCATAAAATAGAGACTTACTAATTTATTTCGCATTATTGCTAATACAATAAATAACTGAATTATGTAATAACACAACACAAAACGAAAACAAGGAAAGAATTCGCCATTCAATCATATTCCTGACACTTAGCAATGATGTTATATAAAGGATAATTTCGTAAGGAAATAAATATGGAATAGTAGTAAGTAGTGAAGAATATAAACATAATACAATTCTCGATTAATTCATAGGGAAAATGTGGCAAACATATTTTCGTATGAAGCCCCTATTCGTCGCCTCGCGCCACTTCAGCTTGCGCGTGTACACCCCTTTCTGGATTTTAAGGGGAAATGAGTGTGGAGTCCGAGGAAGTTGTCTATGCCCGTACGAGCGCGGAGCTCGACAGGTAAAGCTCAACTAAAATTCCTTATCAACTCGAAAAGCCGGCTAACCCTAACAAATGCCATTACAATTTATAAAGCAATAGTCAGACCATTAATGCTCTACGCATGTCCCATCTGGACCAATTCATCTATTTCTAACATTAATAAACTTCAAATTGTACAAAATAGATTCCTCAGATTAGCATCACACGCGCCATGGTTCATCTCTAACGCCCAACTTCATAAAGAACTGAATATATCTCCGATCATCAAACATATTGCCCATCATTTCAATAATTTTTACTCCAACCTAAATACAACACACCGTGCCGTCCACTACAACCTGGTCACTATAAATGACTTCCCTACTAGAATTATGATTAGATTCCCTTCCGAAGCGTTCTTGAATTTTTTTTCTACTAATTGTTCACAGTAGGCGCACTTGTAGTTCCCTACACCTCTAGTAAGGTAGTTTAGTTTTAAGTTTTTAGTGTTAAGCTTAGTATAAGTTACAATGTAAGCCAGCAAATGCACATGAGATAGTAATTGAGTACTGATCTGTGTAATTTCCAATCACTCAATAAATTAATTTAAAAAAAACCTCCCCAGGCGGGCACGTAGCTTGTGTGGGGCGCGGTTTTACGTGCCTAGCGTAAACAATACACAAATTTGCGAGCCTTGCTCTTTAACTTCACTCCACGTCTGCGCGATGTGTGGATCGTAGAAATCATGAAACTTACAGCCTCGGACCAGTGCTCTGAAGTCATACACCGACTGGCCTGGCACGCATCGGCTGAAGCAAATGTAATTCACACTGGTACTGCTCATGGCACGGGGGACTTTATCTGAGTCAGAGGAGTGGCAGCGCTCAACCTTGTCTTAGAACGTAAACAATTCCTCGCAAGCTGATTGCTTCAGAGAAGGTCACATGACTTACCACAGCACGTGGCGGGAGAACGGTCAGGAGTCGTTTTACACTGCCAGTACTGTAAATTTAAAAAAATAGGAATGTGCGCTTTTAAAACGAGATGACATGTTATGTAAACAAGCTTGAGGTACTGAACCGTATTTAATATATGCAGACTGCAGCAGACTTAATATTTGTAGTGTATTCAATATTCGAATATAAACGTCACCATCCATGGCAATTTGTTTCTCGTTATAAACAATTGGTCTCCAAAGAAATAATTTGAGAAAATGGCCTTGTCTTTTAATAAATCACAACTACAACTACTATATTCAAACTACAAATAGAAAAGCAATAGAACGTTTTTATCCATACTTTATCAGAGAAAGAGATATGTACAATAAAAATTGCATCTATAGCAACTACGAAAAGGACGTCATCTTTGCTACAATTAATTTATTTTATTTCCAAATTTTGTCATTATCACATTTCTACAATAATATAACGATTGAAATTGAATATAGTTTTATAGTGAGGAAACTTAAAATTACCACAGTGCAACATTGGATAATACTTGTACATGGTCACTCCATATGTTCTTTGTTTCCTATATCGCATTTACCTGTTTTTATATAATACTAGTAAGTAGTACTCGATGTACTTGTAGAATGTGTTTACGTAAAGAGTTTCTGAGAACTGTCAAAACATTACACCGAAATATGTGCACTTAACTTAAAATAAAAGCACTGAATTAGAAGAGAGTGACTGACGAAATTGCAACGGAATACATTATTACTTTCCATTCCCTCACTTAAATAATTCCTACAAATTCCACGATTTAATCTTCATTTTAAATAGAAACAGTCGAGCCCGAACAGTCGAGGCGACAACGTCGCTTCTACCCCTCTCTATCTCGGCAAATTTGCGCTGTAGTTATCAGAAGCTATTGGAGGGTAATACTGACTTTTAGTTATTTGAGTTAAGTATATTGAATGGAAATAACAGTCATTAAGTTTATATATCATCAACTAATTTAGTGCTAGAAAACCTTCAGCCCAATACTCAAGATATGTACAGAAATGCAGTGTTCTACGGAAATTGGAAATAACAGTGTTGCCTAATAACCTTCACAACAGTGGGTTCCTGCCATAAATGTGTAGAAACAACTGCAAACGTACAAATGACCTCACCAGAAGGGCAGAAAGTAACTAAGAAAAATGCAGACGTAAAGAAAATGTTTCACCAAATACACCGCAAACAATCAAAGCAAATGAAATAAACAAGCGATAAATTTGAACCATTAGCAAATGTTCAAAATTTAGATGTAATTGCCAGATATCCTGCTTCTTAAAACTACCTCCAATATTTATTTATAGCCGACGTCAACAATGGGCCAGCGATGAAAAGTTAAAAAAAAAGAAAAATAGTAAAAATGACATTAGTTACAAAGTGTACAATGAAAATAAAATTTCTGCATCTATTGAATGTTACCAAACGTTTGTATTTCATCTTAGCGAAAAGAAAGCCATGTTCCGTATTTACAAATAAACCAAGAGGGCGCTTTTAGTGTGTATTTCCGGTGGATGAAGGGAAGACTTGAATGACATATGTAAAATTTGCCTCTCATCCTTCAGCAAATCCAAAGTACCTACAAACGGAACTAGAAAAACTGGGTCACAAACTGATAAACATTCATATCAACGAGTGACAAAGGAGCCAACATGTCGTCTATTATTTCTTGATCTAGAAATAAAACCAAAAAATGAAGATATTTATAAAGGAGCGGTTTTAATGAATGCCTAAATTAAATTCGAGACACTGCAAAAGAAAAAAAAATGTAAATTTTCATGGATGCCAGCGGTACTGCATCAATCGCAGATACCACAGCCGTAGTCGTGATCACCAAACAGAAACAAAAAATAAACAGACCCCAGCCAAATGTGCTCTCAGTGATGATGCCCAATTTACCAAGTATAAAGACTCTATATACAGAGAGGTAGATAGAAGTACTTACAAAATCAACTATTGTCAGACCAATGCTGCAAATTCCAGTTCGAGAGTTAATTGCAACCCATCCCCAGAGGATATATTTTGAACATACCTCCATAAGGCAACCCCCTACTCTCGCACTCCAGTAACCTCCAACCTAAACACCTTTCGCACAGGTTTCGAAGAGACTGCGGATCAGAGACACATTATATAGGAATCGTTTTATAAATTTGCAAGCATTCTCAAGCAAGAAGCGAAACAGAGTTCAGTTCTCAACATACAATTGTTATTCACAAAATCATGTTACAATGCGTATTACAATAGAACTTTGGAGTGCAAACGCCATCATACAACATCGCTCAAAAGATAGACATAGATGAAACATACCTATCCATTCCACGCTACTTGATTAACAATACTGAATACCCTAATGGGACTGGTAATGGAGAATCCTCTATAATTATGCGTAACAGTATAAAACATGAACTACAAAAAGGCAATCACGATTTCTACGTTCTATCGGCATTTACCTTAACAATGTATTCGGCTCGATTATCATAACGGCTGTTTATTGCCCACATAAACAAATAAACTGAAATTTGAATCTTGTATTGTAACAAGTATTGTATTGCAGCCTCCGGGTCAATGACCCCCATCTCGATCAGGTTTTTCGTCCAGTTTCCCTGATCCATTGAGCAAATGCTGAGATGGCCCCTTGTTTTACTTCTGGACATAAATGTAACTTCATTTTCTGTGCACGTCTTCTAGAATTCAGTGGGAAATATAATTATTCAAATTGTCGTTTCCATGTTGTCGCGGCAGGAAGTATTATTCCGAAGGACAACATGGATAACAGCCAAAATTTATTGCCTTTTTATCCTTGAAAATAGATTTTATTACATGGGAGCTTTTTTTCTTCAAAATTTAAGTAGTATTAGTGTAGGGATCACAGAATTTTGAAAATGTGCACACAATTCATTTTTCCCCATAGCACGTCATACGCAGTTTTAACTTTTTTGACGTAAAATAAATAAAAATAAAAAAAATAAATATTTCTTCTCATCATTGAATTCAATGTTTACCGTCAGTGGAGAACACAACGTGTAGCATGTGCACTGGGGAGACCGACTAGACTCCCAAAAATGACATCAACTTTAGAAACCTATTTAACGCAATATTTTTACTGATGTATCTATTTGAGGACAGACGAAATTTTCTGACCTCCTGCATTTCTTCATTACAAAGGGAATCTCCACATATAATATTCCAATAGAATCAAACTACGATTTACTTTCGGATCAAAACCTTGTAATTTTAACCATCAGCTCCAGAGTTCTGCCACGCCCTACACCATCAAAACGGTATAAAAAGCATACAGTCTGGAATAACATTAGTGAAATAATGGACTGTAAACTTTTAGAAAATGCTCTTGAGAAACACACGACATATATAAAGGAATCGAACGTCTAACAAGATGCTCCCAACGTGCAGAATACAAGACAACGGCATCTCTGGCCGGCATTGGACAATATTCATATCCTTTAAGTGTATTTAATGGAGTCTGGATGCGCATTAGACATCACCAAGATAGAATTAATTCTGATAGAACGTCTCGTCTCCTAAAATAATCTCTACAACCAAAAAATGACACACTCGACAATATATTCGATCATTACCAGCAACAGTTAACTATTCAATATGCAAAGTAAGCAAAAAATACAAACGCTCACTCATGCAATTTCCGCCTTCCCGGAATACAAATGTTAAGGACAAGAAATCCAATGAAAAAAAGCGAACGTTTCGCAAAACTCTTGGCTGTTATGATGAACTTGAGTCTTTGTCTTGAGACACAAAATACTCAAAAAACAAAAGAATGCAATATTTAAAGCTTCCTAGCAACTCTCATCTCTAATCAAAACTTTTTTTCAGTCAAATATAAAAATCGATTAAAAATTGCTAATAAAAGCTATGGCTGTGATCTTACTACAGATAAATTCTTTTAAAGAACTAGAATAAAAGGGATTTGCCTTCATTGCCTCTCTCTTCAACACATCCTTCGATGTAGCCATTTCCCTAGCCAATGTAAGGAAGGTCAAATTGTTGCCATGTTGAAAACTGAGAAATAGCCTAATGGCATCACATTTCACCACTGAACAAGCACCCAGACTTCTTAAAGGTCTTTGAAAATGTCCTGCTACACCGACTTCAGCCTCTTCTAAAGGAAGCTACACAAGACCACCAATTCGAATTCAGAGTAAATCATTCAACTCACAAATAATTCATCAAGCCGTTGACATCATTTGTAAAGCATTTGAGTCAATACATTATTGTTCAGCTGTTTTTCTAGACGTACAGCAATCATTTGACAAAGTATGACACAATAGACTTCTGTAGAAAATGAAATCCATTTTACCACATGAGTATTATCTTCCGCTGAAATCAAACCTCTCTGAGTGGTATTTTTATGTTACAAACCTCATTTTATTCTTGAAATCTGATGTCCCCCAAGGAAGGGGTCTTGCTCCTATTCTGCATTTAATATACAGAATGGTTCAGTCCTCGTTGCTAATACGCCAAAACCTTATTCCATATGTAGTGTACAAATTGAATTTCGAAAATTGGATCCTCTTCGTCGTTTGGTTTTGTAAATAATTAAAGTTAATCTTTGGACTATGCGCTAGTGCTCGTGTAACATGGGCTACAGCAAGAGAGCGAGCGGCTTCACCTCGCGATAGAACCCGCCACTTCTCTGGAAAATTCAGTTGCTAATACTATCCGCGAAGCCCTGGCAGCGAGCACAAGTCAAATAGCGCGCGAGGGGAACGCCCCTATGGCCCCTCGTTTGGTTTTTTTTTCGTGTTTCCGGGCGCGTGAACTGCTTTGGTCATTAGTCCAGTTAGTGTAGTGCATGTTTTTTTCTCGGGAGATGGCGGTGATCTTCCCCGTCCCGGTAGTGTAGTGCATGTTAGTGTAAGTGTGTGTGTAAGGGGGAGAGGATACGACAAGGAAGAGGAAGGAAAGATCGCGCGTGGTCCGTGGCCAGTTTGTCAAGGTACTGCTCCGGCATTCGCCTGATGTTGAGCGGAGAAACCACGGAAAACTACCGATCAGAGCAGCGGGCCGCTAGAATTCTCCTCCAGGCAGCGACTGAATTCAACCTAGCTGAAAAGCTAGTGTCGAAAATCCTGCCCGTCGGGACTCGAACCTAGGACCTCCCGGTCAGAGGCGCTGTAGTGGCATCAGTTGATGCACTGAGCTACCGCTCCCGGTACGGCCCCTCATCTGGCGAACAATTCATACGGAGAGATTATGGCGGGTGCAGCATTTGCGCTGTAGAGACTTACAAGGTCGTTTTCAATTCTCTAGGCATTTCCTGCCCGAATGCCATGAAGACCAAGAATTTCATTCTTTGGTCATGTGAGGCGTGTTTTACTATTCATGCGAGGGCCGAGGAAAATCCGCATGTTGCACGTAGCGCATGTCACAAATGCGATTTTCTGTGAATGTGTTGGTTGGAATTGCGGATATTTATCATTGGTCCTCACTTCTTACCCGAGCGTTCAGTACCTGTATTTTATAACTCAGGAACTCCCAAGACTTTTGGAGCTGTGGGTTAATGAAGGACCACGTTTATGCTTCCGACCAATGACACAAAAATTCAAAGTTTTGAATAAGGTTTTCACTGTTTCCATTTGCACTCATGAATAACATAAGGTACTCCATCATCGGGTTCTGTATGAGAAACGAGGACTGAATCACCGTGTATACCAGTGACCTTCCAAACTAAAATTTCACCACTGCGGCAATGCACGGCAAGACACATGAAGGCGCAAACCAGGAATGACTAAATCTACCAATATATTTAGACCTACTGAGTGGTGGTAACGACGGGGGCACATACAAGAAAATGCCTCAAAATCGGAACACAATACCTTCACGCTTTGCAAGAAACATTGCTCTAATAGGAAACTAAGTGATGTGATTCAACAAGTAACGTTTCTTAAAAATTTGGGATTTCATCTCGACCAACGTCTAACGTGGAGACATCGGATTATAACAAAGAAAGAAGCAAAATTAAAACTTCATCACACTGCATGGCATGGTTAATCCATCGCCGTTCACTTTTGCCTCTGCAAAACGAAGTACGCCTCTGCGTGACAATCCGATCAGTACAGAGCTGACATCAACTATGGTGTTGTGCAAGCAAACCCAATATCGAGATTGCTCACTGATTTGATTCCACATATCATTGTCAAATAAGCAATGCACCTTTGTATGTATCTGACAACATTGTACACGAAGATCTAATTCTCACCACATTCGAAGAAATATTACAAAGCAGCACCACCACCAAGCGCCCCTGAACAAACACCCGAACATCCTAACCATCAATTTTCTGGACAAGTGAAAATCTTGAACGACTAAAGAAACTATCCTAAACGTTCTTTTCCGATCCCAGTCATTTTGTAAGATATCCTTTGTACAAAGTTTAATGGCCTTATTTTTCATCAAAAGTGCCGAATGTTTAAATTTAAAAAAGACATTGTTAGGGAGCAGCAAATAAAACAAAAAAAATGAGTTTTGGGTCATACGACTCTACAATAATAAATATGTTTTTTCAAGTTCTCAGTAGGTTTTAGGATTATTTGTCGTGCGAAAATGTAATAAAATGTAGCTGAAAAGTGTAAAATTTAACAAGTTCTCTCGTTTTTATAAACGAGAGAAATATTCTCAAAACGAAGTAGCCATATATTTTTACTTTCAATAAAACGTCATATATCGATATAAAAATGTTTGTGCTAGAGCTAAAAATTACTTACATGCAGGTGAATCTGAACGACGTGAAAATGTTACAACCTAAAAATATCTTATTAACTCTCAAGCCGACATTTGTTTCTTTGTTATCCTTTCGTATTGTTTCGTTCTCGATCATAGCAAGTCGCACTTTACCCTCTCTTCCCATTGTTAATTTAAGCTTCATTCATTCTAATGTCGATACCTCTCCCACCCGATTCCTTCTCTGTCCGCAGCCACGACCCCTATTAAGCGAAATCAAAGCTTTCCACCAGTGCTGTGTTCCGTGCTTATCCTGCCCCCGGCTGGCCGCTCTAAGCTGTAAACTCGTTACAAAACGTTCTCCGGCGTTCTTAAGTAAAAGAATATCCAATTAAGGGAAATGAGCTTGCGGTCTTTCGGAGAGCACAGAAAGCTCGGCGACACAGTGCTAGGACGCAGTGCCCGTCGGTACTAATTAATACGGTTGAAGAGCACAACGCAGGAAGACTAAAACCTCGAGGCGGCATGAATAAATGGCCGCGTCTCTGTGGTTAAACAGACTCGCCTTTTAATTCGTTATCAGATGGTTTACTTTCTTCGAATATTAGCAGTTAACGCGCAAAATTGTCAAATTTGTACCAAGCCAACCGTAGAAATTTTCGGAGTCACTATCTTACGCATTCTTTACTGAAAGTAGGAACTCTTTTAGTTTCAAAAATTGTGGAGAGATTTTTAAGAAAATACACGTTAAAATCATTCTTTATCTTCGATATTTTCATAACATTTCATTTCTGTTTCCCAACTTGCAGTGGATATTTTGTGTTAAGAAATGTAATAATGAAATGTCCGTCTAATAACCTTCAAAAATGACCTTGAAATAATTTGCATTTCCCATCGACACATAAATTAAGTTTGTAGTGGTATCTGAAACTGCAAGACTTCACAACCTAATAGTCTTACAATCAGATGAAAGCATTCTATCATATTGTTCTCTTTTTCTTGCAGATACATAAAAATCAAGTTTTTATGAAGATAGAAGAAACCAATTTGGATCGAATGTTAAATTGTACGGCTGAGACACATCGTCTCTACATTAGAGAACTGTTAATTGATTTGTGAGAAATCGGTGAATCTGCAATAATTTTGTGAAGTGACACTAACGGACTGATATAGACTCGTAAAGGAGAATAAATGTTGATAAAAAATACAAATTTTTGAATATATGGTGTAGTGATAAAATTAAATATAAATAAATTTCTACTTTAATTAGAGGTTTTTCTATGTTGTCTACACGCATTTTTAGTACAATACATAGTGAGTCAAAAATCAGGGAAAATGCTCCATACCAAATATTTTCTTTCTGTGCCGTGAACATGACGTTATTTTCCCCATAAACTGTCGAAATAATTGCATTTACAGAATCAGTATAAATAATACGTATCTTTCTAGAGTTCTTCATTTCTAATGAATCCAGAGCTCAGGATCAAGACGCACGAACCTGCAAGATTGTCTCGTGCGACGGAGTTATCTTTAAAGGAAATAGAAACATTTTTTTAAAAAAAAATTTGACGCGAGGTTAAAATGACACTCACGACGTGAAAGGAAAATTTCCTATCTTCATTACAAATAATTGTTGGCGCTCCAGCATATGCCACTGGAAGCAATTTCGTATGCATATTCTACTTTCAATCTCAGTTCCACGACTTCTGATACGTCTTCCGCATCAAAAATATAAAAATCGTTTTACGGCGCCATAAAAATCAAGAGAATTGAAGTCTAGTGATCTAGGATGTGGAGTGTTTACTTTTTGCTGAGAGAGGTCATTGCCTGTATACGGGCTCTGCACGAAATTACCGGAGTGCTCGAAGCAGTAAGAGCGGCAAGAAAGTGACTTAACTGAACATAGGAACGAATGGCATTTCTGTCGCTTGTCATTGATCGGCGCGCCGTCTCCGCTCACTAAGGTCACGCTAACAATTTTATCGCCGTTTTCTTTCGGTAGTATTCCAGCATAACGATGCACGTTCAAATTATTCTTAAGCCTTCCTGTACAATATGACATTTTTTTAAAAATAATACGAGAAAATGCAAAAATTGACATCTGAATTGATACATGATTGATTGACATTTCAGGGCACGTAAACTGCTATGGTCATTATTCCATTTATTTTAGGGAGTAATTTGTTCCGGAAGATGGCGGGATTCCGCTCGGTCGATGGGGAGATTTTGCGCCAACCCACAGGTCGGCTTACGGGAATTCCAACTCTAAGCATCTCCAGCAGGGCAAACGTTCTCAGCTCCGGACCGGTATTCGGACGTGCGGTAGTGTAGTACGCGTAAGTGTGTGAGTGTATGTGTGTGTGTGTGTGTATGTGCGTGCGTGCGTGCGTGTATGGAGAGGATAGGTTAAAAAAGAAGGACCAGGAAGCTGGTCTCAGTGCATCAACTCATGACACTGCAGTGACCGGGAAGTCCTAGGTTCTAGTTTCGACGGCGGTAGGATTTTCAACACTATCTTGTCAGCTAGGTCGAGTTCATTCGCTGTCAGGGGGAGAATTCTACAGGCCGACTTCTCTGATCGGTAGTTTTCCGTGGATTCTCTCAGTATCAGCGGCTGATTTCGACATAGGTAGTACTTAGCTAATGTCGAACATCGTCGCTGTCGGAACCTTAGGAGTGTCCGGTCCCTGTAGTTGCAGAAACAGCGCCAAGGTGGTTCTGAGAAACACACAGCCGATTTTTACAGCTGAAATAAGTACACTTTTTTTAATGTCAAAAGGTTTCTAATATGCCACTATCTCTGGATGTTCTAATTGTCTTAGACTGTATAAACGTTTACTTACAATCAACGTAAAAAATCGTTAAAGGAAATATGTGTTTTGGATTTGTCGCACTACACAAAACGCTGCATTTTCATGCGCAAACATTTTCTCCTGATTTTTGTTCTCAATTTGAATTTCTATTTAACATACATTGTGATTTTCAGAAAACCTTTTTGAATGTGGATAAATTTGTTAATCAAATGGCGGAGTACAAGAATGAATATTTATCATTTATTTGAGTGGTTAACGATCTTCTAAAATCGAAACACCGCTGAGATGTATCAGCTTCAACCCTTCCGAAATATTTTCCTTCAGTTTCTTGAGCTTTGTTTATAATAGAAAAAGGGTTTTAGTGAGTTAAATGCAAGGGAAAATAAAGTATTTTTTTGCAATATTTATCAATCGTAACTTAGTGAATGAAGCTGAAAATTGTATTTTAGATGAATAAAAAATCGCCATAGAATTAAAGAGTTGTTTTCACTGGTTTTCGTACTGCAATATCGCTGTGACCCACGACGTAAACCACATAAAAATGTATCGATATCTCGACTGGAATAAAGTTTGCAGCTTCAGTATACATTGCGTGGCCGCTCCGGCAGGTCAGTGGCGGCAGTCAACCGCTTGTCAGCAGTGCTTCGCAAGGACGTGCCTCGCTTGGTGCCGTAGGGGACGAAATTAAGTTCCTGTTTTAAACGACGCCTGGAAGTGCTATGAGGCGAAATGAAAGGTAAGTTTCTCTTACGATAGAAATCTTTTTTATAAGCATTCTATGTAGTCTGCATGGAGTTCGCTCTTGTGGTAACAGCGCGTTGAGTGATAATTTCTAAAAGCGTTCTAGGTCGTATTAAACTTCACATCAACGAAAACAGTAATTTATTGTATTTCAGGAGAAACATATCAAAATATAGTAACTCCTAGTTCAATTATAAATTCTGAAGTGGCCATGTCTCTGTAATATAAATTCAGATTATTTTCTTCATTTCTTAAATGAATTTAGTTTCATTTGAAACGGAATTTATGTGCTGTACGTTCAGAAAATTTAAAAATTGAGTATTCGCTTCTAACA
Organism: Teleogryllus oceanicus; assembly: GCA_964035755.1. NCBI lineage: Eukaryota > Metazoa > Arthropoda > Insecta > Orthoptera > Gryllidae > Teleogryllus > Teleogryllus oceanicus. The sequence continues at coordinate 274,801,067 of CAXIVR010000001.1, read as the reverse complement.
TCCAATGCATTATGGAGATCATTCATATTGATACTTTCTGTGTGTGCTTTTCAAATGCTACTTGCCAAAGAAGCATACGTAAATAATATTCTATGTTGAATTTCTAGGTATTGTAAAAAATGTCGATGCTAATAATATTAAAAAGATTACGATCCAAAGCTGAACCTAGTGCTAACCAGTTCTGATAACCCAATACATAGTAATGCTGAACGTGGATAAAAGTCATATTTTCTCTCTCAAAGTGATGGGTTAAAGTAGAACACACGGTACGTTCTAGAAGAGTGAGTAGGGGTGAGGGGTGTGGAGGTTGTAGGAAGGGAAAGGAGGGACAAGAGATAAATGGAACATCGTAGCTATGTATCCTTATGGCTTGCCTGTAAAATTGCGAAACGCGCTCTAAATTAAATGAAATAAACTTAGCAAAGTGCGATGTGTCGTGTAAGTTGGACTTCCCAACGGAAAGGCAAGAACCTTGCACACTTTGTTTCTCGCGAACTACGTCCCCTTTTGCACACAACACGCATATGAATGATTTCTTTGTTACTACACTTCCATTCCATTCCAAGAAATTGAACAACACTTTCAACATGGCCAACCTCATAAGACACACATTGTTCACGGAAACCCTGAAGCAATCAAATCACGATTTCCGATTCTCTTAATCACCAGGTGTTCTACTTTAACCCATGGCTTTGCGAGAGAGAAAACCTGATTCTTATCCACTTTCAACATTATAATGAATTGGGTTTTCAGAATTAGTTCAGCCATGTTCAGCTTTGAGTCATAATCATTTTAATATTATTAGCATCGAACATTTTTACAATAGCTACAAATCCAACACATAATAATAATGAAACTCCGACCACGGACTGGGACATAAAATGACAAAACGAAAGAAGTAACCAATCAGAAAACATTTAAATTATTTCAGTAGTTTAATTTTAATTATTTATTTAGATCGTCTACTCTGAAGGCATGAATAGTATTGTGGGTGAGACTAGTTTGCTACCCTCCACCCCCTCGCCAGAGCGGAGCTAAGTGCCGGCTTAGGCACACGACCGTTGCGTTGACGGGCGTTGGCGTCATAGATTAACTCAGTAGATTCACAATGCGAAACGGCACACGCGCGATTTGGCCGTTTCGCAGAAGTTAGTGTTAATTTTCATAACGCGCGTGAACGCAACGCACGTGTGACACAGGCTTTAACGGCTTTCTTAAGTTGTACAAGGCGTTCTTTATTTCAGATAACTATAATCTGTGCCAAGTCTGATAATTGGCGTTTAACACTAGAATGTAATTAAGGTGCGGCATTTTGCGCAAGCTGGCAACAAATTTGAGAAGATACGTCGTCGGTAATTATATAACGAAACACATCTAAAACATTTACATGGAAAGGATTGTAATATGAATGATACCGTTAATTTTTCAGGCAAAGAAAATATGTTACACTCCACATACCGCATCTCTTGTGAATTATATTTATGACATGTTTATGTGTATCTTTTAATGTCTTTCAATATACACAGTTTGAAATTTGAGAACTTTTTTTTTACTTTTGCATTCTGAAGATGACATACGGTGTTAACAATAAATGTCCCATTTTAAACAGATTAGGGAATGGATGGTCTACGACTAAGGTTTGAAATTTTTGTTGGTCTATTCTCACGTGTTGTGCTAGCGAATGAAAGAAAGTTCCTCGCGTGTATGCTCTGCGTTTCTCGTCGACAGCAATGCACATTTTCAGTTGTGTATGCAAGGGCGGGCGAACTAACTGCAGTGTTTTCTGGAGTAATAAATCAATGCTTTGGAATTTTAACCAGTAGAACAAAAGTTTTATTTTTATGAATCTATATGAAAAAATGATTCTGGTGGTTAATATCGTTCCAGTTTGTTCCTGTGACCGACGTGACAAGACCATACACTGTTGTAGCTACTCCTGTATCCCTCATTGCCATCCTTGTGCATCTCCCGCCTCCCTGTAACTCTCTAGCTTTCCCTGTAACTGTCTGGACGTCGCGAAGGTCACCTTCCCCAAAGGCAACATTTGCAATGGCTGCATCAGGAAATATTCTCCGTTTAATTTAAAATCACATGTCACTATTGTAATTTATAGTCAAAGTATTAACACATCATTAATAAATGATACATCATTGTATTCCTCGTTTTGTGATCTACCCAGTATTAACGAGGAAGATATATTGTTCCGTTTACAAAGTCAAGGACAATTCTGAAACTACACATATTTCAAAGAATATCTCTATAGCATAGTAATTGTCCCATCATTCCCTATTATTGGGCGAAAAATACATTTTGTTATCGTGAACTGTTAAGAAGATATGGGGTGGCCCACAGTTAGTGGGACACCTGTACATAAATTTCCTTTATTCATATACAACTCATCGAATATGACGTTTAGGATTAGGCATGCTCATTCACAAACAGCAAATGTTTCCGAGAACATCATTAAATGCATTGCTTTACTTCGCCACGTAAAATCATGGAAGTTTCGACGATTCGATTCGAGACTCTACCATTCGCGGACGGGTGCCAGTGTGGGAACCCCGGTTACTAACGGCGCCGAGCCCTTGGCCGAAAGGAGAAAAGACTGAATGCGACGTGACGAGGCAAGAAATGAAAACCTAATGGAGGATTACTCCAGAATACATGACAGTCTAAGGCAACTTATTGTTGTCACTGCCTCTAATCGGGAGGTCCTTAGGTTCGAGTCCCCACGTTTGCAGGAACTTCGTCACTAGCTAGGTCGATCTGAGCCGTTGTCAGGAGGAGAATTCTAGCGCCCGGCTTCTCTGATCGGCAGTTTTTCGTTGGTGCTCCGTTCAATACCGGGCGTGATACCGGAGCGGTACGCTAACAAACGGGCCGCGGACCGCGTGCCCTTTTTTTCCTCTTCTTTTTCCTATCCTCGCTCCTTGCTTACACACACACACACACACACACGTACATGCTCTACACTTTCACACATATCGGGAGACCATTAGTCGCTAAGAACTTGTCCCAGTTGAAGCGGTACCGCTGGGTGGGTAATACCTGGTTGACGAAAACACCCGCAAGCAGGTGGGTAAGTCGGTGCAAGATCTCGCCATCCGGCTAGGGAAATCACCGCCACGTCCTGCGATGGAAAACATGCACTACACTAACGGAACAAATGACAGCAGTTGACGCGCTCGGAATCACTAATCAATCCTGATTAAAAGCTCAATGTCCAAGAACGGCTAAAGAGACTTGTTACAAAAAAGACGTAACAAATTACAACTAGTGGTGCCCCAAGAGCTGACACTTTCTAGCATTATTTCTAAATTGGCAAATTTCGAAAATTCAGTGTTCAATGAAAATAAGACCCCCGTCATTCTTTCAAGCATCCCTTTCTCTATCCGTGGAAAAAATTTTCAGAACAAATTTGGAGCTAATTTTGAGAAAAAATTTAATTTTTACTTTCTCGCTAGCACTTACGAAGTAAAGTTATGGAATGTGTTCATCAAAACCAGTTTATCAAGTGAGGTCATGTTTAATATTTCGAAAATATGAGTATTGTTTGTACACTTTTGGGTGAAACATATGCGCTTTAAAAATAATTTTAAACGCGGCTTTTTAGAAACGACTTCTTATTTGTCTTTAATGTTTTCCCCTCACATGTAGCAAACAACTGTAGCAATAGTGATGGTTCTACTTTTGGCGTGTTCTACATTTTTGAAATTTGTAAAAAAAATCGTAATAGTAAATTCGAATTTCGCGCGCTTCGTCTCAGGCATTGCCAGTTCACAAATAGTAATACAGTGGTATCAAAATTCTTCGAATTCATTCCATTGTTTATGGTCATAATGATTCTATGATGTAGACAATATTCTTATGAAAGGAAAATGATTGAAGGGAGGTAAAATATCAATTTTGAAAAAAAAAAGGCTGTACGGTGTGGGTGCTAGGGTTGACCACAGACGGACAGACTGACGGTTTACCGTCAATCGATTTTTCGGTATCAAGGGCTCACAAAACATGGATTCATTCTATACGACGTGTTAGAGGAACCTTTTTTCGACATATAGCAACAGAATGTATCCACTTTTTCGTGACCAGGATCCGGCAATAAATGTTCTTCTGCGGAAAATTGCCCTTTTTCGGGCACCCGATTACATAACTTTCTCTTCTTACGAAGTACCTTCGTCGGGGCGAGAAAGTAAAAAAGCACGTCTAAAGGTTTCTCCCAATCATTCTGAAGCCGAGCGAGCTCGAAAGAAGAGCGTCCTCTTGCCTGAAGCGCGCCCGAATGCTTTGCCTGCCTAAGCGAGTGGCCAGTAGAACGCGCGTCGGTGCCGCCGCCGCCGCCGCCGCCGCCGCCGCCGCCGCCGCCGCCGCCGCCGCCGCGCCGGGCGCTGAGTGGGCAAGGCGAGCGTGGCGCTTTGAGTTGGCTGAGGGGGCGGCCGCCCGCATCGCTGTGTTGCTTCTCTACGCTGCAGTTTCTGCGCTGTTTGAGTTTTGGAACTCGCTTGCTGGCCGGCGGTCGCCCATGTTAGATTCACTCGAGTAGCAGTTCCGAGATACATATTCAACGTACGTTATCTTGCGAAATATTAGGGTCGCAGTTCTAGACGTTGTTGTTGGACTGGGTGTTTCTTTTAGAGTTTGTTGAACGTTAGATGTGATAAAAATTGCGTGTGGCATTTGGGAGGGAGAAGAGTTTTTTTTCTAGGGCTTTTTTTATTCAGCCAACAACCGGTTACCCTTTACGTCTCAATGGGACGCATATTCGACCATACACTAGACCAAAACACTTGCGGGCTCCTCTGATCTGGAGTCAGCAGAACGCGAGGTCCTTCGCGACAACACAACAAAGTCAAGGGACAAACAACCATGCCCAAGGAGGGACTCGAACCCGCGACCCTTCCGGCCGAAACGCTGCGTCGTTACTCGCTCTTAGCCGCCTCGGCCATCCAGGTTGGCGGGAGAAGAGTTATATTTAATATTCGGAAGCGAAGCAAAGAACCACCTAAACATTTTCTGAATGGGTCACGGAAACTGAACGAAAAACCTGATCGGAGTGTCCCTTCGGGGTTATTGACAAAATAGTTGTTAATATGTTGTAGACGTATTCATTCTTTTAAAATATTCAATTACAAATACTTAATTATTTTAAAATAAATGTTATACCCATTTAAGATACTCATTGTAATATGTAACTAGAATGTATGTGTATACTATGTGTGCTTGCGAAAATATTTTACCTGGCAACTTCTGCATCGATTTTAGTTGTTTAATGTCATCGGGTAATGTATCATTAAATTCTGTGACCTTATTGGAGAGATTTAAGTAGAATAAACATATCTTATCATTTGCTGAATTTAAAATATAAGGTCAATTAAAACACCAGTATTCAATAAGTTTTACTTGGGGAGAAATATGGACTACTTTATAGCTCTGTAATTAACAGTGTAAATTGCTTGCTTGATGCCTCGTATTTTTTGAAAAATGAATTTAAAGATTTTTTGTTAAATAAAATTAAGTAGTAAAAATTTCAGTGATGTATGCAACGTCAATATCACGGAAGGCTTTTCTTGAAATAGAAATGATATTCTATCACGTAAACGTGCAGGTTCTGAACAATTCGTGTCCCAAACATACGATGCAATATAAGTCGTGAGATTGCCTTGCACAAAACCACAATAGAATAACACTGTAGATAATTAATTTGTAAACAACTTTCAAAAGATATTTTGTTGAAATAGTAATGTTATTATCTCAATATCCTATTTACTTTTACTTAATTTTAGAGAACAGAAAATAGTGACTAATTTATTATATTACTATTTATTATACTGTATTATAACAATAAAATAATATCGAGCAAATATATTAACATTTGTCAATTGTTTTGGTGGATGGAAATATGATGCTCTGAATATATGAGAATAATATGGTAAAATTACACAATAGAAAATTCTCATTGCAGAACTGTAAATGAGTGAATAAACATATTAATTGGATTAAATGAACAATCTATCATCTATTACTGATTGGGTGACTATTCATACAAATTGGACAACTTAATCAGATAGACTTCATTCATCCTAAAGGGAGAAATATAGCAATTCCGAAGGAGGCCAAAATCGTAATTGTTAAACAGTGGGGAGCGCGGTTCTGCCTCCTGGGACATAAGTATCCCGCCTGGTATTCCAGGGGGCACAGTAGTTCCATTCATGGTCACGGGCAATCGTGATAAGTTGAGAAACGAAACCGTCTCTTGATGTTTGATAAGTGATAGACAAAAGAGAAGACACCAGATTGCATGAGAAGTTTTATTACAAACTGGCTTAATTGAAGCATAGCGTCGTTCATGTATAGCATATACTTAGAAAACCCATCGTTGGGTTGTGGTGGTGGTGGTGGTGGTATAAAAACTGATGATTCACAAAATAGTAAATTACATAAAAAAAGAAAAGAAACATTCATAGTCTAAAAGGGCCCTGAATCCTTTGTTCAATTAACACCTTACTGCACTGCCACTACACTGACCTTCACTTCACTACAACACTTAAACACTTCCTTCGTTATTTCTCTGCTCTACACTGCACAACACCTCACGTCACTATACAACCTAATATTCTTAGTTAACGCCCTCACAAACTTAGTAATACTTAAAATTAAGTTCCTAAACTGTTGAACGCTTCGAGAAAAAGGTTCGAAATTTTTTGAAAGCAATCTATTCCAGAATATCCCGACACCCGTTCTCTGCGCTCTTAATTTTATTTTGTGCCTAACATCCCCTCTACTGACAACTCCTTTGTAATACCTGGAGTCTCTACCGTGCGAGACACGTTTTAGAAAGGTTCCGTGCGACCCTAGGCCAAAGTGTTTACGTCAATATTGCAAATACCGCATAATAAATCATAAAAAAATAACTTTCTGACTTTTAAACTTCGTTTGCACTACTCAACTTTGACGCGTATGCAGGTTGAAAGTTTTCATTGATTGAGCCGCTGGAAAGCACAATATTCTTTTTTTCTTCTATAATGGAACTTCGATAAACCTCTTCGCTACCTACCATCTTTTAAGTGCACTGTACGTCTTTTAAAAAATCGTCATTGTCGGATCAGAGGCATCATTATCAATTTTTACTCTTATTTATCTTGTGCCTAACCTTACTCCTGGTAAAAGGTTCGTAGTTGCGTATGGAGTATCTGAACATTTACGAAATTCCCTGCTTTTTAGATAGTCCTCCACTTCTAACGTTACGACCGCGTTCGCATTAGGTTTAGTTACGTCTGTAAGCAATCGTTACCGTGACTAACAAAGATGCAACTGATGTTATGGCTGCCAATTTAACGCGACTAAAATTGTTCCCATATACGCGAGTTAGATATCCAACTTCAATCTATCTAGTATGCTTTTTAATGTTCAAATGATTTAATGTTATGCGTATATCAGACGTAGTTGATTCACGAAAGTCGTGTAGGCCAAAGGCCGAAGCCTCGTGATCAAGAACAAAGTACGAGACCGTGCTCTGTCAAATGAACTCATAGTATTTTGCAAGCAGTCAAACCTGCCTGCTGTGATTGTGTGATCTCCGTGAACTTAAAGGCCCATTCACAATGCAAACATAAAAATCTAGGTGTTAACATAAAAGTTAGGACTACGTCCATAAGCGGACTCATTCACAATGCGATCGCATAAGCATAACACGTAAGACGTTAACTTAAAAGCTTGCAAGCTTCAAGCCTCTGTGCTAATGCTTATGTCAAAACAGTACGTTAACCACAGTACATTAACTCAAAATCGAGAATCGAAATAAGTCGTTAGATGAACTAACGCAATCCATGGCAAGAGCTCCCCCCGTCATGGACACAGTCAATATCCCAAAATCGATTTTCATATCCAACCAATAGTAAACTAGAATGTCTCAAGCCAATAAAAACTTTTTTTGCTTGCGTTTATGTTCGACATTGTGAATACGTCAGTCTATTATTTCTGTTAATGTTTGCACCTATGTGTCATGCTTATGTTTGTGTTTGCATTGTGAATTGTTCCTGTAGGTTATGTAGGCTTCCCTCACGTAAGGCGTGAGCAAAGGAAATGTTGCAGCACGAGTCGATGGGTCCCGTCCGTTTGAGATGTGCGTGAAATTCCGCAATCTTTTATCTCTGTCTCTCCAGGTCTTTGTGTTCCGCTCTACTCCGCTCCACGCCGCTCACTTACACTCTACTTCGCTCTGCTACGCTCTACTCCGCTCTGGTACGCTCTACTCTACTCTGCTACGCTCTACTCTACTCTGATACGCTCTACTCTACTCTGCTACGCTCTACTCTACTCTGCTACGCTCTACTCCGCTCTACTCCGTTCTTCTCCATTCCATGTCGCCCGAACCGGTGCAGATTAAGAGCTTCGTGACCGCGATCCGTGCCAACAACTGCAACGAGTTCGAAACTGGCCGACTCGCCTAATCGTGTATTCCGAGGAGTGCTGCGCAAACTTTCTGAGCGTCTGTTTTAACGAATTATTAACTTTGAATGAGCGCGGAACGGCTGTCGTACTTCACGTGGCTTCGCAGTTACCCGGGATACGTAGGTCGGGAGAGTCGAGATTAAGTCTGAGTAGCGGCACGGCGGTTCGTGGTCCTTACGGTCATTAGCTTGATTCAGGGTTTGATTAAATAATAAACGTGTCCACAACGTTGGGGAAAACTGGAAACTCGTGTAATTCTAATTGCATTTATACCATGATAAATTTACCCCCAGACAACTACAGGACATAACATTTAGAATTCTATTTTGCATTTTTAACTTAGAAATTAGTGGTTGTCCATAGAAATGAGTTCTCTTGTGTTAGAAAGTGGATATCTGCATAACAAATTCTTACGAATTCATTATACTCCGACATTTTCAAACGACTTTTATTTGTAGTTGTCAGTATCAGTAGTTCGACATTGTACACAAATATATAACGAATAAAAGGGTATTGTTAATATGCGTCAATTGTTTCTTGAAACCGTAAAAAGGCAATTATTCTGAATGTAAGACAATTTTACTTCCTTAAAGTAGAAATATTCTTCGTATTTTTTTACTATTTTATCTAATAAGTCATGTACTCCATACTAATGAAATACATGTAGTATTGTTTTATCTGTATATTTTCTCGTATTAGTATTTCTTGCGGGTGAGTAATATTATAATACTAGATGAAACACTAAATTACCTCCATTTCTCTTCACCTCCATTAAAAAATTGCTTGGGATAACTTCCGTGAGCTAGACATTAATCTACTAAAGCTTGCTGCACGTGGGCTTGCATACCATAAACGCTTTCGACGCAACCGAATGAAAGTTGAATTTTTAGAATTATCGAAATTTCAGGTTTTATTGAAAATCATTCTATCCATATTATTAAGAGAACTTGGTGAATTCAAATATAAATTAAAAAGACCTTTGGAAATTTTTAAAAAAAATTGTAATTACTTCACTGAAAAATACGCGAAAAATACTCATATTTAAAAAAATATACATGATGATATTTAAATATGAAACTTTTAAGAACATATTAAAAAATCTTACCTTCAATATTGTAGTTGTAGGACGAAATCGAAAAGAAATTGAAATTCTGGAACTTATAAAAATTCATGCTATCATACATGCACCATCGGCATACTTTTCTAATCGAGAAACAAATTTAAACAAAAGATTCCAGCGACTTGTATCTCAAAAATTAAAATGTACTTCAAATTTGAGGTCTCTGGTCGGGAACGGTAGCTCAGTGCATCAATTGATGCCACTGCAGCGCCTCTGACCGGGAGGTCCTAGGTTCGAGTCCTGACGCCGGCAGGATTTTCGACACTAACTTTTCAGCTAGGTCGAATTCAGTCGCTGTGTGGAGGAGAATTCTTGCGGCCGGCTGCTCTCATCGGTAGTTTTCCGCGGTTTCTCCGATCAACACCAGGAGAATGCCGGAGCAGTACCTACCAAACGGGCCACGGACCGCGCGCCTGGTACTCTATGAGCGAGCCTTTGTAGGGAGCCGAACGTAGGGCTGAAAGAGTTTAAGCTCCAACACCTGCCGTGGTTTCTTCTTAGATTGGCATCTTGGGTCCGGGGAAAACTGTTTAACCTCCGCCGGGAGGAGGTCACGACCAGACGTGGGCGGACACTGCCAAATTCCGTGCTTTGATTCTTGCCAGCCGTATGCAGGCTGTTCATCCCCAATGACGGGGGACAGGGAGACTACCAGTCCGGGCAGGTGTCCGTGAAGGTGTTCCGTCCCTGCGTGGGCGGGCACCGCCAAATCGTTTCCCATGGTAGTGGGAAGGAAGCTAAGGGGTTCTCTTGATCCATGTGGTCCCACTACGGTGTGTGAAGAATGGTAGCTAGTCTGCGGGCGAGTCATGATTTGCGCTCCATTGCTGCCACAGCACATGTTACAATCTTCGTTCCGGGATTGGGTGGAAGTTGTAGGGAGCACGAGTTGTGGCTGGCGCTGAACCGGGCGAAAAACTAACCTCGCCTGAGGGCGGCTGCGGCGGGCGCCGAGGCCGCAGCGTCAAGATTAAACGTTATGGCGGTGACTCTTGTTCCGTTACCGGTGAAGGCCCAGATGGTGCCTTCGGAATCGGGCAGATGGAAAAATGGAATATTTCGTGACGGAATGCTTAAAAGCTTTCGGTTTTTTACAGACGAGAAATTCCTCCTCGTACCTTTGAGTGTCACAGTACATTCCTGGCCAATATAACTCTTTACTAAGTCGTATGTTTTTGCTAGTTCCATGAGACCGGCCAAGGGTTATCGTTACTTCTTTGCAAGAAATTCTTAATTATGGGAGTGGAAGCACATACGGAAATCTACTTCCGGAAGTTGGCTAATCATTTTGTACAGCAACGTCTATGTGTCTATAAAGTATTATAAGTCGTTTTAGTAAGCTCTGGAGAAGAGGGTTGCTAGAATTTTGTACAACTTTTGCTCTGCGGCTATCCTTCGCTTATCCCAGACCGGATCCTAATTTACGCGAGGGCTGACAATGAAATTACTTGTACCGGGGAAATTCAAGATACAGCACCTGCATGAACGATTGCCTTTCCATGCAAGTGTGGGATGGTAAAAGAATATTCGGAGATTTCCATGATCCAGCGTGCTACTCTTGGCTGGGATTTCAAAACAGGCATAACTAAACGAGTTGGTTCTGTCTGGTTTTATTCTTTCGTGTTTTTTTTTTCAGACGAGACAGTCAACCATTGTACCATTGTGTATCGCGGTACATGCTTGGCGTTTCCCCGGGAGATACACGTTTTTTGTCATGGCAATGGCTACGAGATACTCCAGGTCGATAGGGAAATACGATCACTGCTCCGTGATCATTTGTTTGGTTCTCAAATTCCCACGCTAGAACATTCCCAATAGTGTTTGGGGAGTCATCTGTCGTTAGAACGAACGGTTTTCTAAAATCTTGGAACTTTAACCCTTGGGTACTCCGTTTAGCAATCACCAAGGATTTTAAAGGTCTTCCGCTGCGCCTCTTCCCATGAATCGGACACGAACTCCGCAATTTGTTTATGAATTACCTGTAAAACTTTACTGGCCCGAGGAAGGACTGAAGTTGTTCCACGTTCGATGGAACAAGGAATATTTTAATGTCCTCTAATTTTCCTCTCGTGACTACAATCCCCTTTTGGAAATAACGTGCCCTAAAACGTTGTCTTTCTTTGAAAAAAAATTCTGTGATAACTTCAGTGAGGCTTGCCATTAGGCGTTCGTATACCTCCCTTAGGCTCAGTATATGAGTTGTGAATTTTTATCTTTAACCTGTCCATTACTTTGGACACCAACCTCATAAATAGAACTGGGGAGTTAACTAGTACAAATCCAATGTGGTTACATTCTTAATGGCCATTAGTGGTGCTGAAGGAAGTAAATACCCGGTGTTTTGAGTCGACTTCCACCCGCCAGTGGCCACACATCTCGTGCGACGACATGTACCTCGAGCTACCTGATAGTGCAAATATTCATTTATGTGGGGGGGAGAAAAGAAGTGACGACTTCTTTTTCAGTCACGCTATATAGTGCCCGAGCGGCAATGTTGATGAATGACTTCTTGTTCATTTTATTGTGGTTGTGCTTACGTCTATTCCCATGAGATGGGAAGGTGTACCGGTACCTAAGTTTGCGGTGGTGTTGCTCATTGTGTATACGCGTGCGACGAGTTCTGTGTACAGAAGAAATTTTGTACCGCCATCTGCGGCGATGTTGCCCACTGTGCGCGGGCGACCGCCAAGGGGATTCAGAGAGTTTATGGTTCGGGTCGCTGTCGCGTAGCTCGTAGCAATCGCTTCTTTTTGACTTGCAAATTCTACAGCCACTAACATTGTTTTCGGGTTACGAACTGAAACGAACCTACAAATTTCCTGTCTCAGTTCTACTAAAAATTGTGCTAGTAGTTTTTCTTCAAACATCGCTTTGGTCGCGGCCGCGTCGAGGTTACTGTAGCAACTGCGTAGCTGTTGCTCTAGCTGGAGGAGTCTGCCAGAGAAGCCGCTAATCGGCCCCAGATGGTTCTGTACAATCAATAAACATTTTTCTAAAGTAGCCCGTGATAATTTCGGGGAGAGCCTGTCTTTCACGCATTTTAAAAATTCCGTATAGGATATCACTACGCAATATTTTATGCGAATTCCGCTGAAACTCCGGCTAGTCGCAAGCGGGCTATTCCTTGTGTTTGGGACTCTCTTCAAATACTGAAATTGCTCACTACCCGGAGATACTTAAAAAATATTTGGATACAAGCGTTGTGCTCACTACTGGACATCGGGACGAGGGAGATCTGGCAATGTACGGACTTCTGTATGTATAGCAAGTGTAAAGATCGAGCATATTCTAATAAATTTATTAGAAGTGTCCCATGTAATTCACGCTAGTCGTGTAGTGTCCCTTTGTAGAACAGTTATGACAGAAAATATAAAAACCGATTCTCAAGCAGTGTTGCTAAATAGTGCCAAAATTCCGGGATTCGAAGATAGGAAAATGGAAATATTATAATAGGATGACGAAGCCAGTATGTTGCCTATTGTAACCACTGACATAAAGGCAGGGTTTGCAATGCCTTATGCAGTGACATCCTGCAGTGCATTGTACAGGTGTTCCGATCACCCTTGCTATCTGAAAACTCAAAGTCCTTTTCAATGCGACGAATTGGCGTGGTGGACTCCGATGCGAGACGCCGATGCTTCGACCGAGGACCAGCGAGGCACGGCCAAGTGGCTGATCGAACACTGCGGCTGGTCCCATGGACTCCCTACACAACGACCCGTCGGAGGCTGGTGCTTTGGCCCAGGAACTGCGTCCGTGGCAAGTGGCTGATCGAACACTGCGGCTGATGGTCACCATGGACTCCTAACAACCGACCCCGTCGGAGGCTGGTGCTTTGGCCGAGGAACTGCGTCGCTTGGCCAAGTGGCTGATCGAACACTGCGGCTGATGGTCACCATGTGCTCCCTACACAACCGACTCCCGTTGGAGGCTGGCGCTTCGGTGGAGGAACTGCGGGCCGTGGCCGGGCGTCGGCTCGAACACTGCAGCTGACTGTCATCAGAGGCTTCCTCGACCTGCAGCAATTAATTTTTATTAAACTTTTCATCACACTTTAACGACTGTGTTTTTCTTAAATGAAAATTAGACATTTGAGGGAAAAGCAATAGTTGGATAACTAGGAATTTGACAAAACAACGCACTTTTTACTTTATTTCTATGCATCATGACGTATCGCAAGATTTCAATGTCTGCTTTTGAAAACAAAAGCATTTTAAGGAAAATAATAGCACAGGCAAAAATAATGAAAAATGATCAGGGTATTTTATAAACGCTCATAACAAAACTAAAGTAATATGGAATATCGTATAAAATACGACAAAATCACCTCAAAACTTTGTACAGAATGCTTTAAAAAGGTAATGAGAGACTCATGAGCGATCTGATAAGACTCTTCAGACAATAATTTTCGAGAATTGGGTTGATTTCACGAAAGGACTAAAACCACAAAATTTAACATCATGTTTGACAGCTAGAGGTGTACCTAGGTCTGGGCCTTGCGTGTTTACTTATTATCCACGACTGGGCGTAAGTCGCAAGCATGATGCATTCTTATCATTGTATGTACCATACTTGGCCTGTCTGGATTTTTCTTTCGTCACACAGCTGTAGAACCTGAGAGGATTGTGTTATAGGAAGCAACACTCTATTTCCCCCACCGGGAATCAAACCCCGAAGCGCACCTCAGAAAGCTTGCACACTGTCCATGAGCCACCCGAGGGGCCAATTGAGCATCAAAGGTCCCCCCTCCTCTCCAAAAAAATCGACACGATGTTTGCTTCCGGAACTACTTGCAGTGGAATACTCAGGTTACTCGGTAAACTAAAAGAAAATGAAAAACAAGTATTAAATTATTAAAATAATAATTATTAAAAATATATGTAATACTTTTAAGCACTTTCAACTCATTTTTTTATCTTTTCAATTTTTGCCTTTTGAGCATGGATCCCGCAGGTTTCGATTTTAGACCCAAGCTTCTTTACTCCTAAATTGTAGGCCTTCGCCCATTAGAATCGAAAGGACAGTTCTGTTTGCTGAGACAAGAATATTTTGTGCAATGAACAAACAATAATAATTAGAACATCATATGTTTCAAATTGGTTTCGTAATAAATTAATAGTTAACAAGGGGAAAACGGTTTCCTTTTAAAGCATGTTCCATTAAAAATGAACAATATGCAATTAACTAATGTGGAAAATTTGGGTCTCTCAAATTAGTCAAACCTCAAATGGAATCTCCATATAAATTGATTGAACATTAAATTAAGTTTATGTTACGAATTCAGAATTCTATCGATTTCAGTTAGCCTTCGTACAACTCGTTGCGTGAATTGTTCGAATGTCCATTCCCCACTGAGGTATTGCATAATATTATAGGAAAGCACGTGCCAGATACTCCAGCGTTCATATTGCAGAAAAAACTGTTCGAATCTTAAGGAAATGCCATTCACATGATTTCTCTTCATTGAGTCTCTCTTCATTGTGTTTGGAATATTAGCAAACCTGCATTACCTGTTTCTTTAGAAATGTGTAATTTTTAGCAAAATTTAAACGGTAGGATCTAATTTTCCTGCAATACAGATCTGTATAATTACAATACTCATCGTAGGAATCGTATGCAGCAGGTGTCAGTATCAACAGCTCACTACACGAAATTCACTTACAACGTATGTACGTTACTTTATAACACTGCCGGGAGACACTAAACAATGAAAATGGATACACACGTTTTAAGTACTAAATAATATATTTTCTGCTGCATAACTGGTTCTATACGATTATAGACTATACTGGCCATTAAAAGGAAAAGTAACACTGATATTTAATGAATTAGAAAATATGTGCTGTATAATTTTAGAAGACAAAATATACATGTTACAAGTTATGTACTGTATCAATTCGCAGCCTGTTATATGTTCTATTACACTGTCAGAAATTTCTGCATTGCTTTTAATGTGCAAGTACATGAAAGTAATTATCATTTTTAATGCACGTGTACAATTAAATTTAATGTACGCATGTACATTATGTATACGGTTTTTGTGGAAAATTAAAAATTATGTACAGAATAAAATATAAAGCTCAAACAAAAATTATATTTTAAGTTTATTATCGTTAGTTTAAATAGTGGAAAAAATTTTAATTTTTAAATTTTCCAATTATATATGAAGTCTGGGCGATTTTTATTCAATCATTAAATTTAATGACGAATTATATTAATCTCTCTTTAATGTAAAATTTCATGTACTGATATACATTAAACCTCATTGATTTTAATTTAGGCATTAAATTTAATGCGTTGATCACCCTTTAATGTGCAAGGTGCATTAATATTAAATTGCAGTCGTACATTAAAACTACATATAATTTAATGTAATTTCTGACAGTGTAGATTCGCATGGCAACTGACCGAGACCATTTCGCTGTTAGGGTGGAGGGAGCGGCATGCACGCTGTGTCTTCGCATCTATGTAGGTTCTTGTCAGTTCCAAAGTGCAGCAGTATCGTCTTTGTGACAAGCGTGGGTGCGCGGCGACAGACAGATTAACGACCGGTACTTGGGTCGGGTCGCACCTCGGTATCTGAAGTAGAGGCGCACCTCTGCGAGAGATGTAGGTCACCAACGACCGCCCCGTTTTTTTCTTTCTTTTGTAAGTCGATCCATCCCTTCAGTTGGAGCCAGTAGCAAGTAGTCGACGCAAAAGTGAGTCGACCGAAACTGGTGTTTTGCAAAGGAAAATATTTTGAAACGGCGCCACGAAACAGCCGTCATCCAGTGGAGAAGGTGGACTCTCAACACGCAAATGTGCCCAGTTAAAACTTGTTTTATTGTTGCGAAAGCTGAATAAATAAAAAGCCGCCGATGCATCCGCCTCAAATTTCTTTTTCAAAACAAGCATGCCTCACAAGCCACCGCGATACGGGTGTTGACCGCTGGAGTTTGGCGGGGGGGGGCATTCAGCGCACAGGTGTAGGGAACGTTAGGCCATTTGGCTAAATACAACGGCTACATTAAAAATATAAAACTAGCATTTTGATGGGTGCGCGCACATTCTCTGGAGTTCTAATTTTAGGCAATTAGGAATCGGTAATCTCGTAGGAAGAAAGGAATTTGAATTTTTCGTATTCCGAAGGCAGAACCTCCGAACACTTAAAAAATTTCTCTCGCTCGAGACAGTTACGCTCGGAGATCGGAAAAGTTCCTTGGACGGGACGGTCGCACAGATCGATGCTTTTCCAACTGCTGTCACAACTGCAGCGCTGAAGAAATCTCCAGTCTCGCAGACGCGAACTCAGAATAATACGTATCGTGCAAAGTAATAGCAGCGCTATTCAAGTTTCTCTTGTGTAGCAGATGCTCTCATAGATCCCAGTTATTCCGAAATAGCAGTGGCAGTAGGTCCCATTGACAGAACTTCGGGCACCAGAAAAGCTGCAGGTCACGAGAAACGTGCGGACGCACACCTAACCGAATTCGAAACCGTAATCGGTTAGGCCGTGTCCTGAGTGAGCTACAACCGGCGGCGACAAGCGATAGCTTGCGTCAGCTTCAAGCGACAAGTTGCGATGCCGCGCGACAGAGCGCGTTGTGTCCTACGTAAGCGACAGGAGGCTGCGACAGCGACAGTCGAAATGTTTTAAAGGAAACATTCAAGATTTTTGTTGTGTTCAACAACTCTCCACAGATATTCACTCCGCCAGTTAGTAATAGTAGTAGTTTAATTCACCCTCAACAGAAGCCCGTGAAATAAGACAGGTTATTTGCAATTATTTCAATGGCCCTGCCGGTTTCGTTACAATAGAAACCTAACCTCATTTACGTCTACAGGAATACTGGTATATAATACATTGTGGTGTATGTACTACGCAATAGAATTAGCATCTGACAAATTCAATAAGAATAATATAATTAACATAATTTAATATAATAAAAAAATAACTTATTTGTTATTTTCAGTGCTTTCGTCACTTCCTTTCACAATTCGCCGCTCACAATTCTGTGGTAGTTATTCAATCTCTTGTTCCACAATTCCCTTGTATTTTTCACATCTTCAGTTAAACATTCCGTTATATCGCTATTCGACATCTTTGAAATGGGAAATTGAAGACCAAAGCAGCGAAACTATACGCGCGACACAGCGAGAAGCGGCGACAAGTAGCGACAAGATTCAAACATGTTTGAAACATGCCGCTTGTAGCTCTTTCGTTGCTTCGTCGCGGATGTCGCCGACGAAGGACGGGCCCATAAGATACTGTGTGTTTGAAATTTGTCGCTTGAAGCTGTCGCGTGTCGCTGTCGCAAGATGTAGTTCACGCAGGACACAGCCTTAGTGAACCATTGTCGCGCATTTCGTTCCACTTGTTCACAAGTGTGACGGCGCCCCGTGTGCAACACGCGTACTATTGGCGGTGAATGACGCACCGCAGGTATGCATCGCCAGTAGTTCGTGTGATGCATACGGGTCGCCGTCACATTTGTGAATAAATGGAGACGAGAGGCGTGACAATGGGACCTGGGGCTGAGCGTTGATGAAAGCCCGCTGGCGTGACCACAGAGTGAGAGAGAGTGAGAGAGAGTGAGAGAGAGTGAGAGAGAGTGAGAGAGAGTGAGAGAGAGTGAGAGAGAGTGAGAGAGAGTGAGAGAGAGTGACAGTGAGTGAGTGAGTGAGTGAGTGAGTGTGTGAGTGTGTGAGTGAGTGTGTGAGTGAGTGTGTGAGTGAGTGTGTGGTGAGTGTGTGAGTGAGTGAGTGAGTGAGTGAGTGAGTGAGTGAGTGAGTGAGTGAGTGAGTGAGTGAGTGAGTGAGTGAGTGAGTGAGTGAGAGAGAGAGAGAGACCAGGGACACGCCACTGGAATCCTACAACCCGCTCGAGCTACCACCGCCTGGCGTCAGCTGTCTTCGAGGAAAGTCAACGACGCCATACGACGTAAGAGACAATACTCACCATATGACCAATTTTAACTAACCCATTCATCCTGCTGTGAAATGTAGGAAATACTATTTAAAGAGGGCTGATCAATAGTGTCCTCGTGATTACGGCACGCTTTTCCGCTGCTGCAGATAAATTATTATTCACCTGGTTCATAAATTTGATAATCTGCCAAAATACATGAGCTCATATAAAGACCTTCTCTATAACTTTACATTTCATTTTCTCATTCAGAACTATTGCCATCATCTCAGTTTTAATTAAATGGCATTTTCTTGCAATTTCGTTTGTTGCTCACACCTATCTCGCATCCAGCAATTATGAAACTAAGCTCAGCAAACAACATCGCATCGATAGGTTATAGTACTTGCTTTTGAATCCATCTTTATCAGGTTTCTCGTCCAACGTCCTTGATTCATTGAGTAAATCCTGAGATGACCTCTCATTTTGCTTCTAAATATAATTATAACTTCATTATGGGCACGTTTTGTTGAATTTATGCATGTTATGACAGTAGTAGTGTTGAGAATTGCTATTTTGATAACAATATAATTAAATGAAATCAGTGGTCCGTTTACTGATGCAAAATTTTTTCAAATTTTCGGGAGTGAAAATTTCTAGTATTGAAATATTGCTAATCTCGTTTTGTTGGTACGTTTATTCATCATTCAACTATTAAGAGGGTGGAAAGTCATATTGTTCAACTGGTAAAACGGTGGAGAAGTGATTCTGGAGACCAAAGAAACGTGTGCATGTGATACCCCGTATGTCACATACATTATCTAGTGAATTTTGACGAATATAAAAATATTGAAATCAAAACAAATTTGTTTAGTACGAGAAATTTATTAAAACTAGTTGGCTTTGTTTGACAATCATTACAATATTCTGTACTTTTCTTTATTGTTCTAAAATCCATACACAGCGAAAGTTTTAAAGGACAAAATCATTCAATGAACAATGAATGAAGTAGCAGCATTTTAAGTAGATCAATGCCAATCAGTCAGTGCGGCCTGCATTGGTCTGTAGACTGATTTGTCGTTATACGTTCGGCCTTTAGTGTTTTTTCGTTCGGTGCATGTGTTTTGGTTTACCCAAGTTGATGTTTTTTTTTACTTTACATACGGTTTATACACAGTAGTGCACACTTTAAGAGAACTTAAGAAATCTAAAAATTGACCATTTTCGTGTTTTATCATTTTATCTGGAGAAAGATTTTTTCATTCAAAATAAGGGTGCGGACGTCTATTTTCTCAGGAGGTGTGCCCAGAGAGCGGCGCACACCTCCAACGGATTCCGGCCGTGGCGAAGCGCGGGGGTCCTGCAGGCCGGCGTCTGCGAAGCACAGACGTCGTAACATCGTCGCCGCTTCCGGAGGGTGGCTTCCGGCGGCTTGGCGACTGCGGCCACATGGCGGCGTAAGCGGAGGGGCGGGCGAGGGCGGGAGCGACCACTCCATTAGCCCGGTTGATCCGCGCGCCCCGGGGGAAATTCGCCACGCATCGGTCAATTTGCCTGGACGCCACCGCAGCCGGACTGCGGCGTTACGCCCGCCTCCGCACTCGCGTCCGCGCCGCACCAGCCTACGGGCACGCCCGTGTGCTCGCCCGCCAACCCGCACGCGTGCCCCCCCGCGCCCCCGCCCGCGCCCCGCCCGCGCCCCGCCCGCGCCCCGCCCGCGCCCGCCCGCGCCCGCCCGCGCCCGCCCGCGCCCCGCCGCGCCCACCGCGCCCCCGCCCGCGCCCCCGCAACCACTCCGCAGCCACCCGCACCCCACCCACCCAACCCCTCACACATCCTCGCACACATCCCGCACACATCCCCGAACATATCCACCCCGCACCCCCGCACACACCCTGCACCCTTCCCTGCACCCCGCACCCCGCACACACACCCGCACACACCGCACACACACCCACACACACACACACACCACACACACACACACCACACACACCGCACACACACCGCACACACACCGCACACCGCACGCACACGCACACACACCGCACACACACCGCACACACACCGCACACACGCAACACCGCACACACACACACCGCCACCCTGCACACACACCTGACAGGCACACACCGCGCACTGCACAACACCTGCACACTGCCTTTCGGTGCCTTGTGGAACACACCGGCCCGTGAACTGAGAGGCAGGAAACACACGGACTGTACCATATTAAAATATATTTCTTCTAATTTTTATTTTCATTTTAAAAATTAAAGTTGCATGTTATGTACAGAGCACTTCCGATGTTTTTTCATTTTAAAACGGTTATTAGTGCAATATTAGTTTGTATTAGTTCATAATACAGATATATTTTAAACATAGTACGATATTGTTTGATGTCATCAATTATGTGCCTCACAAAATGTTAATTTTCACGTAAATGTTACATACAATTTCGTTGCCAGGCTCGACCGTACTCGGGACATAGAAAATATTCATCATAACATATCCGGAGAACTGTTTGAAAAGGTTATGTGCTTCATCACAATATTGGATTCAATTATTGCCCACCTGATGAAACAAGGCTTTACGATCCCGGTTTTGCCCGAAGGGCAATATAGTAATTCTCAGATATGACCACTATATTTACTTTGAAAATTGAAAAAACGTTTCTAGTATTGTCCTCGAATTTTCGAAAACTATATCCCTCAAATTTAGATTTTGGAAAGAATGGGTGAGTATGAATCGTACATTCTGATTACATATTTACAATATATTTTTATGTCTTCCAGTGTCTGTGTAATCTACATGATGTAGATATCAAATGAATGTACACTATGTTCTAGGGTAACCCTCGTATTCGTATAGCAGCCAACGGTAGATATTTACAGAGGATGAATCCAATGTTTTAGTGAATATTTGGTAGTTGCATTTTTGTCCTATTCAGACATGATTTTCCTTGGAATAAACAAAAATACCTGATTTCGGAACAAATGGACCTAGAATTTTTAAAATTTGACCACAAATTATATGACATTTTTTGCGGTCTTGTGTGAATTTTAAACAATGAAAAGTCAATTAACAAAAACAAGAAATACCAACGCTCAGAGAGGAAGTGATTCGTACGACAATAGAACCTTGACTGTTATAGCTCTGATCATTCTGAGACATGATTATGTAGTAACGCCGCTACGACATGGGAAGGGAGTAGGAGTGCAAGCGAGTAACAAGACACACGACGCTCATTGCTTGTTTATTACATGCTCGAATACATGAGCTCCACTTACATGAGGCAAGGGTGTAAGGCCGCGGACAAGTCACAGGCAGTGGCAGCTGGCCGCGACGGCAGCAGCAGCGTGCTGTTCAGAATTCAGTGGGAGCGCCTAGTCGCTGAGAGGCGTCCAGGGTTGTTCGCTCACTGAGCACGAAACCCGCGCCACGAGTACACGTGACAATCCCAGTGATCGCGACCGGAGCGCCTGGTCGCCGTAAGAAGTCCAGGGGTATTCACTTAGTCAAGAAAAGCTGGAGTCTGCCCACCGTTGAGCCGCGCCGGCGCTTATATAGGCACCGGCTGAGAGGTGGTCTGGATATCGTCATGGGGTTTGTGACGGAGGAGTACGAGAGGTGAGCGCCGCACCCTCGGAAAGCGGGATGCAGCGAGCCAGCGAGCCGGCGTTCCGGCGTCGCGTCGCGTCGCGTCGCGTCAGCCGGGCTCCTGGTTCATTGCCGTCACTACATCACCCCGCCCGAAGATAACCTCCGTGGTGGGGATAAAAATGGTTGCCATGACTTCTCCGTGACCGGACGCAAAATAATACTCTTGCACTAACTGCACACGTTCGTCACTAGCTTCCACGTTGAATTGTATAGGTAGTTTGATCACAAAAATAAGAACACGTGGATGGATATAAGATGCGGCACACGATGTGGTGGATGGTGAACACTTGACACTTTATTGGCACTCAAACATATTCGTCTAACAGCCCGATTTATTTTATTTATTTGCGTAAAAAAAAACAGTTAAAAACTGCGTATGACGTGCTATGGGGAAATGTGAATTGTGTGCACATTTTCAAAATTCTGCGATCTCTACACCAAGTCATATACTACTTAAATTTTGAATTTTTGAATACGAGAAAAAAAACAACAAAAAACTCCCATGTAATAAAACCTATTTTCAAGGATAAACAAGCAATAAATTTTGAATTTTGAAAGGGAGAAAAAACAAAAACTCCCATGTAATAAAATCGATTTTCAAGGATAAATAAGCAATAAATTTTGAATTTTGAAAGGAGAAAAACAACAAAAAACTCCCATGTAATAAAATCTATTTTCAAAGAAAATAAGCAATAAATTTTGGCTCTTATTACTTCCTGCCGCGACAACATGGAAACGATAATTTGAATAAATGTTTTTCCCCACTGAATTCTAGAAGACGTGCACAGAAATGAAGTTACATTTATGTCCAGAAGCAAACAAGGGCCATCTCAGCATTTGCTCAATGGATCAGGAAACTGGACGAAAAACCTGATCGAGATGGGGTCATTGACCCGGAAGCTGTAGTACAATAGTTGTTACAGGTTGTTTATACTCATTTATACAGTCCAAATGGTAAATAATGCATTATGTATCATTGTTAAAATTAATGTTCCTTTTCTTGTGATGCTCAGTATAGTCTCTAATTGTATAGAAACAGTTATGCAGCAGAAAAGATTTCACTTGGGATTTAAACTTTTCTATTGAATTTAATCGTTTAATGTCATCTGGCAAAGTGTTGTAAAATAATGTACATGTATTGTATTGAATTTTTGTAATGAGCTGTTGATACTGTCACCTGATGAATATGATTTCTACGTCGAGTGTTATAGTAATAGACTTCGGCGTTTTCTGAAAATATATTCCGCCCTTGAGCAAGTCATTTTTACAAAACCACTGATTCGTAAATAAAAGACACGGTAATGGTAAAATTCCTAGATTAATGAAGAGAGGCTTACATGAATCACGTGGGTGGGATTTGGTTATTATTCGTACAATTCGTTTTTGTAATCTAAAGACGGTTTATTCCATTCAGGCGGGAATGAACATTCGCGAAGTATACACAACGAGCAGTATGAAGGCTGACTGAATTTGCAAGAATTCTGAACGCGTAGCATAATGAACTTAATTTTGTGTTCAATTCATTTAAATGGACGTTCCATTTAAGGTTTGACTGAATTGAGAGACCTAAAAATTTTGTTACCTTAACATCAGTCAATGGTACATTGTTCATTTTCAATGGAGCACAGAATTGTTTATTTGAAATAGAAAACTGCATTAAAACCGTTTTCTTTTCGTTTACTATTAATTTGTTATTTCGGAACCAATTTGAAACATCTGATATTGTACTATTTACGGTTTCTTTATTGCAAAGGATGTTCGTATCATCCGCAAAGAGAACCGTTCTTCCGTTTCGAATCGTCGAGGGCATATCGTTTACGTAAAGTAGGAACAGAGTAGGGCCTAAAATCGATCCTTGAGGAACTCCACATGCAACGGGCAAAGAGTCGGAAAGGTGCGTACGTAATGTTCCATCATTCCAGTAAGGTATTTCAACTCTCTGAGATCGTTGTTTAAGGTACGAACATAACCAATCTAGAGCAATACCACGAATTCCATATGAAGGTAATTTGGAAAGTAAAATGTCATGATCAATGACGTCAAAAGCTTTTGAGAGATCTAAAAATAATGAAGATCTCTATGAAGCTCTCTATGATCTATTATGGTCAATCGTCCATGCGTGTGAGGAGTTTCTTTGTGTGCGGGGTGCTACAGCGCTCTTGCTCACGCGGAGAACTATGCCCTTGGGACGGCCTAATCACGAACGGGGTAAGGCAGGATAGCCAAGTGAATTTAACGTTTTTGTGGCCGAGTGCGCTCACGTTGAGAAATATCACAATGTTGCAGGAGCTAGCCATGGGGATGAGGTGGTAGGTAGGGGGTCATGCCAAGCTCCACCTTAAAAAGGCCATTTCGTGGCGCAGAGCGAAGTTGCTCGCCTTTCACCAAGGAAATCCGGGTTCGATTTCCGTCGAATCTCATGTGAAATTTGTTCCAACAAAACTAGTTTGGCTGCTTTACAAGGGCTAGACCAACCCCTGTGAAGTGTTCTAAACCCTATCTATCCTTATTCCTTCCCAATTCTGGCCGCTGGGTAATGACACAAGAGCGCGTAGCAGGAGGCGCGTACGCGGAGATGCTACCTGGCGGTCTTCTTGACAACAGACCGCGACGAGACGTGACAAGACAGAAATATCTACAGCAACGGAGGATTACTCCAAATTTAATGTAGAAAGTAACGGTGGATTACTACAATGGCTCAACACCCAAGAAGGGGTTAGGAGACGCTTTGCGTCTTGAGTTGACGCAACAAATGTAAAACAAAAAACACTTCGCACATGTTGCCCGTACGTCGACGGAAGCAACATAGAGCAGGTTCTGCATGAAGTGACAGCCATGAACAGCGCGTCAGGGCGACGTAGGACTGCTCCTTGATCCATAAAGAGCGGTACTGACTTTAGTACCCTCAAACTCATATCGTGATTTTCAAGTGGGCGAATAGTTACAATCTGGACTCCTTCATGCGTACGGAGTACTCCCGTATGGGTTCTGCTGTACACAGGTTGAGGGGTTCTTCCTGGGTACGGAATAAAAGCCAGGTGTTCTGGGAGCTTTCGGATTTCCTTAGGCCGTATTCCCATTAGTTTAGGGGAAAAGTTGATTGGCGAGAGTCTGTCTAGCTCTGCGCGATCTGTCTTATTTGGCAGAAAGCGCACGGTGTCGGACAATTGTGAAGGTGGCAAGTGAAAGCGACAAGGGTTCGAGGGAATTACAGTATATCACGACCCGACCATAATGGAACGTTGCGCGAGCAAGAGCTTTACTGAAGGGCTTTTAGTCAAAGGCTGGAAGAGCCTTAGCTGATGAGGATAGGTGGTCATGCCGCTGCCAAGTGGCGGTACGTTGAAGCGAAGTGACGGAGCTAGCAATGAGTTGGGACGTATCTGTACAGTCTCTCCCACCAGCACAGACTCTCCCACCAGTGGGACACCGCCCCAGCCGGGACAAGCTCTAAGCTCCCGACCGGTCTCCCAGAATATGTGGTAGTGAAGTGCGTGCTAGTGTAAGTGTGTATGTAAGGAGAGAGGAGGAAGGACAAGACAAGGACAAGGAAGAGGAAGGAAAGATCGCTTTGTTGTTGATCGGATAAACTACGAAAAACTACTGATCAGAGCAACCACCCGATAGAATTCTTCCCCAGACAGCGATTGAATTCGACCTAGCTGAAAAGCTAGAGTCGAAAATCCTGTCACCGTTAAACTCGAACGTAGGCCCTTCCGATCACAGGCGCTGCAGTGACATCAGTTGATGCACTGAGCTATCGTTCCCGATCAGATTGTCGTGGATCCGTGTGCAAATATATACGAGACCTCGGAGATGAGTCATTAGGGGTTCTTTTGCGTGTTGGGGTGCGCCACGGAAGTCAAACGTACTCATTAGCGGCTCCTGCGTGGGGAAATCTGGTCATAGTTCTTCTTCGCTCATGTCTATCCTCATTAGTTCGGGTGCTAGCGGGTAGCAGCATTTTAGGTTCCTTATCCTGAATATTTTGTCTGCATTGGACATATTACAAAGAAGGATCGGTAGTTGCTGGTTATCGTCCACCCTTACCACTAAGGGGGAACTTCTACCGCCTGCTCTCGCCCTTCGATTACTAGTTGTGAGCTACGTACGTCCCTTGGAAAGCACTGCCGACCGTGGGGATTGTTTGATCGTCAGGGGAAGAAAACACCTTTTCTCTATACCTTGCGCATGACTAGTGGTGCCTAGCTGGATTTCCCCAAGAATGACGCGACTCTCTTCCTTACCTTCTCCTTTCGTACTATCATGTCCATCCTCCACTATTTCGCGTGCATGCGAGCCTACGTCTTTTGTTCCGACGTTCTCCGTCTCGAACATGCCGTGCGTTTTGTCCCATTCATGGCTAGCGTATGCTAACTGGGCTTCCCCGCATTGAACACAAATCCCTTTTTCCATTAGTAGGTTCGCCCTATGACCTCTCTCGTGTCGTGTTAGATTCTCTTCGCCTAAAGCCTTTTTATCGTTCACCTGAACCGATCCAGGCGCCCTGGTAATAATTAACTGGGACCACTCCTTAAGGGAACATTCGTACTTGCCCACTCTTTGAGTTAGGTTGTCCTCCTCTTCCAGAGGCCCTAACTAGACTATCGTCCCTGTACCGAGCTTGCTTTCGTACCAGGGTGTGATTAACATTCTGATTGGAGGGCTGCTTGTGTTCGCAATGATAAGGTAGCTATATAATAATAATAATAATAATAATAATAATAATAATAATAATGTCTTTATTAATGGCGAGGGTCAGGCCATAGGGCCCGCTCTTCCGCCTAACCAATGAGTCTACATTGATTTAGGGTAGTAACATAAGAGGGTAGGGAAATTTGTACATTCGGCAATCGGGTGTTTCTTGCATTATTTGTCTCGAAATTCCTGCTACGCTGCCGTCTTCTGCGGTTTCCTCGTTTGGGGTTCCCATCGTCCATAGGTTACCTGCTGCTATTAGGGTGCTTAGAGTGTATGTACGAGAACCTCTATATTTAACCTGGCGAGCCCGCGGAGCTCGTGCAGTTACATGCCCCTTACTCACTTCCATTGTCTGGTTGCCTAAAAAGATACAGCTCCCATTATGCACCATAAAATCTAGTCCTATTATCCCTGCGTATCACATGGAGCCCTGATCTACTATAAGCGTGTCTTGACGATACGTCATCTGGTCGATATGTGACGGGGCCAGCGGTGCGTCGCGGGCGGGACGCTGCTCTCACTAGAGGCCGTGGAGCTCTCTATATTGAATACGCGACTCGTGAATTCGATACGATTTGCCTTATCCCAGGCTTCTCAGGGTACGTGCGTTCTAAATTTCGTGCCATGGCTTCAATGAAAATACAAGTTGAGAGTTTCCCCCAAAATAAAGAAAGTTACTAGTCAAAATCGGACGTATTGTGTCTCGTTTCTTCCTGAATCCGAGTTTTCCAACTGCCTCCATCTACAATGCTAAAATTTTTTTCAACTACTGCTCCCTTCTCGAATTTAGCCTCCCCACCCCACACCTGACACGAAATGTCGTAACGCCGCTACGATATGGGAAGGGAGCAGGAGGGCAAGCGAGTAATAAGACACACCACGCTCATTGCTTATTTCTTACATGCTCGAATACATGAGCTCCACTTACCTCAGGCGAGGGTGTAAGACCTCGGACAAGTCACAGGCAGTGGCAACACAACAGGCAGTGGCAGCAGGGCCCGACGGCAGCGGCAGTGTGCTGGCGTCGGGTTCAGACCCAGTGGGAGCGCCTGTTGCCGAGGGCGCCGGGGTGATCGACCGGGGCGCCTGGTCGCCGTTAGGAGTCTAGGGGTATTCGCTCAGTCACGAAACGCTGGAGACCGCCCTCCGTGGAGCCGCGCCGGAGAGATCTGGAAATCGTGATGGGGTGTATGTGGAGGGGTGCGAGGGTGAGCGCCGCACCCTCGGGAAGCGGGGCGCGGCGAGCCGGCGTGTCGGCATTCAGGTAAGGCGCGTAGCTTGACTGATTGATTTTTCGTGTTTCCGGGCGCGTCAACTGCTTCGGTCATTAGTCTCGCTAGTGTAGTGCATGTTTTTTCTCGGGAAATGGCGGTGATTTTCGCCCGCTGGATGGCGAAATCCGGCACCGACCTACCGTCGGCTAGTGGGGTTTCCCCCTAACCAGGACTCTCCCACTAGCGGGGCACCGCCCCAGCCGGGATAAGCTCTAAGCTCCCGACCGGTCTCCCGGAATATGCGGTAGAGTAGTGCATGTTAGTATGAGTGTGTAAGATAGGACAAGGAAGAGGAAGGACAGTTCGGTGTGTGGTCCGTGGCCCGTTTGGCATGGTACTGCTCCGGCCCGGTGTTGATCGGACAAACCACGGAAAACTACCGATCAGAGCAGCCGGCCGCTAGAATTCTCCTCCAGACAACGACTGAATTCGACCTAGCTGAAAAGCTAGTGCCGAAAATCCTTCCGCCGTCAGAACTCGAACCTTGGACCTCCCGGTTAGAGGCGCTGCCGTGACATCAGTTGATGCACTGAGCTACCGCTACCGGTAAGGCGCGTAGCATTGGCGATCATTACTTTGTGGGGTATGATGAATGCCTTCATAGGGATGTCCATAGGTAGGAGAGACTTCGAGGAAACTCGATCGGAACACATCGCTCCATCGCAAAATTTCCTACAAAGTTATCGACATTTGAATTTCCGTACAAGAGGGGAGATCTTGGTAGGCAAATTAGAAATTGTTGCCGTAATTCAGCGGTTTCCCACATGATCTTTCCTAAAAGCCGAAATAAAGTGAGGAAATCCATTATTAACAGTGACGACGATACAATTTAGTTGCTAATATTTATTTTTAAATTACATAAAAAGCTATAACGAAAAACTAATTAGATGTAATAGTAAAAAGTTTAGACACATTTTAAAACTTGAAGTGCTAGCTCAACCTACGAAAAATGAATAGAAAATTAATGCAGTGAATCAAAATTTGTTTTTAAACTGAATTTTTGTTTATATCCAATGAATAGCGCCTAATGTTTAGCTGTGAAATTCATATTTTAAATTAAACATTTAACCGGTATATTTGTTACATTTTGCATTTGAAATAACAATATTATTACCGTTAAAATATTATTATGTAATTTACGCCATTACTCTATTCTTTCCGTTTCCCCTTTTATAAAGCTCTCAATCCACTGAGCATTCACAAACCATCGGGCAGAACCGCAGTCATAAGCAACAGTGAGTGACATGAGGATCAAGGATTTAGACCCCTTGTTTACTAGGCAGTGCAGTTCGACCATTGTGCACGGCTCTTGCTCCCATCCCCCCTCCCCCTTCCCACCCCCGTCCGACGCGACGCCTTGCTCGGCGCGGCTGTGGCGGCGGCCGGGATTGCAGTGGTTAGCGCCGTGGTCTGCGTCGCGCCCACAGAAACCACACTCCCCTTTGCATTAGGACAGAGGGCGAAGATTTCTACTCCTACAAGGAGAACGCAACAGCCGCAATAGATGGGACGTTCCGCATTCTTGTCGACAATTTAGGCGTTCTTGGGCGCCAATGTTCGTATGTAGTATTTCTATGGTAATTAAGTGACTGATTTTTTGTGAGGGTGCTCTTATAATATGGAATTCAAAGTTTGTTACAAAGAACAGAACGTACATTTGAACCATTTTATTTAAGAATTTAATGTCTCATTCATACCAAAAACTGTTTTTTATTAAGCAACTACTGGTGTTAAACATCACATCATTTCTCGCATTATTTCTAAATTTGCAGTTTTCAAAAATTCAGAAAATTCAACGAAAACGAGACCTGCGCCAATATTTTAAGCGTCTTTTACGCTATCTGAAAACAAAGTCAAATAAAAAAACTGGAGCCAGCTAAAAAAGATATATTGTTGTGGTTTTATGTAAGGAAGCTGTGGGCAAAAATCGAAATATTCAGTTCAAACTCAAGGGCCTCGAGTCCCATTGGCGCAAGATTTGACGCTTGCTTTCACCAAAGATAAACGAACTGACACTTTTACAACAGAATTTCCAAAAATATAACTGGTCACAGAGTCGTGTCATTAATAGTTTCGATTGTAAAAATAAAGTTAACAACTTGTTTATTCCGTATATGTATAAGATATATTCTACAGAAGTTATATCTCTATTAACTAATATTCCGGTTGATATGGTTACTATTATCTACATAGTAATACATCGCACGATATTTCTGTGCATTGCCGATAACAAACGGCTGAACAGTGTGTCCAAGAAAAGGTCTTAAACAATTTCAATAAGAAATATTTTAGTTCTAAATATTAATAACTTATTCTAAACGCAGCAATTTCGAAACTCCCGGTTCTTTCTATGCTGCTCTCTGTGGCGAAAAGAGAAAGATTCCTTCTATCCCAGGCGTGTTGCGTGTCAGATGACAACGGAGTAGGGCTGACTGTCGGACTGCCTGACGGACAGTCTGTCTGACGGACGGTTTGTATGTCTGACGGACGGTTTGTATGTCTGACGGACGGTTTGTGTGTCTGACGGACGGTTTGTGTGTCTGACGGACGGTTTGTGTGTCTGACGGACGGTTTGTGTGTCTGACGGACGGTTTGTATGTCTGACAGACGGTTTGTCTCTCTGACGGACGGTTTGTATGTCTGACGGACGGTTTGTCTGTCTGACGGACGGTTTGTATGTCTGACGGACACACTGTCTGTCGAACTCTGTGTGTGTGACGGACTGTGTGTCTGTCGGACTGTGTGTGTGTGTGTGTGTGTGTTGGACTGTCTGACTGTTACATATAATGGCACATTCTTTAACAAATTTTTGGTGTGTACGTGGACGCTCTTCTGTCTCTAGTTAATGCTGATGTAGTTATGGGGGATCCAGAACAAGAATTAAAAAAAGAGGTAGATTTTTTATGCAATTTCCTGTAAATATTGATGATTTTACTATTTCTGCACACTATGGCAAAATACAACTCGTTAAATTTATAATCAGTGACACCTTGGTTTTCAGTTTATCACAGAACAGCATACATGTAACAGATCGATTTTTAAAATCTACAATTCATTGCTTGTGATGATCAACTAGTGCAGGAAATGATGATTTGATCTGAAAGTACTATAACAATGGAATGAGTATAACATGGAAGCGATTTATTGTTTTTAAGGAAGATTGATTTATTGATTTTTAGTGTTTCCGGGCGCGTCAACTGCGTTAGTTATTAGTCTCGTAAGTGTAGTGCATGTTTTTCCTCGGAAGATGGCGGGGATCTTCCCCCGCCGAGATCCGGCACCGACCTACCGTTGGGCTAATGGGGTTTCCCCCTAACCAGGACGCGCCCACCAGCGGGGCACCGCCCCAGCCGGGACAAGCTCTAAGCTCCCGAGCGGTCTCCCGGAATATGTGGTAGTGTAGTGCATGTTAGTGTAAGTGTGTGTGTAAGGGGAGAGGATAAAACAAAGAAGAGGAAGGAAATATAGCGCGCGGTCCGTGACCCGTTTGTTAGGGTACTGCTCTGACATTCACCTGGTGTTGCCCGGAAACACGGAAAACTTCCGATCAAAGCAGCCGGCCTCTAGAATTCTGCTCCAGACAGCGACTGAATTCGTCCTAGCTGACAAGCTAGTTGCCGTTGTCAGGACTCGAACCCAGGACCTCCCAGTCAGAGGCGCTGCAGTGACATCAGTTGATGCACTGAGCCACCGATTCCGGTTGAAAGGAAGAGAAAAATGGACTTACCTTCCTCTGCAGCAATCCAATGAAATCTTGAGTTTTTGCTTAGATGCTGCCAACAGTTTTAATAGTACTGCTCTTGAAGGGAAATCCCGCGCTATTGCCATTGCTCGTCCCGCAATTATGTCGAAAGTGGTGCAGTTACTGCATGTTTATCAGTTCTATCAAAACATATTAGCATAGAAATTAGGTTTTTATGTGCTAAAACTCATTTATTTTGACATTCATTGTTCTTTGCTAAGAATGCACGATATCTAGCAAAGTGTAGGGGTGTAATACCATTCCTATACAGTTTCGTTACATTTTATCAGTAACTTAATGAAATATTCAAATCAGTAGACACCTTTTTCTTGTTGTTCTTCGTTTTGAAAAACATCTTCATTATTATCTAAAAAGTAAAGAATTTTGATTGTATATTAAAACGGGTAAAACAATTTTAAAAAGAAACAAATTATGGAAATTATGGCTTACCAGAATCAATAATGATTTCTCTTATTGCACCATAAGCATCTAGAACATGTATGGGTGTCTATAGATCTTTCTGAACTGGTAATGGTAGAAATGACTGCGATGAGAGCAACAACACGAAAGGTGGTTGTGGAAGCGCCACGGGCTGTGGCGGCGGTCCCGGGGAAACTGGAGGCAATACGACAACCTAGGCACATGTGGTAGTATCAGTATGACTTGAGCGCCATCCTGATTTCACCATAGGAATATACCCTTTTCGGCAATTTCTATGGTCAACTCAAGATGGCGCTCAAAGCTCCGCAAGACTTCGTGTTCATTACCCCGCCTACAACTCGTCTCATTAGTGGCACATAGCAAAGCTGCTAGCCTTTCACCACTGAGGTCCGGGTTCGATTCCCGTCGAATCTCTTGTGAAATTTGTTTCAACAAAACGAGTTTGCTGCTTCACAAGGGCTAGTCCAACCCCTGTGAAGTGTCCTAACCCCTATCCTTATTCCTTCCCAATTCTGATCGCTGGGTAGTGACGCAGGATTTCGTATGCGGAGATTCTATCTGGCGGTCCTCGTGACAACCGACAGACGAAACGAGACTTACATACATGCTTACATACGAGAGATGTTAACGGAGGATTACTGCACGCTCAACGCTCGACACGAGGCGAAGAGACGTGTCGCGTCGATTAATGTCGCAACAAATTTTTAAAAAAAATTCTAAAACCCTCCTAACAAATACATTGTTAGCGTGGCTAATCCTACCGCTGGCAGCCCCTATTTATTTATTTATTTTACGTCAAAAACAGGTGAAAACTGTGTGACGTGCTATGGGGAGAAATGAATTCTGTGCACGTCTTCAAAAATTCTATGATCCCTGCCTTTAACCTATATCTACTTGAATTTTGAATACAGAAAACATGAGAGTTTTTTGCGAGGATCGTTAACAAAAATATTCGCTCCAATGTAATAAAACTTATCTTCAAGGGTAAATCAGCAATTAATTTGTGATCTTATCACTCATCATGTTCTTCGTCAATGAATAATACTTCCTGCAACGACATCATGGAGAACGATAATTTGAATAACTATATATCCCAATGAATTCTAAAAGACCTGCACAGATAATGAAGTTACATTTATGTCCAGAAGCAAAACAAGGAGCCATCTCAGCATTTGCTCAAAGGATCAGGGAAACTGGACAAAAAACCTGCTCGAGATGGGGGTCATTGACCCGGAAGCTGCAGTACAATACTTGTTGCAAGTTGTTTAGAATTATACAGTCTAAATATTGAGTTTGCCAAAGTCCCCTGTTTGACAAATACTGAATTTGCCAAAGTGTGAATCGCCACTCTTTAAATAATTATTAACGATACGTTGCGCTGGTGGCCGATCTAAAATCAAGTCCATCGGCGCGATTTTATCACAATTCTTCACAAAGAGTGATGAATGATATTATATTAAAATCGCCACTGCCGCGTTTTAATTTTTGAACACGGCGTAATGAAGTGGTGTTTTTTCAAGTTTGTCACACAAGAATATTTTAGCCCTAGAATCTAATAATTTCATTAAAACATTTACGTGATGTGCACTACGTGCATGGTATAGTCCTGCACGTCCATTTTCGTCCATTCCTATGGTCAACTCAGGATGGCGCTCAAGTCTCCGCAAAACGTCTTGTTCATGACCGCGCCTACAACGTTCTAAAATTCTCTTAACAAATACACTTCTTTCAACGGAAATTTTCTTCCCACTTTCACTGAACTCGAAGGATTGGCATCGTCGACTGAGAGAGAAGTGCCAGAAGAGTAACACTTTTTCTTGGCTTGATATTGTGGCGTCCTGCAGTTGCAATAATAACACAGACGAGTGTGGGTTTAGTAATTTAGAGGTTTATTATCAGTCCACCACCTTATTAGCTGGCGAATACCCTAACGATTCATGAACTGAAGTTCGCATGGCAAATAATATTGCCGGCAGATTAGTCTCCCAATCGCCTCCTGCGTCTAGACACAATATTTTGAACAGGCGATTCATAGTTCAATGAATTCCTTCAACCGGATTGCTTTGCGGGTGATATGCCGAACTGTGTACTACCCGTATTCCAAATTTATCCGCAAATTATGTCATAAGATTGCTCGTAAAGCAAGTTCCTTGATCTGTCTGAATTTCGCGAGGAAATCCCGTTCGACTGAACAATTCTAACAAAGCATCGATGACGGTGCTCGTCTGCAAATCTTTGATTGGAATAGCCTCGGGGTACCTCGAAGCTACACAGATCGCAGTTAATATATATTTAGCTCCTGAATTACTCGGCGTAAATGGGCCTACAGTGTCTAAATTTAATTTCGAAAACACTTCGCTAATAGTTGGCACAATGACCAGAGGAGCCTGGCTCTGTATTTATTTATTTATACAATTCATAAATCGGTCTGATTTCAGCGTCCTTCTTCTGCGCCGCGCAAAACTGAGTCGCATCTATCTTTAATAAATTTACTACTTCCTCCGGTAGTTCGTTTTCGATCTCGTAACCTATCTCTACGGTTTCTACGGGCTCCTGGTCACCTACTGAATTCCCTTCAGTCTGCACTTGCGCGCCTACATGCGTAACTGGGTCAGATTGCGGCGTCTCCGCCTGCTCTGAAATTTCCCTATGCTACTTCTTAGCCGCCCTAGCTCTAGTTTCCACCATATTTATCATCTGTGGTTCCACAAAACCGTTCTTAATCTCCTCTAAGAGCGAAATCGTCCTATTACTCAATAGATAATATTCGAGCTCACATTCTCGGGGTACAATGGCGGCTCGTGTAACCACGCGCCCGCTCGGAATTTCTAAATCTATCTGCGTTACTCGCAAATTCTTGGCGCTGCTATCCAATGGCTGACTAATCCAGATAGTTTCTCCCGTAAAATGTTCTTCGCTAACCAGATCTATCGAATTCTGAACGTGCCCCCGATTCACTCGCCCCGCTCCTAGAACTCGGTTTCTCGGGTTCGGGAGGAACTACTGCCTGTGCCTTAACCTCAACTGGCTCCCGTGACTTTGTATGGAAAGAACCCGGCTTTCTCCAGCCTTGTCTATGGTTCTCATACACATCCAATTTCTTAGCTAATTCAATCGGGTTTGTAAATTCCGCCCACGAATCAACGAAATGATCCCGTATTTCCCACGACACCTTCCTTTTCATTTGATCAGTGACGGAGTAAATTTAATAAAGCATCGAACGTACCAACGCGTAAACCCGACACCCATTCTCTTCATTAATTCTTAATAAACCCCATTACTGCATCAAATCGGAACAATTCTAACAATTTTGCCTTTAATACATCGTAAGTCCACTCTTCTTCCTGCTCATCTAAAATAATCCAATTATTACATATGGGGAAGTAAACTTATTAAATGAACTGCCCATTCACTTTCATTTATTCTTAACTGCCTACATTGGCTCGCAAATGCACTCAAATACGCCGTAATATCGTCCTTTTCCCCTCTAAATCTGCCTATAATCTGGCCTATTTTAATCACCTCCCTATGCGATTCTACACGTGTTTCGGAGCTCTTTCTGCTGATTCCTCGCCCTCTCCCGTTCTGCTCTATCTCTTTCCTCCCGTTCCCTCTCATTCCTATCCTGTTCCTCCCTCAGTGTCCTCTCTTTCCTATCCTGTTCCTCCCTCTCTATATCTTTACAATGCTGCTCGCCTAATCCCTCAATAAAATCTGGATCATAATCCTCATTGCTAATAATTAAATTTTTCAGTTTAGGGATTGTTTCGGTCCCGTCTAGCCTAATTCCCAGATCACTGGCAATCCTAATCATCCCCCCTTCTTAAATCTGCTGAGGTATGCCATGACTCCCAAACAATGCCGAACTTTGCAGAAACGTACTTACCCTGGCTTCCGCTGTCCGCAAGCCGCTTCCTTGTTCGCGTGCTCGATGCTGGTTCTCTCGGGTTCGGTGAAGTCGTGCTCGTATTAGGTCGTAATGGACTTCCTTCCTTCCTGTCCGTCTACTTCTTTCTTGAAGCCGTCGCTCCGCACTCAGTTACGTGCGCGAACTTACGCGTCGCGTCCTACGATTCTAATTCTCGAATTGTACTGCCCTAACTTTGGCTTGACATTGCACGCCGCGCCTCCTAATTTTATCACTCCGGACTGCGCCACGTGGTGCTAGGTGAAACATACACCGCACCTACAATACGGCCCCGTTTACACACTCGGTGCCTACAAAGTCACCCGTGGACTTGCTAGAGCCCCTTACCGGCGTGCTTTCACTGCGCGTGTCTCCCCAGACGTGGTTCGTGCAGGCGACGCCAACCTCAGGCGTGCACTACACTGCCACCATTTTATCACTCCGTCGTCTGTGGCGTCATGCAGTTGCAATAATAACACAGACGAGTGTGGGTTTAGTAATTTAGAGGTTTATTAACAGACCACCACCTTATTACAAAATAACGTAATTACTAATATCCCTACACGGAGTAATTTCCCGTTACGGCTACCACACCACTACGCACTAATCTCAAGCATTAGATGGCGTGAAGCGCCGTAACCCACCTACGACTCGTCCTCGAGTCAGCCTCTGTACGGCAACACATTGCCGGCTCTTGCACAGCTCACGGCCCGCGCCCACCCAGACCGTCCGATCCGTGCCGTACCGCGGCTCGTAACCAAGAGAGCGTTCCGTTGCTCGCCAGGGCTGACGCTCGCCCTTCCCCCACCACGCTGCCTCCTAGGGTTTCCCGCCGACGTCACATCCGCTCCTAAACAAAGTCTAACGCGTGGTGCCTTAGCGTCGCCTATGCCACGCGGCCGTTCGTTACAATTGCGTTTGTGCATGACGCTACAATATGGTGGATGCAAATTACAATTTAGTTACAATGTTGTAAAGCACTGTATTGTTTCAAAGATAGTTTTAAGTCAATTATAATTGCAATTGCCTCGTCTGGAGTGTAACTTCTCGCAGTGTGTTCCTTCACATTAAGCAAATTTGCTGTCGTCACTGTGCGAGGACTACCATCTACAGTTCCTTCGATCACATCCACTACATCCTTTCTGGCTTGTGATATGAAGTTAACTTGAGCTGCCACGACTAAATCTTATTTACAGTGCTCTACAACGATTGTAGTTTCGCCTTTTGGTTCTCTTCGAACACGAAGAGAATTCTTTTTCAGCCCTACCTTTTGTCGTTTTCTGCGCTTGTTCCTTGACACTCACTATTATTCCGTCCAGCCATACCGATTTTCTGTCTACCATTCATTTGTCAGTAATTTGGCAGATGAATATCCGTATCTTCTCACTTAATGCTGACTCTGGAATGCTTCCAAGAACTTTACAGGAAACACACTCCATTAGCATTTTTTTATTTCGTAAATCTGTTTCACGAGAGAGCTCCTCCTCACCCAAGAGCTCGAATAGCTGACGTCGAGTCTGTAAAAGCATTTGAAAAAATCAATTTTTTCGTAATGGACCAAATTTGGGAAGAACCTTTTTTCATCATTTTGTATAACAAGGTTTAGGGAATATAATTACGCAAATATCATTCTTGGCAGTTGCTGACAATTTAAAATTACTCAGATTAAACTTCTAATCACTAAAGAAACCTTTCGCAAATAGATGGTGATACTTTCGCATAAAAAGACAAACAAAAATGTAAAATTTTCTATTATATATCAGTGAATTATAAAAAAACATACCGTCCGGATTCTTGCTCATATCGAACATTCAAGGTGTTTTTAACAACGCAACGTCAATAGGTAGTTACACCAAGCGCGTCAAAGCAGATCTGAGGCACGGCAGCGCGTGCGGTTCGGAAGCGCTCACCAAGCAGACCCTCCATTCTTATGAGAAATAAATGTACTTATGGCGAATGCTGTAGTCCGGGCAAGATCATTCCACGTGGAATGTCATTCAGTTTGAGCATATGCATTTATGATTTATGTACCGCTAGCTTTTGGAAATCAACCACTGTGAACCGTGTCTCAACTAACACCTCCACGTTCCCCCCACCATCTTGTGTCGCTACCACCTCCGGCGCCTCTATCAACACCACAATCGCTATCACCTCTATCACCATCACAACCATCGTCGCTAACGCAAGCACCAAAACCGGCTATCACCACCTGAAACCAGCATCGCTACCTCTACATCGGCATTCTGTCACTACTACTATCACACCAGCACCATCATAATCACTACCATCACCACCAGCGTTCAATCAGCACCGGCAATGCTGACCATTTGCTAACAACCATTGGTGTCGTTACTGCCACCACCGGCGTCACTCTATCGCTAACACCACTTGCGTCGTTACCACCACCGGTGTATCTACCAACATCGGTGTCGTTATCACCAGCACCACCGGCGTTGCTACCACAAACACCACCAACACCGGTGGCGCAACACCAGCACCAAAACCCCAACACCCCAAACAGCTCCTAACACCATCAAACTCAGCATTCCTACAACAGCATAAAACCGGCATCCCTACGATCACCACCAAACAGCCACTACCACCACTACCGACCTGGCTAACACCACCTGAAACATCTGCTGGCGGTGTTAACCAATATCAAAACCGGCACCGGTAACACCACCAGAGCCACCATTGCTGTCACCACTAGCCCCACCACCATCATCGGTGACCCTACCATCGCCACCGGCGAAGGCACTAC
The DNA here is from genome assembly GCA_964035755.1 of Teleogryllus oceanicus. NCBI lineage: Eukaryota > Metazoa > Arthropoda > Insecta > Orthoptera > Gryllidae > Teleogryllus > Teleogryllus oceanicus. The sequence continues at coordinate 274,762,123 of CAXIVR010000001.1, read as the reverse complement.
CACTTCTACCACCACCACTACCGCCCCACCACCCCCCCCACCACCACCACCACCCCACCGACCTCTTCCGCCATCGCGTCGCTACCACCTCCACCACCAAAACCATCATCGCTATTAACACATCGGCATTTTTGTCACTATTATCACCATCACCACCCCACCACCAGAGTCGCTATCATCACCACAGGCGACACTACAATCACCACCGGCGATGCTGATCACTTACTACCATCACCACTTGCGTCATTACTGCCACCACCTGCGTCTCTAGCAGCATTGGCAATGCCGCCACCTTCACCACCACCAGTGTCGCTAACACCAGCAACGAAATCGGCATCCCTTCTACCGCCAACAAAACAGGCGTCTTTGCAACCCTCACCACCAAAACCTGTCATCGCTGCATCGCTGTCACCACTACCACCACTACCATCACCGGCGTTGCAACAACTTGCCACCACGACTACTTGCATTGTTACCATCACCATCGTCGTCTACCAACACCGGCGTCGAGTCCACAACCACCGACATCGCCGTCTCCACGATCACCACCGGCGGCGCTACCACCATTGCCACCGGCATCGCTACCAGTACCACAAAATCTGGTGTCGCTACCACTACTAGCCTTGGCGTCGATCACGCCACTAACCACGCTGCCACTAATACCGCTACCGTAGGCGTCACTATCTCCATCGTAATCGTCACTACCACCAGAGTCGTCATCTATCACCGCCGTAGGCGTTGCTACCACCACTACCGGCGGCGCTATCGCCACCTGCGACGCTAACACAACTGTCACCGGCGTCGCCAAAAATTACCCTTCTAGTTACTAAACTATTTCCGCCATTGTCTCTAAAATTGTGTACGGCAACAATTTAAACTCGCCGCGCGCGTACCGTACAGAGCGCGCTGTTTTACGCCAGCTAGAGTTGCGGTGAGAAGAGGACACACTCCAGCGACGCAAACTGGGACAGAAGGGGATCAAACCTGGCCAAACAACTGGAAGCCTATTTATATGAATTTAGGGACGGGAATCATCAGCAAATAGCTCGGAATATATGATTGAAGTTATAGATTATCATATATAATTTGAAACGAGAGCATTTAAAGCGAAAATTTTTTTTAGCATTTAAAGCGGGCATTTTACATAACTTGTGATCTGTTAATCAAAATTTTACGTAGTCAGTGTTATATCTCGGATACCTTTGTACCAAAACTCGAGTCGTTTGTATCACGTTTTCATCGAAGGCTTGAATATTAATTGCATGGTCACGTGAAAGAAGAAGCAGAATAACTGCGCGCTTCTTAATTCAAGTGTCAACACTTCCCTACTAAAATACGCACTTCTGTTCGGAATTTCATCTGCACAACTTTATTTTTTGCCTGGATGATTCTTCCAGCTGATAGGAAACATGTAAAAAGTACTCAAAAATCCAGACATACAATGTGGACAAACCAAAAGTGCTTTTTATTGGTTTGCACGAACTACGTCGTGCATTTCCTTTGTTTAGGTCTAGCAAATGTAGCACACTTGTGCAGGAAAATTTTCTTGCAACTATTGACACCTGTCCCATTTTTTAAATCTGTCTGTCAAAATTGTCTTTGTAACAATGTTGTATGCCCCACATTCTCTGAGACAGCAACTCATTGCACACTTCTTCACTGACGCGATCACAGAGAGAGTTGATGACTGGTTGAATCCTATGCACGCGTCTTCTTTCACATGCCATCGTTAATGGAAAAAATGTGTCTTTGTTACTATAATGAATTACGACCTGTAAAAAAGCAAAGAACATATGATTAACTATTAAATAAATCTCGTTACTAACAATATTAGTAAACATATTGTCTATGACGAAAGATAGGCTCGGGGACACACATAGTTCATTTTCACATCTTCACTTGAATGTAACATGGGAAATTAAAACCAAAATCTATCGTTAATCCTCTTTTCCGCTCAAAACTGTTTATTGTCTCATATTCTTCCCATTATGAGGTATTTTTTCGCGATAAGTCTCGTTTTGGAACAGTGTGGAACTTTCACCCCTGTCCAAAATAGAACGTACCCAAATATCAGGGTATTTTACACGTTATGATCCAATGCGATATAACGTTCAGGTAATTGTTTTAGCAAAGTTAAAAATTAATACATAAAAGTACTTATATGAGCACACTGACCAAAAATTGTGTTCCTGACTTTTCGTTTGTTGATGTTCCAACCACCCAAATTTTACTCCAAAAGACACTACACTCGCTAGGATACGTCCGGCAGACTGAGCTCGATTTTACACACCCAAGAACCAGGAGGGTTGAATTTTTTATTTTACATTTTCTTAATGGGTGAACATTGCTCTTTCAAAAGAGTTACTTGTGCACAAATGATTTCGTTTTTGGGGTTTTGGCCAGGTTTTGCCCTTTTCTGTCCCAGTGTGCGAAGCCTAGGCAGTGGAGCGAGTCTCGACCAACTGCGGCGCTTGCTATTTAATGGGTCACCAGACGCCACGATTAAAATACAGTACTTGGAAGTGTCGGAGTACCGGATAAAGTTAAGTGGTTACTCTGACCAGAAATACGACTATAGGAAAATGCCCAATTGGTGTGTGGTGACCAAGCTCTATCTATAGACCTCTTCTGGTCCACGGCTATTAGGAATCGGACTTCGTATTTTTCTCTCGGTGATCTGGCAACTTACAAGGTTGTTATGCGAGTACATACAAGGAAACATCGTAATAATAACACTATTTTTAACCATAATACCATGCGGTCGCCGTAACCTAATACCACCACTAGGCGAAAACTATTGCAAGTAGCGATGTCGCCATAACCAAAATTACCATTGGAATGTACCTAAAATCACACCCAACGGAACCCGTGCCAACCCATATCCATAACCAACATCACAAGTGCCGTCATAACAAACTACGAACACCGGTGTCGTCCAATACCATCACGTGCAGCGATGAAATCACTACTTGTCGGTTCACGAAAAATTACCACCTCAGGTGTCACCAATACAACGCTATTACATCGCCAGCTCCGCCACAACCAAAAAACGATATGTTGTCGATAAAATCGCCAAAATATGTTTCCAATATCGCTGAAAACACCCATGATAACCATGAGGATCACGAACTCACTCACCGCTCACAAAATGATAAAACCACCACCAATTCAGCAACAACCATCACTACTGCAGACGTAATACCAAACCTCATCAAAACCTTTTCAACTAATTGCGCCACAAACATTGCCTTTGCAAACATTGCCACAAACGTTACCTTGCGTTAAAAGACATTCGGAGCAGGCTACTCATCACACACATATTTGTATGCAGAGGAGATCATAATTTCAAAATTCGATCATGGATACAGTGATCTGTTACGTAAAATTCTCTTGTATACATCTTTCAATAAAGGCTAGATAAATTCTCTTGCAGAATTCGAGACTGGACGGACTGAAATGTAAATGCATTGTAAAAATCAGTAATGAAAAAAATAGCCGTTAAATTCTGGCATCGATGTATGCGGTGATTATCGGTAAAAATGTGCTCATTTACAGCATGTATGAAATGAACTGAGCGCATATACATGGTTCCATATATGTCCGTGTACGAGCGAATGGAATGCCATACAAAAAATAAGTGCAATGTGTCTGTGGGTAGGCCATGCCTCCGGGCTCTGATTTGCTAAGATATGAAATGGGAATGTGCAATGCATTGGAATAAAAAATGTGATGGCGTGTGGGTGTGGATATGTGAGTGAGAGAGAGAGCGGGGACAGGGGGAGTATACGAATATATGTGTAAAGAGAAAAGTAATATGTCAGTGCTGGGTGGGGCCTCTTAAATATGCATGTTTAGAAAGGGTATGTATGCAGGCACGAATTGATTTTTTCAATGTAAATATAAACAATTCTGTGACATGAAATCTAATTGTGTGGTGCACCTAGCGTAGTGTTGTTTTTCAATTTTAAGTTTATTATTAAATTCATATTTAGTTTTATCAATCTAACACAAGGTGTTTAACCCTGCGCTGAAAATTCACCACCGACACCCCCCAAACCACCACCACCGACACCAACACCACCACCACCGACACCACCACCACCGACACCACCACCACCCGACACCACCACCACCACCACCACACCACCACCACCACCGACACCACCACCACCCACCACCACACCACCACCACCACCACCACCACCACCACCGACACCACCACCACCACCGACACCGACACCACCACCACCACCGACACCACCACCACCACCGCACCACCACCACCACCGACACCACCACCACCACCACCGACCACCACCACCACCACCACCGACACCACCACCACCACCACCACCGACACCACCGACACACCACCACCACCACCGACACCACCACCACCACCACCGACACCACCACCACCACCGACACCACCACCACCGACACCACCACCACCGACACCACCACCCACCACCACCACCATCTCCACCGACACCACCACCACCACCACCGGCACCCCACCACCGACACCACCAGCGACACCACCACCACCACCACCGACACCACCACCACCACCACCACCACCGACACCACCACCACCACCACCACCACCGACACCACTACCACCGGCACCACCACCACCTACACCACCGACGCGCCCGGAAACACGAAAAAAACAAACCAAAACAAACCAATCCGGCAATCTGTGCCGACACATCGAAAATATGTCCCGGCGTATCCTCTATCTCTATTGAGTGGTCCGTAACACCAGCACACTAGCAACAGGCGCAGAATATACTTCTCCTTCAGACGTCACAAACAGTTTTGCTATTTTTGACAAAAAATGGAAATAATTATAAAAACCTTGAGAATCTAATGCTATGTTATTTCCTGAGAGAAACTTTCCTCGACAAAGTACTGAGCCGTTTAAGGAAAGCCTGGTGAAGTTTAATAGTATTTGTACTGTGACGTACCGGGTAGCCCGGCTTGTTCGCAGTAAATTTATTTGTAAGGGACAGGTGTTCTTTTTCGTGAATGGACTCGGGGTTATTAATCAAACACCACTGTTCCGTGAACAAAATAAACATGAACTATTTATTATTCTATACAAATCACTATTGATTACAATATCTGTGGTGGTCTTTATCCTTTTCTTTACCTCACCCAGAATCACTGTTGTTCTTTCGATCTTACATCAATCGAGGAAATATTTACCGTTTAATCCTCCCCCCTCGAGCGTCGGCGGCTTCAGGGACTCTCGGGTTGCCTCGTGCTCCTTCGCTGTCTGCCTGTGTCCGCTCCACTGGGGACCAGCCGATGCGATGCGTAATCTTCTCACGGTGCCTCTGCGCCTCCTCGCTGAACTCCTTTCCGGTTCACCCAGATTTCTTGATGTCACCTTCCGCGAGCTGATAAACGCCACTAATTATTCAAAGTACAGTTGCGAGCACGTGTCTCACCATTTCACCAGGCTACTAGTCCCGTGGTGTACTCCTCTGCACACAAGTTCTCTCGATCTGTACTACTCCAGATAATAGCTATCACTTTGGCACTACATTCGAGCTACTAATGGTGGTTATATCTAGCACAAATCGTCCGTCAATCACTCTTTTCAGCGCTCATTCGTTCGCGACACTTTTACTTTGTTCGAACGCGGAGCAGCCCCAGGTACGTCCTTCCTTACCGGTGACCGGCCGGACACTGACTCCTCGCGGCGTCGTTTCCCACGCCTCGGTCAACCGACAACACTTCGCCGCCCGTAACCGTTTTTCGTCGCTAGCGAGCGCCCTCTGGCAACCGTTCTGCCGCGTGCTTGCTTGATGTATCGCCGTTTCTTTAGGCAGAAACGCGGTGCGTTTCAGTACGAAAATTGGGAAGAATTTACCTGAGTTTGTATTGATGATTACCCACATTTAGTAATTAATGATTGAAATTATATTGCGAATAGCCTATCGCTCTCTTCGCTATAGCCTGGCTCTAGAATAATATTTCACTTCATCTATGTACCCTAATGCATCTGTAACGATGCTACATTACGGGGGTTTCGCGAGTTCATTGGTTCGATTCACTGACAGGTTGAAATTTGTATGTCATTTTTTGAAATACTCCACTGCGCAAACTCAACGGTTGTTTTCTATAAAACGATAACGCCGAAGTCTTGCAAGCAACTTAGAAATCCTCGAGTAAAGAAAATCGACTTGATCCTAAAATAACTTTGATGACGCAAACGATTGATTAATTAATTGATTGATTGTCAGTGATTCCGGTCGCTTCAACTACTAGGCTCATTTGACCGTAAGCCCATTGTTTTTTTTTCTCGGGAGGTGGTGATGTTCTTCCCCGCTGGATGGCGAAATGCGGCGCCGACCTACCGTCGGCTAGCGGGGTTTTCCCCAATCAGGTATATCCCAACAGCCAGGCACCGCCCCGCCCGGGACAAGCTAAGCTTCCGACCAGTCTCCCGACACGTGGGGTAGAGTAGTACATGTTAGCGTAAGTATGCGAAAGGGAAGAAGACAAGGAAGAGGTAAGAAAAGTCGCGCGCAGTTGTTAAAGTACTGCTCCGCATTTGCCTGGTATTGATCGGAGAAACCATGGAAAACTACCGACCAGAGTAATCGGCCCCTACAACTATCCTCTAGTCAACGACTGAATTTGACCAAGCTGACAAGCTACCGTCGAAAATCCTGCCACCGTCTGGACTCGAACCTAGAAACTCCCGGTTACAGGGTCGGCAGTGATATCATTTGGTGCCCTGAGCCATCTCTCCCGGTTAGCGCGATCGAACTTGGTACATATGAGCCCCCCAAAAATTATTTAACACTTTAGTATTTTAAGGATATAATTATGGCCACATGAGCTTTCCATTGTCTCTTCACAAAAAAAAATAAGTGAAATTTTCTCAGGTGTTTGACTAGAAGATACTAACAAGATGTTCGAACAAAAAATACTAGTAAAAGCTATATTGTGATCTTGTGTTCCCTGCCTGAGAGTGATTTTATACATAATAAAATTACTTCAAGTTTACAACAAGCATTGTATCCCACTATACATTTGCATACAGAATTTAATAAAAGTGCGATTAAATTACTACTTACACCTACACGTTTGTTTGCTAAATACATGGCAGCACCCGGTATAAAAGATTGTTTTCCCAGAGTACAAACGAGTAAAAAATACATTGTTGCAACACTAATGGCAACCCCCTTAGTTTTTCCCTTGTTTTCTTTGCACGAAATAGCCCAAATGAATCCTTTATGTATACCGCAAACTACAAAATAATTGGAGTGGAAGAAACAATGCCTTGAAAAAGTTCAAAAGTGTTATTAAAATGCACTGAGGGAGGCCGGAGCCTTAGACATCGAAGCCGGGCGCCGCCTCGTTGCGTATTAATGCATGGAAATGCATGCAAATTCATCCAGACGCGCGGAAGGGGTGGCGCTGGAGGGGGTGAGGTGACGTGGAGGAAGAGCGCGGAGGTCGGGGCAACGCCGAGGACGACTGGGAGGGAGGGAGGACACGAGGACGCCCTTCGTCTTCTGGAAGAGGACTCTGTCTCCCTCAGGCCTTTCCCAGTGACTGTACTCGTGACCCCTGCGGCAGTTCTGCGACCGCGTTGGCGCTGAGGGGACTTAGTTTCTATCTTGTGTGAGGAAGTCATTGTATAGGTTTGGGATGAGGTTAAAATGGAGGGCGAGAAAGCGGGATGGGATGGTAGGAAGCCAGTAAGTTTATAGGAGAACATTTTAATTGTATTTAATCAATAAGTACATTGGTTTGGTTAGTTTTTTTCGTGTTTCCGGGCGCGTCAACTGCTTTGGTCATTAGTCCCGTTAGTGAAGTACATGATTTTCTCGGGACATGGCGGTGATCTTCCCCCGCTGGATGGCGAGATCCGGCGCCGAATTTCCGTCGGCTAGTGGGGTTTCCCCCTAACCAGGACTCTCCCACCAGCGGGGCACCGCCCCAGCTGGGACAAGCTCTAAGCTCCCGACCGATCTCCCGGGATATGTGGTAGTGTAGTGCATGTAAGTGTAAGTGTGTGTATGTAAAGGGGAGAGGATATGACAAGGAAGAGGAAGGAAAGATCGCGCTCGGTCCGTGGCTTATTTGGTAGGGTACTACTCCGGCATTCGCCTGGTGTTGATCGGAGAAACCACAGAAAACTACCGATCAGAGCAGCCGGCCGCTAGAATTCTCCTCCAGACAGTGACTGAATTCGACCTAGCTGAAAAGCTAGTGTCGAAAATCCTGCCGCCGTCAGGACTTGAACCTAGGACCTCCCTGTCAGAGGCGCTGCAGTGGCATCAGTTGATGCACTGAGCTACCGCTCCCGGTAATAAGTACATGATTATGAAGAAAATATTCTAGTAGATCTGCATATTACAGCAGTTTGCCGAGTAAGCATGCGCAAGTTAAATGGGGATAAGTAAAATATGTCAATGATAATACATTTCCCGTCAATGATAATACATATGAATACGTTCTTAAACCTTACCCTCGCATGTATGCCGCCACTCTTGAAGACTCACAAAAGCTGTGTCACTCTGCAGGCAGTACATAAATTTCTACCAGGAATTTTCGTTTTAAGATTATTTATCTTAGTTGTTCATTGACTCTAAGACCTGTCTGTAATTGGCAAGGCAACTTTCTTTACATTACTCTCTAATCTACGATATTTATTTTTGCCGTTTCGGTTTTTATTTCTTCCGTTTACATCCTGTGAAATTTCTTTCCACTTGACACGAATTCACAAATTTAATGTAAGAGAACCAGCTAGAAGAAGCCATGAGATTCCATACGTTACATCTTGAAATGTTGGTTATTACGTAACATGTACAAAGCGTGCGTACAACTTTGATGAAAAAACAAAACACGTAGAATTTTAATTTTTTAAATTGATAGGTATCCCAGGTAGACAAGGAGGTGCGTAGCGTTATCAAGCATACTGCTTTCGTTTTTATTACAAACAGTTTCGGAGGAGAAAGGTACGGAAAAAAGGCAAACGATGAACACTGCATATTTAGCTTGGGTGTTGTGTCAAGTTCTCCCCAGGTCCGAGAATTCGCGCTAATGCTATTATTTAGTGCAAACACAGAAAAACTCGCTTTCGGAAAAGGTTACTCACATTTTTCTTATTTTCACAGTCGTTAAATAATAAATTATTTTTGAATACATTACATGAAATGTGCTCCTCGTAACTGTTCACATTGGGATAAGAACACAGGAGTTTCTCTGCCAACATATATCCTGATAATCGTATATCGTTTGGTTCGTCTTAGTGTTGTGATAAGGTTTGACACGTGTTTTGAAATTCAGGGTCAAATAATGAATATAAAAATTTACAAAAAGACATTTAAATGACTATTTTAAAAAATGTGTACATTTCATTTAACGTCATGCAAAAACCTACAAACCAAAAGCTTTGCACACTTTTGAGTATATATTTACCCGACAGGAAACTTACCTGCATTGAAAACATTTTTCATTTAGTTTACTTAAAAACGTAACTTCGCCATCAATTATGACACCCACATTCACAATCCTCTATTACTGATGATCAGGAATAATGAAAACACTCCATGTCACCATAAAATATGAGTAAAATGGCAGAAATGTGCGGAAGTGTTTACACTGAAAAACAAAGGACAATCTTCAGAATGCATTATTAAATTAGAGAATAATAAATAAAATAAAACGAAAAACTTATATGCATATAGAAACCTCTTCTTGATGTAATCGTTTTTTTGAATAAGCAATTGTAGAATAAAACATACATAAAACGTTTATCTGACTCTTTGAAAAGTAGAGATTTGTTCATTAGGAACAGTATATTTACCAATTGGAAGCAAAAAGAGTTTTCGGATTGATTATTTTGAGTTTCCGGGCACGACAACTGCAATGATCATCATTCCTATAAATTTAGTGCTTATTTTAGCCGCAACAAGCACTAAGCTCCCGACATGTGTGGAAAAGTATAGCACTTGCAAGTGTAGGTGTGTGCAAATATGAAGTGAGAATAGAACAAGGAAGGAGAAGGAAAGATCACGCGCTGTTCGTTACCATATTGTTGGATTACTGCTCTAGCATTCGCCTCGTGTTGTTCGGAAAAATCACGCAGAACTTGCAATGGGAGCAGCCGACTGCTAAAATTATTTTCCAGGCTGCGCCTGATTTTGATATAGTTATCTAGCTAATGTCGAAAAATGCCTCCACTGTGGGGACTTTGAAACATAGGATCTCCCTGTCAGAGGCACTGCTCTTACATCCGTTGATGCCCCGAACCACCAAAGTCAGACCAGTTTATTAAGTAATAAGCATTCGTATGTTGATGAGAATTTTATTTTGTGAAAAATTATGCAATACAACAATGTGATCTGATTATTATCGTTTTAAGGCAAAAATACTACTACTAATAATGATAAAAACCTTTCCGTGTCAAATGTTGATATTTAAAATTAAATAATACCACTAATTAGATTCAAAAACTTTAAATTGTCCTTTTGATCCACAAGAAGTTTTTCCCTTCCCTGAGATTACTTTTCCGAGCTAATCTCCTTTTTCGCCGTCCACTCCTCCGCTCATTAACACAAAAGTTGTCCTGCGGTGGTTCTCAACTTTCTGAACTGGCGACACACTTCTCGCGCGACCTCCGGGATACATAATTCGGAGCGTGAGGAAAATAATTTCCTAAATACTCCTGCCAAGCAAACTCATTATTTATATGACTCATCATTTATATTCGATGAAAAGTCGTATGGCTGATTAAACATGTCGGTTTGATGGATAAAGTGTATGAATCCTGATTTGGATATGGATGTTCATTTCTTGGAGTGTGTGAATATTTAATGTTTTCGAGCGCGACAGCTACTCTGTTCATTGGTCACGTTGGGCGTATTAAAAATCTTGAGTGAAGGTGTTCTACCCCCCACTAGAAAATGAGATACAGCGCCAACCTACACCTCGTTTGGCGGTTTTTTTGCCTCTAGATATCTCTTCACAGCGAACCACCACCACAACCAGGAAAAGTTCGAAGATTCCGACCGGTGTCCCGACCGGTGTCCCGACCGGTGTCCCGACCGGTGTCCCGACCGGTGTCCCGACCGGTGTCCCGACCGGTGTCCCGACCGGTGTCCCGACCGGTGTCCCGACCGGTGTCCCGACCGGTGTCCCGACCGGTGTCCCACCGGTGTCCCGACCGGTGTCCCGACTGGTAGTGTAGTGTAGATATGGTAATATGTAGTAGTATATTTTTCTTAAATGCTGACAACCACACTTGATACCGTTATTCATATTTAAATTAGCAGTCTAGTAAGAGAGAAATAGGGATTCTGGACCTCGAGAAAACCTTCGCAGATTGTACTTCTCATTACGTCACACATAATTTTTACTGTTCCTTGCGTTAATTAAATTAAATAAACGAATGAAAGAAATACTTTGAAAAATCGACAAAGGCCACGACGTGCGCGACGTTTCGTACCCGGTGCGGTGGAATAATGCGGAGAAAAAGGTAGTCAATAAAAACGTTCATCTCGAATATTTTTCCTCGATTCAAGATATCGATATGTGTGTTTCACCCAACAATCCAGGACAAAGGGGATCATCAGTTGTAATTAAGTTTTAGAGAATAGTTCTAATTTTAAAAATATTGACTAACTTTGTTTTTATATAGTACACTATTGATATTTACACTAACAGAAAATTCTTGAGAAGACAAATTCAGCAAAACTACATAGTATGTTGGTATTTGGTGAACAATTTTAAACGCCCAGAAAATTTAAAAGCTGGCGTTTTAGCAGGTTTGGAAGTTTCCCGTGCGGAACGGTTTCAAAGGCTCCACTGGTTCTAAAAATGCAGGGAATTAAGATGTCTAACGCATGTTGTGATCTCTAAACGACAATCGACACTGTGGTCTCCAAGAATAAATGAAGCAGTCTAGGAATCACGAAAAACACTGTTGTCGCATGCGGAATGTGAATGTTGTAGAGTGTGCTGAGGAAGATGTGTGGGGTTGCTGCGCGTCGTTTCAGCGGACAGTTGAAGAAACGTTTAGAAAGGGTATAGCCGAATAAGGTGGTGAAAGTGCCCCCAAACCAAATCGATAATCGCGATGCTCATATGAAAGAGAATACAAAATGACGTAAATTCTCAAAAAAATGTCAGCCTCCTAGGGTAATCTGTTCAAGAGATACAATGAGAAACGTGTTTTCCATGTTTTATTTTTTTCTCAGCATCTATTGCGTGAATGAGGCGACAAAAATTGCAAAGACGGGGAAACATAGTTTAATTTGAAGTTATTTTTGTCAACAAATTTTGACGCCAAAGTCCTGTAGAAACAAAAATTGAAATTCATTTTCGACTTGAAAGCGTTGAAATACTGTCTCAATTTTGTCCCTAAAATGGAACTTATAACATTCTATAAAATATATTTTTTTTTCAACTTCTTAAAGTGAAAAATAATTAAAACCATTATTTTCAGTTCGATTTTTCAGTGCGATCCATTTGTGTTGTTATCAACAAAGTAATTTCAGTGAAGTAAAAAGGATAGTTACATTAAAAATATTTAGTGTCAATATTACTCTTCCACACACTGACACCTGTAAGTATGCCTCTTTTAAAAACCTAAGATTATTAAATTATGCTGTTAATGAGAACACAGCTGATATCCATGTCACTTCGATTGATCAGCTTGGACGAAAGGTAAACTCAATATATTGAATGATTGTAACATACGTTTGTTCACAGGGGGAAATAAGATCGTTAACATCCTTCTCTGGGACATTTGTTGCAAGGGAAATTCGATCGCTGTAGTCGCCAAGGTCTCTGTCCTAACCTGCACCCTGCGGCTTGATGATCTTTGAGCAACCAGCGCCGCGCCAGGAATACGCACTGGCTCTTGGAATGACGCTAATATCATACTCATTTGTGCTGTTAATTGTTTATCAAATATCACCATATGTGATATCGATGTAATATTCTTCCCAAGAGCTTTCTGTTCATCTAGAAAACTACAGTTATCCATTAAATAAACGAAATTAATCCAATATTTTGTCACTCGAATGCTCGCGCGAAATACTTGTATTTCCCATGGCCTACGTTGTTTTTCTGTGTTGTTATATCTCAGAAACGGTGTCAACACAAACCAGTTTATATATTTTTCAGGTATGCTATAAGAATTTTACTTCGTTGCTTTCGGGTAACTATAGTTGTTTGCAGGTTGTGGTTAAACAATATTGCTCGGGTATCTGCATTCCACGCACGAACGTCCGTGTAACATCCATATTATGACAATGCAGACACACAGCAACACTGCACTCTACTTATCTACATTGTCGGAACTATGAAAAGGGAGGATAACTAATGGTATCATTGGAATTATTTTGTTTATCGCAGATCTATCAGAGAAAGCTTCCGGAACCGACACCACAGAATATAGCTCACCTCGCTGAAGTAAACCTGGATATATTGGAGATTGTCGGCAGTCCTCGTAGAATCTTACCGCCAAATTGTGCGCGCCATTTTTATAGAGTTTACTCTAGAGAACTGGCATGAATTTACCTGATTCTGTACATCTTGTTTCTTACCTAACATTTCCTTTTTTGTTTTCTGATGTTGGGAGTATTCAAATACTCCGCGCAATAATAATGGTCCCAATAGGATTGGCAAGTAGCGGAGTGTTAAAATTTAAAAAAATGCTATCAAAAAGCAAATAACTACAACTGATTAACCCTTACGTTATAAATCGTTTGGTAATATTTCCATCTCAATATCTTGAACCGTGTACAGAATATTCGAGGTGGCCGTGAATGGACTCGTGTTATATGTGAATAAGAGTTACCAGCTAGCACTGTTCAGAGGATGTGTCATTCCGACATAAAAATGCAGGCATGAAGTTGAAGGACGCACGTGCAACTTGACGCATATGATCTACACTGTTAACAGCATTCCTCCTTGTTGTTCAATGTATCTGATGGTATGCTTAGGTTTTGATCTTCCTATCCTCAGAATCAGACGAACGAAAAATAGGAGAAAAGCATTTTTAAGAAATATTTTTTTTACTTTGAATTGTACAAATAATTTACAAAGAAAAAACATTTCAATTTGAATTGTAATAAATATAAAGCAGAAAATCCAGTACAGTTCTCTTCAAAATGCATATCTATTTACGCGAATCCAATGCGCACCTTTTTTCAATCAAGTGTAATACTCAAAATTGTGGTGCGCATTAGATTAGAATACAAATCGCTCCGAAGAACGCCAGAAGCTTCATTCAATTTTTCGTTTATTACGTTACAATGGAGTGCTGGAGATTACATATTAAACTTCGTTTCATTTATCATTGGCCTATAATTGAGCGTTTCTAGTTATGGTATGGAAGACAAATAGAGAAGATCGTCTTAAGATCCTTTGTAGTATTACGTAAATAAAAAAATATCGTACCTATTACCCTGACATTGATGCGCATTGCATTCCATATAAACATTTTTCTTTTTTTTTTCTTTTTTTCCATAATTTTAAGTTTCAAATATGAAGTGCGCATTATAATCGAATGCGCACCAGATTCGTGTAAATACGTTAACCTCAAACGGTAGCAGTCTTCAATAAACTATACGTTACACTTATTTCTAGAAACTATATTAGATTACTGTACCATTACTTTTCACAAGATAGCAGCATACACTGAAAAGCACATCTGGTGATAAAACTACTAAATAGGGCTAGAAATGCTGCTCATTGTTTTGAAAGGTGCACGCTATTTGCGCTTTGGAGAAAACGCACAGTCAAGACGCACGAGATTCCCGTCTTCTGCGAGAATCCCTGCGCTATTGCATGCATCCTTTCATATGTGCTCGGGTTCAAAAGTGCCCGAAACGCATGCGGTATTATATACGTTATACGCATGTGCAAAATTGAAGGAAAGGCCTAGAGTGTACGCAGCTTAAGCGAATAGGTGTCTAATCTTCCAGTCTAAAACAAATGCTACAATGCTACTTCTCACAGTTTTCGCATACAGTGCTACACATGAAGTGGATCTTTTTGGGGGAAGATGGCGGGCAACGTGAGCAGCTGTTGTCGTATCGTCTTATCTTTGAAATCATCGTGTATACGTGAACTTGTACGCCATTATAGGAATGAAAAAAATACAGAAGTTTGGAAAAATGAGTCGAAAAATGAGTTTGTTTCAATTTGTAATAGTCGAAGTGATCCATGTCAATCTTAACAAGTAACTTTGTTTTCCGTCCCGAAGCGTGAAGATATTCAAAAGAAATGGATAGGAATTGGCAATGAAAAGGAGGAAACTAATCAGCAAAGTTTATATTTGCAAAAAACACTTCAGCATTGAGTATATTATTGTTATGAGAAATGCCGTGAAAACGCATACGAATAATTCGATCATTGTAAAATTATCACAGTGTAATAAATTTGTAAAATCGTGTAAATCAATACTGCAAAATCTAACCCACTAAATATTCATTACCTATACAATATCAATTGGAAATCATTTAAAATTGTCCAATAGTTAATTCATTGGTGATTCCGAGCGGCTAAGGTCATTGGTTCCGAAAGCGGAGTGAGTGTTTTTATTGTAGGAGGTAGCGATGATCTCCCCCCCCCGCGAATGGTCAGATCCTGCGCCGAACTACGTCGGTTTGCGGGATTTTCCTCTGCCAAATATCTCCCACCAGCGTCTAGCATGACACCGTCCCCACCGAGACAAGGTATAAGCTGAAAAGAAGAAATAAAAGAAGTCATCTTCGTCAACATATCAACAACTGATATGTTGACGAAGATGACTTCTTTTATTTCTTCTTATAAGAACGTCAACAACATCCAATCAGAATTCCCACAAGGTATAAGCTTCCAACATGTCTTGTTGAGTGCATCTAAGTGCAAGTGTATGTAAGTCTTTACTTACACGACGAGGACGAGGATAGGACAAGGAAGAGGAAGGAAAGATCGCGCGCTATTCATGGCCAGTTTGTTAGGGTGCTGCTTTGACATTCGCTTAGTGTTGATTGGAGAAATTACGGAAAACTACCGATCAGGGTCCTCGCCTGCTAGAATTCTCCTCCAGACGGTAGCTGAATTCGTCATAGCTCTCTATCTACTTTCGAAAAACCTGCCTACTTTGGGATTCGAAGCTTGGGACCTCGCGGTCAGAGGCACTGCAATGACATCAGTTGATGAGCCAACTTTTCTGGTGTGTTCAAAGTTAAATTGTACTTGAATAAGATAATATATTTAAAGGATAATATTTATTGTATACAAGAATTTTTTCATAACGCATTTAAGTAATTTGTATTAAAATGCATGTAAATAAATATGTTAATACTAAATTATTACAAGTTTCGTAGAAAAAGCAAATAAACATTATATGCGTGTGGCGTCATCATAAATACCAAAGTCGTGTCCTACGTACTGAACGGAGAAGGTAGGAAATAACCCCAAATTGGTTTCACTATTCCGAGAAAAAAGCATGCAAGTAGACACACTTTCTCTCTTATATCCGACATGTGAAGGTCGCGGGCGTGGTAACCAACTTTATAAAGTTCGCGGGCACTGCGTTCAGAGTAACTGGCGCGTGATTTAAAAGTAAGGGTTGTACGATACTCCGGGGAGGCATTAGATCACTGGTCCATGACAATCATTTAGAGGAGAAGTTATTGTCTCAAACGTGATATTAATCCACATTTCCTCTACTAAAGTACAGAAATGATACATTAAAATGAAACACATCAATCGTATTTGAAATTGTCAATTGAGAGTGAAATTAAACCTTTTGTTTCGAAAAGATTGTGGTTTAGTAATCACGTTTACTTAATATTGCAAAAATTGAATTAATTTTATACGTTCAGGTTAGGAAGTTTAACAAACAATAATTCTCACGTATTGAAAGAGCTGTTCGTCCTGAAGTGCGATATGTTAATTGATTATTGTTGTATACTTAAATTAAGAAAATTTAATAAAACATCAGAAAACAAAAGAGCAAAGACTTTCCATTTCAATCTTATTTCTGCACCTTTGCAAAAAAGTTTATGCAAGTCTGAATTTGTAAAGAAAATAAGAAAGAAATAAAATAATATGATGTAAAGTATATAAAGAAAATGAAATTTTTTTGTGTAGTAGAAAACATCAGGTAAACATTTTCGTATGAAGCCAACATTCTTCGTACTCCTTTTCTACTTGAGCCAAGAGAGTCCGCACCAAGCCGAATCAGGGTCTCCTATTAAAATTTGCATTTATGTTGGTAGCAACCAGATAACTGGGAAACAATGAAGGGGACAACACATCCAGCATCTGTTATAATTGTGCTGAGTTCGCAATTTACGTTGTTTATGTTACAAGTTCCAGCGCTTGCTACCAACCTAATTTATGTTGCTAACACTCTCACCAGCAAGGTGTAATTGAGGAGAGATTTTCCTAGCGCAACTGACCTAGCTCACCTACTGCAGATTGCGCGTGTACCTCTTTCTGGATTGGGAGGGGAAATGAGAACGCATTGAGGGGAAGAGTTTTGTGCCCGCAGAAGCGCAAAGCTTCGTAGGCGGACAAGGAGCTCCAGCGAGTGCATTCTGACATGCCCGTCGTACACTGTGCTAAATAGTAATATTTGCAGAACGAGCGAGCATCAATTAATATTCCATTTTATTTGGATTTCTATGCCAATTTGAAACGTTTCACGCATTCGGCATAATCAGCTTTCGAAGAAAAGATTACGGAAGGAATGTACACCCTTAAACATCGATGGGTGTCATTTGGAAACATTTTTTAGAGGCTGGCTGCACTGATCGGCAGTTTTTAGGGGTTTCTCCCAGACCAGGTTAACGGCAGAGTAGTATCATAACAAACGGGCCACGGTCCGCGCGTTATCATCCCTCTCCTTGTCGTTTCCTCACCCTTTACATACACTAACATGCACTACCCTACCACACATGTCGGGAGACCATTCGGGAGGTTAGAGTTTGTCCCAGCTGCTGCAGTGCCCTGCTGGAGAAAGATACCTGGATGGGAAGAACCCGGCAAGTCGACGTGTGCGGGACGACGCGGGATTTCGCCCACCATCTGGGGAAGAATACCGCCACTTCCCGTGATAAAACATGCATTACGCGTACAGGACTAATGACTGTTTAAACGCCCGAACACTCAAGACAATCAATCTGATTTTGATCTTAAATAAACATAAAAGCGTGCAACCAGGACAGTGTCACGTATCAGTGTCAAGTAATTTTCTCAGCAGGCGGCGTGATGCAAGTTGCAGCCATTGACCTCGGAATTTTAAAATAATCCAAATAGACACCAGCAATGTTTTGGAGTGTGAAGAATTGTGACGATCCTATTTGGTTAGATTGGCTGTGTGAACGTCTAACTCCAGACGTCCTCACCTCATTAAATGCTTTGTTATATGTAGTTATTGATGCTCAAAATTGTTGAAATAACATGCCAAAACATTGCACAGCATCCGCTGTAATGATGTTTATGTCAAATTAAAAATATTCTCCAAGAGTGAAGACTGGATTTGAGAATTTTTTTAAGGTAAATTGTAATTCCAAATTATCTAATCTTTGTTTCTTTCCAAGTTTTGTAAATTTTCCTTATATATAAATCAGAGCAAATGTTTCAAATTGGAATGACATTCTCAATTCCCGCGATTTGGTCCTTAATAGAATTGTAATTGTTTAGATCACAAGGGTAGCATGTAAAACAGTAAGAATATGTAATGAATATGTAAAATCTGATATAATATGTAATATTAAAATACACTAATTATAAAACATTTACACAACGAGCAATTACATTCCTAAAAAATTTCCTAGACATTTTAAAAAGAGAACAAACGTTTTAAAAATTATTTGTAAAGCACAAGTTTATTAAACATTACACCACACAACTTTCTTGTCAGTAATAAAAGCTTTATCTATTGCTATCCAGGACCGTAGTTTAGTAGCCAGACTAGATGCAATAGAAGCCATTGCACCAACTGGCGATATCTACGACCAGCAAACAATCATTGTAGCTTGCAGCATTCTCACCGAAGTGCGACACGTCGGTGATCGCCAATCTTTCTCGAAAGTCAGGGTTAAAGGTCACGAAACGCGGCGTCAGAAATACTTCTTACGCCTAAAGGTGAAAATGACCTCAGCCGTTGTCGCGCACTTCTCGACTGAGAGATAGGTGAAGCAGGGCGCCCTGGACTGTGAGAATATCGGACCACGTCTTCATGTAGCGCACCTCGAGTCGACAGCCACTCAGAAAATATGTAGGAAAAAATTCTCATTTTTTGAAAATACTCCTTTTTATAAAAATGTAATAAAATTGAAAAAAAAAAGATAGAATAAAAATATTTTGTGAAAATAGTAAAATATGTAATATAGTATAATATGTAAATATGTAATGTATGTATTATGTAAAATATGTAACGAATATGTAACTAAATATGTAAAAATATGTAACGAAAAATTTGAATATTGTGTTAGGACGGCGACGATACGCCAAGATTACAGCTTTGAGAAGGGTAAGTAGAAAGACAAAATATATAAATAAACAAAAATCCTGTCTCTAATCATGACCAACAGGCGCCGATTGCTCAGGACCGCCCCGATTGCTCAGAACAGCTTTTTGGCTCGCCTACTTGAGAGCTCACCGAGTGCATCTTAGCGGCGCCGTGGCGCAGGCGCGCGGGGCGGCGCTGGGTTCGAAGCGGTGGCGGCGGCGGTGACGACGGGGCACGGGCGGCGGTGTCGCGTCTCTCGCCAGTCGGGCCCGGGCGGTCGCGGCACTCGCGCCGAGGAACGAGGGGGTTGAGCGCGTAGTGGTCGCGTTTGCCGCTAGGAGCAGCACTGGGCAGAGCGCGCCATTTTCGACTTCCAGGTAAGTGGGTGCGAACCGAATGTTTGGAGTTGACATCTTTTTGAAATGATGCAATCCAAGAACGACGAAGCGTGTTGTAGATAAAAAATAAACAGTGACGAGTGGGGAATATTCTGATAAGCCTGCTTGGAATAGAAACTAGAATAATTGGTTCTCGTTTGTTTTTATTCACCGCCATTGCTGACGTCATATTCCCACGTGTGAAATGAAATGACAATGGTGTTTACAAACATCATAGTTTTGCAATATATATATATCTGATCATTTTGACTTCAGTAATTCAGTATTATAACTGCATTTCTTCAATTATTATCAATTTTTGTGAGTGAGCATTTGAACCTCAAACTGTAGTGTAGAAATGAACATGACACCCATTACAATTCATAACGCAAAATGACATGCGTCGTTAAATATATAGCCGCTCTAGCACGGTGTATGCAATTACGTACACATTTATGTCTACAATTCTTACAGGTCTAACTCAAGATGAAATATATAAAGTGATCGTTTAACTTGCCCCTGTTTACGAATCGACTCCCGGCCTTACGAGGTCGGAGAACGAATGCGAAGACCGAGGAAGGAGAATCTGCGGGAAGGATGGAATTACATAGTTTGAATGAGCATGGTTTCAACTTTACAACAATGGTCTCTTTTAATTCCTTGCATTTGCGTGAAATGTCTGTTAGTGAAGAGAGATTTACATTTCATTCTAGACTTCCATACGGTGAACAAAGCAAGGATGTGAGAAGAATCCTAGAGATGACTGTAGGTCTCAAGAATTTGTAGTAATGTATAAGTAACAAATGCAGAGGACTGTTTCGAGCTATTTTAGAAGCAATTGTTGAATACACGATTATTCAATAACTCTAATATATCAGTGTCTGCATGAATTTAAGAGAAATTTTGTTGTTTTTTTTCTTTTCAAGTTCTGTTAGAATTGCTCGGTTACTTAAAAATACTAGTTTTCTGTTTTTCTCTTTCCTTTCTCTCCCAACAAACTTCTACAACAACGTATTTTGGTATGTGGCGGAAATTATGCTTTGGACAGACTTAAGGTTGTTTTAAATTAATAGTGGAGGCAGAAGGCTGATGCCTCTTCAGCATTTTGGACGCTCGTAATCAAGTTCCAACAGGGCCGTAAAAGTATTAAACGTACGGGGTGAAAGTCCTTTTCTTACCATTTCGTTCGGGTCAAAAGGCCTTTGTCGAATATCTTTACTAGCGGTGCAACAGCTTGCATTCAAAGCGAGCTCACGTGACGGTGGCTATGGCAACCAGGACGCTTTCTGCTGGTTTGTGAAGAGTGGGAGTCCGATCGCTTTAGCTCGTTAGTGGTCACAATACCTCTTCTCAGAGCATATTGCACTCTGGGTTACAGCACAATCCTAAATATCATGCTGCTAGTAATTATTTATGTCTGACAATATCACTGAGGTCCAAATAAAACAACAATGTGGCTGAAAGTTCGGTGGAGGAGGGTAGCATTGCTGCGTACTATGCTCTTCATTATGTCACGATATAGATATACGTAACATTATCGGCAAAATCAAAAGCACACGCTACTCACAACATTCGATCACGGAACTGATTGTATTGCAATTAGCCTCATTCTCGACACTTGTAAGAACGCTTAGCTGCTTACCAGTGACGTTCTAGGATTCATTTGTTCATTGTTGTTAATTCATTTGTTCTGTAAGTTGTTGTGACAACACTGTGCAAATGATGAAGATTCTGATCCGGAGCGGTGGCTCAGTGCATCAACTGATGTCAATGCAGTGACTTTGATCTAGGTTACTTGAAACTGCCCTACGGTGGCAGGATTTTCGATACTAGCTTTTCAGCTAGGTTGAATTCAGGAGTTGGCGGCCGGCTGCTCTAATCGATAGTTTTCCGTGGTTTCTCCCATCAACACCAGGCAAACGCCGGAGTACCCTAACAAACGGGCCACGGACCGCGCGCGATCTTTCCTGTCTCTTCTTGTCCTATCCTCACCCCTTACACACACACACACACGCTAACATGCACTACACTTCCACAAATGCCGGGAGACCGGCCGAGGACTTAGAACTTCTCCCGGCTGGGGCGGTGGCCCGCTGGTGGGAGATACCTGGTTGGGAAAAACCCGCTAGTCGACGGTAGGTGGACGGCGCAGTATGACGGCACCGGATCTCGCCATCCAGTGGGGGGAAGATCACCGCCACCTCCCGATGAAAAACCCCCCTCTACACTTTCGGGACATATGATCTCAGTAGTTGACACGCCCGGAATCACAATCAATCAATCATCGAAGCTTGGGACACGCTGATACTTAGAATACACAGGAGAGCACAAGAGGGGATCAACCACATTTATAGGAATGATATGGCAAATTATATATTTTACCGTTTCATAAAACATAATAAAAGGATACTGAAATAAATTAATTGGTACAATTAATAAATAAAATTGGTTTCATGTTGATCTATGTACCGGGTTGCCAAATGATTTAGAAAGCCTCTTCCTCAAATGTCGAATATATTTCTCCAAATTTTCGGTTTCAAAAGTTGGAAAATCAGGAATTGATTATATTTACTAAAATAAAACTTTATTACGTACTATGGGGCCCCTTTCGAAATTTTCAGAGGGCATGACCTTCTTGCTCCCATGCACGCATGCCGATGGTTACCATACTGCTTTTACTACGTAATTCATGGTGAATCGCATGACATGTGGCAGGACGTCTTAAGTCCTAATTGAAGTTTGTGATAATGAGAAATAAGAATCTTCGTTTAGCGTTCACATAATTTTCAACAAACGTTTTATTTAAGATCGTATTCCTACTAATGATATGAAATAGTATAATTGAAAAGTCGACTGCAGACTTCAGAATAAATTGATCACAATTGTTTTTCTGTATCTTTTACTTCATTCTTGCTTATCTTGCTTCAGACTAGATGAGATGGCGCCAATCTTGAGTTAACGTATGATTTTGTTGCATTTGCGGAAGTACTGTGATCTATTTTATTTAATTTGGCAATTCATAGCTGTGCTACTTTTCCCGAAAGTGTTTTAGTTCTCATTGGGGATTTTCTAACAAAATGTTTCCGATAATGGAGTCAGGACAAGGATTTGCTGTTTGTTCGGAAAACGTTTTCTGTGTGATGTTCTGAATGGAAATTAATCATATAACATACGATAAAATGGTACGGTTATTTTTCATGGTTGTATTCTAGAATTTATTTACCAAGGTTCTTTGCATTTTTGTTTTGCTATAACAAAATAAACGGAACAAGGTTTCAGCGCTTTTGAAAATGCAAGTTTGTTTTTCTCAAAAGTTTTCAAACTTATATATGCTAATATTTTCATCCACATCTGGTCTAATATTGCTCGTGGTACGTCCTTTCAAAGCTGACAAATTTCGAGGCCCGTCAAGCTATTCTAGCCCCATAATAGAATCAAAGTAGAATTGTTGCAGGGTTTCTCTCAATTTTATTACGAAACCATAAAACCAACATTTTTTACAGCTTGTATTTCTCCAAGGCTAATGCATAATAGAAGGTTGGCGAAGCTTTTTTTGTTGAAAAAAGGAAATACATGAAAAAAATATTGCGAAACGTAGTAAGCAATTGAGTAAGGGAATATTCGTCACTTACTGTATTTAATTGTTATGGTTGCTTGGCCAGCTTCATACCAAGCTCAACTAACTCGTTTTTTGCAAGAGATGAATGAAAACAATTAGTTTAAGGCTAATAAATTAGTCATTAAAAAGTTAAGATTTCTTGCACTTTTCTGATTAGATTCAGATATGGTGGTTACGCCAACTTGATAGTATCGCTTAGTGAGGTAAAGAACAAGAATATGATACGCAAGTAATTGAATGTTAGTGTAATGTTTGTACCTAAGGATAGCCTTTATCCCGACCTCGACCAAAGTGAAGCTTCTGTCCGAAACTAGTTTTTTTTTTCATGTAATTCTTCTGTTGGCAGAAGTTTTCGTTCTCTTCAAGTATTTTCGTTTCCCAAATATGAATATGAATTCTACAAATAATCTTTTAAAAGTATTTGAATCAACAGATACATCTCCCTGAAAATCTGTATCCGCCATCGCAATACCAGGTTTGAATTTTCGAACAATCTAGCAATAATTTCAAGGATATTTAAAACCATAGTCAAAAGGCAGTGTATGTAAAATTCAGGTCAATTATAATTATTTCTCCTGCATTTGTACTAATTTCGTAATTTCCTCTCGTAAATACAAAGGAAATTATGTAATATGAAATATTATCAATTTGCTCAGAAATATAAGTTGCAAAAGTGGCTTAACGAAAAATGTTTTTCAGGACACGCATTTTAATCTCAAAGTATGGATATGCCATTAATTCTGTAGAGAGAGCTTTGAAAATCCCTTCTTACTGATAACTCCTCACCGCCAAATTTTGAACTAAGACATTGTTGCCGCAAATGAGCAATATGTGTAACGTATTTTCTGATGCAGTTACAATAGTGCGTTTTAGCATGCGCTGACATTAATATACTTCACCGAGTGTCCCACTAACTGTGGGCCACCGTCATATCTTCTGAACGGTTCACGATATCAAAATGTAGTTTTCGCCCAACAATGCGGCAGGTGGGACAAGTATAATGCCATACAGATATTGTTAGTAATACTTTTAGTTTTCGAGAAATTTAATTATCTTTGATTTTTTAAATGAACCTGTGTATTTTTCTCACTACCAATGGATAGATCATACAAAGAGGAATACAATGATGAATTATTTGTTAATGTTTTGACAAGAGTTCTACTATAAAATAATAGTTTCTGACATGTGATTTTAAATTAAACGGATAGTTTTCTTTAGTAGCCCTTGCAACTGTCGCTTATGGGGAAGATGACCTTTGCTTCGCGGCGCCGCCGTCCGTATCAGCGGCAGCGCTGCGAAGGCCACTTGCAAGGGCTGCTACATTTATTTATTCATTTATTTTACGTCAAAAAAAAAAAAGCATTTAAATTTGCGTATGACGTGCTATGGGGAGAAGTGAATTCTGTGCACATTTTCAAAATTCTGTGATCCCTACACTAAGTCATATACTACATAAATTTTGAAAAAAAAGCTCTCATGTAATAAAATATATTTTCAAGGATAAATAAGCAATAAATTTTGGGCTCTTATCCATTATGTCCTTCGTCAAGGAATAATGGCGTCCTTCCTGCCGCAACAACATGGAAACAATAATTTGAATAACTATATTTCCCAATGAATTCTAGAAGACGTGCACAGATAATGAAGGAAGTAGTCTGTACATGTCAAAAATTCAATTTTTATACTCGAATTTCTATCAAAATACTAACATATAACACATCATTGCATTTCTATTTTTATTATCTATCCATTGCTAATGAGAAAAATGTACGGTTCCATTAAAAAAAACAAAGATTAGGTTTCTCAAAAACTAAAAAATAACGAATAACATCTATTCAAAATATTACATGCCCCAGGATTCTGCATTGTTGAGCGAAAACTGCATTTCGATATCATAAACCATTTAGATGTTATGGAGGTGGCGCATAGTTGGTGGGAAATTCTGAATAGAAGTCGCAAGAGAAACAGTTGTTCGCTCTGAGCCAGCCATTCGTAACCACCCACGTGGGGAGTTGCATGCATGCAGAAACAGTTTGTCCGCCGGTCTGGATAACGGAGGTCACTAAGACTGAATAGCCGTCTCGTGCCTGAAGGTTCGCGGGATGGAATCACGCCTGGAGTATGGACGTCCTTATACCTTTACCGCCAATATTACAGTGGTCGCTATAGAACTTTAGTAGTTGAAAAGCGACCAAAAAGAGAGTAAAAAAAAGTAGGTATGCCTAGCGAGCGGTGGCAACCTTCCGTTTACCAATGATCGAATATAGCAAGTAATGTTTTCAAGACATTCGTTCCATGGTCATGTTAGTTCTTTTTACACGTAGAAAGGGCAGTCTCCAGTACTTCGGACCTTCTATCAAGTTATTTTCATTGCTTCATCCTAATTTAAGTTTGTACCCCAACGGATAGGGCGATTGTGAATATTGTTTCGATAGGCAATACAGATTGGGCCACGTAAGTTGGCAACAACAAATAACTTCAAAACGGTTTGAGATATAGTAATGCGATTTAGGCGAAGTTGTAGATGATAGAAATCACAAACATATTTTGTTTTCTTATTTGTAACATTCTTGATTTCTGCGATATTGAAAATGTTGATTCTTTTAAATGGAAGAATACTGTATTTTTCCACCAACATTTTTAAATTCATTCACGAACGTAAAATTATTACGAGCATTGAGATGATACTATGGGAGCTCTTTCGCTAGAATAGCAGAAAATCAGAATAAATACTTCAGACATGTTACATTTCAATTTAAAATACCAAGTTTTAGGAACAACTTTCTCCGTAATTATCAAGTAGTATTGGAAAGGTTGAACATTTATTTCCTTTATTTCTATTTGTTTAATTTCATTAATACTGTATTTTGAATTGATCCATTGAGCGGGTTGTGATAAATAAAGTTTAAAGTTTGCTTTTGGAAATGTTGAATGGTTGGCTGGCTGTTCATATTTCTGAGATGAAAAACCAATAGTAATCGTTACGTTGACTTACCAAATTATAATGCTACTTAAGTCTTGGTAGTACAATACCATCCAGAATGGGCAATTTGTGTCGTTTACATGTCTTTGAAAATAATTTTAAAAAGTGTTATATGTAGCATTATACTAATGTATGTACTATCGCAACCTTACTAGAAATACTTTGCCAATTCAAGGTGTATGTTTATTGTTTCATAAAGCGAAATCACAGATTATTTCATTTATATTGTAATTATGTGCAAGGGATTCATCCTGTCTATTAAATAAATAGATTAATTTTAGCAGTATTAATATTAAAAAAGAAACGAAGAACAAATGCGTTCACTATTTCTTCAGAAGCAGCGGACATGGCACTTCCTTTTAAAACGATTTTACGCAAGGTGAGAAGGGTGAGTCCTTGGCTGGCGGCATAACGCTCTGCTCTCTTAATAGTAAACGAAACTGAAAATTCATGATTTCAATGTAAGTAAAACATACTCCCATTGCTTTCTTTCATTGATCACTTGCTTATATTCAATTATATGTTTGTGTATTGCAGCATGACAAACTAATTCACTTTTAATAACTCCGGTATTTATTTTTTTTATTTATTTATTTTACGTCAAAAAACAGTTAAAAACTGCGTATGACGTGCTATGGGGAAAAGTGAATTGTGTGCACATTTTCAAATTTCTGTGATCCCTACACTCAGTCATATACTACTTAAATTTTGAATTTTTGAAAGGGAGGAAAAAAAACTCCCATGTAATAAAATCTATTTTCAAAGATAAATAAGGAAATAATGCATTATGTATCATCCAAGGAAAAATTTAAAAATTTTTCCCAATTAATTTTTCCAAATGGTAAATAATATTATGTTATCATTGTTAAAATTAATGTTACTTTTCTTGTGATGCTCAGTATAGTCTCTAATTGTATAGAAACAGTTATGCAGCAGAAACGATTTCACTTGGGATTTAAACTTTTCAATTGAATTTAATCGTTTAATGTCATCTGGCAAAGAGTTGTAAAATAATGTACATGTATTGTATGTGAATTTTTTGTAATGAGCTGTTGATACTGTCACCTGATGAATATGATTTCTAGGTCGATTGTCATAGTAATAGACTTCAGCATTTTCTGAAAAAATATTCCCGCCCTTGAGCAAGTCATTTTTTACAAAAACCCCTGATTCGTAAATAAAAAGACACGGTAATGGTAGAATTCCTAGATTAATGAAGAGAGGCTTACATGAATCACGTGGGTGAGATTTGTTTATTATTCGTACAATTCGTTTTTGTAATCTAAAAGTCTGGGAGCTATAAGATGTATTTCCCCAGAATATTATGCCGGTAACAAGTGAATACCATTAGAGTTCTTATTCCGCAATGAAACGCTTAATCAGTTATGATAAACAGGAAGCGATCAAATTAACACTCAATTTACGAATTTATCGTATCTATTAATTTGTAAAATTTGGTATTTAATTCAGTTATTACATTTCTGCTATTTTAGTCTCCTAGAGTAACTTTCTCGTTCTGATTGAAAAGTGTTTCTGACCGCTTGCGTTCAGTTTTCATATTTCTCTCTCCGCGTGACACCTCGCCCTCGCGGGTAAACACTTGATTGAGTTAAGTTATCCTGAGTTAAGTGATCCTTGAGTTAAGTGAACCCGAGGTGAAGCCAGCCGACACCGCGCACAGTGTAAAACATTCCCGGGGAAGACTACAAAAGGAGGCAGAACAACTGTTCTTTTAAATGTTTTCAATTCCGTATACAAGAAGAATACGGAATTTGCAATTGATAAACGAAAGATCACTGCATGATTCAGAATGAACGCTCTTTTCTGTTTACGAAAATAAACTCTAATTCTGATGTTAAATTGATGATAGATTACTGCAATGATGCTTTGGCCTACGTGTAACGCAAAAGAAATGTGAGACACGTAACAGCTCGCGCTTTTTGTTGTGTCCATGACTCGCGTTATCGACAGTAATTTTGATTCTTTAAGCCACTTAAAGTCCGCAAACGTAAGTACCCAACGAAAGGTCTGGAGCAGACCACGTTCAATATATGGATTTTAAACAACCTAGAGATCTGCATCGTGAACGCACTGTATCAATGAAACGAGAATGAGGAGGAAGCTAGAAGATGTTAAAGAAATGTTTAAAATATTCATTAACATATTTCAGTTAAATAAAATACATTTTTCATTGTGTAATATTCCTTAATGAAAATAATAGAGGTGCAGCCTAGAATGGATTGCGAGCACCGTGTAGTAGTAAAATGTGTTTAAGTTGGAAACTATTGTTTTTAAATAAAAGAAGGAAAGAAAAAATGCACTTACCATTTCCTGCGACAATTGTACGTGTGATCACTTGTTGCTTAGATATTCTAAACAATGTTCTATTAATGGTATGTTTGGTGGGATATCCTATCTTCATTTCTTTACACGTCCGACAACAATGTCAAATGGGCTGCAGTTTGAATAATTTGACCGAAGGAGATTAGCATGTCTGGATATTAAGAGTTTTGATGCGAGTCCTTTTATCCTTTCATGTGTCTGTGATAAAGTTGCGGAACGCGCACCGAAGAGACAAATTGCCCCTCCGGTGCCGGGCACAAATATCTGCACCTGCTAGCGTGTGTGCTAAGAGAACATCCGCAAAATCGCATCTCTATTCATAATGCAGTAATGCTGGAAGCGTTAAAGAGCTTGCAAATAAACAATATTTGGATAGTGCTGAATCAATCCAACAATATCAACGCTTCGTTCTTACAGTAACCACGAGAACGTTATATTTAGTGTAACTGCCATCTTTTCAGACACTCGAGAACACACACACGCACACACAACGCACACACATACAAGCAGTGTCTATGGCGTCTACCAACACTCCGAAACAAGTCGTCCAATCAAATTGCGCTGAAAAAAGACTAACAGCGGAAAGATTTAATGTAGTTTTTTCATTTGGTTTCGGTTTGTTTGTTTTTTGTCTCCGAAACCGAATATCAATTTGCCAACATAAATTTTGCCCAGAAACACGTTTTTGAAGAAAAAATGTAAAGATCACGATCAGTTTTTATCAAAATAACACAAAAACGATTCGTTTTTCGCAATCAGTGGCCCTACGTGAAATAAAAGAAGATAATATTGCCTACATTTAATGTCATTAAGCATTTCTACTCCAATTAACGGCTTAGCCGTGAGAGCACCTCGAAATTTGGTGATAAAAAGAAAACAAATGATACATGGGAATTATCCGACATTTTCTCAATATACCTTAAAAACAATCCATTCTTGGTGAATATTAACCTGATTTGAAATTAAAGAGGGTAAAATTGCCTAGATTTTGTGTTGAAGGTGTTTGTAGGATCAATGGTACAACCGTTAGTGTGTAAAATATACCTGGATGTTACTGTAAAAATGTCACTCCCTTTAACCACTCTCACTCAGTAACTCTTTTATCTGATTTACATCGCATGAAGTTGTGTACATATAAATACGGTGCCTTGTGATACAGTGTACATTTTAATTGAAAAAAGTAGATAATTAATCATGTGAAAAAAAATTGGAAGATGATCGATTGCACCTCACGAACGCGTAGGTTTCGAAGGACCTGGATTTCAGAGTGCTGAGACCATTGGTATCTTAAATACCATTCCTCATTTCAAGTTATATTCTCTCATTGCATATGTACCGTATTTTAAACATAAAATAACATATCTATGCTATAATCAAATATTTAACACAATAAAATAAACAAACTTAGGTCATCATATAATTGAGAACAGAGTAACATATGGGAAAAATACGACTGAACAAAATTTGTTTAAAATGTGAACAATTAACAATCACGGACAGACGCGTGATTTTTATATAATTTCCGCTGAAAGCTTTCTACGGGCAATATCCTGTGATTACTTTTACCGATATTGCCCAAATGTACATTTTTCTTTGTTTCCATGCGAACTACATGTTGACGATCCAAAAATATTTCCCCCCGGCTCCGAATATATTATTGATAATGTTTATCTTTAAAATAACAAGTGTTTTCTGTCATTTACCCCTGTTTGACAGTATTCCTAATGAATTGTCACATACGAGATCGTTACAAACAAATAATATTAGAGAATCATCATCACCATCGGCCTGTTTGGGTTCGATGGTCCACCGTTTTCTTGGTCTTCCGTGATCTCGTTTTCCGAGGGGTCGATATTTCCACGCCTTTTTCGGGAACGCGATGATCCTCCATTCTATATAGATGTTGTGTCCAATTTCTTTTATACTTTTCGATTTCATTGAGGATGATATAATTTTTAATTCATTTCAAATATCTTGATGTTTTTCGTGATCAGTTTCCATCCAGCCCAATAAAACGCCATAAGCCGACCCGACCCGTCGTCGCGCGTTTGAAATATTTTATTTGTTACGGAAGTACATTTTTATTGGTTAATGTGTTGGTTAGTATTTACTGGTTAGTATTTACTGGTTAGTGTATTAAAAATATTTATAATGTTATTTAGTTACGTTTGTGTGAATAATAAACTGTAAAAATGTAATCAGCATTAGTGGCACATACGTACATATACAATTTTTTTTTTGATTTCGCAAAGTCAAAGAACACACAAAAAGGTAAAGTCGCATACGCTTCATCTGCTCATTTGCGTACCTCCTCAGTACTGTAAAAAGGATAACAGTTAATATATTAAGGAAAACGCAAAGAAAACTAGTAGTATTACACCAGCACATACTTTTTCGTATTATTGGTAACACTTATGTAGTATTATTATATTGCACCTTCTATCCTATGAACGCATCAACAAACTCGAAAAACGAGGACGGTATAATACAAAATTGCGCCAACATTATATAGGTTTTACAAAGTCTGGCGCATGTTATGACACCCAGTAGTAGTATATTTAATTATAACTATTAATATTAAATATAGTATTTGAGTATATAGTATTTGAGTGCTCGTTTTAACAAGTCCTCCACATCTTGAAATATGTGTATAAAATATAGTGTATAAAGCAAATACAAAACCGAAACAACAGGACCCTCATCTCCCTTTGGAAGAAATAGAAATATTTTAAACTGCTTTAAAAGTTCTTGGAGTGATCATTTTCACTGTAAAATCAATAATTTATTCCTAATAATATACTTCAAATTTGGCAGCAATCGCAGAAGAGAATTGAAACAACAAACGTCACGTGAGTTACTGTCAATATCTAAGCGCTGACTTCTAGATCACACACTTTCTCACGGGAAAGCACGACTTTTTACTTACAATCCAATAATAGGAAGAACATATTTGATGTCCTATTTGAATAAAAAACATAGTAGTCACATTAAAGGAAAACAATCTTGTCCTAAACCTACGAAGTTACACAGAGGACAGATTTATCTTCCCAAAAAAGTTATAATGGAACAGTGTTGAGGTGAGTGTTTCATCATCAATAAAGAAGAAAGTGTTGAATTAATGCTCGTTAAGTATTGAATTAACGTTCTTTTAACTACTTTTCAGCGAAAATGTACGTATATTAAGTGAACCGTTCACATTATACACTTCTTCTCAGAATACTTCGTACCAACTACTTTTAAACTACTTTTGATGTTAAATAAATAAATAAATAAATAAATAAATAAATAAATAAATGCACACTGTGCAAATCAGTATTACATTTTAGTTATCTCAGATGATGCAGCTTCTTTGAATAAATTACCAAGAAATTATTTTAGTTGAGAAAATAACTTCGATTACACTAAACATCTGAGAACTAAGAGCTTCACTTATTTTATATCAGTGACAGGTGATGAATTCTTGGCTGAGGGAGTAGTACCGTGCCAGACCTTCCACAATGCATCAACAATAACCTAAATCAATCAATGCATCAATCAACAGTGGCAGGAGAAGCAAGGGCAGTTGGAGGGCATATTTCTTCGAGGGAGTATTTCGTAGCGTAAATGGATGAAATTTCGAACCAAGATTCTGAGTTGAGTGCGATTGTTAAATGTACTTCAAATACTCAGGTCCAAGTCATTTAACCATTGAATATATTTAGAACAAATACCTGCACCGGAAAGGCAATTCATAAGTCACACAGAGTATTCCGCAGCAATACTTGAGCTTTAGAAGTTCAATTGAAAAATCGTGCCATTCATGATTTACTCTCATGTCGGTCCCTTTTCTGTGTCCCATAACCATTCAAATATTTCACTTCTGTATATTCAATAGATATTATTTATCTCAGTGTCACGCTTGATGTGACGCAGAATTCGTTGCAAATTCATGAATATAATTTCGGGAGAAATTATCGTGGCAGGTAATTTTGAAGTAACCCTAATGTTCATTATATGATAATCAAATTACCAGAACTGAAAAGAATTACGAATTTGATCTACCATGCACCCATTTAGTGTCCACATTAAATGTCATCTAAACAATAGTGATTCATTAAATTCTTTCCAAAGCAGGCCCGAGGGAATGGATTTTGTTTCTATAAATCACTCATTGCAGACTTTGTGCCAGTAAATTATAATTCTTTTGGTACGACATACAAAAAATGCAAATTTAAAGTATCAGTTGCTTTGATAAACGCTATTATTACTGATAGTTTGGAGAATAATTTAAAATATTTCTCTTTTTACAGTTCACTGGTCAAACTGAACAAACATTCTTACAACTGAAATTACATGCAAATAATTATTAGCAATGGTTGGCATCAGTTGAGAACTCAAAGTTTTTTTTATCGTCTCGCCCACGTTTTTTAAAGTTTGATATTACGATAATATTGAAAATGCTCTTTACGTATATTGATATATTATTGTTGAAACTCAGTGGTGCTCGAAGAATTGACTGGAATAAACCTAAAGAATAAAAAAAAGGTTCTCATTATAAGTCAATGCATTTATAGCTGCAGAAGTTTGCTTGCAAACTAACTGGCTGAACTCCGAAAACAGTATTATTCCTCTACTTCTTTGAACTGAGACAAATATATTCCCATAGAGTTCGTAGTTTAATGTTTGCGCGTTCCTCATACAAAACAGTAAGGTTATACATATAACCGTTTACATTTCGTTGGTGTTTAAGAAAAGTCACATCTGAAACATCTCATATTATTTTAAGTCAAGAAATGTGATTAAACAATTTTTGTTTACTAGTAAAAGATAGATCAGAAGACAGCTTATGTATCAAACACGTTTTAGGACACAAATAAAAGTCTCTTTTCAGAATGAAACCTCTATCAAGAAAATGACTAATTTTGGTATGTCATTTTTCTTGTGTTCTGACGACTTGTAATTGAAACAATTAAAAAACATATTGCACCCATGACTGTACGAGAGGTTATGTTGAAGTTGGAGAGGAAATTTTAGAACCAATTGGTTTAAGTTCATCATTTCTTTGCTGTTAAAAAATGCTCCAACGTACAGGATATATAGGTAAGGGGTAATCATAAGGGAGATAGTCATAAGAATGACAAACGTGGGGGTTCTCAATCACATTAGAATCACATTAAGCGTACTGCGTTTTCAAATTGATTTCGAAAAGAACGCTAACATTTCCTAGATATATAATTCATATGAAAATATTTTAAATAGAAAAAAACTAATATAAAATTTTAACCAATGCGAAATTGGAGGAATTATATCCAGCGTGTGTCCCAAGCACGTGCTCTCTCTCTATGTTACGAATAAACCCACTCCTGCATAAGTGTCTTCTACTGCGGAGGGAAAGGATTATTCCACAACATGTAAAAGCGATAAATTAAAACAGCAACAAAGCTTACCTTTCGCTGAAGCCTCCAGTACGGTAAATTTCTTCTTTGTCCACTATAATATCGATGTGCCATCTTATATCAGAGATGCGTCACATTTTTTAAATTTTACGCTGCTTTGTTTTGCAATCTTCTGCCATGCTGATCAAATATCATGAGTAATATAAATCACTCGATTGCTTCAATATTATTTAATCACTACCGATTAAGTTACGCGATTCAAATGCAGTAGAAAACGACGCTCATACCAATATTTTATGAAATGCGAATTCTATCCTTTTCAAAAAATAGTTCAGTTTAGCAATAACATTGTGTTCTCAATAGTTTGTCATTTCACGATAGCAATGACGATAACCGACCTATTCCTTCAACGCATTGGTCGAATGCTAGCTCCACCGAGTATGAAACGAAGCCGGCAGAAAACTCCACTGTCCGACGAGTCCGTCAAACAGCCGCAGACACCCTCAACGACCGACTGTCCACAATCGTCCAACACCCGTGCCAGAGAGTGGGTGGAACAAAGAAATCTCCGCACTCTCGCTTCTCCGCCGGGCAGCGGGAGGTTGTACGAGGGAGGGTGTTGGAGGGAGATGCGCGGGGATGGGGGTTGGAGGATATACGAGGGAGGGGATTGTAGAGGCTTGTAAGGGGAGGAGTTTGGAAGGAGGATGTGCGCGGGAGAGGGTGTTGGCCATCTGTGACAAGTGCCGTAAATCGCCCACCGACCACCGGAAACTATTAGTAGACGGCGCGAGAGAACGAAAGAGAGGCGTCCCGGGTTGTAAAGTGTTGGAGTGTGCTTTGTCGTTCGCTTTGTCTATTGAACCGTCTCTTCGCAGATGTTTCGAAGACAGGTTGGGCCAGCGTGGGCAAGGTCGGGAGAGAGATGCGTCGGAATTTCTTTCTCTCCAGTTTTGTCCTGACCAGTGTCACCGTAGAGAAAATAACCTTCTTACTCATTGGCGCCACTGGAGAGGCGTGGGTTGAAACAGATTTCGCGAGTATACCATAACACATGGAGTTTGCAGTGAGGGCGGTATTCGAAAATATTTAAAACGGGAAATTTTATGAAATTAAAGAAAGCACTTATGTCCTAAAAGTCCATAACATGAATTCAATTATTATATACTTAATATTATCGTTATTAATAATAATATAATTGGAACATATGAGCGTAATAAAATTAGTGCATTTAAATATTCAAGAAAAATTAACAACTCCGTAAAATTTGTAGGTTATAAAAAATTTCAAGCATGTTTTACAGTTTGTTTTATGTTTCTGGATAAATAATTTGAGTTTTATTTGACACCTTTCAGTTTCTATTTCCCCCAATCACTAGACATGGCGCAGCGGTAATTTTTATTTTAGATGTAATACGAATCTGCACACTCGCCGCAGCTCTACTTAAAAGGAAGCTTACAAGATTAGCTGAAGTTAATCTTGGAAGTATGTAACTTATGCTTTGATTAAGTGTCCCTTCAAGGTTACGAACTGAAAAGATAGGGTACATCGGCATCTAATGGCAAAAATTAAATTCGTAACGATGCCCTCGATTGGATGACACTGTCCCCCATTTCTGCCAGTGCTTTCGTGATCATGAAGGGTAAAGGCTTTTATCGAAGTATATAGCTACTATGACTTAAACAGGGAAGTCAAACATCTGCGACCGCCCGAGTACTTGCCCGCCTGGGGAGCCCTGGCGCTCCTACGGGCAACTTCCCTAGGCTCCGCATTCATTTCCCCTTCGAATCCAGAAAGGGGTGTACATGCGTAAGCTGGAGCGGCGCGGGGCGGTGAATACTGGCTTCATACGAAAATATGTTTGCCAGATTTATTCTATGAAATAACCGAGAATTGTGTTATTTTTATATTTTCACTACATATTTCTGTTTGATATTTATTGTCTTACTAAATTATCCCTTATATAAACATCTTTGCTAAGTGATCTGAATGCTTGAATGGCAAATTCTTTCGTTTTCGATTTGTGTTGTATTTTAATACAACACAAATCGAAAACGAAAGAATTTAGTTATCATTCAGTTATTGTTTATTAAGCAATAATGTAAAATGAATTAACAAGTTTCTAGAAGATAATTCTCGTTTATGGACGAAAGGTGCTTTTAACAGCGTAAAATTCCTTGATTATTTACAAAATGTCTCGTGAAAACTTGAATTAAAGTGACTACTTCAAGAAAAATATTAAATCATTCTAATGATCTTGACCTCGAATTAAATATAATGTAGAAAATCTTGAGGGTAGGTCAATAAAAGTAATTTTGTTTTACGATGCCAACGTTTCGGCCATTTATTTGGCCTGCTTCAGGTCTGTAAATATACAATAATACAAGAAAAATTTACGGCTAGTGCAGTTTTACATGATGTATCATTACATACGAAAACTAACAATATTCCATCTATAATTTGCTATGCAGTAGGGCAGAGATAACAAAAACAACTAATTACCTGTAATTACGGATATATTAGGCAGTAAGTATTACATTAATGCCATTTTGTATGGTACGTTGCTCCCGCAGACGGATTCAGCGGTGTATATCCGTCATTGCCAACTGCAATATTTACTTGGGTGTTCATAGATATGGTAAATATATTGCCATTTTTTATTTTATATAGTTGTATTAATATTATCATCATTATTTATTCAGTTTGTATTAATTACACAAAAGTTTTTTTAGATGGTTGGTAAATTGTATTAAGTTATAGTTATTGCCAACCTCCAACTACATTGGTATACAGTGTGCAATGACAGGTAAGTAAATTTAATTTTCGTTCACTAATTTCTCAGAAACCTGTTTTTTAGTCTGTCATACGTGCATTAATTCATTAATTATTTACGAAATAAACACTCGTATATTGTGCTTCGGCATTCGCAATATTCTCTTTCCTAAGACTGCTGAAAAGTGGGCCATAAAACTTCTGGGAAGGAAAAGACAGGAAAAAAATTCCAAATCCGCTAAAAATTACTTATGAATATGATTATAAATTGCATTGCATTCTCTTTCCATTGAAAATGTTCAAGTTAATTCTCATTTCTACGACGGCATTGTGCAAAACATTCTTAGGACTATTCCACTCTGAAATTAAAACCAATAGTGTTTAACTACACATACAAAATGCCCCAAGCACGGCGATGTATCACAAAAAGTTGATCGCTTTTTATATCCGATTTTGCTTAACGCTTTACCCTACCGACCAATCATAAACTGTGACTGTTCTATCAAGTGGGATACATCGATCGCAATGTCGATGTTGAATAAACCGTATATGTACTATGACGTAGTCTCTTTGATTTTAACATGGCTGGCAGTTATTTTCAATATTTGGCGCATTTTGGAACTCTGTTGGTCATAATTTCATTCGTGGAATAGTCCTATTAAATACCACACGTACCCTCCTCTTTTCACGATTCGGGGATTTATCGACAGTTTCCAAAGCACTCGTGGTGTTACCTTTGATAATCACGGAGAAAAGACAAAAAGAAAAGATACTACATCACAACGTATTTCCCAGGGAAAGGTCTCGCATATAAAAAAATAAACTCTTACGCACTAAAAACCTTAACGTATGAAAATATTTTTCTTTAAGAGTATATTTTTTTCATAATCACCGGATCCATTTCTCAACGAATATTGCGTATGTGCTTCATTAATTTGTTTTACAGTGATAAAATGTTGAAATACAAACACTGGAAAAAATATAGTAATATTTTTATTGTCGAAATATTATACAGAGTAATACGTATCCACATTCTGAGAGAAAGCAACGATATTAATTAAAATATGAACGATCTATTTTAAAGCATTGAGAAATGACACTACAATTTTTCCTCTGAGATTAATCACGCACGCATTAATATGAATTCTCTTAATCTCGGTGGGTAAGTGAATCAATGTAGAACACAAGACAAAATGAAGAAAATATCGTTCGTAAAACATTACCTTATTGTCAGAAAAACACGTTTTCATTTTCCGCTTCGTGTTTTATAACCCCCACTTGGGCCTTGACAATAGACGACGGAAGGTCTGTCCTGTGCCGTGCCAGTCCTTGACCGTTTTCCGGAGCCTAGCCACATCTGGCGCCCTCTCCTCCGCGCTCCCTCAAAAGACCCATCCTCTTCAACACGCGAACCGCTAGTCTGGGGCCTTCCCTAAGAACGCTTTGACCACAGTCAGCTCCGTGGCACAAAGTGAAGTCCTGGTGTAAATAGTGTCGTGTGAATGTGCGTGTGCTAGGCGTGTAAGTGTAAATACATACAAGTATGAATGCGTGAGTAAATGGAAATGAAAAACAATCAAGACGTTATTACTAAGAAACACCACAAGATTAGATAAGCGTGTATGCTACCTTAGGTTGCCGGCCAAAGCGCCGGCTTCATCCATAGGTTAAGTTCGTATCTCCCGTAAAGTTAAGTCATAAAGGTTTAAAAATTATTAAAACTACGCTCAAAATGTGTCTTTCTGTCCTTCAATTTGGTACCAAAAAAAATTATCGCTCTTCATTTGACTAGCCCTGGTATTAGATTCAGCTAACTTGATATCAAGTTAGCATCATAACCTAAGAAAAATAACACCATAAATTTGTCACTTTTTGTTGCTCCAGACTAAAAAAACAAATTTACATCGCTCTTCAAATATTACCGAAAATGCATTTTTTCGCAAACGCGATGCCAGCGATATCAAGTTACCATCTCAAACACTGAAAACCAACTGGTACAGACATAAATAAAAAATATAACAACATAGGAATTTGTCGCTACGTGTTTCTCGCTTTCACGGAAATGCAGACGTAAGCCCTTTCACTTTCGCAAGACTTTTTAAGAGACCATTGGCATATAATTTTAGTAATCAAAAATATTTGAAATATCGTGCGAGGTGGAAAAGACGCAATAATGTTTAGGTAGATTGGCACATCAAGGTTCTCAAGATTTCGTGTGAAAAATGCAGTACACACGATGGGGTGGAGAAAACGCCGCCTTTTTGTCCATGGATCGCCGCCTCAATGAACCGCTTTGAGTTTTCAGAGCACAGTACTTGACGTCACCTGAGTTCATTTGCCCAGCCGTGAGGGCGGCGGGGGGGGAGGGGTCGCTTCGTGCGCGCCAGGTAGCATTGCGGGATTAAAAGTGTTGCAGGATGCTGCAGGTAGAATGCTCAATGAAAAGTCCTTTCTTACTTCCTTCTTACAAGGACAGCTTTTCCGTCAGCCATCGCTTTACGGTGGTGCATTTTCCCGGGAAATGCATTTGAAACCTCAAAAAATGAAATCGCGTTGACTGAACTTTTTTACCGATACTACGACACGCTGTAGACCTGGGGCATCTGTTTCTGCCGCTTCGTGCCTCGAGTCAATTCCCCTGGCACCAGTCGTACCCGAACTTGCACCTTCGCGGTGTTCGGTAGACCTGCAGAGCCAGAGTAACACAGAGAGACAGTCTTTATTTGTAAGTGGTGGCCATTGAAAGTTGTGCAGAGAAAAGAGAGAGAGAAAGAGGAAGAAAGAGAGAGAGAAAATCAGATAAAAAAGAAAGAAAGAAAGAAAGAAAGAGAGAGAGAAATAGACAGAAAG
This sequence comes from Teleogryllus oceanicus, assembly GCA_964035755.1. NCBI lineage: Eukaryota > Metazoa > Arthropoda > Insecta > Orthoptera > Gryllidae > Teleogryllus > Teleogryllus oceanicus. The sequence continues at coordinate 274,722,315 of CAXIVR010000001.1, read as the reverse complement.
AAAAAATAAATATTTTTGCTTCGGTAATCTTTATTATTCTTCTCAGGTATTTATACATAATATATAAACTAGAAACCAATATCAGGACAAATTATTTTAGTTCGGAAATGAAAATGTTATTAATCTATCACATCGTTGTATGTGCGAAGGTATAGCATTTATATTTCTGTATCACGATACCAGATTACTTTTATACAACTGCTATGAGACTTTATTAGTTAGAGGATTTAACTAAATGTTTTTAGTAAAACTGACTGAATTCTATAAATGCCTGATTACATGTAGATATTGTATTTTTTCTGTTAAAACTAATTGTGGAAATTGTTGGGAATACATTTTCAATCTGTCTTCTTATCGGCCATCCGTGGACCACGGTCCTGAGCACCATGGACGAATCGGCAGTGCCCAGGTGAACAGAAGGCAGTAGTGAAGCAGGGGGCTCGTTGGCAGTTTTTTCCATGGAAGTCGTTGAAAGTCCGAGGATGGGGGGTCTAATAAGGGATAGGTGAGGAGACCGCAACTCAAGTCTCAATAAAAGATCAGAATGCTCGTGGATTAGATTTTTGCCTAATTTCTTCGTTTTGAAGCTTTCAGTCACGTAAATTGTAGATGAGGAACTGATAAATGTGCTTTTATCAGTGGTATGAAAAATTATTACTTTCACTAGAGTATATCTAACTCGCTAGAGGATGACATTGTAGCCTCCTGCAATTCGCAATTTGTAGTGTGGTGCAGCTGAATTGAATGGGATGCATGAATTTTTACATATATAATGTAAATGAAGTATGAATGTAGATGAAAGAAAGGAAAAAAATATATCACGGGTCATCTCTGAATCTTTATTCCGCAAGTGGAGAAAATAGGCCAGAATGCGCGAAGAAGTTGTTTATTCACGAGCGCCTTACCACCGGTGAATAACAGAGTTTAAACGAATTAACAGCTGATTGCCTATTACCTGATGTAATACAACTTTTAACTTATCTGATTTGCCTTTTTAAATTGACATACTTTGGCGGTTTTTGTACGATTAATGACATTGAATAGGGCGGTAGCGCTCTAACTAATAAGTCTCACTTAGCAGTTGCTCAAGAAATCTATATCGTGATATAGAAATATAAAAATGCCATGCCTTCGCACATACAACGATGTGATAGATTAATAGCATTTCGCCTGAACTAAAATAATTTGTCCTGTGTTGGTTTCTAGTTTATATTATATAAAATACCTAGGAAGAATAATAAAGATTACCGAAGCAAAAATATTTTATTCTTTCTTTCTGTCTATTTCTTCTTTCTTTCTTTCTTTCTTTCTTTTTTATCTGATTTTCTCTCTCTTTCCCTCTCTTTCTCTCTTTCTCTCTTTCTCTCTTTCTTTCTATCTTTCTCTCTTTCTTTCTCATTCTCTCTCTTATTTCTCTCTTTCTTTCTCTCTTTCTCTTTCTCTCTTTCTCTTTCTCTCTTTCTCTTTCTCTCTGCTTTCTCTCTTTCTCTTTCTCTCTTTCTCTTTCTCTCTCTTTCTCTTTCTCTCTTTCTCTTTCTCTCTCTCTTTCTCTCTTTCTCTTTCTCTCTTTCTCTTTCTCTCTTTCTCTTTCTCTCTTTCTCTTTCTCTCTTTCTCTTTCTCTCTTTCTCTTTCTCTCTTTCTCTTTCTCTCTTTCTCTTTCTCTCTTTCTCTTTCTCTCTTTCTCTTTCTCTCTTTCTCTTTCTCTCTTTCTCTTTCTCTCTTTCTCTTTCTCTTTCTCTTTCTCTTTCTCTTTCTCTCTTTCTCTTTCTCTCTTTCTCTTTCTCTCTACTCTCTCTTTCTCTTTCTCTCTTTCTCTTTCCTCTCTTTCTCTCTTTCTCTTTCTCTCTTTCTCTCTTTCTCTCTTTCTCTCTTTCTCTCTATCTCTCCATCTCTCCATCTCTCCATCTCTCCATCTCTCCATCTCTCCATCTCTCCATCTCTCCATCTCTCCATCTCTCCATCTCTCTCCATCTCTCCATCTCTCCATCTCTCCATCTCTCCATCTCTCCATCTCTCCATCTCTCCATCTCTCCATCTCTCCATCTCTCCATCTCTCCATCTCTCCATCTCTCCATCTCTCCATCTCTCCATCTCTCCATCTCTCCATCTCTCCACCTCTCCATCTCTCCATCTCTCCATCTCTCCATCTCTCCATCTCTCCATCTCTCCATCTCTCCATCTCTCCATCTCTCCATCTCTCCATCTCTCCATCTCTCCATCTCTCCATCTCTCCATCTCTCCATCTCTCCATCTCTCCATCTCTCCATCTCTCCATCTCTCCATCTCTCCATCTCTCCATCTCTCCATCTCTCCATCTCTCCATCTCTCCATCTCTCCATCTCTCCATCTCTCCATCTCTCCATCTCTCCATCTCTCCATCTCTCCATCTCTCCATCTCTCCATCTCTCCATCTCTCCATCTCTCCATCTCTCCATCTCTCCATCTCTCCATCTCTCCATCTCTCCATCTCTCCATCTCTCCATCTCTCCATCTGTCCATCTGTCCATCTGTCCATCTGTCCATCTGTCCATCTCTCCATCTGTCCATCTCTCCATCTCTCCATCTCTCCATCTTCCATCTCTCCATCTCTCCATCTGTCCATCTGTCCATCTGTCCATCTGTCCATCTGTCCATCTGTCCATCTCCATCTGTCCATCTGTCCATCTGTCCATCTGTCCATCTGTCCATCTGTCCATCTGTCCATCTGTCCATCTGTCCATCTGTCCATCTGTCCATCTGTCCATCTCTCCATCTCTCCATCTCTCCATCTCTCCATCTCTCCATCTGTCCATCTGTCCATCTGTCCATCTGTCCATCTCTCCATCTGTCCATCTGTCCATCTGTCCATCTGTCCATCTGTCCATCTGTCCATCTGTCCATCTGTCCATCTGTCCATCTGTCCATCTGTCCATCTGTCCATCTGTCCATCTTCCATCTCTCCATCTCTCCATCTGTCCATCTGTCCATCTCTCCATCTCTCCATCTCTCCATCTCTCGCTCTTTTTTCTCTCGCTCTTTTTTCTCTCGCTCTTTTTTCTCTCGCTCTTTTTCTTTCTCGCTCTTTTTCTTTCTCTCTCTTTTTCTTTCTCTCTCTTTTGCTCTCTCTCTCTTTTGCTCTCTCTCTCTATTTTGCTCTCTCTCTCTATCTTGCTCTCTCTCTCTCTCTCTTGCTCTCTTTCTCTCCTCTCTCTGCTCTCTCTTCTCTCTCTCTTTGCTCTCTCTCTCTTTGCTCTCTCTCTTTGCTCTCTCTCTTTGCTCTCTCTCTTTGCTCTCTCTGCTCTTCTCTTTCTCGTTTCTTTCTAACAGTCCCGTCGTGTACTTCTCTCCAGAGGCGTATTTCATGCCCTGGGCTGCTGCTGACCTTTGAAATAAACTTTGTCTATATAATTTTATATAATCTTCGATTATGTAGTTTCTCTAATTTGTACTATTTTTATTATACACTTATATATTCATGAAACACATTCATTTTACTATTTTTCCTTATACGAACGACGATTAAAAGGCTTCTAATAAACGCCGTTCAATGTACTCATTGAATAAACAGACAAACTTCCGAAGTTTTGTGTGTCATTTTTCAAAATATCTTACCAAGTATCAGACAGTAGTTTACTTTCACACTATCACGTACTTAATATGTTGCATTTTAAAACTTAAATCACGCTTAATATAGTATATTATGTATTTGTACATTCGCCACCAATCGTGCACGAAAGCTCATACCTACTCTGTGTACTGCCCACTGGTCTCGAACTGCTCCGAGCTTGTCAAGAAACCTCTGGAAAATCGGCAACCTGAGCCCTTGGCTGGCCCTTTCTTACCTCCGTAATAGAATCGCAAAGTTTTCAAAATTATTGAAACTAGGCTCAAAATTTGTCGCTTTTTTGTCGCTAATTTGTTACGCAAAAATAAAATTTGTCGCTCTTCATTTGACCCTGGTATTAAGATTCGGCTAACTTGATATCAAGTTAGCATCGCAAACTTAAGAAAACCAACTAATTACAGATATAAATAAAAAATAACACCATAGGAATTTGTCGCTTTTTTGTCGCTCCAGACTTTACAAAAAACAAATTTTGTCGCTCTTCAAATGTTAACGAAAATGCATTTTTCGAAACGCGATGCCAACTTGATATCAAGTTAGCATCGCAAACGCAAGAAAACCAACTAATTACACACATAAATAAAAAATAACACCATAGGAATTTGTCGCTTTTTTGACGCTCCAGACTTTACAAAAAACCAATTTTTTCGCTCTTCAAATATTAACGAAAATGCATTTTTTTTCGCAAACGCGGTGCCAACTTGATATCAAGTTAGCATCGCAAACGCAAGAAAACCAACTAATTACAGACATAAATAAAAATAACACCATAGGAATTTGTCGCTTTTTTGTCGCTCCAGACTTTACAAAAAACAAATTTTGTCGCTCTTCAAATATTAATTAAAATGCATTTTTTTCGCAAACGCGATGCCAACTTGATATCAAGTTAGCATCGCAAACGCAAGAAAACCAACTAATTACAGACATAAATAAAAAATAACACCATAGGAATTTGTCGCTCCAGACTTTACAAAAAACAAATTTTGTCGCTCTTCAAATATTAACGAAAATGCATTTTCAGAACGCGATGCCAACTTGATATCAAGTTAGCATCGCAAACGCAAGAAAACCAACTAATTACAGACATAAATAAAAAATAACACCATAGGAATTTGTCGCTTTTTTGTCGCTCCAGACTTTACAAAAAACAAATTTTGTATAATAATAATAATAATAATAATATTAATAATAATAATAGTAGTAGTAATAAGAATAATAATAATTACTATTTATGTGGCGAGACTTGGGCCATCAGGTCCGCTCTTCGGCCTAACTACGTAATACTTAAATTTATAGATGAAAATTATACAATAAAGCATTATTCAATGATATATTTAGTCAATAAAATACATCTCAGAGATGTATTGCGACAAATTTCTGACAAATAAACGAAGATCCTACTGTAAGTGTTGTGACGTCTGCCGAAAACTATCGTATAGGTTGGTTTCATTTCCCGTCTTAAATTAATTGTTTTATTATAAATTTCAAAACGTGTGTCAATAGTATCTCAGTTCTTGCTATAGTCCAATAGTTATTATCAGGGGTGTATTATGTTGACCTAAAATATCGCCCAAAATGATCAATACAATGCTCTTAAAATGTTTTAATAAGCCATAAAAGCAAAGAAACGACGTAAAAACTGTTATCAAAACAGTTCGGACGATCAACTCAAGCTGTTAGATATATTACTATGTATCCAGGTTTCGTTCAAATGAAGTCAACTTTCAAACTTCCGGTTTGGACTGTTCTTTACCAGAAAATATTTCGCTTTAGTTACCCCGAAATCGGCTGATCCGACATTGGCGCTGTTAGGCGTCACATACAATGGCTGACATTACAATTTCTGAGCGAAGAAATGGAATAGGCTACTTAGGAGTTCTGTGGATAATATTTGTTGTAAATATTATTTCAAGCAAGCACCATTAAAATGAAATTAAAGTCGATGAAACAGCAAAAAAAACGCATTAAAAAGATGGGAACGGTAAAATTTTATAAAAATTTATATAAAATTTCCCTTTGCCATAATATAAAATGCATATTATTATATTCCGATAGTCTCGTTTTGGTTCGTTATGGATGTGAAACATTAAGAAAACGTGAAAAATATGTGTATTTATGTCAAATCAGTATTTAAAATGTGAATGACTGAGAAAAGCCAACATAAACGATACACACGTGTTTCTCTACTTTCAAAATGCGAGAACGTTAGACCTTTCACTTTCATGCAATTTTAAAGATGCACCACCCTTTAATGCACCATTGGCGAATATTTTTAAATAATCAAAAAATATTTGAAATATCGGGCGAGGGTGGAAAGACGCAATAATTTGTAGGTAGATTGGCACGATGGGGTGGAGAAACGCCGCCTTTTGTCCATCGGATCCGCCGCCACAATGAACAATGCAAGGTTTTTCCAGAGCACAGTACTTGACGTCACCTGAGTTCATTCGCCCAGCCGAGGGGCGGGGTCGCTTCGTGCGCGACAGGTAGCATTGCGGGATTAAAAGGGTTGCAGGACGCTGCAGGTAGAAACCTCAATGAAAAGTCCTTTCTTACTTGCTTCTTACAAGGACAGCTTTTCCGTCAGCCAAAATTCACAATCTTTACTCCTCTTTTCTTTACAATTTTGTTAGTAGATTTCATAAAATTATATAATTTTTGCTATTCTACTGTTAAATGTTTATTGTGATGACGTAAGTATGCCATGAAACACAAGAATCTGAATTTTCACTCACTCACAATTCTATTAGAAATGTTCATTGAATAAATGAATTGATAATGAAATTCAAATGTATTATTATTATAGTTATTATTATAGCTATTATTATTATTATATATTATTATTATTTATATATAAATATTTTTTGCAATAGTGAAGAAAGGTCGGCCTAGTACATGTAAATATTGTATAAAAATAAATATAAAATATAGTACAGAAAACTAATTTAATGCATAAATAAAATATCTTAAAACCAGAGATGATTCGTCTTTCGTTTCATTTTAGACAATCAAGGTGGGTAAACAATCAACTAAAGTCCAGTACTTACCATTTATTCAATGAAACAGAAGTACATATTTCAAAATCTTCTAATATAAATATTTACTTACTGTTAATCAAACCATCCTTTCTTCCATAAGAACGCATGTTAACTGTTTCAATTTGTAGAGCCCTAATTTTTGGAATATAGATGCCGGGGAAAATTTTTTCTTAGAGTTTAAAACTAAGTTCTTTGTTGTCTTCCTAGTTTGCGAATTTGTATTTTCCAGATTTGGAAATCGGCAATTTTTGGGAAATTCACTGAGCCTAAATTCAGGAATAGAGCATTTTAAATAGTAATTTACCTCAAATTAGTCTTTAATTTTGAATATAGTTTGGGTGAGATTGGTTTCTAGGCGCTACTAGTTTTAGACGGCTATATTTTCTTTTTTTCTAATAATCATAGCAAATAATATCTCTTTTCACTTAATAATTTCTAAATATTCATCCTTAGCAAGCCCTGATGAAGGAACAATAAAGTTCCAAAACGTTGCGAACTAAGAAACTTTTTTAATTAAATGACCAACAACCATGAACCATTCCTAGAATATACTTCCTCTATACTGCATATGCAGTAGCGAGAAAATAAAAATTGTGTGCATCAGTTTACAAAGCATTTTATTTTGATAAAAAGTTAATGAATAATTTCGTTCGCATTGTGGTTGAATAATTTTGTTCGTATTTGTGGTTGCATGACATGAGATTTTTTGACATGAGATGCTCCTGTACCTTTATCTGGCATTACTCCTTTCTTATTTGCTTAGAATTAAGTAAAAACTATTTCGGTAGGAAATTAATACGTAATTAGTGCACTATTGTAGAATTTTTTAATCTTTCCAAGAGGGGTTACTAGTGTAAGTGAAATATCTACGTTTGCACTTGTTTTTAATATTTCATAATGTAGTAATTCACATCACGGTAAAAAATAAGTACATGATTGTGGCATTATTACAATTTTAAATTTTTAGCAATCGCAGTGTCAGGTTTACGTGAAGTTGCCTCCCCTACTTTTTCACGACGTTTTTTCATTGTTGATAATGTAGTACAATTTTTTATTGCGATATGAAATTAGTACTTAAGTAATTGGTAAAAATATTATAGAATATTTTAGTTTGAATATCAGAGAAATGCGGGCACCAACTTGACAAATGTTCCTGGCATTGAATTCTAAGTACCGAAAGAGGACTGCATGTTCCTATAGAGAAGAATAAACTTTCAAATAATGGAGACGCTTGTGCTTAGCAAATGGTAACTAAGGAATGTAAAATATATTAAGAGCTTCCAGGAAATTCCAAAACATGGGGGCGTCAGTCCACCCTCTCCCTCCGTCTTTCCGGCTGTGACATTCTTCTTGTGGGTTTTTCCGAGCCTTCCATCCGCCCAGTGAGCTAATCTCCGGCTAGCCTTGTCTATTTTCGCCACTCCCTTTAACGGGTGACGATTTTTTACTTCTAATTTGACGTTTGCTTTCAATTCGGCAATGGATTTTGGTATAATTAAATTTATTTACGGTCAGTAATGTTTAATTATTGGACTACAATGCTCAATAATAGCAACTTCAAATTGCCGTTAGAAGTCTAACAAAAACGTTGCAATTTCCAGATTTCTATAAAGTTCAGGCTTGCGATGCCGAATTGATTCGTTGCTTTTAAAAAACGTTTCGTTAATTCGAAACATTACTTTATTCACAATAATGAAACGGTGATACGGGGTACTATGATTTGAAATCTAATTCTTCTACCTTATTATTTTCTCATGTACGTACCATAGAGAGTACGTATGTGTTCATACGAATTAAAATGCGTAGTGTGCAGAAAGTTACGTAATGGAGCGGTAAAATAATGGAATTGTTTTTACAGGAAACTGATATAGTGGATACATGCAAAAGAAAAATTGGTAAATTCTGTTCCAATATATGTAATATACTTCGCCTTACACGTTTTACAATGAGATTTCACGAACTGTGGGCCCTTGTTACCGTATTTAGTTAATGCGGATTATTGAAATGCATATAATGACATAACAGCCATATAGACGTACTTTTTAATATTTCAGAACTTGTCGGTCTTTATAATATCCAATTGTAAAATTTCGCATTTCCGGTATTTACAGAAAAGAAACAAATTTTTGGGGAACTCTTGAGCAACAAACAAGAGACCAATTCCTATGGTGTTATTTTTTATTTTGTCTGAAATTTGTTGTTTTCTTGCGTTTGCTAACTTGATATCAAGTTGGCATCGCGTTTGCGAAAAATGCATTTTCGATAATATTTGAAGAGCGACAAAATTGTTTTTTGTAAAGTCTGGAGCGACAAAAAAGCGACAAATTCCTATGGTGTTATTTTTTATTTATGTCTGTAATTAGTTGGTTTTCTTGCCTTTGCGATGCTAACTTGATATCAAGTTGGCATCGCGTTTGCGAAAAAAATGCATTTTCGTTAATATTTGAAGAGCGACAAAATTTGTTTTTTGTAAAGTCTGGAGCGACAAATTCCTATGGTGTTATTTTTTATTTATGTCTGTAATTAGTTGGTTTTTGGTTTGCGATGCTAACTTGATATCAAGTTGGCATCGCGTTTGCGAAAAAATGCATTTTCATTAATATTTGAAGAGCGACAAAATTTGTTTTTGTAAAGTCTGGAGCGACAAAAAGCGACAAATTCATGGTGTTATTTTTATTTATGTCTGTAATTAGTTGGTTTTTATGTTTGCGATGCTAACTTGATATCAAGTTACATCGCGTTTGGTGAAAAAATGCATTTTCGTTAATATTTGAAGAGCGACAAAATTTGTTTTTTGTAAAGTCTGAGCGACAAAAAGCGACAAATTCCTATGGTGTTATTTTTATTTATGTCTGTAATTAGTTGGTTTTCTTGGTTTGCGATGCTAACTTGATATCAAGTTGGCATCGCGTTTGCGAAAAAATGCATTTTCATTAATATTTGAAGAGCGACAAAATTTGTTTTTTTGTAAAGTCTGGAGCGACAAAAAAGCGACAAATTCCTATGGTGTTATTTTTTATTTATGTTGTAATTAGTTGGTTTTTCTTAGTGTTTGCGATGCTAACTGATATCAAGTTGGCATCGCGTTTGCGAAAAAATGCATTTTCGTTAATATTTGAAGAGCGACAAAATTTGTTTTTGTAAAGTCTGGAGCGACAAAAAGCGACAAATTCCTATGGTGTTATTTTTTATTTATGTGTGTAATTAGTTGGTTTTTCAGGTTTGCGATGCTAACTTGATATCAAGTTGGTATCGCGTTTGCGAAAAAATGCATTTTCGTTAACATTTGAAGAGCGACAAAATTTGTTTTTTGTAAAGTCTGGAGCGACAAAAAAGCGACAAATTCCTATGGTGTTATTTTTTATTTATGTCTGTAATTAGTTGGTTTTCTTAAGTTATGATGCTAACTTGATATCAAGTTAGCCGAATCTTAATACCAGGGTCAAATGAGAAGCGACAAATTTTATTTTGCGTAACAAATTAGCGAAAAAAAAGCGACAAATTTTGAGCCTAGTTTCAATAATTTTTGAAAACTTTGCGATTCTAACTTTATGGAGGTCCCTTTCTTACCAGTAGGAGGGGAGAGAGAGCCATGCTAGGAACGCACGCTGTGTGGATGCCGCTAAGTTCCAGCGGTTTCTTCGGCGTAGCCGCCGCATCTTCAGAGACACATCAGCGCCGACTAGCGAGCGATTGAATACACATCTCAACAGAATAGATTACATGGAATTTTGAAAAAGTAAATGTCACTGAAAAAGAATGTGGCCTATAATTATTTTTAATATAATATATCTTGTCAAATTTTTGTTCTCGTAATTTTCTCGTGCTACAGCCGGTAGCCTCGGTAGCCCACAGCATAGAGTAAAGAATTAATACCTCTTAGTCTATGCCCACAGAATACCCCACTGCTCCTCCTCTCTCTCTCTCTCTCTCTCTCTGATTCTCTTTTTATCATCACTCTGATCTCTCTCTCACTCTGTTTCCCTCTTTCTTTTCTCCTATTTTCTTTCCTATTTCTCTTTCTCTCCTCTCTTTCTTTATATCTATCGCCATTTTCTCTCTCCCCTCTCTCTCTCTCTCCGATTTAATTCTTCTGTCTCTTCCTTTTCTCTGTCCCGAAGCTCTAGTTGACGCAGCGCTGCGGGCAGGAATTTCGCGCCTTGCCTCCCTCCCCCCTGCTGGGGCTGGCGGATGTTGCCTCGCAGTCGGAATGTTCTGCGCTGCTGGCTGCTTGCCAAATTTCACATTATGCACAGCGCTTGAGATATGATACGCCGTCTCCGGTCGGGTACATTAATCTTGATAAATTGTTAACATTTTCATAAATTTATTAATTTGTTAGTACTGTAGGTGCTCACGGTCATTGTAATGAGGTAGAGTTCAAGAAGCATCGTGGGCGAGTAAAGTTGTTTCTATTTTGTGTATTAGCAATTACATTATTCTCTTGTAATAAACAAATTCAACTCTAATTCAGTTTTTGTACTTTTAGAGAGATTTTCGAAATATTGTGTTACTAGTACAATGTACCGTGTATGTTACTCAAAATTATATAAAATGTACATATTAACGTTACCAAATCATAGTCTTATAAACTTATTTCCAAATTGTTAAATACAAATAGTCAAATCTTTTAAACTTTCATGATTATACAAATCCATATTTACATTTGTGTGAATATGTTATTTGGATTCTAATACAAGACGGACCTAGGCGTTTCTATGAATGTATTCGTGCATTTTCGATTTGTTTTTGGGTACATTGTCTTGGCGTGTGCAGGAGCGGATCCAGTCGATCATTTGGGGGGGGGGCATCATAGATATTTGTTAACTAATATTTGTTTTGTAATTATATAGAATATTTTTGAAATTTATATATGATACTACACAATATTATTTTTTAAATAATTACATTAAATTAATTTTGGCAAATAAAAAAGGAAACAAACGTTTCTGTTTAGACCTTTGGGTGGCATGGCCCTCACGCCCCCCTCCCTGGATTCGCCTCAGGGCTTGCTTTTCCTTCCACAGTTATTAATTATTAGTGAAGCTTTTTGTTCCAATATTTTACACACAATTTAATAAGGATTATAGAAACAATAAACCCTACGTCCGACCGCATAATTTCCAGAACCTACCAAAATACTGTTTTTGAAAATGTAATGGAAACCGTATCACGATGTCGACTATTGAATAATGACAATTAAACATTTAATACAAAAGCGATATCGGACCAACAACGTTCCATTTTTCAACCGGAGGGAAATTATATAAACGCGCTTGAATAAAATAAAAAAATAATTTATTCGTGACCGACCTGGCCCAAGTTGCTCTTTCCCGGTAACGCTGGGTATTGGCAACTGGCCGGACATAAATAAAACAACCGCGTCATGCAGCTTGTGCAGAGTGGGGCTGCCCGTCTGGCGAGATAGACGGATGGGGGCGGGAGGGGAGAAGGGGTGGCCAGTGTTTGCGGCGCGCGCTCGTCCGCCGGATTTTTCATTCTGGCGGCGGAAATGGGGTCGCGCTGTGGAGGCGTTACTTTCGCCGCTTCAACCCTCTCCCGTCCCATCCCCCCCCCTCCCCTCCCCACCCCTTCCACACACAACGTCCCGCCCGCCGTCGCGTTCGGTGGCACTCATTCACTTCGGCTCGCTTCTCTCAGGACGTTTGGATCTGTACCAAGCAGTGGCGATTCGTGTTTCATGTCGGGTGGTGTTTTCAAGACCGACTTTATAAATGGATCGAGCGTTTTCAATAGTCCGAACTGATTTCTTAGCCTAGGTTCATGGGATCATATTTCGAAATAGACCCATTATAGAATAATTCTTTTCTGTTATACAAAGGAAATATCAATTTTTTTAAATTATATTTTTATGGTGATAATTATCTTCGTAATGATTTTTCGATATGTTCTTGCACGTTTTTTATAAAAGAACGGAAGAAAAGTCCAAACATTCTATATCCAAAATTAATAGAACTCTAAAAGCCGGTTTCTCCAAATTCGTTTACGTTTTTCGATACACGAGCATTTAAATATTTTATCTTTAACTTACAATTTAATCTTTATTTTTAGGGCACCTGTTCCACCACAAAATATAAACTCGATTGCGTTTTCGACGTTTTCGTGCTAAAATCGAGAGTTTGGTATTTTTCTCGACGCATTGTGGAACAGTAACCTAATATTCGTGGCTATTGCAAAACTTCACACTGTCCTACGCGCTTTAGACTTCTGGAGCCAATAACTCAACTCACAGTGTAGTAAACAAATGATTTGTCTAATTAAATAATTTTTGCCCTTTAACAATGAAAAATGAGCGTGTGTGCTAAGGACTCATTCCACTTTAAAACGCACACTCATAACTATAACTATTTTTAACCATTTGAAAGTTTAGTAAGAACTGAGATTGAGAGTAGGAGACGCTTGTTTTCTCTCTCGAATCTGACTCGTTTAAACAATATTACCAATTATTTTTTCTGAAGAATCCTGTGCGCGCTAATATGTAAACATTTTTCACGTATCTAATTTTCCTAAAGAAAAAAACTACACTTACATTAAAACTAGAAATATGTATATTCTATGGTATAAATAAGTATTTGTAAACGTATTATTTCAGTATTTCAAATATACTTTAATTTTTAATATATAAATTTTCTATTAAGTCGACACTTAAATTAATTTTTTTTAAATACTCGTATATTTCCACACAGTTTTATCTATGAGACAAATGTCAAAGTGGTCCGTAATATCTATATATGAATAAAAGGGAATGTACATATGCGTGTCGCATATAGTTGCAAACTACTGACCGATTTCGCTGAAATTTGCACACTTTATTCTTATTAGTAATGGAAGACTTTAGAAAGTGGTTTAAATGAAATCGGACATGTGTTGTTGATGATTTATTCGTCTATGACGACTAAAGCGCCTCTGAACTCAAAGCAAACCGCCACAGTCAAGGATTAACCGCGTCTTCATTGCTTACAAGTATTCTAACCATGCAATTGTGAAATATCGGCCAGAATTATTATTTGAATCTCGGACAAGTAAATCAAATTTCTCCAAGATAGTGTCATAGTGAACACATGCAAACACATTTAGCAATAGGAGACGTGACTGCCTTATCCAAACCAGGAAATAGAGCAAACCCATACTTGCGAGAAAGGTTTGCACAACCTATCATAAAAAGTGAATAACAATCACGTGACCGGTAGTGTATGATGTGTAATACACTGCAATGGCGAAGCATTACCGGGTCCGACAGTGAAAATATATTTTGAGAACTGGAGCATGTATGTAGGAGGGGGTCGAGGGGTATCATTGACATTCAAATACAAAGCGAGTGTGTGACTTATTTCACATTATGAATCGGAAATATACGCACACGGTCGCCAATAGAAAGACGCTGGTGAAACTCTACTAAAGAGTTTCTCATATGTACTGAGTCTGTTGTGTAAACGGAAGTATCCGAGAAACATATGCACTGAGAAGTTAATAACTACGATAGTTTTGGAAAAACAATATTGTCGTTGTATCATAATCTTAATATAAATGCCTACAGTAGTAGTAGAAGTGTCCGTTTACGATGTTACAACCAGAATTCTCTAGAACTTGAAAATTGACTGTTTACGTTCAAAAAATTAAAACAAATATAGGAAAAATCTGTTTTGAAAATTCCATCTCGTGGCGAGTCCAGAGATATTTGTACAAATATATGTCTAAAGTTGTGAATGTCGAATATATATAGGACAGTAGCAGTGGTATACAAACGTCTGCATTTGGTGCTTTGGTCCTGTTAGAATACGCTGACTCTAGTCACCTGATAGTAAAGCAACAGACAGCAAATTGTTTTTTTATTTCTTATGCTATCTTCACCAGTCGTCTGTAGTCTTGTTATCTTCGCGAGTCAAAAATACGAATGTACAATTTGACGTACAATTTGACACCAGGGGTTTTCATTGTCTAGTATTTTTTGTTTGAAAATCATCCTTTCGTACTTGAATATTCAACGCAGTTAATTGAAGATCCGGATTTACTCCTTGTCGCCGCGAACCACATTTTCCTAAAAGCAGGAGAAATTCTCTGAAATCCGGGAATGAAACTTTATCAATCGAGCGTTGGCAATGAATTTCACGTGAAAATTTGGTATGCTGCGATTGGATGTGCGGCACCCCCACTTCACTTGCCGAATCGAAAATTCACGAATCGTCTGCCAGGAGCTCTGTGAGGTGTGGGAGTGATGGTGTCTAGTAGGCAATGAAACCGGTGACCTTTGAACTTTTTTTAAAAAATGTTGCGTCGTTATTGAGTAACGTGTCTCGTAAGTCCCTTGTCGAGCATTGAGTAATTTAGGAAGTAATCCTCTCTTCATCACTATCAGTCACAGGGGCCCGTCACAGTCAGTTGTGAAGAGGACCGCCAGGTAGCGTCTCCGCGTACGTGCCTCTTACACTTCACGCGCTCCCGCGTCGTTGACCAGCTGCGAGAATGGGGAAGGAATTAGAACACAGGTAGGGTTTAGGACGCTTCACAGGGGTTGAACTCTTTTTGTCGGAACAAATTTCACATGCGATGCCTACTTCTTGGTGAAAGGCAAGCGACTTAGCTCTGTGTAACGAGCAAGGGTTCTAGGACGACGCCCTCCCCAGAAAAAAAATCAGGAAAAGTTCTGAAATTATTAAACTTGCAATAAATCGACTCGTTTAATTTGTGCAGATCACCAGCGAAATTTTTGAGGACGAATTTTGTTTCAAGTACCCGAGTATGTGAAAGAAATGTTTTTTGAATGGGTACCATCGTCGACTATCGAAAGTCCGTCCGTAGCTGGTACTTACGAAGTAATGGCAGCTTAAGCCTGACGATGGAAATAACTACTTTCTGAAACGTTGCGCTGAATATCTCATGCAATATACATTAATATAATGCAATTACACTGAAAAACATGGTCTTTAAAATAAAAGAACAAAAACATTTTTATATATTTAATAATTATAGACAGAAAAAATTTAAAAGCAGGAATGCCTTTGGGTTACGTACCAGCCAGTAACATCCTTTCAATGTAATTTTTTCTTATCAGAATATCAGGAAATTGTTTCAAACTCTTACCTATTCCGATTTTAATCGATGACTTTTTTTATAAAAATTGACTTCTATCTTTTTCTCATGTCTTAATGAAACCCGAGGGTCCCCTTCATTCCTGGCAACCGCATAGCTTTAATGTTAGGGGACAATGAGCTAAGAGAGAGTTTTGCATCCGTAGCGCCGTGGCTGGACCGCTGTGTAGCCGGGCAAGCTTATAAATTAACATGTGGTTCTTGATTTTCGTGGTGATTGATTGTGATTCCGGGCGCGTCGACTACTGAGGTCATTAATCCCGTAAGTGTAGTGAGTTTTTTTCCTCGGAGGTGGTGGTGATCTTTCCCCACTGGATGGCGAGATCCGGCGCCCACCTTCCGTCGACTAGCGGGTTTTCCAAACCGGGTGTCCCCATCAGCGGGCACAGCCTCAGGCGGACAAGTTCTAAGTCCCCGACCGGTCTCCCGGCATGTGTGGTAATGTAGTGGTAGTTCTTGTAAGTGTGGAAAAGGGAGGATAGGACAAGGAACAGGAAGGATAGATCGCGCGCGATCCGTGGCTCGTTTATTAGGGTACTGTTCCGGCATTTGCCTGATCGGAGAAATCACGGAGAACAACCGATCAGAGCAGCCGTTTGCTAGAATTGTCCTCCAGACAACTGAATTCAACCTAGCTGAAAGCTAGTGTCGAAAATCCTGCCGCCGTCGGAAATCGAATCTAGGACCTCCGGTCAGAGGCACTGCAGTGACATCAGTTAATGCATTGAGCCACCACTCCCGGTTGGTTTTCGTGGTAATGTTGTAGTAACAACACTAGTAATACACTCTTGCAACATCTCGGAACAAAAAATATGATATACCAAGTGATCATTATGAGGTCATTAATAAACTTTTCTTTCCATGAGAAATATTTTTTAAGAAAAATTAAAATGCTGGGTTTTGCTCGGCCTTTTCGAAAACGAAGTCTGCGTAGTTAATCTCAAACACCCCCGAAAGTTGACTTAATGCTATGCATCAAAGTACGAGTAAGTGTTCATTCGGGCATTCTTTCAGGTCACTCCAAAACAGGTTTGAGCAACAACGTTGTCGTCCAACTTACGCCATTAAGCGCCTATGAAAAGTCTCTTTATTTCACGATAACACGAGGCCACAATGCGAAAACGAGAAGAAAAAGATGCTATTACCTCTTCGTAAACCGTACTTTAAGGCGTTTAACTCCGTGTGAATTTAACTTCTGCAATCGAGTCTAAAGTACATGGTGAACTCGACCAATTTACTCGGGACTAATTCGTTAATGAATGATGTTTAACACACGATTTTGTTTACTTTTATCAGGTATGCTCGGCAAAGGGTTAAAACCTTTCTCTCTCCTGGGAACTGTAAATTAGATACGGATATGGCCACAAAATATTTTTTTACTTTTATACTCTCAAACTGCTCTGCGGCACCGTAAGGACATTCCTTTTTCTCTGGATCAAGGTAGCTCTCCAGTTACACGAGTAGTATAGTGTAACATTCAAGAGTATTTTTGATTTGAAACATAACGAAGTTTGAGTTTCCGTCGCAAGATTTAACACTTTTGCAATTCCTACAGGATACATTTTTTCATTACTTTCCAAATGTGTATCTGTTTTGTATTTTATTTGGTACGTAAGTAGAACCGATTTTGAAATGAGCATAAACAAAATCAATTGATTGTTTAATAAAGTGGCACATTCTTTCACCATGAGGCCAAAAGTGACTTCCGAGTAGCTCAGTTATTACGAGTTTTCCTGATATTAAATGATTCCTCATTGCACCACACCGTATTTCTAACGTATATTTGCGTTCTCGTATCGACCCTTCGGCACTCAATTGAATTTATTTTGTCAAATGAATATTTTGAAAATACTGCCTTAGCTGATTGCCCCAAATATTTCCACATATTGTAGATTCATACAACTATGTATGTATAACAGGACGGAGAAACCTAACGAAATATCCTTTATCAACAAAATAAAAAGGCAGACAATATCATCCTCGAATTAGTATACCTGAGGACTAATTAATCATCAGATCCATTGCATTGCAATTGATATGTTCGACAATCACCTTATTGGTAACGATTTTTTATCAGATTTTTACGGAATCTGCCTTGGGGTAAAATAAATCTACTTTTGTTTAAAATACTTGTGCTGTAGAAAAAAAACGGCATGACAGAGTTCTTCACTGATTTTCGAAAATTCATCATGCGTCAATTTATGCTGATTCGAAAAGTGGTGGAAGTTGGTATAAGAACAGGCTGTTGGCTACGTTGGACGGGAGATCAATCAGAGAACAAGATACCCGCCCAATTTCTGAAATTTACCAAGAATATCGGGAGACTAGTCCGAAGCATAGGTGTATCCGGCTGGAACTTGCCCAACTGGGAGAAGTACCTGGAAGGAGAAATCCATCCAATCCTACTTGTATCCGTCGGAAGGAAGACAACTACCTCTCGGTAAATAACATGTATTACATACAGGACTACACACGAAAGTCGTTGACGCTCCGTGAATCACGGAATACTGACTCGCCCGCCAGTTTTCTTACTACAAATAACATTTGACTGAGTAGAATATGGACAGCACTTGTACCATAGACTAGAGAGGTATAAATCTTTACTCATGCTTCTACCCAAAAGAGGAAAGGCAGACATTGATAGTTAATCTTCACCACTTTAAATAAATGTAATTCAGAGCGTAGGCTTCCACGTCCGGAGTCAGTAATGCATTTCGCCCTGAGGAAGGTGGCGGAATTTCGGCCAGAATGTTGGCACCTGAACCCAGGATGCGGCGTCTCCCGAACACCCAAGCAATTAAATGAAATTCAATTGGCAGTGCCCCGACAATGCTGTTATATGGAGCGGACGACTTTCTCCCTCACAATAACGCCACTGAGGACTAATTAATCATCAGATCCATTGCATTGCAATTGATATGTTCGACAATCACCTTATAGGTAACGATTTTTTATCAGATTTTTACGGAATCTGCCTTGGGGGTAAATCGGAATTTATACGGAATCTGCGGGATTTATACGGAATCTGCCCGCGATAACGTTCAATTTACTCATTTGAAACATTGATGAATTGCTTTTTCAGAATGATTGAGTCGAGAGAACCGGATCTAGAAACTGGCCAAGGAGAAGGCACGTGCGGGTTTTGATGAAAAATGCAAATTCGGTTATTATGATTCGATGGTGCTCTTGTTAAGGGAATAAAGTTATTTTTGTGAAAATGGAGTTATGAAACGATGATTTGAAATTTTATTTCCACTCTTCCATAAACCCAATTGTATGACAAATCCCACTACCCAAACCCTATCGAAATATTCTTATCATTTACACAATTTAAAAAGCAATAGTATATAATAAATTAATAGAAATAAATTTTAAATGAGCGTGAAATGATTTCATTATTGTTAATACTATTTTTTTAATTGTTATTAATTCTTGTTTTTGTGGTAATGTAATTGTTTTCATTATGTGTATTTTAATTTATTTTATGTGTGTTTTAATTTTATTATGGGTAGTTCATTATTATTTCTTTTATTCTTAAGATATGTTTATTTTTGATTTCATTAAATATCTCATAATTAACCCGCGGATTGGTAGTCAATAATTTCTCATGTGGACATCCCGTCTTATCAGTCACCAATCCGTCGTCTTTCTAGACAAGGCAGGCAACACTGTTTCTTATCCACTAGAGTATTTGTTTTTAAAAAAGCCTTGGTTCTCTATTTAAAAAATTGATATTATATATTTGAAAATGATTAAAATAATTGATAAGATAAAAATGTACTGTAGCTCATTTAGTTTGTGTTGTTTTCCTCTTTTCTTTTTCACTTCCATGTTCTTCTTCACTAGCAATAATATGCTCGCAGGGTGTTCTTCTTACATATTTCTTCATCTATTCTTATGGTATGTTTATTAGGTAGACTTAATCAATGAGTATCTCATGGATAAAGTCTTCTGTAATGGCAGCGGAGATCTTAGGTAATCCATGATTAAAGTGTCCGGGATATAAGAAATATCAACCATAACAACCACTATATAAATTTACTGTGTAGGAAATTCAGTCAATTTTCTATACAGCTAATTTATATAGCCTACTATTTTGGTTGATACATCTTATATACCGTATAATTTAATCATAGATGAAGGTTCGAGAGTGCGATTCCAGACCCAGGCATGAAGGCTTATTCCATGCACGTGTTGCGGGTCGCAAAAGCCTTTGCATATACTAGCTGAACCAGCAACCCAGACGACCGCGGGGTGAAGGTCTAGTAAACGGACCGAATCATACTACTGCGGCATGAGCAAGTAAACAGCTGAAGCTGGAAGCAGCTTCAACTGTTTACCTTGCATGCCCTAAGTAAATAATAGCACAGTGCTACGCTGGAGCTTTACATACGCTGACCATGATGACGAGGCGCGGAATACGTCTGATCATAGACACAGCATTACAACATCGAGTAATTGCATATTCACTCGTAGGCTGATTTCAAGTGCTGCGATAACGTTCATTACGAAATTAGTGTTTTGTTTCAATACACCCACTTACGAGAACCACTTGAACATTTTTAGCTCTTATTTTTTTGTTTTGTCAAAATCTCGTCATTCTATTCCAAAATTTATCTGAGTTTCTCAGTCCATGTTTTGCTCGTTCGTAGAATAAACAGCACATGGGTGTTGACTGGTTAATGCCCTAAATGTGACTCCTTTTAGTAAAGCTGTTTCTGTACTTGCAATGTTTCACTAATGGTGATTGAAATTTTTTATTCTATTTTTACTCAAAGCATTTCCCAAATTTAGCTGTTTGGGTGTGATAATTCCAAGAGTTTTCCTGGGAACCTACATTTAACGTAAACACGCCAGGTCGCTAGTATTTACACTAGCCATCGCACACATGATGCAAGCAGTTAACATTAATTAGTATCATTACGTTATTACACGGACTTTTTTATAGAGCATAATACAAAACAAAAGTTTATTTAAATTTTTCATTATAAATGTATAGAGACGTTTTGATCCTCAATTATGAGATCTTCTAATTCATGGAACAAATAAAATACATCTTTCAGTCGATAAATGAAGAGCACCTGCGAATTCACGCTATAATTAGTCAGTCTCATTAACAAACACACAAAGAATATTTCCGTTTATTTATATCATAAGGCGTTAAAGAAAGTAGGTATTTCGTGTTGCCATAAATTTTGAGGGTATCATTTTTGTACTCTTAACCATTGAACCAATAAAGAATTTTGATGATGCAAGAACAAAATTACTAATTAACCATAATGGTAAACACTAACAAGGTGAAATATTCAAAGGTGCAACGCTAATTGATTTCATTATCGAAAATCATTAGTGAGATACGAATAAACGTTCTAATAACACACTAGAGCATATACGCTACAAAGAATGTGATAAAAGCTCCCACATTACATTGTTAAGTTCAGCTTCCCTAGCATTGCTTTTCGAAATGTTTTATAGAAGTTTTCATTTACATCTTAAATGGATGACGACACCAAGTGGCCTATAAAAAAGTTTACTTCACAATTAAATATAGTGTTGAGTCATTGTAATTCTTGAAAGCATTGGCAGGAGCACGACGACTGGCTGATGTTGGCTCCAAGTATTTCAGCGTCCTCCAGCAGTCGTTTCCTGAACGCCGATGGGGAGCTGAGCCTCGATGAGCACGCTAATGGCGGGGGCGGGCCTCATCGCCGGAGAGCTGATGGCAGCGGCGCGGGGTCAAAGGGCGGCACCGAGGGGCGGAGCGGGCGCGGGGAGAGAGCATCTGCGTCACTTGCGGGGCGGAGGGAGGCGGTACGGTGCAGAGGGGCGGGGCAGGTGCAGGAGCAGGTGCGAGGTCTAGCATTGGGAGCGCGGGGCGGGGAGACATGGCGGAAGCTGGGGCGTGCACGACGACGGTGATGGTGAGGGGGAGGGGCCAGGTAGAGACGCGGAGAGGGCGGTGGGAAGGAAGGGTAGTGATGAGGAGAGGGAAGGGATGGGGTCAGGGCGACGGTGGAAGATGAGGAGAGCACGCTGACCGTGTGGTGGGAGGAGGAAGGCGAGGTAGGGGCGTAATCGGATGGGGCCGGGGAGACGAGAAGAGGGGAGAGGCGGGGCGGAGGACGAGCGGAACGGAGCGGAGTGAGATGATTGCAGGGAAGAGCAGAGCGGATGAGGAGTGGGAAGGTGCAGCTGGGGAAGTTTGGTGACACGGTGGCGGAGGAGGCCGGGATAGAGCGGGGCGGTGGGCATGGGTTGAGGCGGGGACTGAGTTGGCTGTGGAGGCTGGGTCGGGGCATTTGCGGTAGCTGCGGCCTTAGCGGGCGCGGGGCTGTGTGGGAGCTGCGGCGGGGTGGGGTGGGCGACAGCGCACCTGGCGGGGCGGGGCCGTGATCCCGGGTTCTCGGAGTGCCTCTGTCCCCCGCGGCGTGGACACGGTCTGCGGGGGCTGTGGTGACCGGGGAGGGGGTTGGGGGTAGAGGGAGCGCTTGGACGTCGTGGGCCGTCTTGATGTAATTGCTGTATTGATTGCGGACCGTCATCGGCGGCTGAGCCCCGTCGCCCACAACGCCTGCCTGCACTGCGACACCGCACCACCTGCTCTGCGGCGGCACATCACCCTGGATTAGCGTGGCCAGCTCTTCCTTTTTCTGATTCAGGAAAAGCGTGGAAGTACCCTGCACACGCTTTTTCCTTGAATCCGCTGTTTTATGAATGTATAGGATCATGGGTACAGACAATTTATACAAATTTACTTTGGTCAAATTACATCAGTACTCTTTTACGACGTTTCAAACATACTCGTACACATTAAAGATAACACCATCTGGAAGTATTATTTCCTGGGCATACAGGTGGATATCCATATATCATAGAACTTTTAAAATGAGTGGGTGTCATAGAGTATTTTATTAGGCTGTTATCCAATGATAAAATAATTGAAATTAAAATGTAAAAGTTTTCACAGGAAGCAATAATGAAACAAACTTAATTCGTGATGTAAAAGTAATATAAAAGACAATTCCTTAGAGTGACAAGCAGAATGTATGGCCTACACCCTATGAGCCAGTATACTACCTGTAATGGACGAGACACTTTATAAAACTGGTCAGTATCCCTAAACCAGATTGCTATCAGTGAAATACATTACAAAAATGATCTATGAAAAGAAAAAATATACCGAGATTACGAAACTCCTAAAATATGACCCATATTTAATTCAAAGGATATGACATAAAGAGAATCGAAAAATAACGTAATGGCGGACGGGGAAGGAGAATAAATTTGAAACTATTTTATACTAATTATTTATTTCAAGAGAATAGACCTTTTAAATAAAAATGAATGTTTGAAGGCAAATCCATTCTAGAAATGTGTAGCTTTTTTTATCAAGCAGGCTTCATTGTAATTGTTCTTTAGATCTGAAATATTAATCTTGCCCCAATTGAATGCATGGTTACTTTCAATACTTATTTTACTCACGATGTTTGTCATAACTTAATGTTATTTCTATGAGAAGAAATAAAAGAGGTCATCTTCGTCAACATATCAGCTTTATTAAGATAGCCGGCTTTCGACGGCTTTGCCGTCATCGTCAGTCTACAGGATACAGAAAGAGGCTATTTCTTCTTATAAGAACGTCAACAACACCAAATCAGAATTCCCACAATTATTTCTATGATCCAATTATAAATTTGAGGGACCTAGTGTTTTCCCCGCGCGATATCTACAATGAATTTCAAAAATCGCGTTTACTTTAATTTCTTGCAGAAATGTTTCTTTACAGATGACGTACTAAAAATTATTTGTAGTAAAACAGTTTTTACACTGTAGATAGGTAGTTACTTTACAAGAATTTTGCTATTGTGGATGTGCCCTAAGAGAGATTTTATCTAAATGAATTTACTTTCAATTATCAGTCCTAATCATATGTTCAATAAAATTAAATTAGCTTCATTCATTTGTCTATCTCCAAAACTAATTCTGAAATCCATTTCGTAATGAACAACAAACAATATTTGTGGTTAAAACGAGTGTTTGTAGATTTTTTGATCCGATTACAAAGTAGAGAACGCGCGCGGAGAAAATTAATGAAAAATTGTAGCGAGCCTAATTATAATTTCAGGATAATTGAGTATTCAGTCAGAGGTATGTGATAAATCGATCTCAGATGTGATAAGACTTGAGGAAATTAAAGGAATATGCAGTTTGAGACCAGAGAAAAAGAATTATACGAATGTCTCGCGGTATTTGTTTCTCAAATTGGAAAATTGATATAGCACAAGACGCTGTAAATTCGTTGGTAAATAAAATCAGTTCAATCCAGAAATGATCAGAGATAGTTTCAACTTATTTGAAATATTTGATCACGTTTTCTCCGTGTATAGAAACCCAAATAAACATAGTTGTGCATAGATTTATATATGTTGCTTATCATTCAGTATATTTTTATTTAGTACACATAAATTACACCAAGTTACATGGAAAATAAAACAAAAAGTTAATAGAATCTTGTTGTAGAAAATTGCTATTAAATAAATATCGAATAAATAAACCTGCTGCAATTGGAAATCTATTTTCTTTGATGAACATATAATCTTCGCTCGCATATCCTATCGCTTCGCATATTTGCTCACTACACCTCTGCGTTTATGGTTTCCTCACACATTTTACCCGTGTTCTATTGATGGATGTCAAATTCATGGATGGGCTCGAATTTCAAAATCTTATTGATATGGATCTATATAGGCAGTAGACCCATCAATCACTTTAAATATAATTACTTTGTCACGAGTTACAAGGGAATTAATGCATTCTGTTATAATGACGCTTCTCTTTTGCGTCGGTGGTGAAGAGTTAAAACCGTTTCCACCACATGAATCTGAACGGAAAGTATGCTTGTTCCTTTCTGAAATTCTTATTATTTTCGGAGAGAAAACAACTGAATATTAAATATTCATTAGTGCCGATGAGAATAACGATGTACAGTGACAGAAATTTTCATTCAAAATTGTTTCGTATTTGAGACTTTCCTCGCAAAATATTTCTTAATGTTCATTCAGAGAACGAGTAAATAAGAAAGAGAAGAATGTGAGTATGAAAGAATGGGCAACATTGTGAAATACATGTAGTAAAGAATGTAGTTGATCTCTTACAATCATCATATATCAAGTTAAGATGATTACTTTGTTAAATACGAGTGTTGTAAAAATTCCTCTTTTCGGCTTAATTCAAGTACGCATGGTTAAAAATATATTAAAAAAATTAACAAGTATATAACGATAGTAAACAAGTATAATCAAAAGGAGATATTTGTATGAAAACGTATTAAACCAAATGTAAATAAAATATACAAAAATTACGAACAATGCCTTCATGATTATGCGTCATATACGAATATAAAATGAATAAATGTTTAAGTGCTCTAATCTAAGTTTCACCTTGGGGAAAGGTATTTCTCTCTTCCCTATGGTTTCACTAAATAGTTGTCTGCAACTTCGAAATCAAAATCCTATTTCGTATATCTGAAGGTGAAAGATCGGATGTGTAAAGTCGTCTGATGCAAGCAAACCAAAGTAATTTTACTTCTTCCGAGAAACTTTATCTTTTGCAGTGTGTACGTCAACTGCAGTGCGTACCGCCTAAGGCGTCCTTATGCCATATCGCTCGCGCTTGCAACCCTGCCCGCTGCCGCCGCAATGAAAAGCAGAAACCGCGGGGGGAGGGGGGAGGGGGGAGGACGAGGGCGAGGACGGCGTTTGCGGAAGCTCTTTGTGGCCGGTTCGGAGCCTAGGCTCTGGAGGGTGCAGCAGCACGCGGACACTGGGTGGAATCTGCATTATATTTGCACTAAAGGGCAGTGGGTGAAAAGTCTCATATGCATGCAAAAAATGTGTTTAGTTTTGACTGACTATAATCACTCAGTGGACTTATCCTTTGCTTCTTCAGCGTAGTTCATTGGGTGGTTTTATCGTGCAGTGCGAGATATCTTGCATATGTTTGCCAGAAATGTGATTAGAGGCTTGCAAGAAAGAGCACAAGACTTGCTTGAAAGAAAGGTTTTCACTGGCTATAATGGCTCAGTTAACTTAATTCTTTGACTCTTCAGCGTCGTTCACTAGATGGTCCTATCGAGGAGTGAGTGATATTTCGCACATATTTGCAAGAAATTTGTTTACGGCTTTCACCCACTAGAATGATTCAGTGACCTTATCCTTTGCCTTTTCGGCGATTTTTGCAACATTGATTTTCTGGTCGAATCTTGCGAGAAAGAACCATTTTTAAATTTAACTAATTCTTTTAGTTTTGATATTACAAAAAATGTATCTATACGGATCCCATTAAATTAAATTACTGCAATGGATCAAATATTAATTAATAAAACTACTTCTTGACATGTTGAAAAAAAAACAAAAAACTTTAGGATACAGTGACCACGGCATATATGGTTATACGAAATCTCATTGTTATAAGAAATGCGAACACACACAATAAACATAACACGTATGGTTAGGTTATGAACTAAAATTAAAATAAAATTATTCATTGATTACTTGACGCAGGAGTCGTGGGACGCGGTTTAACATGCTGGTCATACAAACGATAAATATAATTCTTTCTTTAACACTTTCATTTCATTTTAACACAGGCTTTCCTCTTCAAAAAAGAAAATTAAATATTTAACGGAAAAGCAATTCTGGGATAACACAAGGGATTAGTACATCATGTAAAAACAAGTGAATTCTTTCTTTTATTTCTAAACGTCATAACGTATCTCAAGATTTATTCATCTACTTTGAAAAATACAAATCATTGTTAAGAAAAGTCATAAGGCAAGCTAAAATCATGAAACACGATCAGGATATGTTGAACTCAAATAACAAAACAAAAGCAATGTGGAATATAATAAAAAAAATACGACCAAATCCACTAGAAACCTTACAGACAATGTTGTATTAAAATGTAACTGTATAAATGTGAACGATACGGCAATAGTGACTAGTCTCCTTAAATAATACTCTTCGAGACTTGCTGCCGATCTCACTAAGTGTCTTCAGCTACAAAATTCAATATCGGACATTTTTTCAACATTTTAGACACAATGTTCGTTTCCGAAATTTCTTTCTATGAAATTCTCAAAATAATCGGTAATCTAAAAAATAAATATTCGACCAGTTTCGGTGAATTTCCGGATTCCTTGTTAATGGCCTGTGCGTTTGCCATTACACACCCGTGAACTCACATATTTAATGCATCCTTATGCAGCGGAACGTTTCCAGATATTTTCAAAACAGCTAAAATTAAGGCTCTTCAAAAAGGCAACAAAAGTTAAATTCAAAACTATTGGCTTATTTCTCTTCTGCCAGTTATTTGAAAAATATTAGAGAGGCACGTTTACGTACGAATGGAAACCTTTCTTGATAAACACGACGTGAATTTAGATCGCTAAAATGGATTTTGAAAATCAAAATCTACGGAAACAGCCATATTTTCTTTCCTTGAGAATGCCACCACATCATTGGATCAAAACAAAGCACCTATTGGATTACTTTAGATCTTTCTAAAGCTTTTGACGTCTTTGATCATGAGTCATGATTCATGACATTTACTTCCAAAATTACCTTCATATGGAGTCCGTAGTATTGCTCTAGATTGGTTACATTCGTATCTTAAGCAAGTATCTCAAAGAGTAGAAATACTTTGCTGGATTAATGGAACATTATGTATACACCTTTCTGACTCTTTGCCAATTACATATGGAGTGCCTCAGGGGTCGATTTTAGGTCCTATTCACTTCCTATTATACGTAAACGATATGCCCTTGACGATTCAAATCGGAAGAACAGTTTTCTTTGCGGATGATATGAACATTCTTTGCCAAAACGAAACCGTACATAGTACAATATCTGATATTTGAAATTGTTTTCGAAATAAAAAAATAATAGTAAATGAAAACGAAACTGTTTTAATGCAGTTTTCCATTTCAAATAAAAAATACCGTACTCCATTGGAAATGAATGGTGTACCATTGACTGATGTTAAGGCAACAAACGTTTTAGGTCTCTCAATTCTGTCAAACTTCAAATGGAACGTCCATTTAAATGAACTGAACACAAAATTAAGTTCATTATGCTACGCGTTCAGAATTCTTTCAAATTCAGTCAGCCGTTATATACAGTACTGCTCGTTATGTATATTTCGCGAATGCTTATTACCGCCTGAGATATGGTATAATATTCTAAGAAAATGCAATTATAAATCCCAGACTTTCATATTACATAAAAAGAATTGTACCAATGATAACCAAATCCCACCCACGTTATTCTTTTAATACTCTTTTAATCATAAAAAAATTTACTTTTACCTTGTCTCTTGATTTACGATTTAGTAGTTTTTGTCAAAAACGACGTGCTTTAGGGCGGGAATATATTCCATAGAACGCCGATGTCCATAACTAAGAGTATAACACTCGACGTAGTAATCAGATTCATCAGGTGACAGTATCAACAGGTCATTACAAACTCTTCACATACAATACATGTATACCCACTCTCACAGAATATGGGCGATGCCTTGTGCGGCCAAATCTGGCTTTTCCACAGCTTGGACAACCATCGCGGGACACTTGACCAATCCGGGCGTCGAGGCGTATCCGCTCTTATCATTGGCTTTTGCTCCAAGTTTCAGACACGTCCCCTTCCTCCCTAAAAGATTTTCCTCTAGTTATCTCAAAGGGCGGAGCATTTCTGAGGTCAGTGACGCTGCCTCGCTAACGGAGCAGGGGTAACAGGAGGGAGGGTGAGAGGTAAGAGGAGGTAACAGGAGAGGGCACAGAAACAAACGGATTGGTGCGCGCGGGCGCGAGGATCACCTCCCAAATTGCACGGGACGTTGACCTGAACCCCGTGGACGCTGACGAACCAAGGGCGGCGGTCACGGGAAGGGGCTGTAATTTTTATCGGTTCTTTACCATGAAATGAAGTCTAATTTATGGTTCTAAATTGTGAGAAATTTGTGTCAGTTTAAAATTAATAGTATTAAATTTTGTTTCTTACAAACTATTTAAAATGCTAATGGTTCTAGAGCAAGGAACACTAACTATTACAAAAAATTTTCGAAAACAATATAATGATTTACATAATATACACATTTCCTATCAAGCAAATTAAAATTTCATGTTCACTGATTTAAAAACTTAATTTTGACATTATTACGCCTTTATTAAGGAAATGCAAGCAATACACACTTTTTATTACGCATTATGAAATGTAATCGCCCATTTTTTCTATAGAGCAGGTGCATGCAAACAGTATTTCGTTAATCAATTAAAAATCACTGCGGTGTCCAATGATTATCATTGCAAAATTGCTATTTTAATATTTTTGACTATTTGTAAAATTGATGCAATTTTAAAAGTGATAATCAGGAAAAGAAATAGGGAACCTCTCATTAGAAATATTTCGAAAATAATTGTCTTATTCTTCATATTTTTTTCAAAAGTTGCTTTTTTTCTGTTACACTGCTGAGAAGATTATATCTATCCCTTCCCAGTGATATTTTATTTATTTATTTATTTAAGGTATATACAGGCAACAGTACAAATCTGATAGGGCCAATGGGCGCAAATAATTAATTATTTTCAAATATCACATTGCATATATTAATACAAAATTGTAATAATTGATATCTTTAAAAAATACTAATAATATAAACAGAAAATTTTTTAAATTTCTTTTAATTTGGGGAAATTACACGAAGTTAAATATTTTCTTAAATATTTTGAATAACCACGTAGTAAAAAAGAATAAATTTGAAAACCTAAAATTTCGAATCAATGTAATTTTCTTAAAACGAGCTGTTAAAAAGAAAAAAAAACTTGTTTGAATAAACTTTAAAGAGATTGAGTATTTATTTAAAAAATTTCAATTTCCCGGACAATTTTCCAATTAAAATATTTAAGCGGAACACAGTGTTCCCGAATGTATTATTTTTCCAATTTATTTTTGGTTTTTGTATGACTCCAGAACAGTTTCTGGAGTGTTTAGTTCGTTTCGAAGCTCTCACCAAAACATCCGAAACCCTTTGACGGTTATCGATATTGAACTAAGAAACGGTTTTTATTCACAGGAAACACACCGTCCTTGTTTCTAATGATTAATTTGAAAAAATTTTTAGCCATTGTAAGATATACGCATGACAAACAATTTGTGTTCATAAGATCCCAATACTTGAATGCATATCGAACCTAAAAATACATTTGGTTTTAGATCCTTTGGAAACACAAGAGATTCAATGAGACACAAGTTCTCAAATCTGAAAACTAAACTACAGTCTTTATTATTTTCACGAAATGAAACTTCATACCTTTTTAATAATATAAAAGAACTTTTATTGTGCTCAAATATCTTGTCAATTCATAGTTCAATATTATCGCAAAATTTTCTGAAAATTAGTAAAAAAGTCAGTTAAAATATTTATTAATTACAAGATTAAAGAGTAAAAACATAAGAGATAATTTTAAAATGAAATAAATGACAAAGACAGTGTTACATCAAAACGAAAAATTAGTTATAAGGCATTTTAAAAAATCATCCCCTTCACGCGTATTAGATTTATAAATCCATAGCAAGAAAGTTTAAAGAGTTTGCAGGAAGAAGCATCTTTCTATAGTCGACAAGCTATGCTTCTTCGGTTTCTTTCATTATCCAGTGCACAGAAGCATGCTTACAGTAAGGTCTGTTCTTCATTTCTGGGGATAGGGGGGGGTAACTGCACGAGATGTCCGTGCGAGAAGGGGCAGTGCCTGATCCAAAGGTGAATAACAATTCTTCCTCGGCTTAAAGCCACGGGATGACCACGAAAAGGTCTTATGATCCTGAGTTTGAAAAGAGTTCTGCCACTCTGTTTGCACTAAAAATGCAACGTTGGATAAAATCTTGGTGTAAGAGATATTACTATAAAGATGTCTTTCTGCTTCTCGAGGAACTTTACTCCTAGTCAGGGTTTCTTTTCCCACTTATCCCCACGTGGCCAGGGACACAGGAAAAACGTAATTCAAATGAGGGAGAATTGCGATATCTTGATGTATTTGATGTTGGATATATGATGTCAAGGTTACTAGGAAAAAAGAGGAAATGGACGAAACCAGTGCTTCCGGTTCGAAGGGCCGCGGGTTCCGCCTGGACATAGATGTGTGTCGTGATGCCCTTTACGTATTCTCTACAGAAACCCCAAACATAAAAATCACAGTGGTCGTTATATGCCCCTAGTAGTTAAAAAGAGACTTTAAAAAATATATACAAAAACTACAACTCCAATTGTCAAAGAAATTTCAATATTTGAATCGGACTTTCAATAATCGTTGCTAATAAAACCTAAGGACTTTATTTCCTGGGAAAAATAGTATTAAAAAACAAATTTATTTAATAAAAAATTAAATTTTCATATATGTCAGCTAATTTGATTATATTTATAACTAATATTCAACTCTCTAGAGATTTCCTACAATATTGCAATGATATTCATGTAGCCAATACAATTTTATTCACACTTTTTTATTTCTTTGGGTAAAATAAACATATTTATTAAACTGAGTACCACTAATTTAATAATGTTTTTTCATTCCCAATATTTCCATAGTTTTTAAGCTGAGGAACAGTGACGGAAAAAAATTTGTCCTAATATTGAGTTAAGACTCATTAATTATTTTACTATATTTTAATTCTCGAATGGCAGCACACAGAAACAATGATATCAAGTAAAATGGTATTCCCGGGTTTTAAAGGGAAAATTGTTTTTGAAATCAGAACTCTAAAAAATATTTCAAAAGACTCTGGAACATGTATTTATTTTAGACTCGTTGTAGGAAAAGGACCTGTGTACACATGGTACCGCAAAAAATTAAAACATTACTGACTTCTAAATCGATGTATTTTTTTTCAAAATTGATATTATATTAACAAGTTCTTTGGGGATTCTGAATCCAATGATATTCCAATATTTCTGGGGGGTATGTTACATTATGCTCTATTTGCATTTTTGAAACTTTCTGAAAAAGAACTCTTTCTTTTTACTTTACACTCTTCATTCAAAATACACTATACCGTTATTCCCAAATACTGTAGTAAATGTCACCTTTATTAATATCTCTGGGATTTTCAACATTACAATTACTAATCTGTCAATTTCATGAACTCTTTACTCTTCTTCTCGGTATAACTAATTCTAAAAATGAAGTTATAAAATTGTATAAATTTTTTCCCAAAATTTGGGAAAAATTGCTTTGAATGAAAGCATACAAATTTTCCGTGAACGCATAATCAAATTTTCTCATATATTGACTGCACTTTCTTCTAAGGAGTAGAAAGTTCGTAATGCTACGCGAAAAAACGGCAATTGTCTCAGAAAACGCTATTCACGGCCCTAGACAAAATGGATAAATCCACTTGCTAAATTTAGAAACAAAATCCTCCAAATCTGGTGTAGGAATCCATGTTTTGTGGGTGGTTGATAGGAAAAATCGACTGACGGTAAAATGTCTGTCCGTCCGTCCCTGAAAACGCTAGCGGCTAAACCGTTCAGCGATTTTCACCAAAATTGATACTCCAATCGATCTGGCTGATGTCGTAGCGCCTTGAATTTGAAACCGATATTCAATTGGGGGAGGGTACTTTATGAAACCCTGGACTTTTTTCAAATGTTCAAAAAAATGGCTCCTAATTTTTATTACTTTTTATGGTTGGATAGTGGAAGTGCTTTTAAAGAGAATATTGCAGGTCCATGTTGGTTTAAACTGATTTTCTAAGTATTCCTACAAGTAAAATATTGAAATTTGAGTTTTTTCCCTTGATGAACTTTTCCTTGAAGATAAGATTTTAAATAAGATCATGTGCAATTTTCGAAATTTTTAGTATTTTCAGCATTTTTTCCGTGAAAATACGGGTGAGAAAGTACCCCTGTTTTAGCATCACTAGTATTCTTTAAAACTGTCCTACTTCTAGACATTAGGCTCTTCTCGAATAATTGAAGCCCTTTTCCCATTTTTATTATGACAATGTGGTACTCAAGTCCCATGAGGAAAAGTAAAATATTGTACTTTCTTTCTATAGAGAAAAGTTCGCATTCTTTTAAAAATATAATTATATTATTTTAATATATTTAATATTCCTATATTATACATTTTATATTATATTATATATCACAGTATATTTAAGCTTAAAAAGGATTGACCTGAGAAAACGAAAAATATATTGAACGATTATGTTCTATTTAGCATAGGTTTATTATATTTAATACTTTTCTAAGTGGAAATTTGGGAAACAGAAACCACTTTACCCAAAATGGTTAATTGGTACGCTGTCAGCTTGAAACGTTGTATTTCGAATCAGAAGGTGATATTTTTTCTTCTGTTATGGTGTGATTTCAGTAATAAATGCCCAATATTTTGTAATTAATTAATTTTAAAAGACTTAGGCCGAAAAGGGCCGGTTTGTCGTCCATCAGACGCACCAGAAACCTCCGTTCTGTACTATCTGACCGAGGCGCTGGTCGTCCTATAGGAACTCTATATATTTTTGAAAATTGAAAAAGTTAATTTTTTAAAAACTACAAAATTGAAAATAGAGATCTTACGGTTGAAAACTCTTTCCCAATTCATGTAATAGTATATTTTTGGAGCAATGACATTAGAGAAGAAAGTATGTGTTGTAGTAAACTACTTGTTGTTTACATTATAAGATTATAATTTCTTTAGAAGCAATCAATCAACTATTTGCAGATAATTAAAATATTGTTAGCTTTTATATCATTCAAGTTTAGGTTACAATTTTTCATGAATAACAAATGCAAATTTGTCCGGAAATTCTCTTAGTTGTGTTAATTGGTTTAAAATCACATAGTTACTTCCTTAATACTACGCGGTTCTGCATTTCAGACTGGTGTTTCCGACGAGTTACAGTTCAGTCTTATCGCGTAATGGAGATCACCTTGAAGATATGGGAGGGGCAAGATAGCAGTTCGCAGGATAGAAGCTACTTCAGAGCCCTACACAAAGACATTCGAATCAAATATTTACTAGAATAACATAGAATAGTATCGCCTGATGATTCCCATTCTTATAAAGAATGTAGTTTTTTAAACCCTAAGTAAATGTTGTACATCATAAGAACAATAAATTTCAAGATAAATTCTTTCTACAACACCCTCATGGTGCTGTAAGGTTGCCTCTGGATAGCTCCAGGATTAAACGCGTATAGATAGAGGAATGGACGCCAGATCAAATCCGCCGAATATGTTTTTTTTACCTGATGCCCAAACACATTAATCACTATCATCACAAGAGACATTAAAATTCTTGAAAGGAGGAACAGACTTGTTTTTTAAACGATAATGTGATTATATTAAGTTTGGGTGCTGGTATCTTGTATTCCAAGCAATGTGACGCAACGAAATTTGAAGGGAATAGCTAAAATATTAACAGTGTCTCAATTGCAATATCATTATATTTTTTTATGTAATCTTAGAAATAATATGAAAAGTCTGACCAAGTTGTATAATCACTAGTAATTTAATATTTAACAGTTCTAGAATAATCAGAATCCTTCAAGTCTGTGGGTTTATTATAAAATTTTGCAATAAGGGTATTTTCTTCGTTCTTTATTAATTGAGAAAGGAATTTTCTTTACACTTTTAAAAGTTCTTAGAGACTATTACGAACTCATTAAAATTACCTTTTTGTGTTTGTGACTTTGTGATAAATGCTAAAGAACGCATCCCTTAATTGTTTGTAACAATTGATAATTTTATTTCTTTATGTCTTTTTAAAAATTTTTTGATGTAAGTCTTGGTAGGGAGCCACATTTCAAAATGTATGAACCCCAAAACATAATAAAGTAGTACGTTTTGGGTGGTCATGTGAAAATCAATATTTTTATTATTATCTCCATTTTAAATAAAAATGTTTGATAGCTTATCTTTAGTGGGTAGACTGAGACTAAGTGGTGAGCATTAATAGTCCCAATTTTCACAAAGAAAATAAGGAATTTTAATTGTAGTTATACCAATGATTATTCGCCATGCTTGTGTAGGTGATCCAATGCAAATCACCTGTCATTTAGTCTCAATATGGGAAAAACAAGGAGTGCGAATTTGGATCTCAAAATGTCTGGGATAATGTCGTTTTTTTAAATCTAAATATTAAATTTATTATAAAATTCATAAATATGATAAGAGTTAGATAAATAAATATTTATCATGTATTGTTAAAAACAGGTTCCTAATATTGCTTTTTCCTGAAATTGTACTGTTTGAGAACGAATATTTTAGAGAATATGATTTCTTTTAAAGTCTAAATGTTACCCCTAGAAAATGGAGAAATTACAGAACAAATATTTCGTATTCGTAGATACATTAACTTCAGATTACTGAAAGACCAATAACTCTCTCTGTAGCAAATCGTTTGACCCCGGTTTTAAATGAGGTATTGAGGATCGAGTTCTGCGCGAGCTTTTTCTTCTGTTCCCGTTTTGTTTTACCTAAGTCTGAGAATTAAAAGATAAGAATGTTTAGTGGAAAATAGTGTATTTATTTATGCTTTTAAGATCTTTTCTGAACTTTATACTAAATAATTGTAATTAGTTTGATACTTTATTACAAATATTTATACAAATGTCATTTTTTTATATTTAGTTAGTAAGAATTTAACCCAACCTCGCTTGGAATTAAGATAATGAACGTTTGAATAATTTGTTCCCTTCAAAAAGTTTGTTAAACTCTGTCACTTTTTATGGGAAATGAAATATGAGGAAAAAATTTATCCCCTTCTAGTGATATCCAAATTTTGACCTGATAACCGTATTAATTGAGTACTAAAGGTAATTCGGACAGGAATCAAACCCGCATCGTTCGATTTACGACCAGTTGCTCGACCACTGAGCTTCCAAAAATCGTTTTACAGTTGGGTTCTTGGGCTCGTGTATTCCCACGCATTTGATATTTGTCACCGCTTATCCCTTTACTAAGTCAATATGAGGAAGGTTTGACCTTTAAAAATTGATAAAGTTGTGACTTTTACACAACGTCGTCCCAGATTTTGACAAATTACTCGTTTTTTTTGATTAGATAAAACATTCATATTTTTCAATATGAATCGTTTATGTAAAAAAAAAACTCCCCCTTGAAATGACAATCAGTAATGCAGAAAATTTCAGTACTGTTTTGTATCTCACCTTTGGAACTCTGTAATACGTTTAGATGGATTTTGAACTATGATAATTCGTTATCTCAGCACAAACACAACTTGTACTTCTCGTTTTACTTTTTCATATACGCAAAGAATTTACGTAGTATAAGTAGTACATTCTGTATGTGACGTATCGTGTATATTCGTGCGTATACGTAGTATAGAGAAAGTTATGTAATACAGTGGAAAATCGATTTCGCGATTAAACGGTAATAAAGTTTTGGGGTCGAAAAAGTGGTTTTATCAAACCGTCCGTCCATCCGTCTGTGCTAGCGCCTAAACCACGTACGATCCTTCAAATTGAAGAACCCCCGTTTTTTTGGCTTAGTTGAAGCTTGAATTTTGAAAAATCCTTGAAATTTGGGGTACTTTACATGAAGCCTTTCGACATTTTCAAAATTATCTCAAAAGGCTCGAATTTTCTGGTAAGAATAGAGTAAAATAAATTAGAAGGATGACATAGTTCCAATTTTCATGGTTAACTTCAATTTTCGAAAATTTTAAAAGTTTGGGCATTTTGGCTCTTCCTACAACTACAAAAATTTAAAACAGATTTGTCTTTCAAATGAAATTTTTGTCCATAATTCGTTCTTGCATAACAATCATGTAGCTTTCTTGAAATGATGGCATTTTCAGTCAAAAGTGCAAGCAATATTTACAATTTTAAAGAATGTTTTAAATGCAAAAATGCAATGGAACCGTTTTTTTCTTACTATTAAACGTTTAAAAACCGATTTTGCGAAAACGTACTTTACTGTTTCTTTCGTTGCAAGCAACATTCTTGTCTTCAGCTAGCAAAACTCAACAAGTATCACTCGTCAACATTCTAATATTAAAACATTGTATAAGTGACTGCGGGAGTGACGTCATGTAGTGCAGGTGCTTGTTTGAAGAACTGGAAGACTGAGTTTACGTCCTGGCCTGTTCATGCAACTTTTATTTTTGACAATTTTGAGATTTTAATTAATACTTTTCCTTTTCAAAAATTTAAAAGGGATGATTTACGATTGTCGTTTGAGAGTTTTCAAAAAAGAATGAATTGGTAATAAATGTAACATTTGTTATATATTAAGAAAACATTACCAATAAAACGAGAAAATAAGAGTTTATTTTTTTATAAATGTGAGTAGATGAACAAAAATACTGGTAATGATAGTGATTTTTCTTTAAGTCAATAAATGTTTCTTAGATTCTAGTAATTACTTGCAGCAAATGAATTCTGAATGTCGGGCCGGGCGAAACTTGTCTGCTACTAAGTTATCACGTCTAATAATCTCACCTTGGGCAGAGGCGATAAGGGGTTTAGCGTCAGCAGAACCAAGCGCCTGCAAAAATTACATAGTACTGAACTGAAACATTCTTAATAATCCATTTATAGTGCGCGTAGATTTTATTGCTTTCTTATTGTCTCTTAGAGGAATTTATTTATATTTTAAATTGCGAAGTGCGGGAAAAACAAAAGAGTTTGAAGACAAAATTGTAAGATTCTTAATTGAGTAAGTTCACGGGAAAAGCTTACGTCGACTGTGTTGGGAGGCAATCGCAGGTGCGTGGCTTCCCAAAAGAGGAACGCGTGTTCAAATCCCGTAAGATATCAGGGTTTTACTTGACGAACAATGAAAATAAATTCTAATAACGATGTCGAGAATGTTCTAACATTCCTTTTCTTTGCAGAAGATACCATTACAAACTGCGGAAAAAATTTGATGACTTTCGATTACTGGTCGTTTACCAGATCATTACCCCATATTTTCCTGTTTAGGCCGTTTTGGTTTTTACATTGGTACGTTCGTTTCCTTCCCAAACCCCAATACGAGTATTACGTCCTTGTAATTAACTTTATTTATTTGTGTCTCACTTTTTTCAAGTTTTTTAGCGAAATTTTTCTTTTTTAAAATAAGAAATGCTTAAATTCACTACTACAAAATATGAAGAACTAGAGTGCTACAGAATGGGACAGACTTTCTCGTAGCAAATGTTTATAACCCTTTGTGTGGACTGGTTTTAAAGGGTTTTTCAGAGCTCACATAAGGTTCTTTCTGTTCTCATCCAGCTGACATCTATCCCCAAAATACATTTTTTGGCATTTTCTCAACTTTTGGTTCAAAATAGCTCTTTTTTACAGGAATGTATTGAGTTTTGAAAAACTTCCTCTAAAGTCATTTAAAGACTTCTACCCAAGTTAAATAATCTATACAAATCTATTCAAATGCTCATGTTAAAGCTAGAGTATTTTAAAAATTACATTTTGTAATTTTTAAAAACAATAGAATAGACAATATCTGTTTATGTCATCGGATGGCTGCATTTGGCATTACCCCAACCAAAATTTAAAGAAAAAAATTTGGGGGTTTTTGGGAAAAACTTGTTTATGTAAAATTTTTAAAAATTTTAAATATTACCATATTGTAAATCAACTAAAACTTTAAATTTTAGCGATTTTTCAAAATTGCAGTTAACCTGAAAATTGGACATATTCTACCCTTTTTTTAAACGTATTTACTATAGAGTAAATAGTCATTACAAGAAATTTTAGAAACAGTTTGGGCCGTTTCTGAAAAAAATTTAAAAAGTCCGGAAGGCTAAAATAGTCCCCAAAATTAATGAATGTTTTTTAAAACGTATAGCTTCAGCTCAGGCAAAACGACAGGTTTCTTCAATTTGGAAAAAAACGTTTCATGGTTTAGGCTAGAAAATTTTATCAGAGGACAAGGGCGTTTTGTTTAATTGGTTTTGGCATCACGGATCCACAAAACTGGAATTATGCTACACCGCGTGTTAGAGGACTTTTTCTAATTTGCTTAATTTTTGATTCAGTTTTGTCACCAGATGCGGCAATGATTTTTTTGAGAAATGCCAGTTTTTCCGGGAGCATTATATAACATTCTCTAAAACTACGTATATTACTCATACGTAAGTATACGAGAATGTAATATGAATGTTTTTAACATGCTCACGCAGATAAATTTTAAGGAATAAGTTAGTGATGAAGTTGAAAAAAAAATTCTTGGTTTTAAAATGTATTTATATAATAAATATTCGTTATTAGTTGAAGTAAATATTTTATCATGCCCATTTGCTAACATTCTGAAAGTACATTGTTGTGAATGATATTGATTTAAAAAAAGTCCATTATTAAATATTCTTCTCAATCATTCATTCAAGAGCGGATCATTATTCAACACGGATCCAAAATAAAAGACCCCAGGTCACGCCCTCTCTTCATCCTAGAAAATATTAATTTTTTCTCTATAATGAACTAGTGGGAAACTAGTAATGAAGATAAGATGAAGATCTTTTATTTATATAATATTATTTCATCGAAACAGTTCTTTAC
Organism: Teleogryllus oceanicus; assembly: GCA_964035755.1. NCBI lineage: Eukaryota > Metazoa > Arthropoda > Insecta > Orthoptera > Gryllidae > Teleogryllus > Teleogryllus oceanicus. The sequence goes on along the minus strand of CAXIVR010000001.1, from coordinate 274,682,986 downwards.
CTCTTAACGACGTTGAAATACTTGTTACATTATTTTGAGACACCAATAAGTCTGCAAGACTGGTAAAAAAATGTTGAAAGGTTTGATTAGTGCATAATCCAAATAACTAAAATGTGGTGGGTATCGTTAAAACTTGAGAACGGCTGCAAAACCTTTGAATTCATACATTTCCGCTTTTTGGAGTCAGCGTATCACTTGAAAAATAGGTAGAAAATAATATTTTTTGATCTGTAACATTTAATCCAGAAATTAATAAAACATAAAAAATGGAGACTCAAATAAATAATGTAAAGTCAAGACACAAGGTGTAGGGAAATCTCGATATGATCTAGAACAGAAATAGGTATATTTAGTAGGAAAGGAATTTAAATATATCGAGTGATTATTAGAGCAGGGATCTAATAATTGACTTATTAAAAATAGCTAGAAGGCCAATTATTAGTAGACCTCATAATATTTTATAAAACAAAATTTTCAAAGAAAACTAAAAGACAATATACAAGACAATGGTGGAGAGATTGGGTTTGTATAGAATCGGAAATTGAATTAAAATGATGCAAAAAACTCTCGGTTGAATGCTGAAAATAAATTTTGGAGACATGTTGTCAGTATACTGTTTGATAGAATACTAAACGAAGAGATTAGACAGATAATAATGATTGAAGACAAGTGGTCGAAAATGTAGAATCCCAAAAAACTCCCAAAGGTATGCTGAGAATGCATGCTGACAGAATATCAAAATTTTATTTGAGTGAATCCCCTTTTGAAAGAAGAAAACGAGGAAGCAAGGGAAAACTTGTAAGTACGTCAGGATTTGACAATGAAGGGCACAAGAATAGAGAAAGATGCCTGACGGAATAAAAACATTGGGGTGTAGATTGCGAAAACGTCATTAGAACTGTAAAATACTCGCTTAGAATTAATAATATTTCCTTAAACCGAAGTGGAAGATACCGGATGAAGAAGCCTTGTTATTTTGTGCTGGCCAGAAGGGGCAAGATCTGTTTAAAATCTTGCCGGAATCCAAACCAAAACAAAGTTACGTTCTTATTTGAAAAGATTAAATGAAAAAAAAGAAAATTTGATTATTTTCTAGAGGAGTCCTTTAGATAACAAATATCGATATTACTCTATTTTTGGGATTTATGATATTTGTAAACATTGTCCATTTATCGCTGATCGCTTTTCAATGGAACAACTTTTTTCCGAATTGACAGGTCGAAAAGTAAATTTGTATTTGGTAAAAATGATTGAATTATGTTTTGAAAAATTGACGGACTGAAATGAAAGAGAAAACTAGCACAAATAGTAAATTCACATTTTTGTATTTGCACCAATGAATAATGTCAATTCCCACAATTAAAAACTATTTTCGATCCACCAATAACATATGTGGGTCTCTTAACCTGAAGTCTTTCGCTTTGGCGATGAACTAATTCACCGGAAAGTGTTGGCAGTTTATCGACGAATGACAGAAAATGTAATTACAATAGCCAGTAGGACTTCTGATGCAGTATTCCAAAGGCAGATTTTTTAAACTCAGACATTTGTTCATCATTTCTCTCTCATGGTATGCAACATGTATTCTCAAGAATTTGAAATATCTAGTATCACTTTGGAATCCTAAGACTTAAGTAAAAGGAACGCAATGGACCTGAAGATTTGGTTACGAACCCAAATGCCATAGCGCAGATTTCTCCTTCTTCCCGACTTGATTAAAGTGGTCGCCGAAGTGTCGACCAAATGCCAAAAGAATTATAAATTTAAAGTTATTTCGTTATTATTTAGATTTTCTTTGTAAAAACTCTCTGCGTGAATATACTATATACGAACACAAACTATCAATCAATGGGCAGTAGCATTTTAAAAAGTTACATTGTAATATAGTAGCAATGCGTTCAACAATAATAAATATTGTGTTATAGTTTTAAATTCAACCTTAATTCATATTATAGTACTTAAATTAATTATTTATAAATATTTTTAACTTAAAGAAATTTTTCCCCCAAAAAAAAAAATTAATTGTTTATTTGTTTAAATTTATTAACAATTCATTAAAAAATTTTAAATATGCAGTCAATATTACTGAAGATGCGTTAGTGAACACATATCAATAAATTGGCAATTTTGTATGAAATGTAAAAAAATTTTGAAAATAAAAAAATTTTATTTTGCAACAATATTTTACAAGAAGAGGGTCCTATTCATTTTCTAACGATTATCGTGACAGATTTCAAGTTTAAAAATTTTGAAACATTATTAACAATTACAATTTTGAAATAATTATGACAGGAGAATCTCTAGTGATTTTAATGGATTAGCAAAAAAGTGTTGCATAGGTCTGTATCTAGAAGAATGGGTGTAACATTCCGATGACTGTAAAAACTTTTGTGCATTGCTCGTCGAAAATAAAAATATCAAAGTAAAAAATACTTCTATAATAATATAAATATATTAATTTCATTTGGTTGGGTTGAAATCATAACATAAATTACATTAGTAATATATTAATGACTGTGTTTTTGGGGTGTGTGTGTGTGTGTGTTCTCAATGTTCACGCAATAGAGAAAGGTGATGTTTCTACCTTTGCAAACATTAAGATATTAAAATGTTATATAAGAGTCATATGCTTTTGATTCTCACAAAATCCTCAAAGACTAGGTATCACAATTTATTTTAATATTTGGGAAAGAACTCCCTGTAAAATGCAATCACCCCAACGTTAGATTGAAGAGGTAATAATTGTGATCCCAAAACAAAAGATAAAATCATTCATTTGCTTACAGCTGCATTACCAATCATAATGTCTGCAAAGAAAACTTTGATTGTGACTAAATGAACTTTAAATACTTTGTTTATTTAGTATTTTCATATCAAAACTATTTTATTACAATATTAATGTTCGCGACCATATAGTATATTTAATTGGGTCATCTGAAAATTTATGATGAAGTATTGCAATAATAAACGACGAATTTTCTAATAAAATAACTAGGTTAGACAATGCATACAATGCAAATTATTTGCATTTTATATTAAATATTGCAATAATAAACGACGAAATGTAGACATGGAGCTTAATAGTCGTTGTCCAGTGTTATTTTTTTCAAAAAACCCTTTTTATAACAGTTTTAAAATATGTTTTTACTGGGAAATTGCATGCCTTTATTTATGTAATTAAATGTATATACAAAAATGTATGTAAAACTGTTGGTTGATTTAATATTTATATTCAAATATTTACTATAATATAACTCGCCATCACCGCCATTTTGTAATGTTCAAGATGAATAGTCCCGCCTCCCTGAAATGAAGCTAAAGCGGATTGGTCAGCTCGATCCCGCAGGGCGGGGCAGGGTCGGAAAACTCTGGTAAAGTTCGGCTCAGGACATCGCCCATTTTTTGTGCAAGCGAGGGTACATTATTTTACAACACTTTGCCAGGTGGCATGAAACGATTAAATTTGATAAAAAGGTTAAATCTCAAGTAAAATTCTTTCTGCTGCAAAACCGTTACTATATAATTAGAGACTACACTGAACATTAAAAGAAAAGTAACATTAATTTTAACAGTGAGATTTAATGTATTATTTACCATTTGGAGTGTGTAATTTTAAGAAACCTGAAACAAGTATTGTACTGCAGTTTCCGGGTCAATGACCCCCATCTCGGGCAGGTTTTTGGTCTAGTTTCCCTGATTTTTTGAGCAAATGCTGAGATGGCTCCTTGTTTCGCTTGTGGGCGTAAATGTAACTTCATTATCTGTGCACGTCTTTTAGAATTCAGTGGGAAATGTAGTTATTTAAATTATCGTTCTCCATGATGTCGTTGCAGGAATTATTATTTCTTGACGAAGGAAATGATGAAGGGTAAGTGGCCAAATTTATGGCTGATTTGAAAACAGGATTCTTACATTGGAGGGAATACTTTTGTTGCAAATTCTTCCAAAAAACGCTCATTTTCTTTCTGCATTCAAACTGCAAGTAGTATATGCCTTAGGGTAGGGATCACAAAATTTTTGAAAACGAGCACAGAATTTATTTCTTCCCGTAGTACGTCACATACAATTTTAACTGTTTTTTGACGTACAATAAAAAAAGACTACCACCTTTTTCTTTAATGATGGAATTTTGTCCATAATAACATAAATAAATATTACATTGAAAATAGTATGAACATGAAAATATATATGCTGTACTCAGTGAAATACATACTTACAAAACCCCTGAAATTGAAGTGTGAATGAAATTACGAAAATACCTCAGGATATTGGGTGCTAATATTAATTAGGAAAGTAATTTTTATCGAGGGTACTTAAGAAATTAAGAATAAATTTCTCACATACAGAAGGTCTGAATTAAACAAAGTTAGAAACAATCGACAACTAATATCGAATGCACCAAACACACACAAGAAAGAAGGCTCGTAAATATAGTAGGTGGCACGCTAAAAAATATAAAACATTTGTAATGAACTAATAATTCAGAAAGAATTTGAAATTATGCATCTGAAAAATTTCTGAAAACCAAAATTCGTTCAGTACAATAGTACACTTACATTAACAACTCAAAAGTTACCCGGATCAATAAAATTGTAGGTAATTTGCAATATAACGCATCTACACAATATCTACAATTAGTAATTTGTTCTTGCACAATATTTAGAAACAAAAATAATTGTTAGCAATTGAAATCGCTATACGTAATCAATATAACTGCTGCTTCGTTATAACAACACAATGGCGTCTACGTGGTCCTCTGAGCTCTTTTCGGGCGACTGGAACCGAGAAATGCAAACGAAACAGATATTCGCCCGAAAACCGATGTTTTCGGACGCCGTCGGAAGAGGTCGTTCAGGTGCACTATGCCAATTCCGTTGACTAGCACGTGTTTGAACGAATGGGGCGCATCGGATGAAAACGCCCGACGTCGGACGTCCGAAATTCCGGCCAAAATCGGCTGCACTGTGACCACCGCATAACAAGCGGCTCACCGCCTCCGGCCGCCGCACAGTAGTTCTTTCCAGAATCTAGCGGTATTTAAATCATAAATGCATATGCTAAAAAGCGGATGAAAGTCCACGTGGATGGGTTTCTTATAGTCTTGCCCAAACTGTAGCAGTACGGTTGCACGAACAGGGAGGCCTGAAAAAGAATTCTCTTCTTGTTCGAAGGAAACAAAAAGGCGAAAATTACAACCACTCCTTGTGGAGCATTATACAGAAGAATTAGCTGTGGTGGCTCACGTTAGCCACATGTCACAAGGCAGTAGGAATGTAGTGTTCGAATGGGGCTGTAGATAGTACTTCTCCCATAGTGAAGCGTGTGATGTACGTTCATGTTAAAGACTGCGAGACGTTACACTTCAGACGAGGCACTTTAATGATTATTGACTTGCAATATATTGATTCTTCCATAGTTGTTTTTTCGAATGGCGCAAAAACGAAATTGTAATCTGTATCCACCATATCATTACGATCTAGAGGCGAAAAAAAGTGTTTACCTTCTGGCATCACAACAATTAACGAAACCTCTGCTGAATTGGAACTACAAAATCGCCTTGACCACATTTACGACTGATAGCGTCCCACGATATCGCTGTGCATGACAAATTGTAGAAAACTAGCGAATGGAAGAGTGTGTAATTCACTTATGTTACAAGCGTCCTCTCAGGAATGCTATATTTTTTATGCATCTCTGAAACACATGAAAAATATAAAACAAATTATAACGCGACCTTGCTGTAAAGAAGCTTTTTATTTTGGTTTCTCACTACTTCACGCATGCACATTCTGTTGAGTAGTTTCAACATTCACACCCTGATATACCTTACGAAGTCCCCAGGGCATAAATTTATTATTATATTAATATTTCACTACAGTACAATACAATGGAAAATGGAACAAGGAATTATTCTGACCATTTTAACCCCGTCGGCTTTACTGTTTGCTAGATAATATTTTAATACAGCTAGGTGAAGTACATCAACCACTCTGATCGGTGTTCGTATTCAATTTTACCAAAATAAGGGTATTGTTTGCGTAATTTTGCGTGAAATATAATTTTTAAACTATTATTTTCTCAAAAAATGCTCCCAGTTATTTCTTTAAAATTTCTTCAATCATGAACGGTAAGTAAATTGCTGCTTGTCCCATTTCCGGCAAACTTTGTGTTTTAGAAACTTGCAAAAAATTAACATCCCGAAATTACAACAATGAAGGAAGAAATTTGTCTTACTGAACAAGTAGTTTTCCAGTAATTCCTACTTCACGTCAACGCAATTTATAACTAATTTTCTCAAAACTGGCAGCAATTTTTTTCTTTGAATTTTTTCAATGGATAGAACTTGGACCTTTCAAGGGAACATAAAAATGTAGCAGGTCTAATTTGTCTTTGAATGCTCTGAATTTTCAAAAATTGCAAAATTTATAAATAATGCGAGAAAATATATGCTGTTGTAACCTCAGTAATTTATTTAATTTTTTACTTTAATTGAACAAAGTTTGCTTAATAGTATGACTTTGGTATGATTTTCATTGAAACCTCTGAAATTTCGAAAACTGCATAAGTTCAACTTCCTTTCTGATGGGTGGCGAGTTTCCATACACGGAAGCAATGCTCAATATATAAAATGACCGTTGGCAGAGCCTATGGCCGTGAGTTCGAATTCTTGGCATATATTTTTGCAGGTGAGAAACTCCTTGGAATGTTCAATTGGTTTTACGTAACCGTTACAAATGATACGAGAAAGTATGTGCTACTTAAACATTACTAAAATATTACTTTCTTCTATTTTCCTTCGAAGTAAAATTAATTCGTGTAATTAAACTAATGTCTGTAATATTTAGATTATTATTAGAATAATCCAGAATTAGCAGTACAATAAATGGCCAGTTACGCACGTGTATTAAAACAACTGTCGACATTGTTTCAACTTCCACAATGAAGACACGATTCTCGGAATTCCTATCTAATCTTCTGTAATGAAAAGGAGCAATCGCCAAATACATGTATAAATGCGCTTAATGATTTTCAATCCTCTCAGTATTGAAAACTAATTCCGATTTATACAGATTTAACTAATGGATGGCACTTTGAAACACGTGAGCGACAGGAATTATTTTATGTGGAATGATTTGTGTCAATGTGTATTTTAAGCTCGATATAATTGAAATCTAAATTTTACGTAAAAAGATAACCCGTTAGTATGGCTTTGCTTTTGCAAGCGAGGATTAGAGAATTCAGCAAAAACAACCGGCCAGAATAGTATATGTCCTTCGCAAATCCCGTCCTTTGATCTCGTCAGAGTCAACAGCCAACAGCGACTGCAACCAGCTCACCCAATGGCGGTATTTGTGGAAAGGCGGATGTGCATCCTTCGCGGAATCGGTGTGGAATAATCGCGTAACGCTCCAGAGAGGAGGCTATGAAATATTTTCATTCATTAAAAAGCATCGGAATTTACTAAGAATTTATTTTTCGTTCCTCGTAATACTTCTTGAAATTGACATTTCCTGCCAGAAGACATATTCAAACATTAAAAAACAATTATTTCGTTTATTGGCAATTATATTATTTCTGAAGGATGCAAATACATTTTCTGGGTGCTTTCAATGTTATTTACAATTCTTTCGAGGAACAAATAAAATTTATTCACGGTACGAAATAACGTATGAAATATTACGTCTGAAATATTGCTACACGTTGCTTACTGTCATTTCGTCTTGTTAAACGTATCATGTTGAAAATTTTATATTTAAAATTATATTTAAGTTTATCGATTTTGTTCACGAAAATGTTGCTAATGAATCGGTGAGACGCAATTCTTCTCTAAACACTTCAGAGTTTCTTTTAATTTTTACTTTCTCACCTTACAAATACTTCGTAAGTAGAGAACGTTCTGTAATAGTACTCTGGAAAACGACGAATTTTCGCAAGAAAACCTCTTTTTCAGAATATTTCTGAATTTCCTTAGTCTAGAGAAGTCCTTTAGAAAGCTAAAAACGCTTTCAAATACGCAACAAAGAGGAGAAAACCTATTTAACAATGAATAGAAGTAAAATGTTCGGCTAAATGGATAATGAAGCACCGTCATTTGTGCTTAATCTCGCAAACCCCACACATTTATTTAATTACTTGCAACCGTCAGGTGAAAAAACGGAATCAATTTTTTCACCGCTTCCCATTTACAACATATAAACGTTTCAGGAAACAATCATAACGTCTGAATTTGAAATCCAGCATTTTGAGAAAGTTGAATTTCTGTTATATATTCAGAGTATTCAGAGGCGTATTCGTCCATTAAATTTTTAATTAAAATGGAACCGTATCTAACTTCTAATACGTAACTGTTTATATTTATTTATAACATGAAAACATAGAAATATAGGATTATTTTTGTGTAAACAACATTTTTTTTACAATATGTATTTGGCGTTTTGGGTCGGTAGTCGTACTTCCCCGGCCAGCTACCGGTGTCCCCCTTGCCTGGGCCTAGTTAAATTCCCATGCTTGGGGGTAAGAGCGACATGAGGCGAACATGACGTATTCTCTTCACCGCAACTTGCAACATCCGGCTGCGTGAGCTTTTCTTCGTCACACAGCTACCGAAGCAGGGATGATTTTAAAGGAAAGTTCCTACTTTATTTTTGCCTCGACCGGGAATCGAAACCGGGGACCACAGCACGGGAAGCTAGTACGCTACCCATGAGCCATCCCAGAGGCTATGTTTTGCAATATGATAATTTAATACTAATTAACTTCAAATTACTTCATTAAATAATGTTTTACATATTTAGACATATTTGCAGAATAATTGGGAATTTTTGCGTCCGCCATTCCGCGAGTTATTCGAATGTTTCTGACAGTTGCCCAACAGAACTAACGGGCTTTTATTAATTTTAAACTTAATTGTTTTGTTTCGTAGGCATTATGATTCTATCGTCTGAAGTATAAACAAATTCCAGCGTTTGTTTGTTTTCCCTTTTGAAGACAGTCCCACCATTCATGCATCTTGTCTCCTTTCCTTTTACATCCTGACATTCCTGGACATTCATACCATAAGACATTTACACTATTCTCATTAAAAGCACACAAGCAGTGATTAATAGGTAATGTGGAGAAATAATCTCTGAAGTGATAATACGAATGTTGAGTGACGTATTATCCCGTGAATGAGAGTTCCTTGGGAGTACCTCCAGGAAGCGTAATTTTAGGAAAATGTTTCTTCCCCCAAATTTCAACTTTGCGTGTCCACAACCGTTTCTTGGATGAATAAGTGGACTCGTCTCTAAAGCAAGGGTTCCAACATCATAAATATCAGACTCCTCTTGCTCCGAAAGTTAACGTCAAATACAGTCACTCTCATGTCCTGTAACCTTAAATAAAGGGTAGTTAGGCAAATCACGGAGAGTCCAGTTCTTCCTTATTATATACATAGAAATATGAAAAACAAATCAAGTTTCTCATCAACGTTTTGTATTGAGTGTGATTACATAACTCAGTCAGACTGGAAGAATGGGAGAAAATGATCGATAGTTCTGTGATAATGAAAAGATGTCACCTACAAGCAAAACCTGGAAGAATAGTTTATCAGCGTTTACATCAGTTCTCGCAATTTAACGCTGGATTCGGCGTTTACTTGATTTTGTTTAATTTTTTATACTTGTGCTACTCACTGTGGAAACAAATATCCAGAAGTATATTAGCAAATCTTTTCAGATACTCTGGTACGATTGCCACAAAAAATTGGGAGGGGATTTTTAAAAGATGTTTACTGTGACATATGAGTCAGACAAGCAACGCTTGAAGCGACAACTGGTAACAAAAGTAAGTTGTCCGGTGACAGCTGTTGTATTCCGCCGTGTATGTTGGGAGTATATTTGAGTTAAACTAGTGAGTAGGAATAAAAACGGCTATGGGTGAATCCGCCGATGAAAGGGAGAGGAAAGGTGGGAGAACATGCTGTGTTCCTCATTGCGCAAACATGAAATTTAAAAATCCTTTTTTGGAATTTATTTCCCAAATCGTGAGTGGAAAAATGGAAGCAAGGCGGTTGATTGGAATTACGAGTCCCATTTGTTCCACAATCAAATTTGTTATATTTTGGAAGCTAGTTAATTTTTCTGTTTCCAACGCATAATGTAGAGCCATAGACTAAGGTACACATAGGCTAAAGTCCTTTTAACTACGGTGTGGTTATTGTGGAAAATTTGGTAGTTAGCTGGTCAACAAATCTTTGCGCTATACCCTAAAAATGTTTTATTCGCGTTTTGAATCTTCAGGCCTGACTGCTGGAGTTATTCTAATGAAACTAATTTTATGGCATGTTAATGATTCGGCTTGACCGAGCGATTTAAAATTTATTTTAAGCAATTGTTTTGCACTTACACTGACACGTTTCCAGAAAAAATTCATTCTGCTTGCGGACTTTTTTTGAATTTAACTTCATTTCAAGTTCTTTAATGTCACATGTCAGAATATCATAGTGGATTTTATTGTTTATTTAAAGACATTTCTTTTAATTTTTTGCTTACTTTCACTCAAGCCTTTCTTCTCGATTTTTAAACATTTTTTTCTGTTCTTACCACGTTACTTGGCATAATATCTTCTAAAAGACGTGCAGAAGTAATGTGAACATTATCACATTTGTAGTGTAAGTCATTTCTACCTCCCGTGACAGATGGAAAAATGCATTCGATTCGCGAACCTTTGAGGTACTTCAACTGGACGTTAGCAGGTCAATTCCAACTCATTGCTTGATGTCTTGGAACAAGTAATTTCTATATTCACAAAAATACAGACTGAAACTGCATGTTTTCAGAACCCTTCGACACCTTTGCTAGAGCAATCACTATCCAGTATTTGGCGATTGAAGACTGAATTAAACATTACAGAAAAAATGTTTCTTATTTGCAATGCTAAATAATATTTTTTTTGCTATTTAAATGATTTAAAATTTTAATTTTTAAAAAAATTTTTATGTCATTAAAACATTTTTATTTCATACAAAATCAATGTGTCTATAGTACACATTCTTTTATTATATCAGAAAACATTGGCTATAGGTACTTGAATTACTGGAATACACGTATTCGTTGCTTGCTTGCATTGTGCACCACGAGATTCTCGCAAAACATCTCTTAAAATTCTGTGAGGAAGGAATTATATATTCCGAAACGTTGGCGAACTAATGTCTTTCATTAATTGACCAATCCCGTCATGCGTATCCGGCTATTTATTAATGGTCGTGAATTCTATAATGAAAAACTAACTCATTACTGAAAATTTTCCTCGATCTTGAAATCAATTGTTCAAGCAGCGAACAATCATATTTTTAACCCGCACAAACAAAAACTTTTCTCGCGAAGACAAGACGCGTAGGGACACTTCTGGTGTAGATGATTATAGTTTAGAAGAAATAAAAAATCAAATATTTTTCAATGTTTTCTTCTACCAATGACTTGGTAGAAGTTCATTGAAATCAGGAACGGTACACACACGAGCACTGCAGCGCACTTTCTACACGAATGTCTAGAAATAGAAAAGGAATCGAAAAAAAAGCTTCAAACATAATATGCTCAAACTTCCTAGCAGATAGAAGAGCATTCACACGAGTGCGTGCACACATACGAGATTTAGGCGATCATATAATAAAAGCTTTTAAAAACGTATATTTCTCTCCGTCTGTCACCCTCATCGTCTGTTCCCCACCCAGTCTTCATTTCCCGTCATTCATATCCGTAATCTCACATTATATCTATTTCAAAGCTAAACGCTGAATCGATAGTGAAGCAGGTCCTTTTTTCGCTACAAGACTGAGACAATCCGCAGTAAAAGCACATTCGTTTGTATATTCTTCCCTGGCACCAAATGTAAAGCAATGAGAAAGATTCGTTCCCCGTATTCCGCGCCCGCAAGTGCAGCGCGTGGCTTCTAAACGCGCATCTGCCCGCTGCGATGCGCCGCGCCGCGCGGAAGAGCGGCGGCGTGGAGCCCGGGGCCGCCGGGATGGGCGGCAATAGAAGCGAGGGGCTTGGCGAGAGGCTTGGGGGAGGGGGAGGCGGGCAGGGGGGGCGTTTGCGGAAGCCCTTTGTGGTCGGGGCGGGCCCGGGCGGGCGGCGGCCGGGGCACACGCCCCCATGCCACCCCCGCCCAGCAGCGCGGCGCGGCAAGATGGGCGGGGCCGGGAGGGTTTGAGGACAGGGGGTCGCGGTCGTGGCGGCCACTCAAAGGGCGAAGCTGGGCTCGCGGAAACAAAGCCCGTGCCCTCGCGGGACTCCGGCGGCACGCGATGCTGCTGCTGCTGCTGCTGCTGCTGCTGCTGCCCGCCGCCGCCGTCACCCACGCGCCGCCGCGAGCGTTCCCTCGACCCCCCCCGCCTCCGCCCCGCCTCCGCCCCGCCTCCGCCCCGCCTCCGCCCCGCCTCCGTCCCGCCTCCGTCCCGCCTCGGCCCCGCCTCGGTCCCGCCTCCGCCCCGCCTCTGCCCCGCCTCCGCCCTTGCACAGGGAGAAATGGCTCGGGACATCAGTTGATGTTTCTGCAGTCCCTCTGACTTGGAGGTTCTAGGTTCGAGCCCCGACAGTGGCAGGATTTTTTACACTAGCTTGTCAGCTAGGTCGAAGTCAGTCACTGTCTGGAGGAGAATTCTATCGGACGGCTGCTTTGATCGGCAGTTTTTCGAGGTTTCTCCGTTCACCTACAGGCGAATGCCCGAGTAATACCCTAACAAACGGGCCACGGACCGCCTCGTCAAGCTTTTCCTATCATCTCCCCTTACACACACTTGCACTAACATCCACTATACTATCACACATGCCGGGATGCTGGTCGGGAGCTTGGATCTTATCCCGGCTAGGGCGGTGCCTGGAAATGGGAGATACCTGGTTGGGGAAAATCCCGCTAGTCGACGGTAGGTCGGCGTCGGATCTCGCCATCCAGAGGGGGATGGCAACCGCCACATCCCGAGAAAAATGTGCACTACAAGCTCGGGACTAATGACCCTAGTAGTAGACGTGCCCTGAACCACTATCAAATGAATCAATCAAACCTACGCCCTCGCACCCACCGCAACTCCGTTTCGGCAATCGGGAGCCACGGCGTCGCGTTGTCACCCCCACCCCCCGAGTCAGCTTTGTTAGCGTTCAACCCTCGACAGGCTTCGAAGGGCCCCTGGACATCATGCGGCAAGTCTCTGCTACAACGGATCTAGCCTCTAACGTGACTAGTTTCGGTCTGCGGATCTTTGCAGACACAGGGCTTTTTTGAGTGTGAATGTGAGGAGGCAGGGGAAAAAGACGAATCATGAATGATAATTTTTATATTTTGTCATGCAAATGTTCTAACGTAGCGTATCACTGCAGGTTTGTAAAATCAAATTGTGGAACCTTGTGTTCTTTTGATAATACTCCGATTTTCACGTTACTAGTATTTATTTTGCTGGCAACATGGATATCAGTATGAATTAACTGTTTTCTTTTATTTAAGACTATCTCGGCTAAAAGGAACTGAAGAAGAGAGATTTCGTTTCGGTACCGATATGTTTTTCATTTCTTACGCACAAAGTAATATTTCTATTTCAATATTTCAAATAAGTGTATTTTCGAGTGCATGAATTGGATACTGGATTTCCTGGGCCTTATTTATAATTTAGATCTTGATAGAAGACACGCTATGTCTATGCCGTGCAAGGAATTCAAACCCAGTATCCATGAGAAGCCGTCTTCAGAACATTTTTAAGGGAGCTTGAAATTTTAAAACAAATGTAATATGTTGAATTCATTTATGGTAATAACTATTTTATCCTTACATTGTCGTCAGTTTATATATTTTAATTTAAAAACAAGTTTAAAATAAAATATTTATACTATGTTTTTAAAAATCTCTCTACTAGTACTATTTTTCCAAAAGAATGACTTTGGAGAATGGACGTAACCCTAATATTGTCTCTTGGATCCGCCAGTATATCATTACTTCTGGCATTTTCAAATAGTATTCATTTCTTGAGTGTTCGGTGAGTATGACTGGCATGTTCCCCTTATTTCTATTCAGTTGATAGAATAATCAGTTATTGCAACTATTTATTGTTGCCACGTCGGACACATGATCCAATATCAATGAAAAACCATCAGACGAGAAATCTTACCATCTGACCACGAGCCACAAGTCTGAAGAACTCTACGCACGTAACAAGACATTGCATTTCCTACGAATGAGGAGAGAATCACAAGTGGGGAGGACTCTATGTACGTAACAAAACTGCATTTCGAACGAATGATGAGAGGAGTTTCCTTTGCCCTCTAACAGACGAGAGGGAGACGGCACCTCGCGCTGTGTTTCGTTTCGCATTCCGAGACTTATCCGCTTCATTTGTCGAATCGCTCTCATTTCTTTTCATTCTCGGCCTCGATAAAAAGAAATCCACGATCTCACTTTGAAAGGAGTGCTTCGTTAGTGATTCGACACAGTTGGATAAGTTCTCATTAGTACGCTGAATTCTGTAAATACACCTTTTGGTTCTTTGAAAATGTTCAGTTCGATTTGATAGGAGTGATTCACCGACATTTCCTAGACCTGCATTCATTTCCCCATGGATCAAGAAAAAACCTATCTGACGCATGCCATCTCTCAGATCTTGTGCGAAAAGAAAGTGATTTAATTAATGACAATTAGGAAGAATGATGTGTCCCAGTGACAATGATGGAACTGATAAAGTTGATGGTAAATGTAAAGTAGAAGGCGAGAAGCCATTTAGCTTCATTACATCTCGTATTTTATAATTCAGGAATATTACGGAAGATTGCAAATATAGAAATGTTAAATGATGATAAATTGAAACCGTTAATTGTAGTAAACTGGGATTTAGTTAGCGATTTATCGGATTTAGTTTGCGAAACGAACATGCATCCTAACGTTATAACTACAAAAATTATATAACTTAAATATAAAATAAATTTTATTGTTTGGTAGTTTTATAAAGTATCAACATTCATTTAAAGTATAATTACTGGCCATTGTTTGCTACAGCACCAACGTAAATCACATACGGAAGGAATATAAAGTTATGTTATGACTGAGATCAAACAAACCTGTTCAAAAGGTGAAAAACATGTTCGTAATCCGATTCCCCTTTAATAAATCTGTGAAGACTTAATGATACCACTCTTGTGTATTTATATAGGTCATCCAATTTTCAACTCAAGCGGATAAATTGAAATAATTTTCGCTGATCACTTAAAAAATAAAACATTGAAATCAGAATAAAAATGTATACTATGACTATTCTTTGTAATATCGTGTGCATCTCGCTTATATTTGGATAATTATCATTGAACATATCTACAAGTCTTGTTACAAATGGATTCTTCTTGAAGTCCGTGCGGGAATTCAATAAAGAAAGAGTAAAGGGGATGGACAGTTGAACCCTGATTGGCTGTTGCAATTCTCTTAGCACCACGCGTCATTCAGTCGCCGCCCGGTTCAGCGCTGTGGATAAAATTGTATTGGATGAAAAGGGCGTGCGTGCTGTTGATCACGTCCGCCCGGGGAGTTGCATTCGCTTCCATTAATCGCTTTTTATTGCCACAAACCACCCCGTTAATGGATGCCCAAGGCCACTAAATTTCTCTTGGTGAAAATGGAAAGCAGTCGGAACAGTACGTTTTGCTTTACTGTTAATCGAAATTGTATTGGTACGTTCGCGCTGTACCTGACTAAAACGATCGACGGACTCTCATAAAATGTATGTGGAAAAAAACCTTGAAACACGAGTTATAGGGAAATGAACTGGGTAACGTTTCAACATCGTACACGCTTTTGCAATTGAAATAAGATTATACACGAATGTGCTGTAATGGTTTTCTCATGAAAATACCAGTATTTCAGAGCTATTGGAAATTAAATTTGTGGATTAGGATTTTTTGTAATTACGTTTTCGGGTTTTATTCTATCCAGCAAATTATTAGTGTAATAGAATTTTAAAAAAAGTATATTTTTCAACTTACTGAAAATGTTTCACAAATGCCTTTCTGAGCAACGATATTAATTAATGCTTATTTCGTTAAAGTGAAAACAAATGTAACGGTGTTGGGGGCGTCTCTTCCACTATTACATCTGCTTTTTGAATGCACAATACAATTTCGTAACCATCGATATTTTAACCATGAATTATTTAATACAGTAATAAGAATAGTTTGTTTTCCACCGAGAATAAATTAATCAATTACTTAAATTTATTATGTTACAAATTTTCTTCCTTTAGTATAATAAATGTTATCAATTTTCAAGGTATACTTAATCATTTACAAATATATTCAATAAAAAAGTTGGTGATGGTAATAAAGTATTTTTCAAAACGTCGAATAGTAGTTGCGATGAAGAGGCCGCAACACCAGAAATCACATGAAATGTTGGGTTTGTAAAAATAGTGCTTCTTAATTTCATGGTTGTACTTTTTCATGAAGAGCCACGAGCTTTGCGCATTCTTCTACAAGTTTGAGGACACCCCTGAATGTTGAAACATATTGCCTGAGTCCTCGTTCCCACGTCACATGACATTAATTGTATACACTGAATTTCGTTTTCTGAGGACCATTTATCACCCGAACGCGCTGAATATGTTTCGAGAAAGCCTCTCCATGGAGGCGTAGCAAATAAATCTTAGGAGAGGACGCCCATGTAGTCAGATAGATCAAAACTGGAAAGCCTGAGATTCGAGAACGTTTTGGTTGTGCAACGACGTACGAAAACGCAATAGCGTTTACAAATGCGTTTCACTCGATTTGGATAAATTTTTTTAAAGAAGAAGTTCGTTTTCTATTTCGTACAAACAACGTTATCGGTGTTACAGCAGCTTTTCAATACTACTATTATTGCTATATTCTTGCTTCCTATATATTTGACATAACAAAATTGACATAATAAAATTTCAATATAAACATTTGCCAACTAAGTAAATTTTCATTTAAGTTTTCAAAACTACATTCACGTTTTCTATAATTTGAAATCAATGAAATTTCTTATGTGTGAGTCACATTAACATTCGTTTTTATTTTATATTTCTTCTTGACGTTTTTGAAATGTCATATTAAAATCAATAAGATCATTTGGTAACCCCACTTGTAATACTAAATTCATGGAATAACGTTTTACTGTGTCACTTCTTCGAAGAAAGTGAATCCAGCAAATATGTCAGTCTACAATTTACAATTTTTTAAAATTAAGCTTTTCTTTAAAATCACACGCTGTACTTCGAGAATGGTATGATATAGTTATTTTCTGAATCAAGTTGTAAAATACCATTCTTTTGGAAATTAATTGATTTTAGACTTTCTCGAATGCATAAAATACCTAATTTTATGCATTCATTAAATTTTGAATCCATTACCCCCTATAATTACATTGTATTTACATTTTCCCCCTTTTTCTAAAATTATTTAACATATAATCAAACGTACGAAAGAAACAGAAACTGGATATGTAATGCTTGATAAAACAAATATATTTTCGAATATTTAAATAATTATTTTTTCCTCGTATTCGTTTGCAATTTCTGTGCTTCAACTCTTTACAATATCGGTTTTCTTTTCGATCAAATACAGCACCTTTATGTATTGATTCAAATATTTTTATTCTAAAGACCATTTCAATTTTTTCTAAAAATTCTTCTTTGTACACTCTGACATTCCCTTCATGAAAACAATTGCAAAGAAACACTAAAACGTTCCCATTAAACATATTTCTTGGTGAGTGTTTTGTGACTACATCTGAAAGAACTACAGAACTATATCTCGAACACTATGTCACTAAATGCGCAACCGTAAGACTAAATTTCCGATAAAGGCAAAATGAATTTTCATACATACTACGTGTATAAATTGAAATTTTCATTCTTACTACGGCGAATCAAATGAAAAAGTTACAATCGCTTTATAAATTTAAAATATGTCGTGAAATAAGTTGTGAGTTGGCAAACGTGATACCTATGATTCAAACAATGCTCGATATATCGTGACATGAATCAGAAATTCTACACCAACAGGCAGAAGTAATGCAAATATAGCCGCAGTTTTAGCGACAAACATCTGACGAGAAAACTGTAATGTGGTCGAGTAGTGAAGGCATTAAACCAATTGAATTCCTTTCCAGAATCATAATGTTCTACAACGATTTATCTCTGGCTCCGCGGTAACTGTACAAGTGAAGCAAAAAGTTAAAAAATATCCTACTTTTGTTGCGACAAATCCACGTTCCGGCCAAGCCCCTAACCATTAGCAGAAAAAAGGCACACTCATCCTCTTTCCGGATAAAAAAGGTTATTTTGGAGCTAACCAGAACAAACATTATCACATGCACGTAAAGAGAGATTGTCATGAATCGCATTCACTCTAAAATTCAAAATAATCGAAGGATACGTTTAGGTTCACGGGTTTCCCTTCTTCTCAATAGTGTACGACTTTGGAGGGAATCACCTGTATTATTCGTATCAGCTGCTTCACTATCCAAACATGTTTGGTGAAGTAGTGCAATCAATCGCCGTAAGGTAGCTGTACACGCTTTACGGTGCGATCAACGTTATTTGTTTTGCGTGGTTTTACTCTTAGCAGTTGCCACAGCTGCTTTAACTCTTAGCAGTCGGCCATGTTAGGTTCCTGATCATGGACCTGTTATTTTTGAACTATTATTAATAACAGCTATTACGAGTCAACTGTTATTGAGATAAGTTATTGAAGAAAAGCTGTTAAGTCTACCTTAAAGGCATATGGTTAGCTGTGAATGCGATTCAGAGAATCATGCGCCTTTAATGAACACATGGGAGGAAACAGTGTTAATCTCCTGTGACTCGCGCGTCCCATCTCGAAAGGGCTTGGTAGGGTTGATTCTCGTAGTGAACCGTGACGCAAGTGAATAAAAAACTGTATGAAAGCATGAAATGCGTGCTGAAATGCCGTCGCAAAACCACAGTAAATTATCATAATTACAGTATGTGCATATACGACTCTCTGTGTTGCTTGGGACAAGCCATGAGGTAAGAGCAGATTCGTTTATATATTTTGAGGAACTAGAATATACTTTCAAGCGTTAAGTCATCGTGGTCTGTCAGTCCCCACAGATCATGATATTCAAATAACAAGGTATGTTATTGAAAAATACACAGCTCTTAATTTTAGAAAACTATGAGAATTTTGCATTTGTCCAATCAAAGTCACAAACTTATTTGTGTTCTCTAAGTTAGAAGGGAGACACCTTATATTTATATAGTTTTAGATGTTTGTATTTGCAGGAAAAAATATTGGCATAGTTAAAACTGACTGTTAACACATAGGAATCCAAAATACATTCGAATTTGGCGCCTAATTTTGAAAGTAAACAATTATAACCTTTCTTTGGGATGCATTAACAGCAAAGCTTGAGATAGTTACTTTTCCCTCAAAAACCGCCGACTGTATTACAGAGAGATAGAAGAATTTGCCTGAAAATACACATTCGAACTACTTCAAAGTCGGCCATGAGAGCGCAGCACCTTGCTGGACCACCCTGGTCTGGCTAAACCTTGGAATATTATTCACTAGGAGCACATGGCATCGCCTCTCATTCCGAAAAATCTGGCGGCTTTTCAAACTATGAGGACATTAGCAGCATTGCTACAAGTAAACAATCATATTTGCTGCGTGGCCAGTCACCTCGTGCAGAAACAAGATATTTTCGCATACCTCAATGCTCGTATTCATGGACGGTCGTTGCTTATTAAATCTCCATGACAATAAATATTCCTTGCGGAAGTAGGCCGTAGGCGGGACCGTTGGTAACAATTAAAAGGGTTGAAGTTGAACGAATGTAAATGCTTCCAGAACGGGTAACATATGATATCTTCCTAAAATGATGAATTTTGGAAATCAGTTTCTAACGCCAATGTGATCTGTCTTAATACATGTCTTTTCAGAATTTTCTTTTGCACGATGCAAGAAAGATGTTTTTTTTCGGTATTCTGCCCAACTTTGCAGCTCTTCCACAATTACCCATTTCGACGCCTTAACACGGTCATAGGAATTGCTTCAAATAGTAAGCTAAATAATTTGCTCGAAGATGAGAAAAGAAATGCTGATAAGTAACGTATTTAAGAAATGCAAACAATTTACATAGATGTAACCGGTTAATTATTATAATTTGCACACGACCTAAAAAATGTGAGTAGTATAGTGAGTAGTGAGTAGTATATAGTACCGAACAGTTTCTAATTACAAAAAAACACCATTTCTGTCCTAATAAGTTTACTTATAGAAAAATAGTGGTCATGTTCTTAAACGGGCGTCACTAACGGGCGGCGGGGGGAGACATATCCCCCTCAATATTTATTTGGATATTCATATTTCAGAAGACTCCCCAGTAATCTGTGTCTTATCTATTGAATCGCCTCCTTAATAACTTGGCGCTGGTTCCGCACGTGTTCTGGCAAGAGTAATAGGTAAAGTACGGGAGGATAGATACGGTGACGCCAGTGATAATGGGCGCAGCCTTTATTAAAAGAGGCCATGATAAAACTCACTCTACCGTCGAAGCTCGGGGCTATTTCAAATTAAACGTTGATATGACATGACAGAAATAATTTCAGAAGGCCTAGAGGTGATGTTGCCGTGTATATAAGAGATGATATAAAAACACATATACATCTCGTGTTTCTTTTTTAGACATAGAGCATTTATTCATTTAATATTTAGACCTGTCTGTTAGGAATGGTTTCCCTTCCGCGAGATATAGTTCGTTTCTGACCTCGAAGTACTACCTCCATCGTTTATAATACAAAATGTAATACCATAATTGCGGATTTTAAGTTGCAGTTACAAATGGAATATCGGCTAAAAATGACTTTAAATCTTGAAGTGCTTCAGATGAGCGCGGTACATCGAACAACGCACTCGGAGACATGATTAGACCCTATTATTCTCCCAAATCCCCAAAAAGTCGTACGGTCAGTTTCCAGTGCTAGAGAACGAAAACAAAAATAATAGAGCATAAAGACTTTAATATGGAAGCAGCTACATTTATTACTGATCAAAATGTATCTACTTATATCAATGAGTTTATCAGCGCTGTGGTCTGTAGTAATTTCTGGTGTAGTGGCTGCGTTCACTGACATTATTATAGAACTTTCTAACCAACATGGTCATCTGTGTAAATGAAATGTTACTTGGCTATGCGCTCCGTGGTTTAGGGACGAACTTGGTTAAAAAATTAAATACCGAGATGCAGTGGCGGCTTGTAGGGTAGTGCCAGTATGCCAAGGCACCTCCAACGAAAAGGAAGGGAAACCATTTTTGAACTGAAAAGCGTGTATAAAATATTGTTTCTTCAGAATATTTTTCTTTAAAGGAATTCATTTGAAAGAGCGCTTAATTATTCGATGTTCTAAGAATATTCTCTCTAAATGCTCAGGGCTCAAGGCTGTCGGCCTCCTCCTAAATCTGAGTCACTTCTGATCTGACCTAAATCTCTGCCCATTCAACGCTGTATAAAGAACGCTGTGTTGGCTTGTATGCGTCTCTTATGGAAGAGACAGTGCCAAAATCGAACTGACACACTAGTTCATGTTCTATTCTATAGAGTGCACTAATGATCACTCGCTCAGAATGACCCCGATGCCCTGGTATTTTGTATGTCATTCCTTGTGTTACGCACGAGGAGTGGCGGCGTACGCCGTGGCCTTTAGGTTCCCCTCTTCTTCCTATGCTCTTCAAATTATCAAATTATCTTTAAAATGATCATCGCACCCATAGGACTAATTATATTATTATTAATAATGAGAATATTATTGTTTTTAATTTATAAAAATATTTATTATTATTATTATTATTATTATTATTTATTGAATATATGATGAAATTCTGCAAAATGGAAAATCCATTACGGTTTGTTCATTCTTGCATTTCTTGGTAAATATTTTGATAAATACTTAATATTCCTGCACCAATAGCCATGTAATCCCAAGAGCGTGTGTTTTGTGTGCGTTCGAGTGTGTTTTGTGGTCGTCAGCAAAAATGAATCATAGTTAATGGTACAAACAGGCACAGTGCCTAGCATCGCAGCAAAATCAAAATCGCAATCCCATCAATTCCCCACGTCAAACACAGTTTTTAACTGTTTTTTACGTGAAATAAATACTTAGACTAATAAATGAATGACACCCTAGCCCTCGAAACCTAATAGCGTCGGGGTCGAAGATATGACAAGTTGTCAATCATAGGAATAATCACTTATAGGAAATTCTGAAAGTGACACTCAAATAGCAGTTCACGAGCTAAGTCAGATTGCGAATGAATAAGGTATACAAATCTCCAAATAAAACAAATGAAATGACATACAAAGAACTCGAGTCTTTAAGAACAAATACAGTAATAGTTGTTTTTTTTACCAAATAATTGAACGACTTAATGAATTTAAATACCTTGGATATAATTTTAATTATATTAATTGAAGAGATAAGAAATAAAGCTAAACAATTTCACATACTTCTGTGGAACATTACAACGAACCCTAATGCATAATGTGCAAAAAGAAACCCTACTTAGATTTTACGTAGTTATTGCCTTGTCATTACTGCTTTAGGGAAGCGAGAGCAGGACATTAACATTAGAGAATTGAATCTGCAAAAATAACATTTCTTCGTTTTGTGGCATTCGCTTCCAGACCACAAAAAGAGTGTAGATATCAGAGATGAATTAAATATTGAGTCTGTTGTAGGTATCATAACGAAATATCGAGAAAACTGGAAAGGACTGAGAATGCCAGTCCTGAGAATGCCAGAACCTATGATAAGTCTTATTAAATTATCCTTCAATATGCACCTAAAGGAAAAAGTATTGGACGTCCCTTGAAGAGATGACCGATGAAAAATTTGAGACCGAACAGGTCAAGAGGTTTGATCCTTACTGTCGATGATGATAAAATTTAGGGAAAAAACTCTACGTGCTGTAACCAGAATCCAAGTTTTGGGAGTTTTTGATACCGACAAATCGATTCACGGCAAAACTGTCGAATAATGAAAAAATGCCATTCGCGTGATCCCGGCAAACCTCTTGTCATGGAGTTTGGAATATTACCATTGCCTTGCTTATTTATTTATCAATCTGAAATATTTGTTTAAACTGACTTGGATTGACGGAGGGAACATATTTTCATGCAATACTGATATTTATAATTATAGCACACATCGTAGAAATCACGTTCATCAAGTGACAGTATCATCAGCTCACTACAAGAAATCCACATGCAATACATTTACGTTTCTTTACAATGCATTACCAGATGACATTAAACAATTAAATCGGCAGAGAAATTTAAGTTAAAAGTAAAATATTTTCTGCTGCATAACTGTTTCTATACCATTAGAGACGATACTCATTATCAAAAATAAAATATTTTTTTAAGAAAATAATGATAAAGTATAATGAATTAGTTTACATTTGTATGGTATAATTAAAAAAAAGAGACTTAATATAACTGTAACAAGTAATTTACTTCAGCTTTCGGGTCAATGACCCCCATATCGATCAGGAATTTGTTCAGTTTCCCTGATCCATTGAACAA
Source organism: Teleogryllus oceanicus (assembly GCA_964035755.1). Taxonomy (NCBI): domain Eukaryota; kingdom Metazoa; phylum Arthropoda; class Insecta; order Orthoptera; family Gryllidae; genus Teleogryllus; species Teleogryllus oceanicus. The sequence continues at coordinate 274,659,409 of CAXIVR010000001.1, read as the reverse complement.
ATGCTGAGATGGCCCCTTGTTTTGCTTCTGGACGTAAATTTAGCTTCACTATGTGCACGATTTGTTGAGCTCTTCTTTTGCTTGTAGTGATAGGAGTAGAGCTGAGGGTGAGTTACTATATTATTAGCAATGCAGAAAAATGAAAATCTGCAACCCGTTTACTGTTGCAAATAGTTTTTCTATAACTCGGGAACGAAAATGTCTAGCTTTTCAAATGTTACTAATCTCGCACTGTTTAAAATTTCATAATAATAATAATAATATAATAATATAATAATATAATAATATAATAATATAATAATATAATAATATAATAATATAATAATATAATAATATAATAATATAATAATATAATAATATAATAATATAATAATATAATAATATAATAATATAATAATATAATAATATAATAATATAATAATATAATAATATAATAATATAATAATAATAATAATTTTTGTTCTTGTTATTGTTGCTGTTGCTGTTGTTGTTGCTGCTGCTGTTGTTGTTGCTGTTGTTTTAACATTCATTCATCTTTCAATTATCGTTTAATTGTTGAGATGGGGTTCTGGTACTCAAGAAAACGTGGGCAGATAATCTTCTCCGCCATTCGTCATACACAGTTTTTACTGTGTTGTGACAAAAATTAAATAAATAAATAAATTAAATAAATAAATACTAATAAATAAATTAAATAAATAAATACTAATAAATAAATTAAATAAATAAATACTAATAAATAAATACTAATAAATAAATACTAATAAATAAATACTAATAAATAAATAATTATAAATAATATAAGAGAATGGCGTAGGTCTCATATTCCTCACTTATTTTTCGAAAATTGCAAAAATTCAAAGTTTTTCCGGCGTCTTTCTACAACTACAATTATGAAGTTAGACACTTTTTTCTCTGAATGAAATATGTTCCTTAGGGATAGATTTTGAAATATGTCCATGCACAACTTTTAGAAAATTTGAGTACTTTTCGCGTAAATTTGCATGAAAATACGGGCGAGAAACTGCGTGCTATTTTAGCACCACTAATTAGCGACGCAAGGTATATGAAAGCCGATAGCCGAATTCTCCCTAGAGTGGATATTATAATGGTTAGGAATTCCATTGTCACCATTTTGGACTTTTGAATTTAAAAATATTAAAACATCTGTGTAAGTATTTCAACTATTCGTTATTTATTCTAAGTAAAAAATTCCTATGGAAATGATAGGAAACATAATCTAACAAGAGTAAGTTAGGTTAATAATGCGTAATTCTTTATAACTTTAAAAATTAATACATTTTGCTTTCTCCTCTTTTCAGATCGACGAGACAATCTTTCGGTGATGATGCCGTAAGATACCTACAACATCGGCGTGAATCGGATTCGTGCACCATCAAATAGGTGTGTCTTGAACACAAAGATTGTTGAAAGTCATAAACAGAAGCTATGATAGAAAGCTTAACTGACAGGAAAATTGTAAGTGTTTAGTGCTGTGATGGAGTGTGAAACATTGCCACTTCATCATCTAATTATAAAACATTGTGTTAATGATAATGATTTGTGAGTCATTTTCGGTACAGTATCACAGTATTTTCCCGAAAGAAAAAAAAATTGAAATAATTGAAGAGAATACTCGGGCGAAGTGTAAAATCTGGTTGTGGCTTGTGCTGAGGTATGGACGTGTTTCGGCTTCAGAAGCTTATGAAATTAGCAAATGCCATATTTCAGACTATTGTTTAATAGCTATTTATGGGAGCTAAAACCCCAGACACAAAATCCATGATGGGAAATCGGGGAATAGAAAGCAACACGAAAATAGCAGTGGAAAAGACGCTGGCTAAGAAATTGAAGGATTGTGGCTTCCTCGCAATATCCTTTAATAGCGGGTATGAGAATAAATTTTCCATTGAAATAAAATGCCCCCACCAGAAAAAAAATAATAAAAATTATTTAAATGATTAAAAAAATTAACAGAAAAGTACATGACTCACGTGAAATGTTTGTGACAAACATTAAAATATGTTATTTTTGTGCCACTGACTGTAATTTTGAAGTCACTCACCATGTGGAAATATTGTTAATTAACTCTAATGAAATTTTAATTAAGTACTATATTTTAAATACATGCCAATTTTGGAAAAAATATATTTATATCTTATTCTGTATGAAAGTACAAAATAAAAGAATTTATAATATTTATTGGTTTTATTTATTTACAAAATCACAATCAGCCTGTTTAGAACAAGTGTTCTAACTACAAGTTTTTATAAATTCTGGTTTTCATATTCATTATTATTGTAACTACTTTCTTGTTTCAGTTTTTATATTGAAAATGCATACTTTACGATCATATGGTGTAAAAAGTACTCTTAAATTTTGTTCTTAGTCTATTTTATAACTTATGCTTCATTCTAAATTGTTTTAACTCCTTCAAACAATGATTATTAAATTACATTATGGTGTGAGTAAGCCAGCCAATAAGAGCCAAGTCGCAGCAGAAGACTACTTGAGAACTTCATCATGTAAACGAATGTTATACTATGTGGATTCCGCGATTGAACAATTCCACGAGAGTTTTCTGGCAATGCATTGTGTTTTCGCTCTTTGAAATGCTTGGAACTTCATTGTCCTTTAGCAATAATAAGAGCTCTTATTAGATGCCGATTTAATAAGCCTTTTAAATTGTATTAAATTTATGTTACTCATTTTTATGAACGAATTTCAGTAGTATAACGTACAATAGGGTGGAATATATTGTATCCACGAAGGTTCCTGAAGTTAATTACCGATTTTCTTTCTCCAACGACAAAATTAGTTACCAATTTCTGGAAATCTGTTGGTCTGCTGCCCAAACCAAAGCAAATAATTGTCTAGTCAGTTATAGATGTATCTAAATCTCAAGTCATATTCCCTCTATAAATATTTATGAAATGTAGACAAAATATTTTGGGATTTGGTGCTAAAAAATTAGGTTACTAACTTACACTTAATATTCGTTACAAAGCAGATCTTATAATGAGTTATAACATATTTTTAAAATCTATAGGTGAAACTGGAACCACTTTTCTTTTATTTTGTCCAACTCTGAAATAATATTATTGTTTCATTAAAAAAAGCATTTTCAATGCCCGTTTCTTTCATTGGAAACCCTTTATCTTAACATTAGTGTTATGTATCAAGGTACCTAGAATAAGTAGAGTGAAATGGATGGATGCGCCATGGCTTGTGTGCATGACGTCACTATTGAGAACAACTCGCCGTCGCGCACATGCAAGTAGACAACGTCAAATAACGTTAAATATCCAAATATACAAGATAATATTTATTAATTAATATTTACTCAGAATAAAGGACGATAATATCTGAAATCTATCATCTAGTTTTCTGAAAGGTGCTTTTTAAAGAGAGTGATAATCCATTCATAAATGTTGCTAATACCGCTGGGCATTTTAAACTGTTCTTGAAATATAATCGGTTCATATTATTTAACTTTATCTTAACCCAATACATGGAAAGTAAGATCAAACTCTTTAACATTTGTGGCATTCAATCAGCCCAGTTATTCCGGAGAAAAAAATAAACATATACCGTAACTGTGTTTTGAAAGGCAAGAAAATGAAGTCTGTAACTTTTTTGCCTTTCGCTTGTGAAGTTCAGCACATCGTTTTATATAGTTGTTTGGCTTAAAACGTTTTTAATGTGGGGCTTGGTTTGCTTTTTACTCCTCTTCTATATGAGCTTCCTCTTCATTTGAGAAATTGTAATGATTGAACTAAAGGTGATGATGGATAGTGTTGATGGGGTGTACATTATTGTATCATTGTCAGATCCATTTTGTTTCTGTTTATGCTAGATACACGGCCTTTTTAGCGTTCCAAAGTTTATTTCAAGGGAGATGTTAATACAGTTGTCAATGTTTTACTCTGTGATGTGGCAATGATCTGCGATTTCTTTTCGGTTAGATTATACTTCTGAAGTATTTACTTTTTACAAAAGCTTGTAAACCTTTATTTTGACAATTTGGCTGATGTTCTTCTCTTTTGAAGTCAGTTTGTAAATTAGGGAACAAAGTTGTGTTATCTGTTTCGAAATTACTCTCAATTCATACTCTTCTAGGACAGCATGTGTGAAGGTCAAAAGACTGCTCTTTTGATAATACAGAGGCGAGATGAACTGCTTGATGGCAAACTTCTATTTCTGTCAGTTTGATTTTCATATCTGATGGAAAACATCCAGGTTTTAAAAAAATATTTACAAAGTCCATCGTAAGATATCGCGAGCTAAAACACAAATTACTTACATTCATAAATATAATCTATAAAAATATACCAATTATTTGCACACAGCTTGTTTCTATTTGCACAACCTATTGATTGATTGATTTGATTTATTTAAAGTCGCATCCACTACTTATGATTATTAGCGACTACTTTTATAATTACACTGTCAGTACAAAATAACACAGTAACTCAGAATTATACATATATGGTTAAATATTGTTATAAACATCAATTTCCCTTATAAAGTCAATTAATTTAATGCACTGTTCTTTGTTATTTAGGTCTTTAGGAGAACTTAAATTCTACTTGTTTCTTGAACTTTCATATTTAGTGCATGCAAACAAATGTTCTACTGAAAGAGAAATCCTGCTTACATTGCAGTTATCAGCATCAGTCCTGTTCAATAAGTGGCTGTGAGAAAATTTTGTGTGTCCTATTCTGCATCTTGTCAAGACAACCTGATCGTTTCTGCAGAAAATGACCGTTGGATTATTATCTTCAAGTTTTCTACATGATCTTAATTTGTACCCCTGTAAGTTGTTCCATTCATTAGCGTCAAGATCACCTAATTTGTTCTTGACTTTCTTGAGATATTCTTGATAGCTTACAGGTATATCACTTCTAACTACGCTTCGTGTTGCTTCTTTAGCTTTTCAGTCTGCCAATTCGTTTTCTGCAATGCCAACGTGCGAAGGTATCCAGCTCAACGCTATTTCTTTGCCCTCACTGCTTAGTTGGTTGATTTTTCGAACTATATCTTGGACCAATAGATATATTCATTATAACAGATACAGCGCTTTTAGAGTCTGCTATTATCATAAATCTTTTTTGTTTGGCCCTTGTAATGTATGTAAGGGCCTCTACTATGGCATATAGTTCACTGGACATCAATGAAAATCTGGTAATTTTTTGGTACCTCACATGAAGCTATTATGGCGCAAACTACGTTGATTAGATTATTTGAGCCATCAGTATAAATTGTGTTGTAACCATCATACTTTGCTAGTTCATTTCTTATTTGGACAACAAATTTCACGAAGATTTGCATTCTGCTTGTTAGGTATGTTCGCAAATTCAATAACGTTGATGTCTCGTATTATCCAAGGAGCATTGTGAGGTAAGGTCGTAATTCTTAGGAGTGGAAGTTTCTCGTGTATCTTCTCTAGTATCTGAATTGCCCTTATTGCTAAGGGCCTCGGGAGCTTCTTTATATTATTTAATGTTCTATAATGTTTGTATGCATATTCGAATACTCTGTTTATTGGATTCAATTTGTTGGCGGCTACTTAGATCGTATATCCCATAATTAGGTTTCTTCTACGTTTTTCTAAAGATAATAAATTGGCTTCACACAAAATACTCTTAGTTCGGCTGGTCTTAAAGGCCCCACATGTCAGTCTCGCTCCCATATTATTGATAGGATCCAGCAATCTCTTGATATTCTTCTTGGCCGCATCATACAGCCATAGTCCAATTTGTCTATTGCCTGGTAAGTTCTTCTTATAATCGTATAATCCGCTCCCCAGGATGTATGGCTAATGACTTTGACAAGGCTCATTCTTTTGGTGCACTCATTCTTCAAATTCTTGATATGTGGAACCCATGTCATCTTTCCATCTAAAATCATTCCTAAGATTTTAATTTCCTTACTCTGTTGCAACTTATGCTGTCCTATTTTTAACTCAATGTTTCTTTTATAAGATCGTTTCCTAGAAAAAATTATGAACGTGGATTTTGTCTTGGAAATCTTGAGCCCGGTTTTCTTTGAAAATTCCATGGCTGCGTCTAAGATGTTTTGCGCATTTTCTTCTAATGATGTAATATCATTGCCTGGTATGCTAATATTGCTATCCAATCCCTGCGGAACGCCATTCATAACTTTATAGCTGTCTGATAAAATTCCGTTTACTCTAATCTTGATTGAGCGTTGTTTTAATAAATTGTAAATGAACTTGCTAATGTTGCCTTTAATCTTAGCCGACGTTATTATATTTATAACCCATCTTCTCCACACCATCTCATAGGCTTTTCCTATGTCTAAGCTTAAAACTAAGATGTTCATATTATTAGCGACACCGTTGTATATGCTGTTTTTTAGTGAAGCAGGACAGTCCATTGTTGAACGATTTTTTTCGAAAGCCGCTTTGATATGGAGTAATCAGTTGATGCTTTTCCAAGTACCACCTCAATCTCTGACTTAATATTTTTTCTAGAAGCTTACATAAGCAGCATGTTAGAGCAATAGACCTGTAGCTGCTTATCACAAATTTATCGTTCCCTGGTTTATGTATCGGTACAATTATAGCTTCAGACCACTTTTTAGGAAATAAATTGTGAATGTAAATCAGATTGTATACATGCGACAGATACTTTATTGCAGATGAAGGCATCTTCTTAATGAATACATTGGGAATTCCATCAGGGCCGGCACCGGTGTTTTTTAGTTTCCGTATTGCTTCAAGTCGTTCTGTGAGTGTGATAGGTGCGTTTAAATGTTAAATATCATTATCTACTGTGCTTCCTTCTTCAAGATCGGGTTTAATTTTCTCAATTTCTTCTTTGTACTGAATGAAGGTTTTATCATAATTCTGATCACTGGAATTTGATGAAAATAATGTCCCAAAGCTGTTTGCAATATCACAAAGGTCATGTAAGTTGCTACAGTCGGAAGCGTAGAGTGAAGTAATGCTGGTACTTTAGTATTTTCCATTGATGGCGTTGATTCTTTTCCACGCTTCTTTGCTGTTTGTTTTGGAATTAATGGATGAAATAAATTCCTCCAACATTTTCTTTTGGCCTCTTTTATTATTTTCCTTGCTTTTGCTCTGGCAGACTTGAACGGATTTTGTTTTCATCAGTATTTGCCTCTTATAGATATTAAACAATTGCTTATATTTCTTTACTGCCTCCTCACAGTCATTTGACTACCACGATAACTTCCTTTCGCCTATTTTGCCAGTAGTTTTGGGAATGGTTTCCTCGGCGGTGGTCATTACTATTTCTTCAAATCTATCCAAGGTTACATCTATTTGATTGAAGTCAAAATCATCATTACTCTTTAAATGATTAATTTTTTCTTCAATAATTCGCTGATATAAGGTCCAATTTGCCTTCGAAAAAATCCATCGGGGCGCGTAAATAACCTCAGTTTCCGGTGTGTCCTCGAAGGTCACGGTGATAGGATAATGGTCGCTGTTGAATAAATCATCGAAAACATTCCATTGTAAATATCTTACTAGATTCGGCGTACATTTACTTAGATCGATTGTGCTTACATTTCCTGTAAGGTCATGGTTTATTAACTAGTTGAATTAAACTTTCAAGGTCACAGCTACGTAGTTGAAATGACCTTGGAATGTATATATTACACAACATGATGTTCCTAGCTGCTATAGTTATCGAGACAACAACCACTTCAAGATCCCTTGTTACTTCACTACTCACTAAGTACTTGATCACTTCACTACTCACTAACTATTCACGAACGTAAATTGCCACACCTCCACTAGCATTCACACATGACGATCTGTTTTTGTAGTAACACTTAAAACCTTTGATATGCTTAAAATAGTGTAGTAAAAAAAGAAATTAGATTCTTGTATACAGAAAATTTCAAAGTTATTCACATTTTGAAGTTTCTGGAAGAACTCTATCGTGTCGGGAAGCCATTCACGTTCCATTGCAGAATTTTGATTTTCATTCTGCTTCTTCACTTGATGAACATTCGTTCTCCGAAGATGCCCTTGAGGAATCAGAAACTATTGGATCCTTCAACCTCTTCATGATTCTCGTAAAACGAGACTTTGGACGAGATTTTGGACGCATATATTATGTTTCGTGGTGAAAAAATAGTAGCTAAGAGTTCTACATACCTTTCTAGAGGTGTACTGTAGTCATTCCCATCAATTATCAAACCTTGTTGTTTGTCCGGATACATAGAATTCTGTACAATTTTGCTCCAGTTTGTGCGAACTGAGGTGGGTTGTCTCCTGTACTCAGAGGCCTTTTCTTCAGCCGATGCTTCATGCGGATGCGAGGTCATTTCACGTCTTCTTATACCCCCGTAGGGGAAGAAAATAAAACACTTTTATACTTCTTGCAGTATTAGCTGTTCAATAAAATGTCCACTCAAACTAAAGAAAATCACACGCTCTCCACATACAACGAATACTGTCACTGCGTGCAGCACGATGTTGACTCGACCGCTGCCTGTGACGAACTGGCACAACCTATTATGTACTTACGTCGCAGGGATCCTCGCCAAAGTAAATTCATGAAGTTAAGGACATGCTGTTCCATTTTCGTCTTGGTAAGTCCAACCATCCCCCCTCGCAACTATGCTTTGCGTGGTACATAAATGAATATTTTATTTGGAGAAGATGTAGAAGTGTTCCTACGTTGAGGTACTACCTAACAAATATGTTTTTTTTTCATTATGACTCCAAGCTACTCGAATATCTTTTAAACAACACACGACATGATTTGCCATATATAACCCAACGAAGCAAAGTGTTGGACTGAAGAGAGACTGGCGCATCTGAGAACTAACAACGGCGACAGTTGCGTCGGGCGTCTGGTGCATTCCATGTTCCTGTTCCTAATTCGTAATAAAACATTTTTGCATAACAGTGCGCAATACTAATTAATCAACCCAATAAGTTTTTCTTCAGATAATTTTACATAGAAACATTACGTTAATCACACAGAAAGCACTTAATTTGATCACTTACTAACGATTTGAAAACATCTCCATTACGTTGTATTTTACGGTAATCGGGGAATTAAAGAAAAAAACTTCTGGATGTTTTTCATTAAATCGAATAATGTAATGTACTCATGTTGTAAAATTTGTTGTATAGCATGACTGGAATATGAGGTTACAGTCCTCTTATTCTACTTATTATCATTCTTCATATATCATTCTTCATTTATCATTCTTCATATATCATTCTTCATATATCATTCTTCATATATCATTCTTCATATATCATTCTTCATATATATAATTCTTCATATATATCATTCTTCATATCTTTATTAATATTTATTAATATCATTATTAAACCAATCGGCATTTCCTCGGGATTTTGAATGGGCTGTCACGGGTATTGCTAATAATAGTATGGATTACAAGAAGGTCGTGTATAAATCTTTGGACCTTGGTCTAGATACGTACTTCAGTTTTCAGTGGCACTGAATATACCAATAGTTCTGTCTCTTTCTCTTCGAAGCAAAATAATCCCAGTGTTGCCCTTATCGCTGGTCCTACACTCTGCTTGGCTATGCGTGCTGAGGTGACATGATGTACCATTTACGCGGCATTTTTAATAAATAAATTTTAGACAGGTACAAACACACCTTTATAAAAATCTTTTTTATAAAACACGAACTACACTTAAGGTACTACTGCTCTTATCAGTGGTCACACCTGGAAACGCGAAATAATCAATCAGCGAGTAAATCGTCGTTATGCATTATATGAATCGGTGTGCATTATATGCATACATATGAATCGCTCCAGATTTAGTGCGTCTTATTTCGCGATAAGTCCATAATAATGTGGTAGATGTATAATAAATACGTAGTAATATACCAGTATTATTTGCCTTCAATAATTAGAATTAAACAATTTTCATGTGATTAACTTCCTTTCATCCTAACTTGTGGCGCGTTCCCTTATTTTTCTTAGAATTGTCTCTGCTATTATCCTTAAAATTTCAAACTCTATGTATTTTTCCCTTTGTAATTTCAACCCATTGCATGGAAACCTAACTCTTGTACAGGTTGAACATCGAAATATGACTTACCTGAAGGCAATTGCAAAGCGATGGGACGAGGTGAATTAGTACCAAGGCAACTGAGAAGACAAGAGGGATAGAGCTTGACAACCGCTGACCTACAATTGCAACGCCGTTTGTTGTGGAAAGCAATTAGTTCACTTTTATTGCCTCTCAACGCGACGCGTGTAGCACCGAAATCCTATGTTAATTCCTCGGCACTTCGTGCTCCCGGCGAAAAGTATTTCTGTTCCAAGCGAAATACTGCATGTGTCCCGACAGTTTCGTTTGATCTTTTGAAGAGAGATTGTTCAGTTTATCTTTTAAGATGATATTTTATTCCATCCAACTTTTCAATTCGTTAAAAAATCGTCAATACATTGTTTAAACATTAATCAATACGTTTTAAAAATTAAGTGATTTTGGTCTTAGAGAAGTTTTACTAATCGGTCTTAAATTGGACAATGGTCTGCAATATCTCTGCGAGAACACCGAATTCTCTCCAGCATCATTGACCTAGTAAATCCAGTGTTAGCCTCTCGATTTTCGGCATTAGCTACATAGCTGACACACATTCAACCACTGTTTAGTAGAGAATTCTAGCGGCCGATTGCTCTGATGGGCCTGGTTTAGACATTAGCGTTGGCCAATGACGGACGGATAGACCGTAGGACCTAGCTTGATTCTGCATTAAGCTCAATTCTTGTAATTTTGAACATGTCTTTTATTATTATCGCCCTTCCGCTACAATTGTTTTATTTCGTTCTTTACGATTCTCATTGCTTTTGAATTTCAGAAGAAGAAAAGTTCAATTTATATGAACAAACGAGAAAAAATCTCATTCTGATCTTTAATATTGATGTTTATTCATATAATATTCGTGTCAAGACCAGTGGCGGGTCGTGCTTAGGTTGCACGGTTTCACAACCCCCAGAAAATGAAAAAGATCTCATATCTTAGAAATGTACATTTTCCTTTTAAAACAGTCATTATTCAAGATATTACCATAATATCAATGTATATGAAATCATTTTGAAACCAAAGAGCGTCCAACTGGCGCTCTCTTAGGTATTTGGTGCCTTGCCAGAAATTACACTACGCTCTTGGCTGTATGAATGGATTTACTAATGTACTACCCTTCACTTTACCATGGGTAACATGCGGTCTTTGGTTGGGTAACCAGCCAGGTGGCGCTGTCACGTTGCGTGGCGACAGAGGGAATCTCAGGGGATTACCTATACTGTCTTCGTCTAACTCACGGCAACGTAGTTTTATGATTTTCGCTTGTTATTGAAAGTACACAAGTTCAGTCAAATATTGGCGATATACAAAGCATTGTTTATGATATTTGAAGAATTTGTTTTTCATTTGATATTAGGTTTCTTGAATCAAAACGTACATTCGATGAGTTCTTTGTGTAAAGTTTCTGGATGGAAGTCCCTGTGTGGCTGCCGTTGGCCAGCGGCTTGCGAACGTTCTTGTAAATACGAATGTGTGTCGAAGATTCATTATTGACAAATATATCAGGGTAGTGAAGTTTTTGAAAATAAAAAAAATTTTGTGAAGGATGTCGAAGCAATAGTGCTTATTGCGATGGACTGGAGTCGAATTTAAGTGCCCAGAGGAAATTAAAGCCAGAACCACGTGCGCGGGAGGTGTATATGTCTAACGAGGGCCCGACGCAAAAAATATGAAACTAGTTTTTCAATATAGACTTTTATTTCACTTAGTTTTAATTGATTTGAATTCCGTACATGTTTGCCTATATGTTCGTATTTTGAATTTTGAAATTACATTTCGCTCTACAGTTCCCTCATTCGATGGAAATGCAACCTCCAGTCTGTTGGGGCACCAGCCGCCACTAGTCAAGACCATGAATTGCTTGTAGCCTTTCTCCTTCACAGCCACCGCACCCACTCTCCTCTCTCCACGAAAGCCTTGACGCCGCGAAGGCCACGTTCCCCCAACGGTGACTTATGCAAAGGTTGCTACAGGGAATGCCCATTTACTTGAAAAGAAAATGCCAGAAAATCTAGTTTTATACTCAAATAACTATCAAAATACTAACTTGTGATACATAGTTTCATTCCTATTTTCATGATCTATCCATTGATGGAGAGAAAAATATATAGTTCCAGTTAAAAAATCAAAGATGATTAAATTTCTCGAAAACTAAAAACATTACAGACAATTTTTCTACGGCATGTTACTTGCCCCTCATGATTCCGCCTTGTTCAGCGAAAACTACATTTCGATAGCCTGAATCGTTTAGAAGTTATGAGGGTGGCCCATAGTCGGTGGGACACCCTCTATTACAAGAATGAGCTGTATACTCATTCACTAAGTGAATGGTTTTTTCGACACATTCCAAAAATTGTGCAGTGCAATGCCGACACCTATAGGCCGCCATACTTGCGTTTGCCTATTCTTCATAACACTGGTTAACTTCTCAAAATTTTAGCGTTGAGCTTATCATACGTGGTTTTCCTTATTATTTTTATTCTATTATTATAGTTTATTATTTTTCCCTCGGATCGCGCATCGCGTAATTTTTGTCTCATGCCGCCCATATAAAATTTACGTTTGATAACAATCTTTGTGTGTCTTATGTTTTCTGTGTGCTATTGCCAATGAACGAGGATCTCTCCAAAGTCTACAAAGCAGCCAGTCAGTTGCAGAAGCAAGTGAGGGGCTGAGTGACAAATGACAGTAATTTAAATTATTATTTTTAAATAATTTATTTATATATAATGATTTATATCAAAATATACTTATTTTTTCACTGATGTGAAATTAAATTTGCATTGTAAGATTAAGAATTTGCTATTCCACAAAGATTGCATTAAATGTCCTTTTATTCCTGTATTCGAGAATTATTTTGCTCTCAAATAAAACGAAATTCATATAAATACGCTCTGAAAACAATAGGAATTATAATTTTAATCTCTGTATTGAGGTCCCAGTGAATAGCTCCTTCCCTTCTTTCGACATACGAGTGTAGGTTTCTTACTGGAATGCTTAATGACGCATGGCCGTTACAAACCAGGTGGTAATTCACCCTGTTTTCAATAAAGAGGTAATATAAAATGAAAATTATAGTATCAGAGCGGGCTGATGGTGCGAAAGAAACGTAGTTTCATGTATCATTGTGCAATGAATACACACGTAGATTCTTACTGGGGAACTCCTACCAATGAAAAACTGCATGTAATTGATAACGCAAAAAATTATTTCCCTCGGTCCTTTCGAATGGATCAGGATGTCACAGAATTCGAAACATTTTTGTTAAGGAAATAACAAAAGAAGAAAAAATGAGTCGTAAAAAACAACAAAGTAAAAATATTTTTATTTCAATAATGATATTATTTTATTATTATTTTTTATTACTTTTTAATTATTTTATTATTTTTTATTATTTTTTTATTATTTTTTATTTTTTTAAATTATTTTTTATTATTATTTTTATTATTATTTTATTCTTTTCTTCCTTTCTCACGGCATATGATCTTGAGTTCCGGCAGTATATGAAAATCCACCCAGCTTCCTGACGTGTAGGTTCGGTGATCTGATTGGTTCTACAAAACCTTGCGCAAAATGTGCGCCGTGCCATTCAGTACAATATCCTGAATTTTGTAGTGCTTACTGCAGCCTGGGGTCTTAGTCAAGTGCTTCGTAAGATCTTTAGAAGATGAGACCAGGGTACCCATTATTACTGGCACCATTTCTGCTCTAACATTAAACATTCGACTGACCTCGATTGCAAGATTTTTATATTTTAGGTATTTCTCAGCAAACTTTGCTGTTACATTTCCATCACATGGGACAGATACATCAATGAGGAGACATGTTTTTCTTGTTGTACTTCGTATCGTTGTATCTGGTTTGTTGCCATTTGTGGATCTGTGTGAATCTGTTGGTCATGCAAGATGGTGTTATGACCAGCACAGCTGTTGTACTGGTTTAGGTGTGTAGTTGTACCATTTATTGCTTATCTCTGGGACATTCATAGCTTCACGTATATGCCAGTGAAGATATGAGCACACTTTATTGTGTCTTTTCAGATATTCATGTTTAGAACTGAACCAGAATTGGACATTCTAAAATAATATGATCAGTCGTTTCAGATTGCTCTGCACAGTCGGCATCTGTCTTCCTGTGTTGTCTTCAAGATGACCTTCTCATAGTGGCGTGTTCGTAGTGCCTGATCTGGTCCTGCTATTAGGAATGCTTCTGACAATTTACATTTTACTTCTCTTAAGCCATGCATGTGTTGGCTCATCATTAACGTTCACATTATCGAGACGAGCTAAATATTGGCCATGCAAAGGTTTGTTTCTTCAAGCCTGTTTCAGTGGTTTTTGGGATTCGGTTCTGATATTGAGTTTTGTCAGTGGATCCGTGTCTGATTGGTCCACCGCTTGCAGGTCTTTTGATGCTATTTTCTTTGCAAGATTTACAATACCCTGCCTTCGTTCTTTTCCTCGGTCAGAATAATTTGCTTCATCATAATTTGCTGCTTACTGGGTTACCTAAGTATGTAAAATTATGTAATTATAATTAGCTTTTCCAACTATTGCGTTTCGGTGTGCAGACTCCACTTGTCTTAGCCCGCGGCCACCTCCTTTGCGTGCTACATACAATCTGTCAATATCAGCTTTCGGATGCAAAGCTCCATACATCATAAGAAGTTTCCGTGTTTTTCGGTCCATATTCAAGATATCCTGTTGAGTCCAATCGATGAGACCAAAATTGTATTCAAGTACAGGAACTGCCAGCGAACCTATTGCTGAGATTCTATTCTTAGCCCTAAGTTCTGTTTCCAGGATCCTTCCTCTCCTATGATATTCCTTTGATATTCTCTCCTTCATTACATTTTGTGAAATGTCACTACTTTCCTCTAGGCCAATATATTTATACGTTTTTCCAGGCTCAAAATCTTTTATTATGTTTCCATCATTCAATTGAATATTTTCCGACTTAGCAAGCTTACCCCTAACTATTTGCTTTCGCACATTTTCAACACCAAACTGAATGTTGATGTCAATACTGAGGTCTTTTACGATAGTTAACATTTCAAAAACAGCTTTCTCATTCTTAGCAACTAGTTTTACATCGTCCATTGTAAAGAGGTGTCTGACTCCTTTTTTCCCTTTAGTTTATAGCCAAAAGAGAGGTGATTAACTCTGTCTTTCTCTCTGTCTCTCTCTGTGTGTCTCTCTCTGTCTCTCTCTCTGTGTCTCTCTCTCTCTGTGTCTCTCTCTGTGTTCTCTCTCTGTGTGTGTCTCTCTTTCTGTCTCTCTCTCTGTGTGTCTCTCTCTCTGTGTGTCTCTGTGTGTGTGTGTCTCTCTCTCTGTGTCTCTCTCTCTCTCTGTGTCTCTCTCTGTGTCTCTCTCTGTGTGTGTCTCTCTGTCTCTGTGTGTGTGTCTCTCTCTCTGTCTCTCTCTGTGTCTCTGTGTGTGTCTGTGTGTGTGTGTCTCTCTCTCTCTGTGTCTCTCTTGTGTGTGTCTCTCTCTCTCTGTCTCTCTGTGTCTGTCTCTCTCTGTGTCTGTCTCTCTCTGTGTCTGTCTCTCTCTGTGTCTGTCTCTCTCTGTGTCTGTCTCTCTCTGTGTCTGTCTCTCTCTGTGTCTGTCTCTCTGTGTCTCTGTGTCTCTGTGTCCTGTCTCTCTCTGTGCTCTCTCTGTGTCTCTCTCTGTGTCTCTCTCTGTGTCTCTGTGTCTCTGTCTCTCTGTGTCTCTGTGTCTCTGTGTCTCTGTCTCTCTGCTCTCTGTCTCTCTGTCTTCTCTTGTCTCTCTCTGTCTCTCTCTTCTCTGTCTCTGTCTCTCTCTGTCTCTCTCTCTGTCTCTCTCTCTGTCTCCTCTCTCTCTCTCTGCTCTCTCTCTCTGCTCTCTCTCTCTGTCTCTCTCTCTCTCTGTCTTCTCTCTCTGTTCTCTCCTTCTCTTCTCTCTCTCTCTCTGTCTCTCTTCTCTCTCTCTGCTCTCTCTCTGTCTCTCTCTGTCTCTCTCTTCTGTCTTCTCTCTGTACTCTCTTCTCTCTCCTTCTGTCTTCTTGTCTCTCTCTCTCTCCTCTGTTCTCTCTGTCTCCTCGTCTTCAGCTTCTGTCTATCCTGCTGTTTCAGGACTGTGCGTTTAAAAATCAGTCAGAGATAGCGAAAAATTAGTTTTTATGTGGGGTATCTAGTTAGATAAAATTAATTCTTGAAATTTCATTTCGAGTGATGTAATTATTAGAATTACAGCATCACAGCAGATATTAAAGTAATAAATTGTGTATGTGCGTTTAAAAATCAGTCACAGATAACTGTTAAATACGGGTGCGTACCTTTAATTTTATATGTTCTGTAATGAGTTTGTAGAACTGAATTTATGTGGTGGTCAAATGAACTCAATTTGTTGGTTCTGTGACAATAAAATGTAATGAAAGTTAATGTTTGCTATTACCGTCCTCAAAATAAGAAAATGTCATCTAAATTACAAATTTTATTTCTGAATAAAAATCCTTGTCGTGAATTAATTCTGTGCATTTACGAGAAGCGACAATCAAGTTGGGAAATGTGTAAATTGAAGTGGTTAAGCTGTTGTGGCAGAATAATTGTAAAACGTAAATGCATCGTCAATTTTGCACACTCGGCTAAAGCAGAATGAATTGAATAGAATAATAAATAAAGAGAACAAGAAAACAAATTTAGAAGTGAAAGGAATTGACTAATTTTTTTAAAAACTAATAAGTAAGTAAAATGACTGGAATCATAATGTGGTCTAGAAACTACCTGAGAACAAAATACATTTTACAGTGCCTAGTTAAAATTTTGAAACGTGTAGTGTAACTTTCGTCATTCACTGCACGGTGTAATTTACTCAAAAACCGCGACAGAATATAAAGTGTATTATGTCAAAAAACTTCAAAAATATCAAATGAGTCATTTTCCAGCACTTTATGTATGCGATATCAATGAACTTGTAACTTTCAGTGGAAATAAATCATACTGGAATATAATAAAAACAAATTTATTAAAAATAAACAATAAAAGAGAGATTCGCGCGATAGTGTTTGGCAATACAATCCCCGGGAGATGAATTCCAACATATCCGCTTTAATTAGAAAATATTGAAATATTCATTACTTACAACTCAAATATTTCTCATGGGTGCACCTATGATACATGGATAAGTGAAGAATGTGACATCGTTCAGCGACAGTGGATCAGGGTAGCAATTGACGTCAACGCATTGCCTCTGACAGGGAGATTCTAGGGTTCGAGACCGGACGACGGCAGGATTTTCGAAACTAGCTTATCAGCTAGGTGGAATTCAGTCGCTCTATGAAAGAGAATTCTGGCGACCAACTGCTCTGATTGTTAAGTTTTCCGAAATTTCTCCGATCAACACCAGACGAATGTGAAATTATATTGTTTTGTTATATAACTAAAATAATTTCCAATTAATTGTTACTTTCGAACGAATTAATCGATTGATTCAAATTAATTTTTCTTTCAATTATAATTAATCGGTTACAATTAATTCAGTTTCGACACTATGTCGGGTGACTTGAAATTCCGAAAGCTCGACTGCTCTGATATACTCCAATTTAAATATAGTAGCACTTCAAAGCCACGAGGTGGACGGAGAAGGTCTGGACTGGACGTTGACAGGAGCTGGACGGGGACACTGTCAACGAATCGGGAGATTCGTTACAACTTACATTTTTGGCATTGGATCTCCCGATTCTATGACTGTCCTCTCTGAGTTCGTGATCGTGCAGTGACACTGTTTAAACCGAAGTATATCCGAGAGGCAAAGGACGACCGGTCGAAATGGCAGTCCCACAGAGGGAGGTCGCCCCTGCCGCCGAGCGTCGGCGCGGTGTCTCGCGGTACTCAGATTGTTTTCGTCCAGATGTAGACTAACTCTACGGTCACAGTGAAGTCGATTTTGCCCGATATTTCTGTCGGCCTTCGTCAGACGTCTGCGTTCGATATGCCCGATGCGTTCAAACATGTGCTAGTAAATGGAAATGGGCACATTGAACTCGAGCGACCTGTTCCAACGGCGTCCGGAAACATCGGCTATCGGATGAAGATGTTTCGTTTAATTTCGTCTGTTCAATTCGCCCGCAATCAGATGGAGAGTGAAGGCCATCAGTTATTCTACACTGCCTCCAATACATGTAGGTGGTCTTCATCGTTGTCCTCGTGGATGTTTGAAACAATGAACTGGGGAAGTACGGGAATATTCGGACGATTTCCAGTGCAACATTTGCTTACTTTTCGGATGACGTAAGACGGACGATTTTGCTTATAGTCATCCAGTAGCGAGCGACCAATATTTCGAGTGCACTGTGACTGTAGCCAACGGGATCATTGTGAGGCGATACTGTCCAGTAACAGGAGAACATTGTTTCGATTTGAAATTTCTGGTGGAAAAATCTGGTGCATACGAAATACAGATGAATTAGTATGGTTTCAAAATGTTTGTACGGTGGTGGCGGTGCTAGCGCAAAATTGGCAACACCTCATTAGCTGTCTTTTTTACTTTTTGGTACAAACGAAAATGCTGGCGTAACAATACGGTACAAACGATTTACAATGGTTTCAATTTTTTACGACCTTGGCGGTGCCAGTGTGAAGTTGAAACCACATTAATGTAAGTGATTCCAACTATATCTTGTAAGTGCTTTTGGTTCATAAGATTGTCATTGTTGAACAAAAGGGGAACAAACGAGGTAGAAAAATAATGGAAATGGTTTTACTAGTTTTCATTGTCTTGGCAGTGCCAAATTAAAGGACATTGGCTTTGAACCCAACGGTTTCAGAGGCGACGGATTCCCCGCCCTTGGACGGCTACGCCTTGGACACATTGAAACTATAACTGAATTATAACACGTGTTATATTACATAATGATAATTTGAAAATAACTTGCCTGGTCGAAAATGATACACATTAAAAATATTGAACCATTAATGTATACACATTTTCTGAATGTTAAATATAATGAAATCACAAAAGTCCATGATGCTTGCAAAATGAACAAAATGTATATTGGCATCACATTCAAATACATGTTCATGATCTTGTCATATAGCCACTTAGAATTAACAGTATCCATGAATATCTGCATCAATGAACCATCACCTGTTTTAATGACCAATTTCCATCACCTGTGCCAAAAACTACCTGAAAAATTAAATTAAAACAATAGGATTTGAAAATATAATTAAAGTGATAAAATTTGAAAAATAAAAAAAATAGAAAGTGTTTTATAGCAGTTTTCTTTTTAGGAATGCATTATTATTTTGTTCAATTATTTACTGAACATGATAGGTTTAAGTCCCAATTTAAATACAGTAATCAAAATTCTGTACACTTATAACATGGAAATACTATACAACAATTAATTCTACAATTTCTAATTGCCATTAATGACACTTCAAAACTATATTAAAATTATTTCAATGAATTGACAACATAATAAATGTTTTTTTAAAATTTTAATACGAATTTGCAAAGCTTAATTGAGTATTAGAAACTAATCAAATAAACTTTTTTATGGGTAATTTTTTGACTATAAAAAAAGCACAATTGAATGCAAAATAATGAGTTTGGAAGGCAAGCCCTCTATATTCACTTAACAGCATTAGAATTTGAATTGAAAGGATTCAAACCGATGATGTAAAACGAAATTATTGTTTATCTTGTAGTTAGAACAGCGCCGCGTAATGTAATGATCTGTGGGGCCGAGCCCGCAAGAAGGCATGGAACTTTATGTGAGCAAGGAGGAATTAAAAGAAATGAAAGAAACAATAGACAACAGCGCCGCGTAACCATAATTAAAAGCGTGATACAAGAAAGCATAAGGGGCGGAAATAGGCGTGATGAACGATGAACAGAACTTAAATTTAGAAACGTTTTAAAGCAAAAACCACGTTATTCGAGCCACGGGTTCCGTAAATATTACAAATGGTATAAATTGCATGCATAACATGACGAAGACGGAAGACGGAACTCATTGTTGTACTTCTGAAAATGTATAACAAGAAGAATTTTGTTGAATATCCAGTGAATGCCTGGGTGGATTTTGGCCAAACTTACGGAATTATAGGAAAAATATTTAGAGCAGGGCAAATTAGTTACGGTGCGGGGAATTTATGTAAGACGCAAAATGCCCGAAAACAGCAAAAATGTAAGAGTTTTTGAACATTTATTATGGTGATTGGCATATGTTTGGAAAAAAGACAGTCACTTGGATTGTAGGGACCAACAATGTGAACTGGGTTACAGAGACAGAATGAGTTCGGATCTAAGGACGATCACACACGTTTTTATGTTGTGCTGAATTTTTGAGAAATTTCGCGGAAGTGTCGTGCAAAAGTTAATAGGTTATTTTGGTTACATAGGAACAATTGTTTAAACCGAGTGCATTGAAAATTTAGTTAAATTCATTGAGAAGTTCACGAAAAAAATCTGCATAGGAAATACTTACGTAAATTAGGTGTCAGAAAATAGAAGCGTCGTGAAAGATATATAGGGATATCGCGAAAGATATAGAAATAACGTTCAGGGAAGACGCGATTAAGACAAAGAAAAAAACAATAGTCGTGGATGCATTGGCATGTCTTAAACGGAGAAGTGAACCGTAGAGGATCTGGTGGCAGCTGAACGGAGAATCGCGTGCGTGAATAACGCACGTGACAACTCCAGCGACGGCGCTGATGGAAGGTGACATCGCTGCAGAAAGGAAGTGGCACGCATTGTGAAAAAACTGTATTTTTTTTTTGTTTGTTTACGCTCCATTCAAAAGAAGTTCTGTCGAAGACCAAGTTATGCTATTAGGCTAAGGATAAGAAATAAGGTCACGACAGAATGCGCATTCTGATGGATGGATGAGATTTGTTTTTCATTGTATTGTATTTTCAGTGTGTATGTTTATATGTTTTTCTTCCTGGGTGTTTATATATATTTGTGTTGTTATGTTTTGTAAGTTGGAGGGGCAGATGGTGTTCACGAAAGAGCCATCAGCTAAGATAAGTCCAAAATTAAATGCATGAGCATCCCAATGGCTCATAGTTGCCGTGATTCCATGCTTTTTATTTTTGTAATGGTATGAGTGTTGACCCAGGCACGAACGAAGCGGACCCTTACTTCAACTCCGTATGGAGTGAGCGCGCGAACTACGACACGGTAAGGAACAGATAATAGGACGAGCTAGCAGAGGTACGGGCAATTAATAATGTGGAACCCAATTACAATTTAGGGCTAGGGCAGGGCAAGATAGTGGGCGTGAGATTTAATAAGAGAATAATTAAAAGCGGGATTATATATAATATTACATTGACGCCGCGACGTGAGGTGTCGTGGTAGCAGAGGTGGGGGATTGTAATGTAAAAGGAGGGAGAGGGAGAATAAGAGGATATATTACAGTGGGCGCCCAACGTGTGGGCGGGATTATATATATACAAATAGGAGGAGGGGAAAAAAATATTATACTTGTTCAACATAAGTTTTTAGAGAAATTTTACAATTTACAATAAAATAACTTTGAGCTGGGTTAATGGCCAAGTTTTGTACGTTATGTCCAATAGAAATGCACATAAACTAATATATGCCTTTCTATTATTACAACTCCTGATAGAAATATATACATACCTAAAATTTGCAATTCCATTCCACCATTCTCTTTTAATTTTGGTTGACAATTCTTGTTTGATTTCAAATAGGCGGCGTAAATGAATGTATCATTTTCCTTCGAAATTCATTCACCCGTTTACTCCCAATGAAATATGATTTTCACTTCAAAGAGGTAATATAGACTCTGCAGTCTGGCGCCTATTAAAAGATATTCACCAATATCCTTTAGATTATAATTCACACCTCATAGTACGTTCAACGACTTGCTTCGCCAACGATGTATTTTTCTACAATAACAAATTGAAAATTTTCACAACGATGCGCTTTTCGCCACTTTGAAGAAACTTTCCTGAAGGGCCAGTCACTCTCTTAACCCTTCCAAAATGAACTGAACAGTATGTCCTCACAGGCCGATCGACGGCGCGACGTTGCGGTCCAACGAGCCGCGTCACATGCTTCCTTCTTACCCTCATCAATCGTCGGCTGATATCAGGTCCTTATCGCCCAGCAACACGCATGCAGTTCGCACTGGTCTCCTTCGTTTGCAGTAGTTTTGATGCAAGGTTAATTTAACAACCGATGGCTCAAATTAGTTCTTATGTAGTGAACCTACACTTGTACTTCTTTAAATCAGGATTTTTCTTAGGATGAACGGATAATATTGCGTTGCGGTCAGGTTGCAGCAAGTTTTGGCGCGCGCGCGCAACGTCCTGCCCCCCCCCTCGCACTTCCAAGAGCCCGCCGAAGGCCTTGGGACTAGTAGCTGATAAATATATAACGTAATTAGTCTGTCTTTCGACATTTATGTTTACATGTGTAACAACGCAGACGGAAAATAATATAATTATTAATGTTTGTCTCAAACTTCTTTCCCGTTTTGAGCAAGAATGACAGATATGTTTTCTTTGCTTGATAAAATCATAATTATATCATGCTTCAATGTTTTTATTATGTAATTGAAATAATGTGATATATACACATATGTGTGTGTTTAAGAGATGTTGAATGTTTTTGAATGTACATTTTCTTCAATACGTAATTAATCTGACAAGGTACCTGGCAGCTAGTGCTCTGCAACATGATTAGCCTTGATGAGGACGAGAGGTCCGTTTATGAAGCAACATCAACCTCTCAGAACTCGCAGGCCGGTTGGTCCATCAAGGTTGGTAGATCAAGGTCAGCAATCTTAAATGCAGTTGTAACCAGGAAAGGGAGTAATGCAACAAGGTCTCTGTTTCGCATATGAAGGCTTTGTGTAACTATTGAAACCTTGTTGGGATTTATGGTATCCTTTTTTTCAGTGCTACAGCTTTACATGACGATATAAAATTAAATATGACATATTAAACCCCCTAAGACTCTAGAAATTACCATCTCGCATCTCCTATATCTTTTGCTCTCAAACACTTCAGTTGTGTGTGTGACGGTGGCGCATATTGTTAGTAATCAATCCTTCAGAAATCTCAAAGCGGCTTTAATAGTATGGCCGTCGGAGGAACAAAGCCGCGAGTTCCCAAAATTAGTTATGAAATATCGAATATATTTTGCGAAAAAAAATTCGAAATATTGCTTGCAATGAATATTACTTGAATAATCTTTCATTATGGCACAAATTGAATTTGCTTTATTTTACGACACATGTTTAATATAAATTGCAACGATAAACATTTACATATATTCAATGCAAACGACTGTGTACAACATTTCATCGCGTGGATATCAGTAGGTTACTTATGAGACAATAATTGACAGAGGGGATTTCAAGACATACGCGTATACGCTGTAAAGGAAGCGTGCTCAAGGTTTCATTATTTTATTCACAAACAAGTTGTCATACGGTGGATTTTACACGACTTATCTTGGTATTTTCATGAATCATGTTGCTTTAATGTGATGTGCTTTATTTAAAAAAATACTTGTTTTGGCGTCTACTGCAAAGTAAAGTTTAATACTTTTAGTTATTCAATGGATTTATATTGCATTGAATATTCTTTAATTTAAAAAAAAATCACTACGGATTTTCATTGAAAGAAAATATTTAATGTGCTTGGTCATTCTTTAAAGTTCAATGTAACAGCGCTCGTCGTTATGTGAAAAACATTATTCGAAAGTTTTACATAAAACTGCACGCGAACTCATTATATGCTTTCTTTTCTTTTTATTCGAAGCCCGGAAAACGCTTCGAACTAATGAATATCCAATGTAACCCTTTTTTCTCAGGAAAATTAGTAGATATCTTTTCTGACCATTTATCTTTGTTTCCGAGGTTATCTTATAACTCACTCCGCGAAATACTAATATTTTTAGTTCCGTTTCACCAATTAGCCGAAAATATTTTATAAACTATGAGGTACAGTTTCCCGAGATCTTATAATGGTATACTTAGGAATATTTCTGAGATACATGCAAAATATAAATGAATAAAAGTTTTCCTCTGACCATCTTTAAAAATTTATTGTAATCGTGTATATTGATTATAGATCATCAACCCCCTCAGCATTACGTAATATGATTTATTTCATTATGGAAGTTACCTTTGCAGGAAAAAAAACTTGTACATACGCATTTCACGAAGCAATACGTCCGCTTCCTCAAAAACATATAGCTTACTAATTTCAATTTTAAAAAATTCATAATAACTTTAACTTTAATATCATTATAACTATGAAGTCGGCATCAACAAATATTAAAATATTGAAATGTTATAAATTGAATGCTTTTTATTGGCAAAGACGTACATAGAACTAAATAGTGATTTTTTAAAAATGACTTGGGTCGAGAGGTGATGTCCCCGAACGCGGTCTTGGCTCGTCCGTTAAAATACTCCAAGTTTTTTCCAACTTAGTTCCAACGACTTGGTATGACCACTGTGTTATTCTTGGTTTTGACCTTTTTCAGCCAAGTGCGTTCCTTCAATGCGTTCATGCATTTTACAGTTGCGTGTACCCTCAGTGTGTCTCTTCATAACTTGCAAGTGAATTTTTTCCCTCTACCTCTCAATTTAAGTAATTCCCAGGAATGATTGTCAATTACCTCTTATAAGTAGCACATACTTTATTTTTAAAAAAAGGTATTGCTATTTTGCATGAGAATAGTTTGAATTTTAAGTCATTTTAAAGTAAATGGAAACTAAACTAATAATGTGATCAGAAATCTAGAAGAAAGTAACTTTTCATTAAAGAAATTAAGGAAACGCATTTAAAATCGACATTTTTTGTACAGAAGCATCGTGATATTCTTAGAAGTTCATTTCTCTCATAATAAAATTGTAATTTGCAATATCTCCGAATTAATAAGTTCGTGCCAAATCATCACTACATATTGGTTGTGATTTCTACAAATATCTGCACAGAACCTAGAAAAACTGTTTTCTTATTCTTGTCCCCTTTGCTGTATCTTACTGTTTTTCTTCAACAATTGGAATTTAGATTCATTGCGCACTTATTGATTTTCTGGCTTTCATTTTAAATGAAAAATTCAGAATTATTTCTTATACCACCATTTCAATTTTATCTATATTGCGAACGAATTAGAAACTTCCACAATGTTGTGTAATTCACTCTCTATAGCAGTGTGTTCGTGCGTGGGCGTGCTACCTGGACATCCCTCGAACGTGCATGGGTGACAAGGCAAACGCTCGCCCTATTTGTGTTCCGCTGCGTAAGCTATTAAGTTCCAATAGCCCCACGGGGTTAATTACGACAATGTTAACTTTTCATCCAATTGGTTTTATGTAACTATTGTCCACATTCCCTGCGGGCTCACTGAGCACGACCTGCGTATCACAAGACAAACACACCTTTTGTTGCAGTTTAGGCTTGCAAGTGTCATGAGCCCAACATACACCGCCTTTGTTTTTGCCTACAGTGAAGCTTCCAAATGAAAATGATAATCACTACGGGGTTTGCCTCAGCACAAAATAGTATGTTACAATGTTAGAAATATTCGTAAAAATAGATATCATGTTATTCTTTTAAATAAGCTTCATTGTAAACGTATGCAGGCATGATACTTCTTGTCGAAATATAATGGATTTGAAAAATTACAAAATATATAGTTTTTATTTAATAATTGACACATTCTTTCAAATAGTAAACACATGGAAATTCTTCAATTGATGTATTGTCAGATTATTTGTGCAATTAATTGTGACACGAAAATAATTTAGTCATTTTGGAGTTCGATATGCTAGAGTATTCTGTGGGTTTGAATAATTTTAATCTACTCTGTTTGGAGCAAATGTTTTTATTAGTTTGAATTGATGACTTTTTATCTGACGAGGTTTATGTGACGTCTGGCGTACCTCAGGGAAACGTACTAGGATCGCTCCTTTTTTCTTATGTACAGAATGTCCGGAGAGAAATCGTCGAAAATTGTAAAATAGGCTCTTAAGACAATTTTAAGCATATTTTTTTCAAATAAACTACTTGAATATTCTGAATGGCTGACCAGCAATGAGAACTCAAAAGTTGCTTTGACAAAATGCTTTCTATGCAAAAATTTGCAGAAGCATAGAAACACTCCAGGAACATGTAAATTGTTTATTATTTACAAAAGAAATGAATATATTTGTTCAGAAAGAAAAAGTAACACAGAAATCAAAATGCATCCAATTCACACAATTCGACCTGATTTTTTTATTTCTCGGTTAATTTTGGAGAGATATTAGTGAAAGACTTGAAGTACCATGTAAATTAAGTATGGGCAATCATTCACACAAAACAAAATGCAGAAATTAAGGAATAGATATAGGGAAATTCATCTTTGTTCATAAGCCCCTTGTTCACCGGAACAATTTTTCCTGCAGAAGTGTTGGCGTTCCTTCCCAGAAGCACGCGAGTTGGGAGTTCAAGAGTTGTTGTCAAGGGCACAGTTGTACAGTGATGTGCAGTGAAAAGCAGTGTCGTTTGCAATAAAGCCCAATAAATGTGCGGAAAGTACGGTGCATATAACAGCCTTTAATATATAAATTCCTGGTCGTAAAATAAATTAAATGAAGGAAAGAGACATTAGGAAAAAGACATGGGCACTTTGAATCTATTTTTTATTATTTTTCGTACATGTTTTTTTTATTTATTTAGTCAAAAAACAGTCAAAAACTGTATGTGACGTATGGGGGAGAAAATCATCTGAGCACGCTTTCTTGAGTTTCAGAATCCCTTCCCAACAATTTAACTATTAAAAGTTGAAAGATGAATAATAATAATAATATAAATAATAATAATATTTAAAAAAGCGAGGAATTAACATTTCAAAAACTAGATATTTACGTTGCCAAATTATAGAAAACTTCTTTTTAACGGTAAAGGAACAAACAGATTTGATTTTTCTGTATTGTTAACAAAATAGAAACTCCCTCTAAGCTCTACTACCACTACAAGCAAAAGGAAAGTTCAACAAAACGTGCGCATAGTGAAGCTACATTTACGTCCAGAAGCAAATCAAGGGGCCATCTCAGCATTTGCTCAATGGATTAGGGAAACTGGACAAAAACCCGATCGAGATGGTGGTCATTGACCCGGAAGTACATCATTTGTTACAGGCATTGTTTGTGATCCTATTTTATTGTTGTTTGTATTATTTATCTTTTGTAACAATCGTATATTGGTTTGTTTTTCTATACTTGTCTCTTTGTGTTTTTATTTTTTTTTATTTTAACTGCTTATCTTTTTTAATATTTGTATGTATTGCTTCTTATAATATTCCTTTTTGTATTTTCTCTGTCGATTATCTTCCACCGAGTGTACGCTCATTTGCAGTAATAAATTATTATTATTATTATTATTATTATTATTATTATTATTATTCCTTTACAACGTTCAAAATTAAGTGTTTGCATCGCGTTTTTATTTTATTTTCCATTTTAATCACATTTTTGTAAAAATACGAAAGATAAATAACAATGGCCTATGACTATAGCTAATTCATAATTACATTAGAAAACTGTGTTAAATCAATCTTATAAAGTATATTCTTAGCCTGATGTTGCTTTCGCAAACTTGATATTGCTTTCCGAGTTGTCTGATATTACTTTAGCAGTGGCCTAACGTTGCCTTAACCCCCTAATGTTGCTTTCGCAGGACCTATTGTTGCTTTCCCATGTTAATTTCGCTTTTGAAGTTGTTGATTAGCAGTGACTTAATGATGCATTCGCACTGACTTCATGATGCATTCACAGTGATTTTATGTTGTGAACAACATTGATTTCACAGAACGTGATGTTGCTTTCGCAGTGACTTCACGTTGTTTTCGATATAACCTACTGTTTTCTATGTTGTCTGATGTTAATTTATGAAGCTTTCATAGTGACCTAATTTTCCTTTCGGAGTTGCATGATATTACTTTAACAGTAGCGTATAGTTGACCTCCATGCATCCCAGTTGTTGCTTTTGCAGTGTCCTAATGTTGCTTTCACAGTGATCTAATGTTGCTTTCCGATATCGATTTCGCCTTTGAAGTGGCCTGTTGATGCATTCCTAGTGACTGCATGATGATTTCGCAGTGATTTCATGTTGTGATCAATGTTGTTTTAACAGGGCCTAATGTTGATTTTGCAGGACCTGATGTTGCATTAATAGTAACTTCACGTTGCTTTCGATATAACCTAACGTTCTCTGCGTTGTCTGATGTGTATTTATTTATTTATAAAGAGGCAATCGCCTAATAATACATATTATCTTACACGTTGTAGAAAATGTAATACTAGAATATAAGAAAAAAGAACGCCACCAGCTAACGTGGCAGTCGTCGAAAAGAATGCTCTTTCGAGCTTTGAATATCTCAGGGACAAGATCTTTGGGGTGTGAGAAAGACATACACCCAGACACGGAATTAGGTAAAACCAGTAATATATTCTTAGAAAGTACCAACAACTACCCCGCTATCTTACTCAACCCCTCACCTCGGCGTCTCACACAAGAAGGGCCTTTTTTTCTCTGCTCCGCCGTTTAAATAGTGACGTGACGTCACGGTGCACCCCTGCCGCGCTGCCCATAATGCGGAAGCACACCGCCGCCGCGCTTCAGGCCGCAACTAATAGGTAGCGTCTTTTGCGATCTGTAATCGGCTTTCTGCTATTCCTTCGATCTTCACATCTCCGCCGATGCTGCGTGGGCGTTGTGGGGTTTGTGGCGATGCCTCAAACGTCACATATATATTGTGTAAGCGTTTAGGTAACTATTTGAAGTCATTTTAAAAGAGTTTCCTCACTAGACTTATACACTTTTTATTGCAGTACATTTCTATATTGAGTTCATTTACTAATTTGCACAATTTCCATAATGGTGCAAAATTAAACTGGGGCGTTTATTGAGATTGTTCTAACCAACGTCAAGTATAATGTTTGAGAAGATTTTGGATTCAGTAAGTCTTGGGTAATTCTCTTGATGAAACCCAGCGTACAATTTGCTTTGAATATTAGTTTATTAATTTGAAATGTAAATTTGAGTTTGGTATCAAAATAAACTTCCAGATCTTTTATCAGCGTGACCTGTTCAAGATTCTGTCCTCTTATCGAATAAGTGAAGTTGATATTATTCCTTAACCTAGAAAAAGTCATTATTTTACATTTTTAAAATTAAGATACAATGTATTATCATCACACCATAGGGCTAACATATGTGTGTTGAATTGTAAAGCTGTACAATCATCATTTTTTTCGGACTATAACTTTAAATCATCTACGTACATTAGAAATGAACATTTAGATAGTTAAAGGTCATTAATATACATTATGAATAATAAAGGAACCAAATGAGAACCCTGAGGTACACCTGATGTTACCATTATATTTCTTGAAACACGATTTGTATTTGACATTTTGTACTCGTGGTGAAAAATAATCTTTAATCCAATATAAAAATTCACCACAGACACCAATATTATATAATTTCATCAAAAGAAATTTATGGTTTTTGGTGTCGAATGCCTCAGAAAAATCCGTGTATACAGTATTAACATAGAAATTTGATTCTAATTTTTCAAGTGTGAAGTGCTGAAATGTTAACAAATTGGTTGTTGTTGAGTTTAAAACCATGTTGTTCATTAATTAGTATACTCTGTAGGGAAGCAGATAGCTTATCTGTAATAATTTCGGTATTGCGCTCACTTTCGAGATAGGTCTATAATTTTTCACATCAGACTGGTTACCAGATTTATGGATAGGAATTATAAAACTCCTTTTCCAAATTGCTGGAAACGTGCCTTCAATAACCGATTTTGAAAACATGTAATATGGGAGTAAGATTTCTTTTACAATTTTTTGAAAATAAAATTGGTATTCCATATGATCCAGGGCCCATTTTTGCTTCTAATTTACCTATTGATGAAAAGACATGTTGAGTTATATCAATATGTGATACATTTATTAAAGTATTTACATTATTATTATAATTATGATAATCAATTTTATCATATTATTATTGTTATTGTTGTATACCGATTCAAAAAATGTTGTAAAACAATCTACTATCTCAGTACCCTTAGCACAAATACCATTGTATGTCATAACATTTGGTAAACCATTTGTTTCCCAATCTGAGTTTGTAAATTTTCAAAATGATTTAATACTATTATCTAAACGGTCTACTATATTATCTATATATGGATTATAATCATTTTACATTTTCTACGAATGTCGGAAAATATTTTATAATATTTATCATTACCAGTTGATTTATAAACCAAATGGGCTTCGGTTTTATCCTTCAAAAGTAATTTCAATTCATGCGAATACCGCAGGGATATGAATCACATATTATTAATATTTATTTATACAAACACAAACAATAATATTTTTTGGTACATATTTTTAATTGTAATCTTGTTTTAAAAACATGAAAGAGATGACAGAAGTGAAATTTGTTCAAAATATGGTAGCCAATTGAAAGATAATATTTCAATATTTATATTCACATAATTAGCGTTTTGAAAATTATACTTGTTATCATGCGAATTTAGAGTAGTATATTTTTCACTCAAGGAAAATAATATATCTAAAGGAGAATAGTGTATGTCAATTGGAACAAATGAACAATCAGCTTGTCTAACTATGCAATTTTCGGCTTGAGTAAATATTTAGTCTTATGTTCTATTATTAGTATTAAATATATTATTTGATTGTAATAAATTTAAATAGCTCATGGAATTAGTGATCAACGAAGTTGTTATAATTTCATCATTTGTGGCATTCAAAAATTCACAAAATAGTTTGGAATTTCTATTTGTCCAATAGACATGTGGCAAATTAAAGTCACCAGGTTTGAGAAATTTTGATGTTGGATATAGTTCAAAAATGTGCTCTGGAGATTCAGTATAACTCATATAACTTACAGAAGGTGAATGAGGGATATACACAGCATTGACTATTATATTTAATTTACCAATTTTTATCGGTATAAAATGATATTCGATATCAGTAGCCGATGGAGTAATCTCCACACTTGAATTTCCGATGAACCGCTACAAGTACGCCCCCACCTCGTTCAAGCTGACTGGTTGCTGATTTTCTGTCAAATCTATAGATGTTATAATTTGGAAGGGCGAATTCATAACTGGAGATTTCTTCATGCATCCAAGATTTTGTAAATATCAATAAATCTGTATGCTCGAATGACGGTGCATTTTTGTTGAATATTGATATTTTCTTTCGTAGACCACGACAGTTTCGATAATATATAGACATTTCGTTGATTGCCTGATTGTTTGCTGTGATTGTTTTCTTCTGGTCACTTCCTTCGACAATTGTGGGGATTCCATCAATGTACTTTAACCGTTTATTACTATCTCCATTTTCCCAGCTGTCTCCAAATTTGAAAGCAATTTTGCAAAATCAACACGTTGTTGTGGTGTTCGATCAGGACTAATGTTAGCATTCCAAGATATTTCTTACTTCTTAAAATGTGTAGTGCATAATCATCATTTTCAAGAACAACTTCCAATGGTCAGGGATTATTGTGCTCAGTTGGTGTATTTTTCCCAGTCTCATTGTTGACACAACTCATTTGTCTTCAGTGAATTTCGCAACAATAGATTCAGCAGTCCGCTTATCAGTTATCAAACGCTGTTCTGTTTGTAAATTAGGATCTTCTATCAAACCATGTATTATGATATTCTTTGATCGGCGCTCTCTTTCACGAAATTCAGCATAGAGAGATTATATATCTATGGAGAGTTTCCCTTTGAAATTTTCAGAATCGCAGTTTTCATTACATTCATCAAAATTTGATATGACAAACGCAATTCATGTAGTTTTTTGTTCATGTACACAAGGGTTACTTTTATATCCAAGTTGTTCTTATCAGTTTTACAGTTTTTACAAAACCAGTACATTTGCCAGACAAATACTTTTGCTTCAGACAATGTAGTAAGACTTGTACATTTCGGATGATATTTTTCATTACAAATATCACACTGAACATAATAGGTTTCACCATTTTTGTTTTTGATAACAATCTCTTCACTACACTCCTTACATTTGGAAGTCATTTTTTATACGTTAAAAAGTTTACATGTAAATCACTATAATACAAAGTATATATCACAACTTGTATCTTTCAATAAACTTCTAGTAAAAAATGTCAACAATCAGTCCGCAATACGAAAACAACACGTCCGACTCCGACCGTGGACAACTTCATTTAAGAAAATTTCGTAGTGACCTGATGTTACTTTCGAAGTTGCCTGCGTCCGAGAGCGGTAGCTCAGTGCATCAACTGATGTCACTGCAGCGCCTCTGCCCGGGATGGTCCTAGGTTCGAATCCTGACGGCGGCAGGATTTTCGACACTAGCTTTTCAGCTAGGTCGAATTCCGTCGCTGTCTGGAGGAGAATTCTAGCGGCCGGCTGCTCTGATTGGTAGTTTTCCGTGGTTTCTCCGATCAACACCAGGCGAATGTCGGAGCAGTACCTTACCAAACGGGCCACGGACCGCGCGCGATCTTTCCTTCCTTTTCCTTGTCCTATCCTCTCCCCTTACACACACACTTACACTAACGTGCACAACACTACCACATATTCCGGGAGACCGTTCGGGAGCTTAGAGCTTGTCCCGGCTGGGGCGGTGCCCCGCTAGTGGTCTTGGTTAGGGGTAGGTCGGCGCCGGATCTCACCATCCAGCGGGTGAAGATCACCGCCATCTCCCGAGAGAAAAACATGCACTATACTAACGGGACTAATGACCACAGTAGTTGACGCGGCCGGAAACACGAAAAAAAATCGAAGTTGCCTGCTGTTGCTTATGAGGCCTACCGCAGAGCATTTCCCGTGTCGGCGGTGCTGCCCTCCCGAATAATTGGAACGCCGCCGGTTGCGGAATTAGCCGTTGTTTACGAGTCAACGGCGGCAAGTCGAATGCCCGCGGCGGGCTGCCCGTTATGGGCACCGCGCGCGCGGTATTAATTCATTACGAGGCATATTTCTGCCACTTTGTTTGCTCCGGTGTCAAATCTCTCCCCGGCGCCATGCATATGGAAGTCCCCGACCCGCACGGAGGTGTTTGCGGCGGGAGTGGGCTGCGGACCAGCGATGTCGGCCGCGGGATATTCCAGGTCAGCGACAGCGGAGAAAGTCGAATTATTCCCTCCTTCCTTCACGCCGGGCCGGCTTAGATAGGAAATTTCTCATTTTTTTACAAACTCGACCTTCCGCGCGCTATGACAGCGAACTTCGTGATAAAATGTGAAATACGTAGATAATCTTCTGACTTTATCTGCTCCAATTACGTTCTTATGTCCATTAAACTCACCGGTGCACTCTCAAACAAACGCGGCATTATACACGCCTCTCCGCCTGTAGATTGCCAATTTGACGACGTTTTTATGATAGCTGTATTTTCACGGGTAAAATGTTACTTTCATTTTTTTTCACAATTGTGACCGGGGGCGATTTCGTGCCTGCGTGGAATTGCATTACGTCGTAATTGTGAGCTTTTCGTATTGGTTCAAAAAGAGAGTTTGCCTTTTGAAACACTACTATCGACGCGTCGAGAGGGTCCTGAATGACATTTCGTGGCGCTGCGCATTCTCTGATTTTAATGGGTGCTCTGGCTGATGGACATTGGATGGCGTCCAAACCGGGGTGTAGGGCGGAACCTTTGCGTGTATCTCCCGATTCGCCGGAATGGTTGAGATATGGTGCAATTCCGTAGTGCGTCATCCATATTTTATAATATTTCTTTTTAAACTGGTTTATGATTAACCCTGTAAAAGACATTTCAGTCTGGTAAATGATAGCTTCAATCAATTAATGCTTTTGAAGGTTTTAATTTTAACAGTGAGCAGCCTTAAAACATACCGGTTTTATGACTTGAAATATTATGATTTAATTGCAAAAATGAGAGTATGAAATAATTAGTTAATTTGTAGAATTTCGTATTCCAGAAACTAAATTTCTGTAAAACGTGTACCGTAAAAATTAGTTCTAGTTAAAATTGTATCATTTATTCCTTTGATTTCAGCAAAGTTATAAGTGAAAATATTTTGGTAAAGATAATTTAATTTAAAGTGTTCTTTAATCTTTTGTAACAAGGGTAAATGTTTGGAAATGGTGCTTTCATAAAAATGTTTTATACAATTAACTGAGAAAACAAAAAAAAAAATGAAACCGAAGAGCATCTAGTCCGATGTGGTATTAAAGTTCATCAGCTGGTGGCATTCTCTCCAAATCTGTCTGAGATCACAAGATTTTTAAATTGAAATTAAAGATAGAACTTTTTGTACTGTAAAGATCGTGCTTAGTAGGACTATTTTTTGAATTGTTGTTGTTGTTCTGTTGTCTTCTTCTTCTTAATAATAATAATAACAATAATAATAATAACAATAATAATAACAATAATAATAATAACAATAATAATAATAACAATAATAATAATATAAAAGTTTGTTAAAAAATGGTTCCAAAAAATTCCTTATTTTTTCTAGAATGAGAGAGACGGAAACAATGAAGCACACAATAGCAGCATCCAAGAGCCTCAACTGTAGCTCGGAATGGAAAAAAAGAAGTTATTTCTTTTTTGTTATTTGCTGATTATGTTTTTTGAAAGCTTTGTTAGAGATTGAATATAAAAATGTTCCATATATGCTAGTATAATATATGATGTTGAATTTACAACAAAATTACCAATTATTTTCTCAAAAACATTATTTGCTGAAAATTATTAATTAAACTATTAAAAGCTGATATAAACAGGTTTTAACTAAATACCTTGTCTAAATTCCGGAAAAAATAATAAATATAAAATATACGTAAATTTTATTTTTCAATATGCCATTTCAATGTGCCATTTTTTCATAGAAGTATGAAACAATTCTTTCATGTCAAAGTGGCAAACTATAATTACACAGGGTAACAAAAACAAATTTCGTTAAAAAAAGTAGAGCTGATTAAAGCTATTTCAAGGCCGCAGATTCCAAAAATACTAAAAGTACCAGCTTGGCTACATCAGCTCCAGTTTTGAAGATACGACAGTGAAAAAAACGATTTTCGTCATTTTCGGAATTATATACATAATTTATTTTCAATTAATATGTATAATCTATTTCATTATAAAACGACAAATTTGAATTTTCTATCCCTATTTATTTTCTCGTGTATATACGTATATACGGGAGTAATATACGTAGTATTGAGAAAGTTATGTAATGCTGCGGAAAATTGATTTCGAGATTTCAACGGAAATGAACTTTTGGGTCCCCTGATACCGAATTTTTTTAAATGTCCGTCTGTCCGTCCATCTGTAAACACTACTAGCACCTAAACCAGACGTACTATTTTTTAAAATTGAAGAAACCCCTGTCCATTTGGTTTACGTTGAAACTCGAACATTAATTTTTTTTTAAAATTTGGGAGTAATTTACATGAAGCCTTCCGGACATTTTCAAAATTTTCCAATAGATAGTGCTTATTGCACTGTTTAATATGACGTAAAGTTTATTTTGATCATTACACAAATGTAATTTATTTTAAATATCTCTCACGCCATTAATATGCACATTTCCATTAATTTGTAAACATTATTGTATTTGTTAGTGGAAGTACATCAAATGACTTCAAAGAAAGTTTTTTGAAAACTCAATAGATTCTTGTAAAAAATAGATTAAAATTTCACGTTTAGAGTAATGCTTAATCGCCATTTTCTTAAAAACGGCTTCAAACTTTTCTATGAAATTACTATTCTGAACGAGATTTTACTCTTCTTTAATATTCTTGAAGTAATATTTCGGGTTTATGATTAAGTTACCGAAAAGTTAAGAAAACGGCGAAGAAAATGTTTCGGTGACGATAGATGGCAGCTGGCCAGAGAATGGAAGAAGACCTTCAAGCCAGTCCACTCCAAGGAAACTAGAAAAAATTGCTACGAGAAAGTCTGTGCCATTCTGTATCACCTCTAGTTAGCAATGAAGTTGGGTTTACAGAACATAAGTCAGATGAATGGCGACATATCGCTGTCAGCACAAGGAGAATTTTGAAGTGTGGGATGGTACGGTTTGTGTTTACAGTGTTATCTCGGGGTCACCAGGAAGAAACTGAAAGAATGGATTTTTGATGGTTCTCAAATAAGAAAGCTCGTAAATGATTTCGATTTATTGGACTCCATGAGCGGATAAAAATCAAGTGCCTGGTCTTCTTTTGTTCTAGTTGTGAAAAACATTCTAGGAAAGGATATTGCACAAAACTTTTCACAATTAGTAGACACAATGCTTTTCAATTTCCATGCGCTTGACTGCAATGAGTATTGAGGTCCATTACCTGCAGAGCCACTTGGATTGCTTACCTTCACTTGATGACCTAAGTGAAGAATAAGGTGATGTTCACCAATGAAAAAGAGGCACCAAGAAAAATGAACATATTATTGGATACACATATTATGGCATGCAACAAGACTGCTGCAGCATTTGTCACTCAAAAAATCTATTTAAGAAAACTTTATGGATCTTGAATAAATGGTTGAATTTTGTGATTTTTAGAAACATCTCGATGAGAAATTACGTGATTTACAGTTACCTAATTAATACATTTCATTTATAAAAACCAATTTACTTTATTTTACAACAAATTAACACCAGCAAAGTAAATATTTTATGTCCACATGCCATTGACGCTTCTAAATTATAGCACACAGTGTGGAAGAGGGGTATATGATGATAATTCTGTATTTACAAAACTAGAGCTGATAGGGCAGAACTAATGTATTTTTGCAATCAGTGACATCCAAATACCTAGGAAAACGTTTAATATCGTAGGGACCGAAATGTGTGTTTACCAGTGTTACAAATACTTTTTATTAAGATAGCATTTACGCGTGTCGGACAAAATTGTTATTTGTTGCGCTTCTGTAACTTAACAGACACTCGTAACACACTAGAACAAGCTGTGGTATAACGAAATAAATTTTGTTACGTAAATTCAACAGAACTTTCACCACATGGTTTGTCACAAAATTCGTATATCAAGAAACTGCAAACCCACAATGTGATGTGGAGCCCTTGACAGCTGGAATTGAATATAATGACATACCGTGGTGTACAACAATTTAGGGACGTCAAAGCTATGTCAACAGGTTTGCAAATAAAATGGCTATTTCGGTATCCTAACAAAATTGCAAGGAATATTGACAAAATTAGACCTTCACTACAAAAAATTAAAAGAGTGAAACGCAAATACAAAGACAGCATTTAGGCCTCACAATATTTAAATTGAGAAAGCGAGAAAGTAGCTATTCAGATTGTATGGCTCTGAACATCAACATAAGTATAACAAAATAATTGTTTCCTAAAAGATTATTTACAGCCTAAAGCAATCGGTTTTAAATAAAAATCCAGGTATGAAAGAGAGAAAATTCAGAGAACGCTCTTGGCTAGATTCTGATATCAGTCATTGGCTGACATAACTAAGAAAATACAAATCGGGAGTTAATGGTTGTTACTTTAACACGTGTAATAATACTTAGTTATTATCCCGAAGATGCAGGGGCCCTCTAAACTATATGAATGCATACGCATTGCCTCTGAGGCCCAGCAAAACACGCTCTTGAAAAATATATTTTTGAAAAATATCTTATCAACTTCATTTCATAATAATTTCACGGAAAGTCAACGCTCAATGCTAAACAAATAATTATTTACTTACGTAACTATCAATGGGTCCTTAAAAGCCCTGATTATGCAATGACGTAGATAATAGAATCAAATTGAAATGATTGAAGGCGTTGTCATTGTCAACAATACTATTTATTTCTATAAGAGCAGGTTTCCATGGCTTAACCATCATCATTTTTCTGATACAAGAAAATATTAAAAAATTAGAATTAACATAGTTACATAATTTAAAAACATCTTAAGAAATTGAAGGGGAAGAATGAAAGAAGGAATGAAAGAAAGAAAGACCCTCTTTCTTTCTTTTTTTCTTTCTTTCTTTCTTTTTTCCCTCTTTTCTTCTTTTTTTCCCTCTTTTCTTCTTTTTTCTTTTTCTTCTTTTTTCTTCTTTTTTTCTTCTTTTTTTCTTTTTTTCTTTTTTCTTCTTTTTTCTTCTTTTTCTTTTCTTCTTTTTCTTTTTCCCTCTTTTCTTCTTTTTTTCCCTCTTTTCTTCTTTTTTCTTTTTCTTCTTTTTTCTTCTTTTTTTCTTCTTTTTTCTTTTTTTCTTTTTTCTTCTTTTTTCTTCTTTTTCTTCTTTCTTTTTCTTTCTTCTTCTTTTTCTTCTTTCTTTTTTCTTCTTCTTTTTTCTTTCTTTCTCCTTTTTTCTTTCTTTTTTCTCTTGGTTGTCAGTATTTTAACTTGCGAGCGGTATTAAATTTATTATCTGTTAGTGCAGTCAATTGTTATACGGAACATGTTATATATGTTTTTGTGGGCGCTGAATTTTAATTTGAGATTTTCCACTACGGGAAATGTCGGCTCCACAAAGAACATTGAAAACAAAATTAAAAAAACAAATTTTGACATTTTTTAAGTTTTTCGTTTGTGTATTGAACACTATACGCTTTTCCAGTTTAACCTTTACAAATAAAATTAATGTAGACATAAATAATTCCCTACAAAATTCGTTAAAAATTTGAAAAAAAATTAAATGTTGTTTCATGACAAAGGTACTATAGCGCGCTGAAAACTATGATTTTTGCCTTTCCGGCTAAAACGTGAGAAAAAACCTCACTAGCAATCATGACTCGCGGCGGCGCTCCAGTTATATTACCATGCTTGAAAACAACTATTGTGAATAATGTGAATGAATTAACTGCAGTGTTAAATGAATAAAAAATATTACGTGTTAGGTTGAAATGCTGAAGTTTATTGTAAAGTCATATCACGTAATATAATTAACAAACATTTAATTTTGTGTTGTAGCTTGTGAATATTTGGAAGGTCCGGCTCGACGGATCAAATAGTCTGTGTAACAAAACATAACTGGGTGTTTCAATGTAAAAAAGAGTCTTTTGTTATGAATTATTTTACTCTTTTTCTAATGAATTCTGTACTTTCTTAAAACCAAGAAACATTGTTTATTGTTTGTTTGTTTGTTTGTTTTGTTTTTATGTCCGAACAGTTGGAGATTAATTCTTTGGTCAACTCCCGCCATAAGCTGAAATACTACGTAGTTAAAAAAATTTATTTGCCAAACCAAGGCTTTCATCGTTGCCGGTACATTTCGACTTTCATGTTTGTCACCAGAGAACACAACAACGGTCGTTCTCAGTGAACGGTCTCAATAGGTGTTCCTGGCTAAGCGAATGTGGGAACTGAATTGGACGAGTATATTTGCAGGATATAGTTTTAATTTGGTCAGGATTTTTTTACAAGCTTAATGTGCGACAAGGCGACATGTCTTGAGTGCGACATTACATCTTGGGAATTGTATCTATCGCTGTTGAGGCTTTCAAAGAAGCAATCGAAGTTTGCGTGGATTCTAAAATGTGTGGAACCAACACAACTTCAAAGAAATAGTGACCATAGGAGAGGTTTCGCTTTGGAACTCGATGTATCATCACTCAGTGAACATAATTGTCATTGTGATCAGTAAAATACTTTCTCAGTAGCAGTGTTACATCTTATGATAAAGCGAACATTGTGCATCTCTGACGCATCTGAATGCACGTAAATGTTGTGCCACTAATTTCTGAGGTTTTGTGGGACAGGATCCTAAATTCATTTTTATCTTCTGTATTATTGTTTTCCTTTAGTAGTAGTGAACATTCATTAATGATTTGGTATACTGTTCGGTCTCCCTTCCACATACACATGCTCGATTGTCTATTATGAAAAATCTGTGTAGATACAATTAAGTGTTTCCGTAGCCTGTTATTATTAAAGTAAATTATGATGTCATAGGTAATTTTACCTTAATCCGTCATTAATATTAGAAAAAAATATTTTGTGATTTTGCCTTTCGTTGTTTGGTTCAATTTATTTTTCCAAATTTGAATTCCTTCATCCTTACATTTTGTTGCTATGTAGGCTTTGAAATTTTGTCGTATCGTCACGTTTGTGTCGTCGGTTTGAGGTTGGCAGGCTACCTAAAGTGACGTTTGGGATACTTCGTTTCGGTGGGTTGCAAGGGTGAGCATTGCGATGGAGTGTGATCGTTGCATTATATAAAACACGTAATTTATTGGATACATGAATAAAATTTAATGTAATGCCTTGAAAGATTGCAAAAGATTGAAATTGTAGGTGAGCTCACTACCTCAATTAAAATTAAAATTTATAATTAAGTTTATTAATTCAATAACAAAAATAGATCAAAGCGCGGGTACACCAATTTACACATAAACCTTTTAAATTTCTTGTTAATTCAGCAGAAATCAAGAGTTTTGTTTGTTTTTAATAATTGCTTGAAGAGCTAAAGTGTTAAACCTTTGTTTGGTTTATTACACAACTTCACCGTGACCTTGCTCAGCTGTCCTCGCTGCGGCGACTTCTGGAAGTCGATAACCCGTCAGCCTTTCCACCTCGGTAGTCGACTCGGGGGCAAGGGCGGCCTCTCAGACTGCTGGTAGACGGTAGGTCGTAAAAAATGGGCCTTTAGAAGTCCCTTTGTGGTGGACGCTCACCGCAGGCAGCACCGCGATCGTCTCCGCATCAGCATACACGTTATGCCAAATTTAGATGTGCACTCGTCGTCAATTAGTCTGTGCGGCAGGTTGCGACAATTCACGGAATCACATTCTGACAGTAACGACGGAAACTGTGCTAGGATGCGAAATGATGCACCCGGCGACCAAAAATATGCGGATGCCAAAATTCGACTTGGGAGCTCGGCGATTTAAAGTACAAGAACAAATTCGTTCGTATGCGATTGGCATCCGACGATGCGACCTAGGGAACGGTATGGCCTGGCGTACGGCCACAGCTCAAGTGATTTTCTCCCCTTCGACTACCCTAGAAGCTTCCGATACCCCTAGT
Organism: Teleogryllus oceanicus; assembly: GCA_964035755.1. Taxonomy (NCBI): domain Eukaryota; kingdom Metazoa; phylum Arthropoda; class Insecta; order Orthoptera; family Gryllidae; genus Teleogryllus; species Teleogryllus oceanicus. The sequence goes on along the minus strand of CAXIVR010000001.1, from coordinate 274,618,337 downwards.
TCTCTTTGCTCTGGAAAAGGGTATCCCTAGTTAAGATGGTATGAGTTTGGTTCCCCTAACCAAATGACATGTGTGGTTACATTATAATTCTAAAATGAAAATAATATTTTTTGAAAGAGTTCTTAGCTTCCGTTCCACCACTTACACCCCTCTAGAGCCAAAAAGCGAGTTTTTTAATTTTATTTTTTTAGGCGACTTAACACTATTTTATCTCACTGAAAAATATGATAAATAAAAAGACAATTTATTCTATCACAAAATATTTTTTTATATTTTCTCAGACTCAAATTCAAACACAAAAAACTATTTTTGAAAAATAACAAAAATATTTTTATTGTGCCTTAGAAACATGGAACGGGCTCGAAAAAATCTCAAACATTCCTCTTAAAACACAAATGGTAATGCGAGAAAGTATGTGTTGAAACACCACCAATTTGATCAGACAATTCTGATATGAATAAACATTAACACGAAACCTACGTAAATATTTTTAAGCTTTCCAAAAGAAATTCTGAAAAGTTTTCGACATCACATGGTAGAAAGGAAGTGTCCTTTATTTCTAGTTCCACATTTAATACGACGGGTGACTTGTATTGTAAAAATGGTTTTGTGATGTTACGGATGAAATTGTAAAAAGCATTTTTGTCAAATTGAATTTGTGAAGTCGGGCAGTCTCCAATTCAAATTGACATCTATTATTTCATCTATGGGTAACTTGCCATTTCAGCATCGATGAATTAAATAACTGTCGCCAATCATATGTTAATAAAGTTGGTTAACTCTTCTTTAATACTTTTGTAATCTAATGATGATGTTAATTTCTGACGTCATATGGTGAATGACACCGAAAGCAAGGAGAGAAAGTGTGGAGTTGAGAGTGCTAATTGTCTACCACCAGTTTGGAAGTTGTCAGCAGATAAGGAATAATAAACTTTCAATATGGAAATTTATTTTGTATTTACTTACATATTCATTCCATCATTAAAATTTCGAAAACCTTTCAAGATGATTTCTTCGTTCAAACCTACAGTACCTCTGAAAAAGTGTTTTGATAAAAGTACTGTGGGGATAACCCTGCTGTCTGTCCTTAGTATGTATGTGGGGAGATGATGAGGAAAAGAAGGAATCCGATCAGCGGAGCCTGTCTCTGGAATCTTCTGAAAATTATTTATTTCAAGAATGTGATGTTGGTTACTCTAAATTGTACATCGAATGCTCGTTAGATATTGGAAACAAAATGTACTAAACTTCTAATTTTTATCCACTATGTATACGTTTGGAATAAGTTCATTAAATGTCATTTCCTGCCAAATTAATACCCTCTGTTTCCGAAAGCGGATCAAGTAGTCATGTCTGGGAACAATGCGATTTGTTTCGGAAGAGATATTCCACGTCTCTAGTAAAGTGAACGAACTTTTCATCACTTTCCTTCGAACTTAATATTGAGTTACTCTGTGTCTTGGGAAGTTTGTAATGTGAGCCTTGTTCGTGTCTCGTGAAAGGGATTCATTCTTACGGATCAATACAGGGGTCAAAGTACGCTGATGTTCTGTAAAGACGAAAGAAGATTTAGCATTGAATTTGAGAAACTTGCGTGTTCTACAGGAAATATAATTACGATCCAAGTAATACTGTGTAGTCCTATGTGTTAATATCATAAAGTAAAACGATTGGTGATATCAAATGGCGACTAAGGGAATCGAATCAGGGCGAAGTGAAAAGAAAATGGTAGTTCCGAAAAAAACACAATCCATCAAAGCATACATGTGATTGCACGAGAGCCACACATAGCAGAATAATTGCTTTTATGAAAAACATTTGTGTTCTCTAAAAGGGACATTGTAGATTTTATAAGTACAGTCTAAACACAATGGCCTTAGGAGAGTTGATAACATTGGAGTAAAATGACAGATAATGCTTTTAGCCTAAATGATCTTGTACACAACCATAAACTTTTCTTATTTGTCTCACTGCACTTAATCAGTACTAAAATTAGTCTATTGATAGACATTCATGCTCTGTATTGAAAAGAAGCTGCATGGTAATCAACAAAAAATTTCAAATAGATGAACAAATTAATTGCACAATAATTATTTCAATTTCATAATACAAGGAAAATAAGAAATTTTGTTATTCATATTATTGCCGGAACATTGTATGTTGGAAACCATTAAGTTTGGTTTGGTTTGTTTTTTTCGTGTTTCCGGCCGCGTCAACTGCTTTGGTCATTAGTCCCGTTAGTGTAGTGCATGTTTTTTCTCTCGGGAGATGGCGGTGATCTTCCCCTGCTGGATGGCGAGATCCGGCACCGACCTACCGTCGGCTAGTGGGGTTTCCCCCTAACCAGGACTCTCCCACCAGAGGGGCACCGCCCCAGCCGGGACAAGCTCTAAGCTCCCGACCGGTCTCCCGCAATATGTGGTAGAGTAGTGCATGTCAGTGTAAGTGTGTGTGTAAGGGGAGAGGATAGGACAAGGAAGAGGAAGGAAAGATCGCGCGCGGTCCGTGGCCCGTTTGGTACTGCTCCGGCATTCCCCTGGTGTTGATCGGCGAAACCATGGAAAACTACTGATCAGAGCAGCCGGCCGCTAGAATTCTCCTCTAGGCAACGACTGAATTCGATGGAAACCATTAACTGTTGCTAAAGCGGAGACATCATAACGTATTAAAAAATCTATATTGCTAAGTTTGTATGCCCGCAGAATTGAAGGAAAACTATGCAGTCTTCCGCCGTGTGAGAGGTGTCAATGGTATTGTTAGATACCTAAGAACTCGGCCAAAATTAAAAAAGAATGCTTTTCGATTTTGATTAAAAAAAGAAAGTATTTGATTGTGTTATTCTGTAAATATTCATACTGCACGAACCGACTCATACACATTGTCTACAGCACAGCCGCCGTCATGGGAGAGGAAGGCATCAAAGAAGAGCCCGATCGCCACTAAATACTATTTGCTATTTTCGCCCTCCGTTACGTTATATTAACACTTTTATATATTCTTTATACCTAAAGAACTACTGTACTCTCAAAATATATTATACAATGATAATTTAGTAATTATAAAAAGGTTTTGTTCAAATACGTAATTTATTGCAGTGTTATACGAGAGTGCATTATTTGTTGTTTTTGAGTAGTGTGCGTGCAACGCTTTGGAAAATCATTTTGTGGGGTTTTGTCCGACAGCATTTTTGCCGCTACAGGCCAGGGTAGTTAAGAAATTAATACATAGTACATTATGCTTACTGAAGTACATTTTTACTGGTGAACTATTAATATTGAAAAGAGTGCAAAACAATCAACACCAATACTCAGTGTGTTCTGGCAATTTAAACAGTCAAAATGTCCAAATAATTTCCTTTCGTAATTTTCTGCCCATAAAAACATGCTTCTCAAAGTAAACGGATTGATGCACTGAGAGTTTTCGTGAGCAGGGAACATTGCATCTCATCCACGCCTGGACATCTCCGCACCGCAGCCACCCACACCGCCACCGCTGACGCCGGCACCCCTCCGCTGCAGCCGTCGGCACTGCCATTACCGTATCACCATCAACGCTAATATCCAGCGCCACCGTCCCCCTCACCATTACCAACGACCATTTCAGCCACCACCGCTAACGTCGCCCACCTTCACCATGACCGCCGCCACCGCCACCACCGCCGACGCCACCGCCACCGCCTGTATTGCCGCCGACACAACCGCCGTCGACGCCACCGCCACCGCCACCTTCAAATTACCACCGCTGCCGCTACAGTCACATTCACATCACCACAGCCATCGCCGCCACCACCGCCACCACCGCCACCACCGCCACCACCGCCACCACCGCCACCACCGCCGGCACCACTATTGCCACCACCACAACCCCCGCGACCGCTACCAAGAACCCCATCATTCAAAATAAATACCTTGGAACAATTGCAAAAGACCCATGGTTCGTTTCAAATTTACAGTTGCACCAAGAATTAAATATCCCTACATAATTCCATTCATTACCAAGATCGTTAGCAAATTGTGCTTATGCAACAGCCAAATCGGACATCCATCTCAGTTTATCCTTGCTCATCACAGATTGCCGGACAAAAATTAAAAACATGTTCCCGCTTCAAGCATTTTTGAAAATTCAGTCCGAGTTAAAGAACAAGTAAGACGCTCCGTGAGCTTCCTTACCATTGAGGAGTTAGATTTAGAATTAAGTTAGTCAATGAGGTTAATTGAAGTTGCCAAAAACAACATATGTAAAAGTACTGTATTACTGATCTATATAATTTGTTATTCCAATAAATAGAAAACGAAATGAAAACCAACACCGCCTCAGCTTCTTCCTCCCCCTCCACCTCTACCACCTCCGCCATCTGCGTCATCGCTGCAACCCTCATATGCGCACGCAAGTCTCTTCGGTGAATACCGCACCCTTCTGTGCGCCGCCGCGACAGTGAGCCCTCGTGGTCGCCTCAACGTCGGTTTACTGCCCATAAGTTTTAATTGGACTCCACATATCTCCCAGCGCGCAGCTGCCTCTGTGCATGAGAGGCGTCTGCGCGAATCGTTGAGGGAGCGATAGCTACAAGAGTCTTATCTCCTGCGGATGCTCTTCTGAGCCATTTCAACTCCTCGCGAGCGACGCTGGTCCGGTCGTGATTGGTGGAGAACTGCCAGCTCTCCAATTGGAATCGCTCATATCTCTCGGGGCTATTTCACATGTCAACAGCGACTGTTCTACTTGCGGTTTATTTCAATGCTAAATATCGCCATTTACTTGGATATTAAACATTCTCCGCAGAGAAGCCATATTGTTTATATGAAACTTATTACATAGAATGAGACAACTTCCAAGAAAAAAATCATAACATTTACACCAATACGTATTAATGTAACGTATCAACTTCTACAAATAATCTACAAATTTAGTCTATTTTCAAGGGTAAATAGCAATAAGTATGGAATCTTATCCTTCATCATGTTCCTTGTCAAGAAAGAATATTTCCTGCCGCGACAACATGCAGAACGATAATTTGAATATCTATATTTCCCACTGAATTCTAGAAGACGTGTACAGATAATGAAGTTACATTTATGTCTAGAAGCAAAACAACGGGCTGTCTCAGCATTTGCTCAAGGTATGGTGAAGGGGATTGTGTCATGTTTGCCACCTGTCTCCCCCCTCCAGGAGTGGATAATAAATAAAAGCAGAGCTCAGGCTTGGGAACACTGGCAAAAGCCGTATTTCTCCGACCCAAAATGCCAAAAATTAAAACACAAAATTTACACAATTTATCCATTGTCGGACGTTGCCCAAGGAGTGTCGCTGTGTTTGTGATTCACAGCACAATATTCAATAAGCGTTCATTTTGAGTTAAATTAGAGCTAAGAAGTTATTTTTGAAGCAGTTGGTATGTTACTAGTGTTTAATTACCGTAGAGCAGTGATTTTAAACCATCGAGAAATTAATCAACTTTTTATTTGTTTACTAAAAATGTTAGTTATTTACCCAAATAACGTTCTTTTACTGCTACTCCCATAATATATCATTCATTTCTAAACTTCAATGAATTTAATGCAATTATCATCAATAGGTTTTAAAAAAATTAATTACCGCAGCGATGCTCGAAAGAAATTATTTGTAACTTCCGTTATAATGCACATTCTTTAAAACAATGAATGATTCTTTGAAACAATGAATGTCTGGCTCAAACAACATTACAAGCAGTCTTATTTTGATCGAATTCTGAAAACTCATTTTTGGAATGACTCCACTTCTTTCAGTAGGACTTCGGTTGAAATAAGACAGTCACATTAGAGACAATTGAAGAATTTTTTTTTCGCTACATCTTGTTCAGAATTGAGGAATTAGAGCGAACGCAGCTGAAGGTAACACTAGATAACACGTGGCCAGAACAATCCCCTAATTTATTCAAGATATTCGTACCAAAGTAATGATGGTTATTCATATCACACGAGCTGATACACCAAATTGTCACTAACTTTTAACCAATATTAAGTCATTGAAAATGTTTAGTAGTGTTCAAATTTAACATTTTTCTATTTTATAGCCCTTAAAAAAATAGTTTCATGCCTAATATTTTATGATTATAAGAATATTTTCGCTGTCTGAGGATGAATGTGGTACAACCGTGAAAACCTTGTGCAAAAAAGAATAGGACAAAAATATAATATGCTCTAGTGATCTCTTGGACATGAACTAGTTACAGAAAGTTTAACAATTTATATTTTATAAATAAAACTGTGTTAAAATTGTTATATACTATTATTAATACTGTCTTTTTAATATGATTATTGTTATTGCTATTTTACTAAAAATAATGAAAAGATTTTTCGAATATTGAAATAACTGAAGAATTGACTCTTTCAGGAATTTTTCAGCTCATTCGTTTATACATAACCACACTCTTACCTTCACACACGTACACACGCGCGCGAGCAGATGATAAATATTTGTAACGTTTGATGTAGTGTCCCCGGTGGACTCAATGCAGTTAAAACTCTCCGTTCTCTATATCCTGATACTAAATATTTTGTGTGATCCATGTTATCTCTCTCCACCACGTGATACATTACTCTTGCGTTGAGAGCGGCGTGGAATATTTCTGAAACACGAGAGTTCGTCTTTCTCCCTTGCGACCTCTGGTACGGCAAGCTGCCTTCTAAAGATCGGATCAGGCAGTTAATTATGCCTAACGGCTTGATGGGCTTCAAGGGACGACTTTACCCGACATCTCACCCTGCCTCCGTCACACGCAAATCTGCTTACGTCCCCTCAGGACTTCAGGCTTGTACCAGAATTGATTTTCTAGAATCGGAGGAAATTGCCGATCTCCTTTTGGATGAAAGAGGCTGGACTATTGTGCTATTCTAATTAACACTGTCAGTGAACAACCAAAGTTTGGAAGGATTCTTTCTGAAACAGTACGTTCTTTGTAGTGAAAAATTATAAGACATACTCTCTATTAATTAAATTTGTATATTCAATGTATTATGTCGCTAGAAATATACCAAACAATGATTGTCTTAGGTCCTTAAATACTAGCTTTCCGTGCTGTGGTTCGATTCCCGGTCGAGGTCAAAATAGGGTTATAGATTTAAAATCGTCCCAGTTTCTGTACCTGTGTGACGAAGAAAAGCTCAAAGAGGTGGATCTTTCTAGTTACGGAGAAGAGAATACACCATATTCGCCTCATGTCGCTCTAACCCCCAAGCATGGGAATTTACCTAGGCCCGGGCATGGGGGACACCGATAGCTGGCCGGCGAAGTCGGACTTCTGACCTAATAACGCCAAATAAATACTTACAATTTTAAATTAATATACAATAATATTCATTTACTATAACATGTACAATACTGCTCCTTTCACAACATTCGATGCCACTTAGTCATTGCCGAATTAATGGTCTAAATGTATGTTCGAAATTTCCTTAATTTACTTACTTTTACGTGATTTTTTGAAGTTTCAAATCTGCTTTAAATTTTTAATATGTTATTATTCCGTGCATTTCTCTAAGTGTTACTGATAACTTGAGGGCGAATACCCATGTCCTAAAAATGGGAAAACATTTTTTCAAGGAATGATGCACCCCGTACTAAATTATACTACATTGCTATTAAAAATCTAAATTGGATAAAAAACATTGACAAAAGTTTCACAAAAGTGCTGGTATTGTCAGAGTATTCTGAAAAGAAAAAAATAGTTTCCCTGTTCGTCATTGTTTTTGTTATCTGTTGCATGTTGTCTGTTGCATGATTAATAAATCAATAACGACTTTACAAGAACTTCAATAACATACATTACAGTTAATTATTACTATATATTATAACTTCAGCAGCGGCAGAAATACGTAACAGTGGGTCATACGTTTCCATGCATTATACTGGTGATAGGAGGAAATAGGTAGATCGATCCACAAGGCTCGGTCCCCAACAGATCCACAGCAGAGAGTTAAGTTTCTGTTAAAGCCTGTTTTACACGGTCATTTTTTCATCATTTTTCTGTACAGAAACTGGATGGAAAAAGGACGTTCGATTCTATGCGTACCGAAACTGGATGAACGTGATTTCAACGTTTTACACGGTCGTACACGGTCATTTCTGGTCTGTACGTAATCGTGATGAAAATACTTCCTCCAAACGCCGCAAAAAGCGCTGGAAGTTTAACAGTTGAACATCGGATTTACAGAAACAAATTAAATTAGCGGGAAGAATGATCAGATAGTTACGAATTCGCAGAGTAAGGAGTAGAAAGATGTGTGAGGTATTGTGGTTTTATTTGCGAGAGGGATCACTGAACGCAAAGACTCAATATCACAATCAACACGTGCCCACGCTACGCACCAGATAAATATACTCCCTGCCGGAGAACTCACGCAATTGAAGAAAGTTCCATAAAGAGACACCAGGGGCGCTGTAGTCAAACTGGATGTAATCTGTACGGAAAAATGAAGCATGCTTCATTTTTTCGTACAAATTACATCCAGTCTGCTCCGTATCGACGGGAAATGATGAAAAAATGACCGTGTAAAACAGGCTTAAGAGATGTTTGACCAACCACCGTTCCGTTCCTTCCTTTTAATTTCTGTGTGCAGAAGTCGCAGAATGTGGCTAAATATATACAATGTTTGTAACAATCGCTTCTAACGAGCAAAATATTCGGTCACTTCCCGGTCATTATTACCAGTTTTGCTTGTGCATGTTTCTTTCGGGTTGGATTGTCATCAAAGCGCATGTATAGATTTTTTTGTTATCGAAGAAAACCTATATACTCGTAAAAGTTTCATAACTGTTGTTTTCTTCTTTTGCAATAATATTTTTTTCTTTTTTGCCAAGTTTTAATTCGCAATTTTATGAGTGCAGTTTTGTCGTATTAAATCAGAAAATGTTGATACTCTTGGTTAAAATCAAAATTTGGAGTATAGAACGTTATTTAGACGTCAAAGATACATAAATTTTTATTAGGAATTTTTGGAGTTCAACCTTCTAAAGACGCGATTTATTTTCTCGAACTCGCCACAATAATAGCTAGTAAACTTCTTCACTGCATTTTTATTGATCAGTAAAAAACGTAATGAAACCAGCTATCGACAATGGTAATAAAATCCTGTTAATTACTCATACTTTAATCTCTGTATATCCAGACCCCTCCACACGCTCGCGTTCTCATTTCCGGAGCTGTAACACAGAACAGACGCCAAAAACGTGCGTTGAGAGAGCCAGACATTTCACCTTGATCAAAGAACCCTTCTCAAATATTACGTATTCCCCAAACAATCATTATTCAGCAGAAATAAACCAGAGCAAGGGCAGCCCACCGGGGTGGCGGCCACGGCCGCTGACGGGCCTCCCTGCGGAGGGGTAGGCAACGCGAAAATAAATCGGTGACATTCACGGCACTGTCCCAGCGTCATTGCAAAACCAAAGAAAATATAGCACCAATTAAGCTGACGCAGCAGATTTACGCGCCAGCCCCAATAACGGCCGTCCGGTACACGCACGGGGCATGCGCCCCCCTGCTCCCGCTGCCCCTCCCCTCCCCTCCCCTGCGCACGAACCTGTCCGTACGGATCGGAAATTCACAGTTGTAATTGGAGCCAAGTGTCTGCAATGTCCGATACTCCAAATGGGACGTCAAAACGGAAAAACACGTTTTCAATTTGCTCTCCCTTCGTATCATCGCCCAATGTCTTTCTCCGTTGCCCCATTTGGGAATTTTATGTTTTTTTTTGGTAATATCATAGAAATTTCCTTCTGTTCCTGTGTATATTTTGCTCACTATTTTTTGTTTAATATAAAAACTGTTAAATTTGACAATTATCTGTTTTGCATGAAAACTACATTTGAAATCGTCTTCCTTTCCTATTGCTATTCACTGATTCATTACTGAATCAATTTCAAACATCTGATATTAAACTGCTCATTGTTTGTTTACTGGAAACAAATATTTGCAAAGAGAACTGCCGACCAGGATAGCCGAAGTGTCTAAGAGCGTGTAGTCTCTCAGCGCTTCGGTTCGAAAATCGCGGGTTCGAGTCTCGCCTTGGGCATGGTTGTTTGTTCCTTGTCTCTCATGTATGTGTTGTCACGGAAGACCCCGCGTTACACTGTTTTCCAGATCAGAGGATCCCTCACGTCTGTTGGTGTATAGTGTATGGCCAAATATGTGTTCCATCGAGATGTGAAGGGTAACCGGCTGTCGGCTGGAAAAACGCCCTAGAGAGAGAGAGCAAAGAGATTTGTTCTGCAGCTTCCAATCTCCGAGAGCACGCAGTTTACGTACAGTACGAAGAGAATAGGGCTAAAAATCGAATATTACGAGACCTCATGTACCATTAGTAGGGAATTAAATAGATAAGTAAATAATATCCCTTAATTCCATTACGGTATTTCTACTCTCTGAGCTCGTTGTTTAAGTTACGGAAAAAACAATCTAGTGCAATTGTACGAATTCTTACGGAGGTACTTGTAAAATTAACATATGGTCAAATACGTCTAATGCTTTTGATTAATCTAAAAATATCCTCGTCCTTTCATCGTTCTATTTCTCTTTTCCTTTGCATAACATTCATTTAATGCAATTAGGAACCTATTTGGCTTGTATTCTGTCGTTTATTCTCCGTTCAATTATCCGTTCATTAGAATGTTTACTATAAAAATGTGTCAACTTTGATTGAACAAATTACCAATCTGCCACTTTGTTGTTTTTGTTGTTATTATTGTTATTTGTAAGGTACTCATTCTATATATATATATATATATATATATATATATATATATATATATATATACATATATATACATATATATATATATATATATATATATATATATATATATATATATATATATATATAGAAGCCTACAAATTGCAAAAGATTGCGAAAATAATCGCACCACTCAATCACACTATATATCAATAATCACCTTTCCAAATTAAATTGTGCATATGTCAGTTTTGCGATGTGTTCCAGAGATATGTATTACACAATTGTATGTGCATGACCCCCACGCCTACGACTAAAAATCGTTGGTGGCCGTTGCAGGAGATCTTTTGCATATCAGTACTTAAGATAAGGGTACCCGCCTAAAGCCATACGGCATAGAATAAAAAGGGTAAACATAAAGTGTCTGCCGAGATCGGTTGTGAGGGCATTCATAACACGTTTGAAATTGGTTGCAGGTACGTGGTGAGAGGCGTGCACAGTGCAAATCGGCGCGTTGAGAGCTCTGGCAGAGGTGGCACACAAGGCAGAGCATCCGAAAGAAATTTCAGTGCCAAATTAGGATATTCTTTTGTTGCAGGGCGTATTTGTTTCTAATCTCTTGAGAATGAGAGCCAATGGGTCGTATTAGGCGTGACTTCTCAATCTGACGTATCTTTTACAGACGTAAGTAATTTGCAGACGTAAGTAAAAATTAACTACACAGACATATAAAAAGTTATCAGACCAAAAAATCTTGACAAATGTTTCCCTATGCATTTATACGTGCAGAATCCGAATCTGAAGCCAGAATCGCACCATCACTCTCCAAATTTTTAAAATCGCGAAAAACTACCGAGAAATTGTATTTTTTTTGTTTTCGGGAGATGATGTCAGACCCAAAAACTTGAAACATGTTCATCTGTATTTCAACGCGCTGAATCCTAATCTGAAGCCAAAATTGCGCCACCACACTCCATGTTTTTTTAAATCACGAAAAAAAGCACCGTGAAATTGTAGATTCTAAAATTGAGGATGGTTTTTTACGACTTAAAAATTGGAGGTTGTTGATGCAATTCTGGCTTCAGATTTGGATTCAGCGCATCAGCATTCTTATATAAATATGTGTCAAGCATTCGGATGTGACGACAGCGTCCGAAAACAAAAAAAAATACATTTTCATAGTGTTTTTTCGTGATTTAATAAAAATTGGAGGGTGATGGCTCAATTCTGGCTTCAGATTCGGATTCAGCGCGTTGAAATACATAAAGAAACGTGTCAAGCCTTTGGATCTGACAACATTTCTCTTGCCTGCCTGTGCTATCATTGTATCTAATGTATCATGATCCGTTGGGAGCAACTACTTGTACCTGTTTACTATTCTAAAGTGATTTTTTTAATTTAATACACTTCAAAATTTTCGTTTTCCTATTCTCTTCTTGCTGTATCTCAAAATGTCTTTACTCGGACTCTTTGATATTATAATTTCCCACATTTTAATAGTAATGTATTGAAAAAATGGGTCTTATATTTCTTTTATCTGACGAGGGCTGATCTGCCTGAGGAGCACGACAAGATGGTCGAATCATCGGCATCACAGACTTGGACGTGGCGTCACCCGGACACCCAAGAGCTCAGAGCATCCACTGTCACTGTAGTGCGTCTGACCGACAGGTCCTTGGATCGAGTCCCAACGATGGCAGGATTTTCGACACACACTTGTCCGCTAGGTCGAATTCAGTCGCTGCGCTGTCTGAAGAATTCTAGCGACCGACTATTCTGATCGCTAGTTTCTCGTGGTTTCTCCGATCAACACCAGGAATATTACGCAATACCGGAGTATTACGCAAGCAAACGGGACAGACTGCGCGCGATCTTTCCTTCCCCTCTCTTGTTCCTCCTCACTTCTTACACACACTCACACTAACTTGCACTACACTACCACACGCGCCAGGAGACCGGTTGGGAACTTAGAGCTTGTCGGAGCTGAGGCGGTACCCCGCTGGTGGGAGATATCTGGTTGAGGAAACCCCGCCCACCGACTGTAATTTGGCGCCGAATCTCGCCATCCAGCGGGGGAGATCACAACCTCATACAGAGGAAAAATCATGCACTACACTTAGGGGACTAATGACTCTAGTAGTTGACGCGCCTCGAATAACCAATCAATCAATCAATTAATCAATCAATCAACCAACCAACCAACCAACCAACCAACGGACCCGCGTATAGATTTTGAATATACTTGTAGCCCCGGAGAATTTTGGAGCGCTTCTCACGCACGTAATGCCCCCTTCCGATACAAGTTGCTCCATTGTGATATCGTAAGCTTCCGCGACCGGAGTCTTGGTAGTGCTCTTGGCAGTCCGTGTGACGCGCCGCGTTGAAGGCTGTGATGCCACATGGCCATCACAACTTTCGACGCGGCATCATCCCGACATCCAAAAGCACTGGTCTTATAGCCCCTTTGCATAACGGAATATGTACTTTGTAACCTCTTCCCTTTAATTCAACAGGGTGAACGCATTTGCGAGCGTACTGCTAGCGGACGCCCGCGGCTAGTGATGGCAAATCTCTTTCAATTAACTGTAATCGATGAATTGGTTGAAATTTAATTTAATGAGCAATTTGTTGGAAAGTAACAATCGATTAATTCGAATGAACAATACTAGAGTACGATAGAAACGTATTTGTGACATATTGTAAAGGGGATATAAAAGAACAAAATTTTGGCGTATTGTACAGCAGTATATAAGAGAGTTCGAAAATAAATATGAAATTTCATTTTAAGAATGTGATAATAAAATAAAATATCGGTAAAAGTTAACATTTCCATCAACGTCTTTTCACATTGTTGACTACTATACAATATTGACATGCATAGTTCAAATTCTTTTAGTAATGTAAATAGGCCTACAGTATACTTCGTGACGTGAATCGTGAGTATACATAACGCAAAGAAATATTTATTCACTTGTGTTAAAAATACTTCATATTTTACTGTAAACGCAATTAATTCCTTCTCCTGTCTAAGAGGTTATTATAATAAACAGAGCAGTGCCAGTTACTTACACTAATTAGTCATTAAAATGCTTTATTCAATGTTATTTTTATCGTAAAAAACAAGGAAACTGTGACGTACGGGGGAGAAGTGAGTACGTTATCCTCAGCGCCATAATCTCCACCTATCTCATTTACTATATATAGCTGTGCTATGAAAAAAGGCAACAACGACCGTGATTGGAATCATCTGAAAACTTTAAACTGTCGCTTCCAAGTAATAGCCAATATTCTCTCATCAGCAAATTTCCTGCAGATTTGATTTTATAGTATTGCAGACAAAATTACAATCTTCCCTCCCCACCCCTCGTGCAGCAACCAAAGAGAGAGCTCATGATGTGTGGTATGAGTAATTTTTTTTAAATATTATTTTTTAGAGGCATAGAGGAGTGAATTCTAGAAATTTTCACTAGTTTATTAGTTATTTTTTCTTCACTGTTTAAAAATTTCTAAATTTATTTTTATGCCAGCAGGGACAACTATTAGTATTGTTTTATGGTAATTATTTGTAAATTTTCAATTGGAATATTGTACAAAAATCAAATAATGCATGGATGTTTAATTATTGTTAAATATATTTAAATATATATTAATATATTGTTCTTTGTACAAAGAAAACACTACCATGTACGCCTACCTACACACCTACCTACCATAGCAAAATTATACGTCAGACTACTCAATTTCTGTCATTGTTGATCATGATCTGAGTTTTTGATAATATTAAAGTCATTATTCAAAATCATTTTAAATTCTTTGAAAGTTTGAAGTGCAGAAATTATTAATGATATATGTAGTTCATTACAGTAAAAAAAATAAAATTACTTCAGTGCAATTAAAATCAACTTAAACGGAACATCATATATAACTTAATTAAATGAAATAACAATTTCAAAAATCGCTTGATAATAGATTTTTATTATTCGTTACCGCAACTGTTAATTGGACAACAATCGCATTTGGCGCGATTTGCACAACAGTTACACCAAAGTGTGGTCAATGCTGGTTCATTACCATAGGTGTACATGCAAGGGGGGACCAAAGGGGACATAGTCCGTGGTTGAGATTTTGCATGTCGTACAATCAAAAACATACGTTAAAACTAGGAACTAATTGGAACTGAATATCACTAACAGGATCTAAAAGCTTTTGTTGAGCATCTCTGTATCTCTGAGTCGATTTTCGATTTTTTAAGCATTCAAAGGTACTAAAACGTATAATAGGTCCTTTACATCAAATCTGAATGCATCATTGGAATATGTAATACATGTCTTTATCTTCAAAGGAAACTATAGCTTCCCAGATAGTCTTAGACTATAACCCCGCTATTTTACTATAACATTTATATTGTTTATGTCCGGGTGACGCCCCGTTCACATGAAGAAATAAGCCATTAAGTTCCTGTCAGATTATATTGGTAATATGGATATTGCATTTTTCATGACTTCCATGCTTGTTGTGTGTTTGAGTTGAATTCGTATTTAACGGTGGCGGCGAAAACTACGAGAAGTGTAAGTTATGAACATATTTATCGTAACGACAAAACAGCGAGTTTGTGGGACCCGTCATTTGAAATCCATTCATTTGTTACTGCCGCGAGCGCAGTACTGTTGTGTTACGTCTTTCAAATCAACGACTTGCCAGAACTCTCTATTTCCCCATAAAAGCTCCTAAATATGCGCCAAAAACACCAAACTTCTTAAAATATCGAACAATTTACCAAAATGCTCCGAAAAAGGTGGCCAAGTTGAGTCGATTCCTCCTACAACCGCAAAAAAATACATTTCAAAATTTGGCCACAAATCAGAGAAAGGGAGCCAGAAATGTTTGTTGTTTTACGTTGCGTACGCCTGTAATTTCGACTCTGAGACAGTGCAAGTAATCAGTTTTTCTAAAAAGAGTAGGTAAGTTCTGAGCCGCATACCTCAGCATGCTTCAATATTCGATACAACTGCGATAATGCGTTGTGCATGAAATGAAAGATGGTTGGACTTTATCACCGTCATGCTCAGACTGGCCTATCGTATAAGTATTACCTTGCAACTAGTGTTTCATTTTGCTAATTCATGCTTTTACTTACAACTTTAGTTACAACACACAGCACGCGGTCAATGCTGACTATTTTCATATGGCACCACGGCAACTTCACCACGAACGGGGTTGGGCGTGGCATCTTCGACACCCCTACACTGCAGTTTCTCTGACCAAAAGATCATAGGGTTCGAGTCCCGACGGTGGAAGGATTTTAGGCACTAAAGAGGTAGGACGAATTCAATGGCTGTCTGGTGGAGAATTAAAGCAGCGTGCTGCTCTGATCGCTAGTATTCCGTGGTTTCTTCGATCATCATCAGGCGAATGCGGGAGCAGTACCCCAATAAACGGGTCACGGACCGAGCGCGTTATTTCCTTCCTCTTCCTTGCCCTATCCTCACCCCTTATGTATACATATTTATATGCACTACGCCAGCACTCATGGCGGGAGTCCTGCTAGCACTCATGTCCGGTGACCAGTCGGGAGCTTAGATCGCTCGGCTCCGCTGGTAGAACATACCAGGATGGAGAAAACCCCACAATCTGACGTATAGGTCGGTACCACAATTCACCATCCAGTGGGGGAGAATACCGCCTTCTCCCATGAAGAAACACGAACTATACATACGGGACTAACCACAGCAGTTGACTCACCCGGAGACACGAAATGATCAAATTAACGGCGAGGAGGGTCGTTTGTCAGGGCAGAAATCGTGCTTGATGCGAGCGGGATGGCACCGCGGGCATGAGGACATTAGCTGGGCGCGCGGTAGGGGGTCCGCGGTCTCAAAGGTGCCGAGAGCTAGAGCTATTGCCCGGGCCCATTTGTCAAAAATATTCGGCAGAGTTTGTCTACCTCAGAAAAAAATGTTCCTGCCGGAATACCCTCAATCCTTTTACCAAGCGACGCCAACTCAAAGCAATCGCCGCCCGTACGTGTCAGTTATTTAATGAGTGTGAAGCCACCTGTTTCAAAGACTGCCACCTGCGACGCATATTGTCGACCGCGGTGAGTGACATATCTCATGCGTAGAGGGAGGAAGCGCTGAGTCTACCTGGTGACGCGATAAGGGCCCTTTTAAAAAATACGCCAACACAGGTATGGCTGCGAGGACACCCACGCCCAGGCAGTCCGAATTTTTAATGTCAGCAATTAAGAATCTGTGGCCACGTGGGAGAATCAGAATCCGAATCTTGCTTATTCCCAAGACAGCGCCTGAAGACAGATCGAAACGGTATCCCGGACGGGACGGAAGAGGCCAAAATTGCTTCTCGGATGGTCTTCTAACATTTTTCTTGGGCAAAGCATTTGCACGATTTGGAAGGTTTCTCGAGCAGAGCAGATTCTCGCGTTGAGACTTCTGAGTTTGTTGGGGGAGTGGTTGCTCCCTGAGACGGTATCGCCGTTCGTCGAAATGTTACGAGGCCAAACAACCACTCAGCATAATATTGTTCAGCAATCGAGCACTAATAAGCACGTTGAGCCTTGCGGTTTAGCTCATTGGACAGCGTGCTCGCTTACCCTGACGGAACCCTGGATACAATTCCCGATCGGAGCAAGAATATAATGTGCGTTTTCCTTGCAATGTCCCAGTACATGTTGTTGTGTGACGAGAAAACTCGCTTCTCAGGTCGAGAAGATCAGGATACGGCGTGGGGATGTCTCTGTGCTAACCACACGTACCCCATTAACCCATGGTCGCGAGATCGGGACGCTGCTGGTAGGCCCGTAGGTCGTGTAGCGTCACGGTGGCGGCCGTGGGTGGGAGGAGGAGCGGAAGAATCGCATACCTGCGGGCATGAATAGCTAGGCGCCGGCGTTGGGATACATTTATACAAAGGGGACGCCAGCTTGACCGGGAAGGTCACATGGTAGACACGAGCCTCCCTCCCACGCCTAGGACGGTCACGTGACCGCTGCACTCTAGGTATAAAATCGAGCCGACGAGCTCACACTTTTTTTTTGAACCTCGCGCGACGCGCCAAACTTTACGCCCAGGCTGGAGCGTGTCGTGCCTCTTGCACGGGTGACGAGGTCACGGTAGTGGCGCGGGAGAAGCGTCAGTGGAGGCGGGGCCTCCCTAGTTATGTGGGGTATCCACAGGGAAATACTCAAAAGTGTGCAGTTTTCGACCAGAATCTATTGTACATACGTGTAAATAAACTTGTACATACTTGTAAATGTCTGTGTGTTTTTCTCCATGACGCCACAGTGGGCTGTCGCTCCAAGTACAGACTGACATACAGAAATAAGCACAAAATAAGCTACGTAAACGCTCTCGAACCAGCATTTCGCAATGCACTGGAGCCGCCACCACGCTGGTGGACGTGTGGAGGCCACATTGCATTGCACATGTTGAGGACGCATGCTGTTCGTCTTCCGACTTTTGTGATCGAGTGAGCTCCTGATTGATGGTTGTCTATGTTTCTCCGGATCAACACCATGCAAATGCTGCAGCAGTACCCTAGCAAGCGGGACCCTTCCTTCTTCCTCCTTGTCCTTGATATTGTGGCGTCATACGGGTGTAATCAGTACACAGACGAGAGTGGGTTGTAATAACAGCAGGTTTATTCACAATTTAGACCGTAGTCACAAATAACCAATGCACTGTATACAATTAACTAACTAAATAGTTCCCACTGCTAGGAGAGATATTTACAACGGCTACCACACCGCAACATACTACCTAATGTTTCGCCGTGCGTAGTACCGCCTGCCCTGAGACCATGTCTCACTAGTCACGACAATAACCGCCGGCTCCGTGCGTCCACGTTCGCACCTCTCACGAACGACCTTCGCTGCTGCTGCCAGGACCAAGAAGGAAGAGCATTTGTTCTCACGGCTCTTAAATAGCACTCGTGACGCCGCCCGCCACCTCCATTGCCTTCGCCCTAGCGATGCGCACAACCTGTCAGAAAAACCCCGTGCGTTATCGCTTCTGCCTTTGTCTACGCATCCGGTGCACACCGCGCCACGTGCCAACGCTGTTTTTAGCGACACGACGCTACAATATGGATGCATAAATAGTGAAGAATTGGCGTGCGCGCAGCTGGGCAGCACGCCTGGTTATAGCTCGCGTGACTTCAGATACAGTCGCTGTGTTGACAGGTGCAGGCGAGTATTTGGTGATGTCTCTACGTGTATACAAGAGGCATCGGGCGACGGACCTGGCAGTACGATTTTGTGAGAGCTCTTATCTTTGTGGATTGTTATAGTAATATTGCCTACGCCGACAGTGCCTCGATAAATTGTATTTTTGGTTGGATCTCGGTAACTCTGGCTTGAACTTGTAAATCTCCTGGCGACGAGGACGATGCATGTATTGTTGGACATCTCCTGGAGATACGGTAGTGTGCAGTGTTATTGGTTCGATTGGGATCTCTACCTTTTATAAGATGAACAATAAACTTTTGTTACTTATTTACTTGTTGGTGTGTGTTTTTTTGCACATAACAAATCCTATCTTCACCCCTTACGCACTACACTCTCACGCGCTACACTACGAGACATGTTGGGGGACCAGTCGAGAGCTGAGAGCTTGTTCCGTATGGGGCGGTGTATCCACTGATGGGCGATACCTGTTTGGGAAATCTCCACCAGCGAACTTGTACGACGCCGCCGGAACTCACCATCCAATAGGGGAGATCATCGCTCTCTCTCGTAATTGAAACATGCAAGACACTTCCGGGACATGATCTTACTCTTAACGTGTCCTGAAACACGAATCATTTTATCAATTAATCGAGAGAGATTCCTGCGTGGTAGCGATGGGGCCCGCGCACTCATGCTACGACGCCCGGCTACTGAGACCGGGGAGCGTCAGGGGAGAGTCGCTGGAAGTCGAGCAGACGGCACATCATCGCCTGACAGCCAGCGCTCTGCGAGGCGAAGCAGCGGCACATTGACGCAAGAGATATTACCCGTGTTCAGGGTCGGGTCCCAACCAGCCCGTTCTCTCCAGGTAGAAATGCGAATGAGGCTATTGAAAGGGGTCTGGGCCCTAGATGCTGTGCTATCTTACTACGGCAGATCATTATTTTCTAGACCATCGTTCATTATCTTGTAATATACTCTGAAATTACGTCCTATCATTCTCATACTCTTAACTATTGTAACGTATTGTATTAGCAAGCAGGAAGACCGCGCTTCGCAGGCGCCGCGTCGCAGGATTAGGGCGCCAGAGAATACTGGGGAAAGAAAAGAAGCAGAATGATTAGACGGTAGCTAGGGGTGGAGGCACCCCGAGGTGTTTTGAGAACATCCAGGAATCCGGGGGAAGGGATTACCAAAACGCGTGGCGGCGCGAGAGTCACGTGGCATGAAGTGCTCCGCGAAAGCGAGATGACGTTGCGTGTCTTGTGGTCTGGGAGGTATATGAGCAGGAACGCAAAACGCGGAGGTGAGTTTTGAGCTGAGTGAAAACCTCGTGCGAACGCACAAAACGCGCCCGGGGCGGTGCGGAGACGAGCTGTGCTCGTAGGGCAATCCATGCGTTGGGACGCCGCTGTGGAACATTTTTTCCACGAGTGACTGCGGTCGCCCCAGCTCAACGCTGTGGGCGTAAGCACGCCGAGGAGTGGCGAGGGCCACGAGTCAGACAGATTTGCATCTTTTAAGGATCGCTCCTGCGATCGTCGTATAGGGTCTATCAGAGCTGTATATAACCGATAAAACTATTTATTTGTAAATACTTGTTAATAAATATGTATATATCTGAATCTCGTGTCTGTGATTGCTGTTGTGTTCCTACGAAGTCACACTATCATTATCATCTTAATTTTAATTACATGAATTTCTCTGTCAAGTGTTTTTTTTGTACAATCCGTCACCCATCCTTCTTCCAGCAAATACAGTAAAAAAGCCATCAAAATATCTTGCATCAGTATGTTATTGTATACTATTGTTCATTTTATTAAATTTGCGGTATCTTTTCATATTTCTCTAGTCATATTTTGCAATGCATTTCACCTCTTCGTAATCTCATAAATTATTGCCTATTAGGCTGAACCTCATATTATATTCTCATTATATTAATTGATGAGAGCCCCCAAAGGGTGTCTGGTTGGTGTATCTGTATTAGATCATTTAATGTAGTTCACTTAATTTCTCACCTGTGCACATACGTAACTTTGAATGGATACTATGCATCAGCTGCATTCTGTACTGAAATTTTTTAATGACTGATTATTCCAGAAACAAATGTAGTAATCCGTTTCTTGTTCGATGACCATCTCGTTCGAATTTTAGTTCAATTTAGCTTGATTCTTGAGCAAATTCTGAGATTTATTGATTTATTTATTTTACGTCAAAAAATATTTAAAAACTGCGTATGACGTGCTATGGAGAAAAGTGAATTGTGAACTGTGTGCACATTTTCAAAATTCTGTGATCCCTACCCTAAGTCATATACTACTTAAATTTTGAATTTTGAAAGGGAGAAAAAAACTCCCATGTAATAAAATCTATTTTCAAGGATAAACAAGCAATAAATTTTGAATTTTGAAAGGGAGAAAAACAAAACAAAAAAACTCCCATGTAATAAAACCTATTTTCAAGGATAAATAAGCAATAAATTTTGGCTCTTATTACTTCCTGCCGCGACAACATAGAAGCGATAATTTGAATAATTGTATTTCCCACTGAATTCTAGAAGACGTGCACAGAAAATGAAGTTACATTTATGTCCAGAAGCAAAACAAGGGGCCATCTCAGCATTTGCTCAATGGATCAGGGAAACTGGACGAAAAACCTGATCGAGATGGGGGTCATTGACCCGGAAGTTGTAGTACAATAGTTGTTACAGGTTGTTTATACTCATTTATACAGTCCAGATTGTTTTTGATTTGCTTTCTGACATTATTTATAGCTCTCCTTTAAACATTACACAGAATTGAACTATTTTAGGCGTTAAATAAATGGACAACTCGTTATGAAATTATTGAAATACGCTGATTGAATCTCCGCAACGTTAACCCTACAGTGGTAACATGTAAGAAAGTTTCATCAGTGGTAACGTTGGGTCTGAAAGCCCCATTCAAACATTTCTTCTGAATTGTTTATAGAAATTAATTTTTATTCTTTCTTGGCAATATATTTATTGTAGGTGAGAAATAAAACGAATTACAAGTGATCTTCACATAAAATCATTACATAACATATCTTCTGTTGAACTTTTATTGCGAATTGTGGAACCGCTGGTTAAGGTGTAGTGTGGCGTCATACGGGTGTAATCAGAACACAGACGAGAGTGAGTTGTAAGTACAGTAGGTTTATTTACAATCTAGACCGTAGTCACAAATAACCACTTGCCCTGCTTACTAAATAAATAGAACCCACTGCTAGGAGAGATATTTACAAACGGCTACCACACCGCAACATACTACTGTTTCCGTGTGCGGAGTACCGCTCTACCCTGGGACCTACTACATGTCTCGTTAGTCACAACAATAAACTGCCGGCCTCTTGCCCCGCGTGTAAACTCACACCGCTCACGTACAACCTATCGCCGACGCTGCTGGAATCACAAGACCGATGCATTGTTCTCATGGCCTTTAAATAGCCCTGCGGCGCTGCCCGCCGCCGCCCTTGCCTCCGCCCTTCGACGCGTTCCCGCTTGTACGAAACCCCGGTGCGTCATAGTTTCTGCCTTTGTCTAGCATCCGGCTTTGCACACCGCCCGCCACGTGCTTGCCGCCGTTTTAGCGCGACACGACGCTACAGTAGTAATAAGATTGCTACTACTCGTGCGAATATTTATATTACCTACCGCTTTTCTCCATTTAGTTTTATTGTCTTTTCCTAAGACGTGTAAGCTGTAATTTGGAATCAATATTCACTTTTACTTCTGTTCATTATCAGATCGTGCTCACTGTTAAACAGAATCTCTTATGCATCTTCATGTTCAATCGAAGCATTTAGCATTAAGATCTTTTATATTCTTCATACATCATAATAAGAATGTAACGTACAAGCAATCTATACAACAATCAACAAGCATTAGTCGTAAATCGAGAGTAACATGAGAGTAATGATGGATCAAGTCATATCCAACAGTTTCCTAACATCACAAATTTCTCTTTCAGTCAAAAATGACTGACAATGAAATATAGTACTGATTCTATTTCTCAAGAAAATCGTTATTTTGAAAGGTAGACGAAATGTAATTGAAGTGCTGAGTTTTCATTTTAAGATACGATGAAACAAATTTTACACTGTCTGGTAGACCCAACGTTATCACTACAGGGTTAAGAGCTCACACGCTTCGTTGCCGCATCGCGCGTAACCAGCTACATTGCAAGCCAAATTGTACAAAATCTTATTATTTACTTCTTCATTTTTCAAACGGTGTATTATTTAAATTTAACTTGTCTACTTAAAAACACAGAAATATCGCTACGTTTAGTTTAATTACATAGCATTATTTTGTTAAAAAATTGGCGTCATTTGCTTTCCATTAGTTAGTTTATCGATCTTAAAATTGCTTTTCTCTTCTTTAGAATTTTCATACAATAATATATTACCTATTTATTTGCCAGTCATAGTCATAATACCTGAAAACAATTCCGACTTTTTATGGTCGTACTTCTGTCTCTCTGAACGGATTAATCCCGAAGTTTTGTTCCCCTGGACCACCAGCAGTTTTACACGTTTACACAAAATTTTCTGTCACATTTGTTCCTATTTGTAACCTGCTCAAACAATTAGAGAGTAATACGACGCTCCTGTGCAAAGAAATCTAATTCGTCTACATTGCGTTCCGACCTTTGTGATTGCTAGTACCTTCAACGCAGATGCTCAGAAATTGAGGACCGGAGGTCAGGATAGGGGAGTAAACGGACGTGGAACTGGGGAAGGTACGGGATTGCGATGGTGATGGAGCAGTTTCCGGGAGCCGCTTACAGTGGTCCGAGTCGAAACTCTCATTGGGAACGTTTCCATTCAATAAAAGCAAATAAAAACATTTATATTCCTAATTTCGAATACACGTATCAATTGACGGAAAATTAATCAGTCTCTGGTCATGTAAGAGGATTTTATTCTCATCTTATTCTCTGGAACTAGGGGAAAATACAAAATAATGAAAAAGTTTTAATTTTCACTGAAAGATATTTGATTATGTTAATCAGCAATTTTTCATACATGAGGTTATGAATGTATCCTCAGTTTACTCTCAGTGCGTCATTGCTTACGACATTGCTCATGTCATGCGGCGAGGAAGCAAGAAGCTTGTTTAACTTCTGTTTCAAAACAGCCGATTGTTGCTGTCGCAAACCACTAGTACATGATATATACAGAAATGAAGAAATATATGGATGAAAATATACTTTAGTGCATAAATAAATGCACAAATGCATTAAAAGAAGTAAAAAGAAAATAATACTTGAAGTCGGGCGGAATAAGCTTGATCAGTTGGTTGAAAAACTGAACATTCTACATAGTCCGATACTTTGTCTTGTAGAGTCGCCAGTAAAGCTTACCCTTTGAATCGAGTGGCTTCCCATTTGCACTCTGCGATAATATGCAATCGACCAGCTCATTAGATGTAATAGGGTGAACCTGTGAACGAACATCTTTTGTGAGGTTACCATGGGATGCAATGCCACTCTCCAGCGGAACGCGACATGGCCTCCGAATTACAATGAACTTAAGTTCTTTGAGGTGATCTCCAGTGCATTTAAGTAATGAAAGTGTGTCGAAAATGACACTTGGTCAATTTGTTAAGGTGTCTTTGAAAGCGCAGAATGAATTATTATTTCTATTTATTCCATTTGGCAAATACATCCGATTGTCACTATGATGGTTTGGTGTTTGTTTTTAGAATCAATTTAGAAAGAGGGAAAAGTCAAGGATTTCCCAGTTCTCAACCATACCCCCGCTGCCACGTCCGCCAGTAACACCACCACCAGGGCTATCACTGCTTCCGTCACTGCCTGCTTTCACCTCCGCCTTTGCCTCCCGTTTCCGCCTCCGCCGCTAGGGAAATCTACGACAGATAGAGCGGGGCCCCTGCTCCTGGCCCTGCTGCGCCACCGGCGACCCCCCCCCCCCCCCCCCCCGCCCCTTGCCATCCCCCCCCCCCCCCGCCCTCCCCGCCCTCCCCGCCCTCCCCCGCCCTCCCTCGCCCTCCCCGCCCTCCCATCTTCCCTTCCCTTCGCAACTCGCCCACAACTCCGGCGCCCTGCCTGGCCGTTGCGCCGATATTACCCCGCCTATTCTCACAAATTGTACCACACTTATTACCTGCCCTCTCGATGTCTCGAAAATATAATCTCGATTCTTTTCATTGCGTGTGTTTTTCTACCAGATTTCTACAACTTTCCTCTTTTCATGAGTTTGTCTGTACGTTCGTATTTCAGTGTGATTGTATTGATTGTGCGAAGTAGTGTAGATTACAGAGTCGATATCACCAAACATACCAACCAACCGTTGGAGATTTTTCGGTAATAGTTGTGTTCCGAATACTATATTGAATAGTGTCGCAAAACACAAACAGGGATGAATATTACGCAATATTTATATAGTGCACATTAGCCTGCAGCCCTAATTTTTCTACAATCTGGCAAACAGGTCCCGACCACGCGAGTAAAATATACATGGAGTATAACGCATTTATGACATTGACCAATTTTTCTCTGATTTTTCTGTCTTAATTCCTAGTCTCAGTGTCTCCCCCGTCAATTTTTTCGTTGCAGGATATATCATTTCTTCGCCAGAACAAATACACTTTACTTGTTTTAAAACATCAATCAATTTAGTATCTCTTTCCCCTTTGATATTCCTTCATAAAGTTTTGCTTTTTAACTGTCGGATATTTAATAAGAACAATTTAAAATGCAATTGTTAATTATTACTGCCAAATATATTTGTTTTATCACGACAAAAAATATTGAGCAAATAATTCTCGAAACCATCAATCATACTGCGCACGTTTTCGATGTTGTTGCTGTGTAGGTTCTTATAATTTCCCTATGATCATTCGAGTTGTGTAAGAATTGGGTGGAGTTACCCAACTTGGTCGTCTACGAGACACTGGTTAGACACTAGTTACTTGCATACTCCCTGTCGCGTCTACTTTACTTTGCACATTAGTAGCAATCATCTAATATTAGCATAAAAATATTGCGAGAAGAAGATGTAATCATAGCCCCAGAGTAGATTCTGTATAGCGGGTGTTGCGTCATGGAGAAAAACACACAGACATTTACAAGTATGTACAAATTTATTTACACGTATGTACAATAACTAACTTCTGCTCCGAAACTACTCACTTGTGAGTATTTTCCTGTGGGTACCCCACATAGCTAGGAAGGCCCCGCCTCCACTGACGCTTCTCCCGCGCCACTACCGTGACCTTGTCACCCGTGCACTTGGCACGACACGCTCCAGCTTCGGCGTAAAGTTTTGCGCATCGCGCGAGGTTTCCAGAATAAAACCCCCGTGTGAGCTCGTTGGCTCGATTTTATACCAGAGTGTAGCTGTCACGTGGCCGTCCTAGGTGTGGGAGGGAGATTCGCGTCTAGCACGTGACATTCCCGGTCAAGCTGGCGTCCCCTTTGTTTAAATGTATCCCAACGCCGGGGCGCCAAGCTATTCATGCCCGCAGGTATACTTCCGCTCCTCCTCCCACCCACGGCCGCCAACGTGACGCTACAGCGGGAAAGTGACTTCTTAGTAAATTGCCTGCTCTTTAATAACGCAAACCGTCGCTTCCTTGTCATCTGCTAGTTGTAAGGGAATAAGCGTTCTAGCGTTAGTAGTTCTTTTGGTAAGGGATAGGTTGCGTTCCACATCGGTGCGAACGCTACCCCTACACTTATTTACAAATCTAAACTAATAGAGTTTACCTATAGGATATACGAACTTTATTTTCGTTGAAGTGGTGTGTGAACCTAAGACAATAAAGATAGTATTTCGTGTGTTTCGTTGTTTGCCATAAAATTACATATATGTAATTTTATTCAGTTTATAAATCTAATGTTTATTCATACATCTGCGACAATTTAAAAGAGAGAATGAGATTTTTGCTTTTTTTTAATTTCCCAACGAGTCGATATCAAGTAACGGAAATGTATGGACTGTAGTAAAACAATGGGTCATATCACGCAGTCCTTGAATCGGAAAACTGACGCTTACTGTACGATAATCAGTCGCTTTACTGATGCACTCAGGTGCTGGCTAGTCACTATACACACGGCCGAGAAATTCCCTCGGAGAGCGCAGGAGAATTCATAAGCGGCGTATGCAGCGTTACCCTCCGCCAACTGCACCATTGTGAATGGATATTACAGCGCGGAACATTATGCCCTTCAATCCGATTATTTCGTTAGGGAAGACAATAGGCGCCTCTCTCGCCAGCGTTCTGTGTATGAGCTTGCGCTTATATTCAGATATATGAATAAGCTGTTGACGATATTCTAGGACACAGACCTGTCAGAGATTTTTGAAGGGGCAGGAAACACTGGGCTCTCGAGCGTTAGAAAGTAGAAATCATGATTACGTTTGCCATTCCCAATCCAAATTGGATTAATTATTGGAAATAATTATGCGTTTGTTAATAATTCAAAAACCGTTTACAAATGTTCTGAGAAAGAAGCATTGGTTTCAATACAGTGTGCATATACACTAAACTGTCGATAAACATATTAGAGTGCATGCATTTTAATTATTTATGTTCGAATTGATTCCTAAAATAATTAAATAATTTATTGTTTACGCAAGACCAGTTAGTACTTTGAATTTCTAGCACTTGCTTTATTGACATTATTTACTGATTAAGTGATACGGGTTTGTCGATTCTGCACTTATGTCGTTGTTTGATATCTCATAATATGATTATCTATCTCGATTTTTATTTTCCTGTATCACAATAGCTGTAAGATAAAGCCATTTATCTTTCATCTATTATGTTGTGTAATACAAATTACATTCACAATAAAATGTCAAACATAAATTTATACTTCTTAAGATATTAACGGCATATCACACCCCTAATGCAAGAGGGTCATATCTCCGAAAAATTGAAAACTGAGATATACCGATTGTTACATACCTCGTTTTCTATTACGTGATGTGCTACAATTGCATTTCTTTATTTTCATAAATAGTCAAGTAACTTGCAGTTCAATTTAAATTCAATTCCGGTTTTTAAATGTCTTCGAGAAAACTTCCTAAGGCTCTCCTGCGAAATGAGTGATTTTAGAGTTGTGGCCCTGTTGCATTAGCGGTGCGATATTTGCTTAAATGGAAATTGCTGCGTCGACTTCCCCATTTGTAAGGCTTGTGGAACTTGATTTTTGTAGACCACTTAGCTCATCCACGCAAACATTCAAAGTGGTTAGGGTGCGGAGAGGTGATTCAAGTTGTGTGGAAGCGTATAATAGAAAAGTTAGACAAATCTCTCCCTCCCTAAAACGATTTCAAAGTGTTTCTTCCTTGATTACATTTTGCGATGTACGTTAATTGTTGAAAGTATAACACAATTTAAACAGATGCAGTTCTTTTTCAGAAGTAGTATACCCACAAAAGAGATGAAGTTTAATGTACAATGGATTTAACTTTTACGACTGTAAACAAGAACGCTGTGAGTCTAGAGATGATTAGAAGTATCGACCACTGCTTTTCTGTAAAAATGACAAACAAACAACTTAGCACTTGCTTCTGTGTAATGAATATTTCAATGTAATAGTCTTCCGGAATACGGAGATGACAGCAATCAATGCAGATAAAATAATTTCCTAGTCATTAATGATCTATGTACCATTCTCTTAAATAAGTATAATAATTACAACCTAACTGATTTGTTACTCCTGTTGCAACATTAAATTTAAATTTGTACACATTTGGTGTATCATCTTAATAAAAGAAAATTTGATACAATTTCATTAATTCCAATAATTCATAAAATACGATACATTTTTTCCTAATTTGATTTTTAAAGTAATTTTTAAATGAATAATTCACCCAAATGTCTTTTACCCAGACCACAATTGCGAATTATTAACAAAGCTTTTGAAGAGACAAAGAATTTGAAATTATTTGAATGCATAAAGATTCTCACAATAAAAACAGCAGTCACATATTTCAAACAATTGTAAAAGGTCATCTAGAATGTAAGCACGGGTTGCACATATATCCCGGGCAAATAGCTGTAGACATCCCCGCATTTTTTCTTCTAGTGAGATATATTTATTTGTAAAGAATTCATGACGTTATTGTGATCTATAGTTTCGAAAAGATATCTGTGTAACATTTATTTATTAATTAATTACATTTCCATACACATCTGGTTTGTTTCTATGTAAAAAATATAGCAATAATTAGTGGAATATTCACTTGAAATATTCCTCGTGGTTATTGTTTACGTAGTTCTGCAATGCTATCGCACATGACATGATGCCGTCTAATCATTCACCAAGAGGAGAATGAACGCCGTCAAGATCATTGCTCTGACCATTCGTCAGGGCCATTGCTCTGCTCGTGAATCAGTCCACTGCGAGCGAGTGCTGGACGCTCGAACTTTGGCGCTCGAGGGAGTACGAGCAAGCGAATGACACGCATTGCTCCTACGTCACTAACGAAGTGGTGCGCTGCAACAACGACAACTTTTGTTTTAAAAGGCGAGTTCAGGATTTTTGATTCGTAAGTGTGTATTCAATATATTCTAGGATCAATCACTCAAATCTGTTACTATCATTTTCATTAGGAAAATTATTTTCGAATATGATTACACGCGAATACATCCCGCACGTGTCGCAAAGAGCTTGTATCGTCGCTAGAAAACATTTGGAATTCATTTCGCTAGAAGAAAAGAGCAAAAAGAATAATCGCTCGCAGTCCCTGGCCCGTTGTCTAAGGTACTGCTCCAGCATTCGCCTTTTATTCATCAGAGAAACTATGTAAAACTACCGATCAGATTAACTTTGCCGCTAGGGTTCTCCTCAAGACAGCTATTGAATTCATCCTAGCTATCTAGCTTGCGTTGAAAATCCGCCACCGTAGGGAATCCAACCCTTGGCCATGCCGGTCAGAGACATTGCAATGGCAATATCTGTTGCCTTGAGCTACCTCAGCTAGATTATAATGTTTGATAACAATAGTCATAACAATAGTCAAGAAAATACGGCCGTCCTGAGAAAATATTCACAGGTTCGATCACGGGCAATGACAGCAGATTTTTCAGTTGTGAAAATAGAGCGGCATGCATCTCGATGATCACGTTAAAGATCTCTTGAACGCTAAGTGGTTGCTCATAGAAAAATTTAATTCTCTGAAAGTTCAGCACCGAAGTTAGATTTTAATTACGATCATAATACACAAGAGTCTCTGAATATTTTTACGAACTTCCAGAGCATGCAAAGAGGCGAAATATGACTTTTTGCCATTAAGCGTGAAGTGAGAAATTTCATAAAATGAAGTTACACATGTTACATTTGCACCGACGTTTGGAAATTCAGCATGCGTTGAATACGGTGTTCGGGTACGCAAAATCTCTGTTACTACGTCAGAACGTATACCAGCGCATAATGAGTTGCCTGCCAATGAAACGCAAATGTCCCATGTGTAGCTTTCACATATGAAATCCCTCATCACATGTTCATTATAAAAATGGTTTGTATCATGATAATGATCATAATGATCAAATGATCATGATGTCATCAATGTATCATTATAAAAATGTTCCTCGAAGCCCCTAGATGTCATAAAAGTTTTATTTATTCTAAAACACCTGTATAAGATATCAGGTACTGATATATTCAGTGACCAATTCATAAGTCAAAATGAATGAAGGCACTGAATGGTAAACAATTCCCGGTATAAGTGCTGAGATACCTTAGGAAACAGGAAAGAAACCTCCACAAAACGAGGAGGGATAAGTACTTCGGAAAGAAATACTCATAATTCTCGTCAACAATGAACATAATTTAAAAAGAAGAATAATGTGCGATTTACAATTTTTCACAAGTTGATTCAAAACCCGAGCTTAGTCTGTCTCTACCACTACATTTTTTGTTAAATAATCATAGCCTTGTAGAAAGAATATTTTTTCGAAAATATGTAAGATCTACATGTAAGATCGTACATATGTAAGATCGCACATATACATCTTTGTGCCCATCGCACTTTTGTTACACTCACCATTTCTATTCCATTGATACGGTATATTAAATCGCAGAACACACCAGTCGCACAATCGTTTGAACGACATGTACCCTTTGATGAAGCGCCAAAGTCCACAGAGATCTACACTTTCGAGCACGATGGAAATAGACGCCCAATTCATGTAGTCGGGCGATACACATTAGTCAATATTGAAAGATTCGGAAATTCTTTAAAAAGTATTCAGAAACTGAATCAAGTTTTATATTTTTCTAGTTATCGCCGAAATAACACTTCCCCAAACGGAAGAACGTTGTGAAAAAATATACTATTATTATCGGTCGATAATCTGAAACATTTGACCATTGCGAGGGCAATAGGCTGGGATTTGAGCAAATTGGTCGCGTTTATATTCATACGTAATCATGTCATAATCTTTTTGTACAGAGTTCCATGTCGCGTGCGGGAAGAGGAAACGACTCGATAGTACAGTATTATGGGCCGTAAATGTAGAGATCAGCATTACATTTCAGTATCAGATTTTTCCATAACGAAACGATGGTTTTCATGAAAAGAGGGGAGCGGTCTTTCCAAATAGCTGGATAGCTCGTCGCAGAAACAGGTTGCAGTTTCTCTATGGAAATGCACAATATTCGGACGATACACCGCATTACACCCATTCCTACTCATTTCAAACTTCTGCAATAAGCAGCTCCGAACACAATACAGAGAAGCAAAAAAAAAAAAACAACAACAATGAGTTTTAAATGAAGTAGAGTATTAAATTTTTTAGAAAGAATATTGGAAATTCTACTTGGTTGTTCCGGAGACACCGCGTTCTAGGCACAGACGCCAAGTATTGGTCGTCATGCTTCGACCTTCGTCAGGGCAAAATGTTTTTTGCAGACGCATGCTTTCTGGGCGCATTTTGTCCTGAGGCAGGTCGCAGCATGACCACTGAAATGTTGCCATCTATACCTAGGACGCAGTGTCTCCCGGACCGCCAAGTGGATACTGACTCCGTCCCCGGAAACCTATGCTCTCAAGAATTTTTCTACGTAATAATAAAACACACCATTTTTCTATTTAAATATGGCAAGTCAGCTCCAGAAATATAATAGTCAAATAACGTTTAGAAATTCAACAAAGAACGCTGTAATAGGTGACCGCTATGAGACATTAATATATCCATCGAGTTAAGGAATATGGCAGAAGCACATTATTAAAACTAATGACCCTATCAGGGAGTGCATCACATTTGTCCAATAATTAATTCTACTTGTCAATAGACAATGGGGATATAACTTTCATATAACCTCCGGTGAGCGTCCTCCTTTTCAAACATTCGTTTTTCTCAGAAGCCATTAATGACCGCTTAAGATATATTTGTGTGTGTTAATCGAAAATACGCTACACAGTCAGAGTAAAATCTTAGGACCTCCCAGTCCGTCAATCAACAGTTGACTCGCAAATTCATACGGCAACGCATCCGGGGAGCTCTCGTCACAAACGTACGTTCATTTCCACCGATCTCGAAATGGACGCGGCTGGCTCGCGATGGGTGAGGTTCCATTGTTGGCGGGCGAAGGCTGTCCCAGGAAATGTGGGGTAAATCGATACGGCGCATGCGAACAGTAGTTTCAATACATTTTAGCGCGAGCGTCCACTACCGGTGCCGTTGCTGTCCGCTCCCGCTCCTCCCCCCGGTCGGCCTTCCATCCGCCCCGCCCCCCTCCCCAACCCCCAGGGCCAGCCTTCTTGGCTGGCTTTCAAGTTCGATTCGCTACTGAATATTCACGAGGCACCGAGACACGCGGCGAACTGCAGGCTGCACCGATTTACTGAAAGGCCTCAGAACATTAACAGAAACATACGGGAATTAGGGCGCGGGAATTTGGAAAACCGCTGCCAGATTCGTACTTCGTGTCTCAGGAGTTCGTGGTGGAATTTTTTGTGTACAATTTAAAAGATACAATTTCATTTACGTACAACACACTACAATGTAATAGCATTTGATTAAATGTCAAAGAAAATTGTTTGTGTACTTGCAATCGAAGTTTGCATAGTCTCGATGAATTATGTACTATAATTCTTCAAAATGCTGCTTTGGGTCTCTTTTCGTAATAACTTACTAATTACAAATTTTAATATGTGTGAAGAAGTCTGAAAAATGTCGGTGAAACAACAACGTACTATTTCTAATACTATTAATTTGTAACGGGCATATAATATTATAAACATTTCAGATTTCGAAAAACCTTGAAAATTCATCATGAGGAGCATGTGTCTATAAATGCAATAAATAATGAAATACATCTATATTGTAAATATTAATTCCCCAGATCTTAAAAAAATTACTTTTGTGCAATTTTAGACAAATTAATAACAAATACAATTACTCATCTATCATGTGCCTCCGCACTTGTGATCTACCCGAACAAAATTTTTAATGAAATAAGTCGAAAATATTCTTGATAAAATCGTGTTTAGGTAGAAAATGTTCACTGTTTGATTTGAAAGTATTCAAAAATATCTAATCGAAAAAAGAAAGATCGACATTTGAAATTATATTGCATTAAGATGTGTCACGTATCAACGTGCGTAAAAAAGGCACGGCAAGGAATGGAACTTTTACTATTTTAAAACATTAAGAGATTTCGGACCTAACCCATATCAGACCCTTGTCTAGAAAATCGGAGCTAAGCCTTGTTTATACGCACACATTGCTTTATTTTGAACAAATAAAAGAAAACAAAATCATCTTTGATAAAATTTCAAAAAATTTTAGAGGCAACATTTCAAATTCGCAAGACGTGGTGTTCGGTGGGACAAATCCCAGAATATCCATATTAGGGAAATCCTGTATATGGTGTAATCGTTAATATTGTTCAAAGCCATACCCAGACAGACAGAAACTCGGACGGACACACAATTGGACAGATGGGTTCATGAACAATCGGTGAGCCGGACATAGGGAAGGAAACATCAGTGCTCATTCGGTTTGACAGATGGAAATATATACGAGCGGACGGAATGACGAACAGAAAGGCCAACGATCGTGAAATGTATTGACGGTAAGCGAGCAGACATACAGACGTTTTGAAAACAAACAAACACTTTTTAAGGTGTAAGGGGCTTGGCCTACCGGTAATTCGCGACTTGAATTTTTTGCATCGTTTGCGTTCCGTGTTATACGTGTATTATTATATCTAATTTTAGTTATTTATCTTTATCTTATCTCGTTGGCTAAAAAATGTTTTATTATGTTGTTTATTTAAAATGTTACTTTTTTCCCTTACGACATCGACCACATCTATTATTTATTTATCGTATGTTAACTGAATTATAAATTATATGTATCTATATTTATTAAAGGTTTGCTTCTCTGTATTACATGTACTCTTGGGTAAAATATGAACATATTTTTAGGCGAAAAATGAGATGTGTATATTCTAAAAATGATTTTTAGTGTATGAAGACATAATGATATTAAATTACTTATTTTCTGATAACAGTATTAATTAGAACTATTGATAGAAAATAACTACATTCCTGCGAAAAGTAATGTCAACTGAATTGCGACATAGATTTTTTATCGTTTTCAATAGCAAAATACTTAATAGATAGTCTTTCGTGAATTCACTTTGTCATACGAAATGGATCGTGATTTCGTGAAGAGAGTTTCCCCAAATATTCTATTAGCAGAAGGAAAGTTCTAATATATAACAAAGCTTTGCAAATATTATTTTCCATTAAACTATCTAGTCTTCCTCTTTATATGTTTTGTTACAAATAAAACTACAGCAGTAAAAAGTACGTTGCTGGACGCGAACCCGCAATCCTCTTAACGATCCGATCGGTAAAACTAATTAATTACGTGTACTGATGCGGCTCTATGAAGGAGGTTTTTATTCTCTTTACAAAAATAAATTTTCTACTATTTTGGAAATTATAGCATACTGATAGCATACGGTTTACTTTAAGTTCTAAACCTGTTTTGGATTGTAATAATGTTTTCAAATAAATACTAAAAATTGGGATCCAGGCTGTTTGCGATGTTCTATAACCCTTATTTAAGCGAGATTCTTCTGCGTGGCAGGAGTGCTTAAAAACAGAAATTGTGAAATTCAGTGAGTCAAATCTGGTGTAACATTTTGGCAACCTATAGAGGCAACCTATAGAAGCGTAAAGTTACATATTCGACTATCAATACACACGATTCATATAAAGAATATCGGTTGCAAACACTAGAAATACGTAATATATTTACTGTGCCGTGGCTTTCTAACCTTCTTAAAGGGCTGCCGCTTTTTATATATGAAGGGGAGCTTTACGTTAACTGGACCGGTTAGGTTAAGTGGTCCATGCTTTTAAATGTTGGTATGTGATTCCTACTTTTTCCACTGGATGACACACGTAGAATGATAGGGCTGTAATCTAAGCCACTTTCATAAGTTGCAGGCCTTCATTGTTGAGTACAGTAAGGTATTTTTTTTTCTGAAAGGTCAGAAGTATTTTCTACCACTCATCTGCTTGCAATTTTATTGCGATTGAATAACTACAAGAAAAATATTCACACTAGATTAATTGTTAGTATTTCTGCTTTATAATAGTGTGTTTTGTTTTTAATAATACGTCGCGGCTTGACAGGGCCCTATGCCCAGGCCGGGCATATAAAAAAATAGGTGCTGTGGGGTTAACTGGACCGCCTGGACGTTAAGTGGTTAAGGTCCAGTTACCCCGTTTATTTTCTTTTGAGAGTAGTATTTGATCATTTGCAATTAACAATGACATCAGTTAATGCTCTGAGCTATCTATCCCAGATCAACGAAAATGCGTTTGTTTCAACAGTATATATTGTTACAAAGTTTCCCTACCTGCTGAAGGACAGTAGGAAATCCTTAAAAAAATGATTTATTTCAAAGTGAATTTGGAAGAGTACTATCTTCGCTAGGCATTTTCTTCATTTATGTGTAAAAAAAGGTTCGGGTAATGTGTGGAGTTTATTTCAATTTTCGGTCCATTTAACCTTACCAGTTCGGTAAACTGGTTCTATTGCAAATGTATACATTTCATTATTGACAACAACTGTATGCACAATGATAATGTTTGCTCCCACAATATAAGGAGAAAGACACAATGAAATATCATGCGAAATTTCACGTGTATAGGTCAAGTAAATAACATTTTAAAGCAAAGTAGGTAAAGTAATTAACATTTAAAAAAAATGTGGACCAGTTAACATAACTCCCCCCTACGCGTGGTTTTAATTCACACAAAATTAATGAAGTACACATGTAAGCTCTTTTGATTTCCATTATTATAATTTTATTTTTTACACTCTCATTTAAATTATTATGTTGCAGTAGAATGTAATATGGAATATTTGTTTTTGTTGTAGAGAACCAAATTTGAACATTTAAATAAAATGCAAAGCTTTTTGTCTAATTAGTTGCGATGGAAATACTAAGCTCAATGTATAGATAATTAATGTCTTATTAACAGTGACGTAAATATTTGCAAGAGGTTATTCTGATTTTCTTTCTTAAAATAAATAACGCACTTTTTCTCCAACTTATTATACTGCACCTTCAGAAGATTAGAATTTAGTACACTCGCATTTTCTGAACGTGATAACTCCCTTTCACATCAATTTCTCCTCGATCTCCGCGAGGCGAAAAACGGGGACGAAAAGAAACTCTCGGAAACGACCACATAAAAATTACAGCCTCGCAGCACTTTTCGCATTTCAAGACTCCGAGAGTTTCCAATCCCACTACCTCAATAACGATCTCCGCCCGCGCTCATTTGCATGCAATTAACCCCCGCGGAGGAAAGAAAAATATTCACCGGGGGCCGACCTGCCATCACGCGCCGCTGAAGAGTGTTATTGTCCGCGAGGGTGCGGGAGGAGGTGGACTATTACCGCGACGTTCGCGTGGCGCTGGCCGAGGATTTGTTGCGTGCCGACGGCGCGGGGGCCAATGGGAAATGAAGAGAGCCATTTCGGCGAGCTACTTCACCGGAGTTCACCCGCCGCGGGCACGAAGGGGCCCCAATCCCGCGCTTCGCTGCTGACTTCATTTTGCTCTTGCCGTCGCTCTGCTGGGCTCAGCACGGGAACATTTAATTTTTTGTTGGTAATTTAAATGTTTCGACTTGGTTGGAAATAGGTTGGAGTCATGACCGTTGATCAACGGTACCGTTGATTGGTAACGTTGATTATCGGACACGTTGTTAATTGATTCCGTTGATCGGTTTCCGGACGCAGGTGGTAACATGTCAGACAGTTTTCCAGCCGACGGATTTCACTTGCGGTGGGAACGAAGAAGCCGGAATCCCACATTTCCCTGTTGACTTAATTTTGCTCTGTCCATAGTTTTGTTGGCCTAGGCGCGCACGAGCTGCGGACTTTTATTTTTTGCTGGTAATTAAATAATCTTAAGTTGGTGGGAAATAGGTTGGAATCATGGCTGATGATCATCGACACCGTTTACCAGTACAGTCGATTAATTAATTGATTACTTCGTGTTTCTAAGCGTGTCAATGGTACAATGATAATTAGGCGCGTAAAGTGTAGTGGATGCTTTTCTATCACGAAAAGTGACGGTGCCCTTTCCCCGCTGGATGGTAAGATCCGGTGCCGACCTACACGTTGGCTTGCGGGGATTTACCCACCTTTCACCAAGCGGCACTGCTCCAGCAGGATCAATTACTACACTCCAGACTCGTCTCTAGACTTGTGTGGAGGTGTAGTGCATGTAAGTGAAAGTGTAAGTGGGACAAGGATAGGACAAGGAAGAGGAAGGAAATATCGCGCGAGGTCCATGCCCCGTTTTTACGATGCGGCTGCGGAATCTTCCTGATGACAACCGCAGAAACCACGGAATACTGTCGATCAGAGCCGCCACCTGCAAGAATTTTCGCCAAGACAGCGGCTAAATTGGACCTACTACATAATGTGAAAAGGCCTGTCACATCGGGATACGGACCGGTAGCGGTATCTCAGTGCATCAATTGATGTCACTGCAGCGCCTCTGACCGGGAGGTCCTAGGTTCGAACCCTGACCCTTTGGTAGAAAGAATTTATAGTGTTGGCCGTTGACGATTTGGACCGTTTTCGATTCCGATGACAAAGACGATAGCACGTCAGCCTGTTATTCCAAAGTGTGCGGGTGTGGCGTGCGGCGGGTATCGATGTATTTTTCAG
Source organism: Teleogryllus oceanicus (assembly GCA_964035755.1). Lineage (NCBI taxonomy): Eukaryota > Metazoa > Arthropoda > Insecta > Orthoptera > Gryllidae > Teleogryllus > Teleogryllus oceanicus. Next base: position 274,580,233 of record CAXIVR010000001.1, on the reverse strand, counting down.
ATGCGAAAATCTATGACACACATGTCGTATGAAGCATGTAAAAGAATCTTCGGGAACCGTTTGGGTTCCTTGAGTAGAATGAATATCCAAAAGCTGTTGGGGCTTGCGTGCTGCTATTTAGTAGCAGCGATGAAAACGAGGGGAACGTAAACAGTTAATATTTCAGCGTCAAACATGTTACGAATTATGCATGCACACCAAGATATTCCCAAAACAGGTAAAAATCCCAAAATCAGACCAATATGCCATCACCTATGCCGATGTTTTGTATTTAAAGCCTTCTTGGCAGGTTCTTCTGATTCCGCAAGTGTGATGACCACTGCCAACAATTACAGAACTCAAATTCACTCAATAAACTCGTTTCACCTCAGTAAGGATTCATACACGAAGACGAAGACTTAATCTACACGGCGTGACTTCACCTCGAATCTGTACAATTTACGTAGAATATACATTAGAATATTTGTTGAGTAAATGAGAGTGCGAAAACGTAGTTCAGCATATGCAAGAAAGCATTTTGTTGTTTTGAAGCAATCATGTATGTATATACAATTACTAAATTTAGTTGAAACAATAATATAAATATAATTTTGCATTTAAATAATTTATGGAGATAAAAAATATTTGCAAGACTAAAGAAATAACGTGTAGTACAAGCTACTGGATTACTATATCTTTATATTTTCGTTTTTGACCGTGTCATCCATGTTCCACAAATACGTCCACAATATTTACTGAAATTCGTTTCAGTTAATAAGGATTGTACAGTATGTATAAAAGTAACAGTGGGCATGTAAAATACTGATTGTATAAATAATTAGTGAAAAAATATGATTAGTTTTGCAGTATTAAAAAAGTATAGCATGAAAGGTCTCTTTTAATGCTCTGATATTAGCGGCTTGTCAATGCACATTTAATAATAGGTTCTAGTTTTTCTAACATTATTTTCTACATACACTTATACGTGGTAAACAAACGTTCCACGTCGATAGATAAGAAGCACTCCCTGGTTGGGAGAATCTTGAATCACAGCGGCGTCGCAGCGCAGCCGTTGATACAGCGAGCCGGTATCAACGGTATCGGCTGGCCGGCGCCTGGGGGAGAGGGTGGGAGTGTGGGAGGGTGGGAGGTCGTTGGGCGGCGCATGTATTGGAAGACCGCAGAACGACTACACGCGGCGGTTGAGGCCAGTCGTGGTAGATGGCGCCGGAGCCCGCTCTGCCGCAGCCTGGATTACGTTTAATCCGTGAAATAGGACAGGGAACCGATACCCGCGGAGATAACGTGTCAGGGGAGATGGGCGACCTACCTGGGATTGGGCGGTCGAGACAAACGGAGCTGGCCCTGTCGCTTTATCCCGCACGTCCACCAGCGCAGGGGAAGAGGGGGAAGTGGGGGGAGGGATGGAGTCGGGGTCGTGCCGGGGTTGGGAATGAGTCCGTGCTCCATGTGGATGTGGGTGGATGAGGCGGTGACGGCGCGAGGGAGGGCAAAGATTGGAGCCGTGCGCGGATGGGGAGAAGGGAAAAGAGATAGGATGAATTGGAAGCAGAATGAGAACAATTGGGACGGGGCTGAACAGGTGAGTGATGAGGGAAAAGGTTGGAACGAGATGGAAGCATGAAAAAGGCGGGGTGAGGGTGACGTCACGTGTAAAGGAAGGCGGTAGCGGGACGGGAGAGGGATGAGAGCATGCCTCTGTGTGTGTGTGTGTTTGTGTGTGTGTGTGTGTGCGTGTGTGTGTGTGCGTGTGTGTGCGAGGGAGTTAGGAAACAGAGGAAGTGGTAAGTGCAAACGGTGGTGGGGATGGGGGGGGGTGGGAAAGGGGGAAGTGGGAAAAGGAGAGGGGGAAAGGTGAATGGGAAATTGCGGGAGCGGGAAAGGGTGGATGCGGGAAAGGGCGGATCGGATAAGGGCGGGATCGGATGAGTGGGGAAAAGGTGGCAGTGGGAAAAGACGCAGTGGGAGAGGACGGGAGTGGGAAAGGTCATGGGCGGACAAGAGACGGAAGCGTGAAGGGACGGAATGGGTAAAAGGCAGGAGCAGGAGAGGTGGTCGTGGGAAAGGACTGGAAAGGGAAGAGGATGGGAGGAGGAAAGGGATGGGAAAAACTGATAGCGGGAAAAAGCACGAACTGGTAGTGGAAAAGTGGTCATAGAAAAGGGCGGGAATGGAAAAAGGGAGGGGCGGGAAAGAGCGTAAGAAGGAGAAAAACGGCAAAGGCTGCAGTGGGAAGGTAGAAGCGGATAAGGCCGGGTGTAGAAACGGGTTCAGGAAATCCCGTGAACGCCCCGGTTTCTACCCATGCAACGCCTTTGCTTTCTCTGCTTGAACGTGTTCACCCCTACCTCTGTTGCCACCTCGTCCATCCCCGCCGCCGTGGGATTCACCCTCCCCTTGAATGTGCCCGCGCCTTCAGTGCTTCCTGGAATTCGTAATGAGTTGTGGAACTGGGACAGAGAGATTCGAAAGGGAAAGGTCAGTAGATAGATGGTAAAGGATACAAATGATTTAAAAAGTTTCTCCTAAACGTGTATCCGATTCGGAACGCTTACAAATTGGTTATTGGTTATTGGTACGTGTTTAGCATACTACTTAATTCTCTGAATTGAGGTTTGAAAGAAAAAAGCTGCAAACCTCTCTCTCATTGTATATTTATCAATTTATAATTTTACTGCTATCCCATGACGTTACGTACCTCTTCCTGTGCATCTCAATGTTTTGTTACGCTGAGTGGATTTGTGTCCTAAAGGTGATGTTCCACAATTGTAGCCATCGACGATACAGCATGTCTCATCACCTATTCACAAACGTGCCTTCGACTTTAAGAAGTAATGAATCAATCTCCTAAAATTGAATTTACCCTATATTAAGATAATTCTGGAGATTTGGGTTATAAGATATGCATATTTTCGTGACAAATAGTTTTTTGGAATTAATTTATTGCAAATATGCAGCATTGTTTCTGCAGTCACTATATCCCATTCTTTGTATCTTCATTAGTTAAACTTTCCTTTTGTAGTTATTCATTCAATTACATTTATCTAATAGTATTATTTTTTCTCCAGTCTCATCCGGTTGTTTTCCGCAATTGTCAAGATAGCTATCTGCCATATTATTTGAAATATTGCTATACATATAAAATACAGTTTATGTTATAAAACGTAAAATAGTGACAATGATTCAAAAAGAAATGTTAATTACACCCATTACAACGATAAATATGGCATCGATGTATTAATTAAATACGAATTCCACATATATGTACAATTAGCGTCATAAAATGCCGGTTTCTTCGCTGGCGAATAAAAAAAATACATAGAATATCATGGGAACTCCGAATTGAAAAACATCATTTTGAAGAGTATCAACTATTCCTAGCTGAAATTCTAAACCACCTCGCTGGCATTTTAATAAAGAAAAATTATAATTTAAAAGACCTTAAATCATGTGATATTTCGATTTATGAAGCGTAACATCGTTAATAACACATTACTTAATATTACAGAGGAAAAATCTTCAAAATCAGCTAAGAAAACTTTAAACTTTGGCGAAGCCATGAAGATTTCATCTTTCACACCCGATGACTTTATATGAGAAATCCATCGACCCTCATAATTGAGTTATATTGTAATTACCAGCCTCCCTGCGATAGTCTTCGGAGTCATAAGACAAGAAAAGACGTTGAGAAGCTACTGCCCATCCAACTGAGTGAGTATTGGAAATATTTTCGAGTCCTTGCAGCTCGATTAGGAGAAAGTTTCCGCGTCGAAGTTTTCCATTTTCCTGCTTGCGGTCGCAGCCCGATATGAATTTCATGCCGCCAAAGTTCTGACGAAATCTGGATTCGTCGTAATTTGGGTTTCTGTAAATCGCGTTTTGATTAGCCAGAGTCCGCCCATCAGGCAAGTTTTCCCATCTCGCGGCGGCGCATCTCCTTGGAGAAGCTGGGAGGGGGAGGGGGAGATGCGGGGGCGTGACGCAATAGGTCTCCAGCTGCGGTGCGGAGCTTGCAACAGGAAAAGGTTGAGAGGGCCTTTTGCACAAAAATGCAGATAATACCAGAGAGCTATATAAGATGGCGTTCTCGACTGCGAATCTTCAGATAGAAATTCAGTCATAAGGCAAAATGTGCCACATCCTCTGCTGATAACTATGAGGAATCTCTAACAAGCTTTCCTGTATTTCTCTACCATTTATTATTGTGATTTAATCCTACTAGCAGAGGCAAACTGTGGTACGTACAGATATCGCAATTTTTGCGAATATAGCAAGCAGTGTATTTAAAATATTGAAGTAAGCACCCCTAGCAATAATTCCATCGTGGATACTACTATTCAGTAGCCCATAACAAATACTCCTGGAGATTTCTAGTTCATAAATTGCGACAATCTATCAAATACAAAAATCTATATCTAAATTTTTATCTCATAGTCAACGTGTTATTTACAACTTCAGTGACGATATATATTCCCAAATATTAATTGCTAGTTACGCACTTTGTACAGAGATGGTTGTCAATTTGTATATGTAAAACTTAAGAAACGCTGTTTTGATATAATCCAAATGTTATACAGATTGTTTTGTTTACATTTAATGATAGTTAGTCTATCCCCTTCTGTACTAGGCCTAGATATACACACTTTGGATTGCTGAGGGTTGCCATCAGTCTCATCAATATAATAGCAGTGTCGTCTGCGTATCAAATCACAGTGGTAGGTTGTAATTTCAATAAATTCATATATATATGATCAAGTTAATTTAAAATTAAATTATTACTATTTTAAAAAAAAATACTTTTCCTCCAGCTTTTTTTAAAAAAACTATAAAAATTTAATTACTTTAAAAAAATTAAAAAAACATTATCAGGTTATATATACACAGGTGGGTGCATAATATGTATACTATAGGTCTTATTATTATTATTATTATTATTATTATTATTATTATTATTATTATTATTATTATAAATTGTTTGATAAAGAACTGATATGACATATCAAAGAAAACTTGTTTATTTTAGAAAATAGATTTATGAAGTCACAATAGGAATGACAAAAAACCTTAAGTGAAATGTTTCAAGTGCTCAAGATCGTAAGTGTTCAGCATCTACAGAGGTTCTTCTTTCGGATTTCTTTCGTCATCGGAAAAATGACTGACCAACTATCACTTAATTTTAATGGTTATTCGCACTCACTGGGTGACCACTCTCTGGCGCATTACAGGTAGGTCGAGTTTGATCAACTTTGTTGCTGTTGTAAATTTATATTCTGCCTGGTGGAGGTGTATTGAATTCTTTTATTTCTGTCGAAACTGTTCAGCATTCTCTGTCTTTCAGTATTGTTTGATTATATACTTCCGTTGGTCATTGCTTAAATGACCAGTCATGATTATCTGAATATCTGAAAGAATACTTCACTTCAGTATTAAGTTCTCCCCATTGAATGTCATACACAGTTTTTAACTGTTTTTGAGGTAAATAAATAAATAAATAAATAAAAAGACGGTCTCAAAATATAAAAATACAGTATCGTTGTATATACCTACTTATGCACCCGCTGTATATGATTGGAGGTGAATATTACTGTCCTCTGCGAAGACAAATCATGAGCCCTTTTTTTTTTTGCTCAATTCAAATATTATTTTAAAACTTCTTTTACTAATATTTAAATTTGTTTATTTTTTAAATATAGTATTTCTATTACTCATAATTTGTTAAAAATATTCGACACTACAAAAAAATACATACAACATATAGTTTACTAATGTAAAATATTTCAACTATGGGGTTACACGACTACTATTACATGAGTGCTATTACATAAAATGTAGGTATTGTAATGGCTTAAAGGCCTTCGGCCTAGCCACATTGGATCAAGTTTCTAATTTGGCTGTAATAATTACCTATTAAATAAAAAAAATAAATATTACATAAAATTATTATTTTCATTATTATTGTTATTTTTATTAATATTTACCTCAAACATTTCTAATTACGCGTATATTAGGCATCTGCGCAGAATATGAGTTATTCAACTGTTCTTGACAAGCAAACGAAATACACAATGCTTTTTTTGCAAGTAGACCAGCAAATTAGAGATCTCTTGCTTCCGTGTATTTTCATGAAACCTTTAGATTTTACAACCGGTCTATCACAAACTTCAAAGTACCCAGCCACGGCCTGCGTGAAAGAACCTCGTTCAAAATGACCCGTGTTTCGTGGAATCTCTTTGATCATTATCGTGCACGTGGCATAAAGGACTTCGCCGCAGCTCCGGGTCATTCTTTCCTCTCTGGCACAGCAGTACGGTTGCAATGGGGTCCGTCTCTTTTTCAGCCCTGATTGTTGAACAGACCGCGATGCTATTGCCACTTCATGCTAAATTGACGTCACGTACAAAGCGTTTCTTCCTTTCATCATACAAAACTCGTAAATACATTGAGCATATACCCTCTGCATTTTGGCGTGTTCGTGTGGTATAGTGTCATTAGTCGAGTATTCCATGCAATTTGAAACAACAAACTAGAAATCGCGTTTACGAAAAAAATCGAGAATTTAGCAGAATTCAAATAAGGAAACGAAAATCATTTCCCTATTTTGTGTATTCTTAATAATGTCAATATCGCAATTCACCCAAATCCCCAATCATTGTAATAATCAAAATAACAATAATGATAACTAACAATAATTACAATAATAATGACAAAAATAACAATAATAATAATAGAATAATAATAACAATATCTATTTAGATATACCAAATACATACATATAATAATATCTAAATGTACTTTTTGCAAAAGGTAGAATGAATTATTTTGAGATTTAAAAACAATCTTGAAATGATTGATTAAAATGCGTATGTGACGGTTGTTTGAACTTCCATAGCCCAATAGCAAGTAGAAAATTGATTCTGCATTAGATTCATCAAAACTTACTTAGAAATTCTCGTACACTGAGTAAGAAAGAAAAGCATGGTTTGCATTTCCACACGGAAATTTCACCGACTGTTTAAAGGAATTTTATTTTCCTTTTACTTTCTCTCACTCTCCTTACGTACGACGGAGAAAGTATGTCGCTGAGCAAATGTTACTGATTTTTCAACAAAACTAGTGGTGATAAAACCGCATGTATTTTCTCGAAAAAATTACGCGAAAAGTTCTCAAATTTTTGAAAAGTTATCCATGTCGTTATTTTCCTATCTTTAATATTTTAGTTGTGGGAAGACTACGAAAAACCTTTGCACTTTTGCAATTTTCAAAAAATCAGGGTTTTCAACGAACATGAGACCTACACCATTCTCTTAATCGTTGTTCACACTATCTAATAAAAAAATTAATCGAAAACTTCCAAACTATAATTTGAAAATTTGGAAAATACCCAGAGGTTTCGTGTAAAGTTCCCCCAAAATTGAAATATAGATTTCAAATTCAAGAGGCCGCCACACCAGCCAGATCTATTCGGAAATATCAATTTGGGAGAAAATCGGCTGAACGGTTTAGCTAACATTGTTCACAGACGGATGGACAAACGGACAGACAGACGTGTTTGCTGTCATTGATTTTTCGGTGTCAAGGACTCACTAAACATGGATTCTGGTTACACCAGGTGAAAAAGGCTTTTTTTCCCCTAAATTTAACAACTAGATTTATCACAGCACTTCATGAATTTCTCTCTACTGCGTAAGTGGTAGCGAGAAAGTAAAAATAGGCCATGAGTTGTAATTTTTTTCAAAAAGGACTGCAAATTTCTGATTTTTTTTCGGATAGAGCAATGTAAGCTTAAAAAAAGTGCAGTTCCGATTTTCATTGATTTCTCTTACTGATTGATTAGTAAATCCGAGCGCGTCAACGGCTAAGGTCATTAGTCCCGTAAGTGTTGTGCAGGCTTTATCGCGAAAGGTGGATCTTCCCCGTTGGTTGCCGCGATCCGGCGCGGACGTTTACGTCGATTACAGAGCGTTTCCCCAACCAGGTGTTTCCCACCAGCGGAGCAACTCCCCAGCCGGGACAAGCTCTAACCTCCCGACTGTTCTCCCGTCACGTATGATAGTGCATTAAAGTGTATGTGTAAGTAAGGGGTGGCGATAGGGCAAGGAAGAAAGAAAGATCACGTGCGGTCCGTTGCTTGTTTCTTAGGGTATTGTTCTCATCAGGGTTCAATCTCATGGTGTTGATCGGAGAAACCTCTGAAAACTACCAGAGCACCGGGAGCAGTAGCTCAGTGCATCAACTGGTGTCACTGCAGTGCCTCTGATCAGGAGGTCCTAGGTTCGAGTCCTGACGGCGGCAAGATTTTCGACACTACCTTTTCAGCTAGGTCGAATTCAGTCGCCGCCTGGAGCAGGGCCTTTCTAGCGGCTGGCTGCTCTGATCGGTAGTTTTCCGTGGTTTCTCCGATCAACACCAGGCGAATGCCGGAGCAGTACCCTACCAAACGGGCCACGGACCGTGCGCGATCTGTCCTTCCTCTTCCCTGTCCTATCCTCCTCTTACACACACACACACTTACACTAACATGCACTACACTACCACATATTCCGGGAGACCGGTCGGGAGCTTAGAGCTTGTCCCGGCTGGGGCGGTGCCCCGCTGGTGGGAGAGTCCTGGTTAGGGGGAAACTCCACTAGCCGACGGTAGGTCGACGCCGGATCTCGCCATCACCCCAGAAAAAAGCATGCACTACACTAACGGGACTAATGATCAAAGGAGTTGACGCGCCCGGAAACACGAAAAACAAACAAACAAACAAAACTACCAGAGCAGCCGATTACCCGAATTCTCGGCCAGAAAAATTCTCAATTCGACCTAGTATAGCTAGTGCTGAAAATTCTCGAGCTTGTGTTGAAAAATATCCAAGCACCGTCGACGCTCGAACATTAGGACCTCCTGGTCAGAGGCACTCAATATGTCAGTTTATTTATTTTTATTTATTTATTTTACGTCAAAAAACAGTTAAAACTGTGTATTACGTGCTATGAGGAAAAGTGAATTCTGTGCACGTTTTCAAAATTCTGTGATCCCTACACTAAGTCATATACTATTTGAATTTTGAATTTTAAAAAAGCTCCCATGTAATAAAATCTATTTTAAAGGATATGTTTAGTTGATACCATGGGACACCTCAGTCGGTGTTTGAGTGGACGTGTGGACGCGAAATGGCCGAGATTCAGATTTAATACTGCTGAATTCTCTTCTCTCTTTCAATGTCCATAATCTCTGATTGCAATTCAGTCTGATAATTTGGAGCTATTTCGATGTCGTAGATAAAGCCCATCAAAGAATTTATATTTCATCAGTATGATATCGAAAATATTAAAATATTTACTGTTACCCAACTAGCGGCTGAGATAGCTTAAAACAACTGCTACCACTAAAGAGCCTCTGACTAGAAGGAACTAGGATTCGAGTACCGATTTTCCACTCTTACTGGATAGCTACCAGTTAGCTAGATAACAACTCTAGATCAGAATTCTGCAGTCTGAAGAATTTTAGTGGGTGGTTGCTCTGATCCAGTTTTACGTGTTTTCTACAAGTAATACCAGCCGAATGTAGGAGCAGTACCTTAATAAACGGACCATGGACTGTGCATGTTTTATTCTTCCCCATACTTGACAACGCTTACACACATCCTCGTCTTTTCCTATACACACACACGCACACGCACAGGCACTAGCCTACCAAATGTGTCAGGGCCCAGCCGGGATCTTAAAGCTTGTTGCAGCTTGGGTGGGGTCCGTTGGTTGAGATACATCGAGGGGAAACTCCCACAAATCGACGTGTAGGTCGGCGCCAGCTCTTAAGATTCAGCAAGGGAGGAACAGCGTCATCTGCAGGAATATAACTCTCACTACACATACGGAACTAATGATCACAGCAGTTGACGTCCCGGAATCACTAAATAATCAATCTGTCAACCAGTCAATCATGGTAAACAATTGGTTGTTAATTTTGCCGAGCCGTTTCAAATGCTGTGATTTGAAATGTAAAGCGCATTTCTGGGAGCACGCAATGCAGCCAGAAACTGTATGTTTGTGAATATTTAAAGCCAGTTTATAAGTCCAAAAATTTTATTCGGTAGCTACCGTTTGATCCGCTTTATGGGACCGTCATGGTGAGAGTACTTTTGCATTGGTTGATCCTTTTTTAATTTATTAATACTGTGTTTCTTTAAATGGCCGAAGATGGGAAATAATATTATTCTTTGAAACGTTGCAAAAAAATTACGTAAAAATGAATTAAAACTTCAAGATGTGTTATTCTAATGTTTATTTTACTTCTAAATTAATATTGTGAATCTGTGACGGAAACTCCTCTGCTCAAAGAATCTCCCAATGTAATGACGAAAATGTGACACTCAATATTATGTTTTATGTGTATATTGATTTAATTTACACCGATTTTCTTGCCACTATGTATTTATGTATTTATTTTAAAGACAAAAACCGTTAAAAACTGTGTTACCTACTATGGGGAAAATGTACTCCTCTGCATTGTCAAGGGTGCGGTAATGTTGCAACCATCTCTTCCTGTATCCGAAGTCCTAACACGCACTAACGACGCCAGCCTAATTGTATCGACAGAGTTTGGTCTTCCTTTCGCTATATTTTCCCCGTCTGATGAGCAGCGGCGGTCAGGGGTGATGTGGGTCATGTCAAGAAACTAGAAGTACTCTTCCCCAATTTTGCACCTAGGTGATCCGGCACGCCGATAGCTCCTTCCTTAAGAGGCGATTGTTCAAGGCGAATCTGCACATAGATCGCGAGGCGGGCACGGCCCACACGTTGACCCCTTACAACGTTGTTTGATTGATTGATTTTTCGTGTTTCCGGCGCGTCAACTGCTTTGGTCATTAGTCCCGTTAGTGTAGTGCATGTTCTTTTCGCGGGAGATGGCGGTGATCTTCCCCCGCTGGATGGCGAGATCCGGCGCCGACCTACCGTTGGCTAGTAGGGTTTCCCCCAAACCAGGACTCTCCCACCAGCGGGGCACCGCCCCAGCCGGGACAAGCTCTATACTCCCGACCGGACTCCCGGAATATGTGGTAGTGTAGTGCATGTTAGTGTAAGTGTGTGTGTGTAAGGGGAGGGGATAGGACAAGGAAGAGGAAGGACTGATCGCGCGCGGTCCGTGGCCGTTTGGTAAGGTACTGCTCCGGCATTCGCCTGGTGTTGATCGGAGAAACCACGGAAAACTACCGATTAGAGCAGCCGGCCGCTAGTATTCTCCTCCAGACAGCGACTGAATTCGACCTAGCTGAAAATATAGTTTCGAAAATCCTGCCGCCGACAGGACTCGAACCTAGGACCTCCTGGTCAAGGCGCTGCAGTCCATTACAACGTGAATAGCCCCGGTGGAGACGGGTGAATGTTCGCGTTTTCCAGGGATTGTCCGCCCCCCCTGCATTGGCCAGACACATCTCCCAACACTATGTGCTTTTGGGAGGATGACGTCACGGGTATGCTTACATAGACGTGTCTATCACATCTCCTACTCCCCTCCTTGTGCGGTCGGTGATCTGACCTTCACTTTCCCATACCAATGCGGAGCACGTATGCTCGTCCATGGATCAAACGGGATTGCACTCGAGAAAATCCAGGTCTAAGTGTCAGTTATAAATACACTCCAGATCCACGCCCACTACAAACGAGGTTCCCTACTTTGATAGTAGTAGAATGAAAAGTATTTCTCTTGATTAACAAAGGCGTAAAAATATATGAAATCCTATCACAAGTCTGCAAGTAGAAAATTTATGTTAGGAGCAATAATGTAGAAAGCAAGCTGAACTAAAAATTTATTTTCAGAAAATCATAATCTACCTACGAACGTAAAAGCTAATATCGAAACATTTTTCATTTACAAGCCTTGAGTCATGTCCGGGTGCTGTTAGATTCTGGAAAGAAGGTGGACTCTTCAGGAAATGACACGCGCCACTCCGTGAGTTGTTTTGAGAAAAATCGTGAAAGTAAATTCTCTGGAAGTGGCAAACAGTCTTAACTTATTCACTGCATCATGTATTATGTATGCGACATTCAAACTCACTCTCCAGTCATACACTGGGCGACAGGGGAGAGCGGGGTGAGGTCCCTGCCCGTCACGTGCCCAACTTCTCCGCTTGAAATCAGGCGAGGAAATGGCATGACCGTAATGTGGAGTTTTGGGTTGTGCATTGGGTCGAGAAAAAACACGTTTCAGATATATATGCCAATGTTTGATAAACATTCCTAACATCACTGATGTCATTAAGGTATGATTAAATAAAGCATTCCACCCCAAATAGATTTAGTCCCGTTTAATGTATCAAAATGCAGTTTTTTTTAATTTTAAAGGTAACGTGGGAGCACACACGTTAAAGACATTTTATTTACCTGTTAAGATTTAAGAGATTTATTTATTATTGGTAGTTTCTTGTTATAAAATTACTCCACCACATGTGGAGTGGTGTGATGATGTCACATAAACTGCTGACTAGCCATCGTGTGGCCTCGGCCAATTAGTGGTTTAATCCTCGGCCAATTATTTTTCAAACAACTCCAGCTTAATTTAGAAGACAGAAAAATTCTCCTCATTAATACATCAAAAGGGAAGACGTTGATAAACCAAATTGCTTATTAAAACCGACTAAGAAATATGTAATTTTATATAATCTATCTCAATAAAGTACCTGAAGGGGGTACAGGACCAATGTTCCCGAAACCTCTTAATTGTTTAGATGTATTTTTATAAAAATAAAACGATCTTTAATAAAAGGGATAATTTAACTATATGAAATCCTATCACAAGACTGCAAGTAGGAAATTTCTTTTAGGGGCAATAATGCAGAAAGCAAGCTGAACTAAAAATTTATATTCAGAAACTCATAATCTACCTACGAACTACCTTTCCACTTGGAAAATAATTTACAGGTGTTCCTAAAATGACATTATATTTGCCATCATTATCACAACCATGGCACTTCGTCGCCATTGTCAGCATGACTTTCAAGAATTGTTTCGAGCTTGTGTGTCATGTTTTCTTCCCTATTTGCGGCAGTTGTATACCTCAAAACTGGAAACAGCTGTAACAAATAATTCAAAAATCGCATTTAGATATCACATGCGCTACAAAATATATTTAGGGTTCCAGTGGTCACCGAATTATACCTTAATGAGGGCGCATTCGCTAGGCGTGACCATTTCCGCAGAAATTCACAAGAGAGTTCTGAAACTTTACTATTTTTTACCGAACGCCTAACGTCGCATTTCAAAACCCCACAGTACTGTCGTTGGAGCAATGTCTTGGTGAATAGAGCATATATTGGCTTCATCCCTCGTTACCTTCCTTGCGTGTCCACAAGGAAATGGTTTGAAAGCAAAAGCGGATCAAATATTTGGTATAGTTGATTTTCGATATTGAAGCGTTTGGGTTTCAAGCATGATAACTCACAGGGAAGACATTTTCGAGAAACATCCAAGTAAACATTTTGGATAATGGGGTTTAAGTCGGTGACATAGAACAAACCACGGAAGGGGAACACTTAAACAGAATTATGCTATTTTAATCAAATAGTTCAATTCTCCAAATTTTGGGCAATATTGTTTACAATACACCAGCCAACAGATTCTGTTTTACCCAAAGATAATATCCTGTTCCAAGACTTGTTCGCCTACTGCCACAAATAAACACGTAGCCTGTTTCCATTGTACTGCAGCTTCCGGGTCAATGACCCCCATCTCGATCAGGTTTTTCGTCCAGTTTCTCTGATCCTTTGAGCAAGTGCTGAGATGGCCCCTTGTTACGCTTCTGGACATAAATGTAACTTCATTATCTGTGCACGTTTTCTAGAATTCGGTGGGAAATATAGTTATTCAAATGATCGTCGTTGCAGGAAGTATTATTCCTTGACGAAAGACATGATGAGGGATAAGGGCCCAAATTAATTGCTGATTTACCCTTGAAAATAGATTTTATTACATTGGAGCGAATATTTTTGTTACGAATCCTTGCAAAAAACGCTCATTTTCTTTCTGTATTCAAAATTCATGTAGTTTATAGCTTAGAGTAGGGATCACAGCATTTTTGAAAACGTGCAAAGAATTAATTTCTCCCCATAGCATGTTACACACAACTTTTAACTTTTTTCAATGTAAAATAAAAATAAAATAAAACTTTGCTGCGTGATTCGAAGATGGGGCGATGGGTGATGCAATAAGGTTATTTATCTCCCTTCCCTTTTCCTCCCGTTTATTTACAAATAAAGTGATTTATTTTAGATGGTTACAAATGAATCAGATCTGCCGTGAACGTGGTTGTGATGTTCAGGTACTTTTTGTGCAATGTCATTTAGCTGTGAATGTGAGGTTCAGGCACATTTTTTTCAATACCAATGACATTATGCAGTGTCATGTTTTAGTGATTAATCATATTTCCTGAGGACTAGCAATTGCGTTATAATATTTCGCTGACATTCTTGATGAAATCACTCTATAAAGAAAAATGTTTCCTTTCAGCCTCTACTCATTGAATAAATTTGGTTTGACTAGGCATCACACACTGCAGTGAAAATAAATTGTATTCTATATTATTTGTTAATAGGCAATATTGTTATGAAGCTTATACTTTAACATACTTACAGATTCTAGACTTGAATTAAATTATGAAAGAATATATATTGTCCAATTGGCCTGATCCATTGAGCAAATGCTGTAATGACTCCTTATTTTGATTCTGAACATAAATGTCGCTTCACTATACCTAAGATTTGTTAAGCTCTCCTGTTTGTAGTGGTAGGAGTACAGCCGGGAAGGTGTTACTAGTTACTAATTACAAAAGTGCAATGCAAAAAATGAATGTTGCCGATTGTTAAGCGAGGCAACGATTTTGTGGCTCTCGGGAATAGGGAGAGAATATGTCTAATTGTTCAATTGTTGCTAATCTCGCGCTTTAAATTTTTACTTTCTCGTATACGTACGTATATTTGGAGTAATACGTAGTGTAGAGAAAGTTATGTAATGCTGCGGAAATTCGGTTTCGAGATTTCAAAGGAAATACAAGTTTTGTGGTCTCCTAATACGGAAAAAGTGTTTTTTTTTTTAAATGTCCCTCCGTGTCTCAGTCCTTCCATCCATCTGTCCGTCTGTAAATACTACTAGCGCCTAAACTGTGGGTACGAAATTTATCAAATTGAAGAAACCCCTGTCCATCTGGCTCTACGGAACATGGAAAGCTTTACATAAAGCCCCCCAGACATTTTCAAAATTTTCTCAAACTCATCTCCCAATTTTTCTTTAAATTTCTTGTCAATATATGGTAAAATGCACTTATGAAGGTAACAAAGAACCGATTTTCACTGTACACTCTTATTTTTCGAAAACTGCAAATGTTTGAATTTTTCCTACAGCGTCTTCCTACAACTATAAAATTGAAGATCCACATTTTTTCTTCAAATGAAATTTGTGGTCCATAATCAATTCTTTTATTAAAATCTTGTAGATATTTTTGAAAGTTTTAGTAGATTTGGTGCTATACTTGCAATCCTAAAAATTTACAAAAAAATACTTTTTTAAAACGGCTCCAAATTTTTTCTTTAAATTCTTGAAGGGGGTAGAGCCAAATATGCCCTATACAGTGATATAAACGCCATACTGCTCTATTCTTTTCTGTTTCCAAAAATTACAAAAATGTAATTTTTTATTTGTCTCTCATGTCGTTAATGTTTACATTACCATCAATTTGTTCACATTGTTGCATTAATGAGTACATGTGCTTGAAATAATGTCAGATAAATTTGCTAAAAAACTCAACAGTTTTCTGTTAAAATGAGCTCAAAATTTTGCATTTTTTAAAACGCTCGAACGCCATTTTCTCAACAATAGCTCTAAATTTTTCTTCAAACTTTTCCAATGATATTGCTGATTGCACTGTTTAACATGACGTGAAGTTCATTTTGCTGCATTCAACTGTTGTTTTTGTCAAAAATTACAAAATTAAATTTTTTAAAGAGTGGACGTGCTTCTAATGACATTAAATGAAGTTTTTCGAAAACTCAAAAGCTTCAAAGTTTGCATTTGCTGTAATACTTTATCGTCAATTTCTTCAAAACGAGGTAATATGTTTCAATGAAAAATTCTATTTTTTTGAGGATTTACTCTTATTTAATAGCTTTGAAGTAATATTTCGGTTCTACAATTAGGAAATCAAAAAGTAGAGAAAATATAAATATACTTTGAGTGACCACAGAATGCAGTGACAACTGAATTCGACCTACCTGAAAACCTAATGTCGAAAATCCTGCCGCCGTCAGGACTCGAACCAAGGACCTCCCGGTCAGAGGCGCTGCAATGACATCAGTTGATACATTGAGCTACCGCTCCCAGTCGTGCCACGTGTCGTGCCTCGTGTCGTACCTCGTGTCGTGCCACGTGTCGTGCCGCGTGTCGTGCCCGTGTCGTGCCCGTGTCGTGCCCGTGGTCCTGTCGTGCCCGTGTCGTGCCCTGTCGTGCCCGGGCCGCGTGGGCCCGGCCCCCGTGTCACATCTCGAGCTATGCACGTGTCATATGCCGTGTGTTGTGCCGTGTGTTTTGTCATGTGTTGTGTCGTGTGCCGTGTCGTGTCGCGTGTTGTGTCGCCGTGTCATGTCTCGTGTGATGTGTCGTGTCATGTGTCGTGTCATGTGTCGTGTCATGTGTCGTGTCATGTGTCGTGTCATGTGTCGTGTCATGTGTCGTGTTGTCAGTTCGTGTCATGTATCGTGTCATGTGTCGTGTCATGTGTCGTGTCATGTCGTCGTCATGTGTCGTGTCATGTGTCGTGTCATGTGTCGTGTCTGTGTCGTGTCATGTGCGTGTCATGTGCGTGTCATGGTCGTGTCATGTGTCATGTCGTGTATCGCATTCATGTAGCGTGTCATGTCGCGTGTAATGCCTGGAACATACTTCTATCATGTCTCGTCGCCTCACGTGTCGCGTGAGCATTTGAGATCGTAGTTCATTGAAATGCAGAGAGGCGTAGGCCTGTCGGCCTCGACCGCCGCTGTCGCCTGTTGCTGCTGCTTCGAGTGCTGCCTCGGGTCGATGAGGCATGGTAGAGGGAGAGAGGGAAGGAAGGAGGCAGGAAAGGAGGCACAGCAAGACGGGGTGTGGAGAGGAGAAGGATGAGGGAAGGAGGGAGGGGTCGGGAACGCGTTAAATGAAGAGCTCCACGCCCCAGCGGCGGAGCGCGCCTCGCTTGTCGCGTCTACGGGGACCATCTGTAGCAAGGGTTCTTAACTTGCGACGCACAGGCCTCGCTGAGGCGTTACAAATGCAGGTCCTTTCATAGTCGCGGGGGAAATTTAAAAGCTTCAAAAATCTATTTTAGGGCTCGTTTTATTAACATCATCTTAAAAATCTGAATAATTCAATAAATATTCAGAAT
Organism: Teleogryllus oceanicus; assembly: GCA_964035755.1. Lineage (NCBI taxonomy): Eukaryota > Metazoa > Arthropoda > Insecta > Orthoptera > Gryllidae > Teleogryllus > Teleogryllus oceanicus. The sequence goes on along the minus strand of CAXIVR010000001.1, from coordinate 274,562,839 downwards.
TTGCGCATATCTTTAATTACACTCTAACATCTACAATTGAAAGGCGGCTAAAAGCCCATGATAAGACGGCCGGAATTCAATGGAAGTAGTATATCACGTCTTTTGTTGAAATTTCAGTTGATATGTGTTAATATCCGTAAGGAATCTGCACTACACGAACAAACAATGCAGACGGGGAAATAATATCCAAAAAAGGGTGACTTGAATTTAAATTTCCATTGGGGGAGGTATTTTTGGAGGGTCAAAGGGCGCAATCAGTCTGTTTCGTTGACGTCATGTGGGTTGGCGGACGGGCCGGTGACACGGAATAAGCTTAATTTTCGTCACCGACACTTGGGTAGCGTTAGATCCACGTGGCCAAAGATACGGGGACAGGACTGTTGGTTCGCGTTTTGATTGATTGATAGATTGATTGATTCCGAGTACAGCAACTGCTCGTGTTATAAGATCCGTTAGTGCTGGTAATGTTCTTAATCCCGATTTATGACGGCGTTCCTCCTCTGCTGGACGATGAGATACTCTGCTACCTACATGTCGGCTTCCAAAGGTTTTCCTCTCCAGGTATCTATCGAAACCATTTTTTCCTGAAGAACCACCCCAGTCGCGAGAAATTGAAGCTTCTGATCAGTCTAGTATCGTGTGTGGTAGTGTAGTATATGAAAGTGTATGTAAGAGTAGGTGATAGGGCAAGGAAGAGGGAGGAAGATCGCGTGCGGTCCTAAATCTAAATCTAAAACAAAATGCTTTAGAATGCGTACAGTCTAGGTACTGATCATACAGTCAAAGTAATGAAGTGTTATACAGTAGATAATAATATGACCAACCTTCTACGATCCATGAAACTCGGTGTATCAGTGACATGCATCAAATATACATAATTCTCACTAAAAATTGCCAGAATATCGTGGAAAGTGAAAGTGGACAGAAACTGTACAGAAAGTAGCGGCGTTACAAGAAAAGTGAATACAAAATTGTGCAAAAGTTCAACCTGAACTGGTAAATCTGAACTTATAAATAGATCTCCTTCAACAGTGCAACTAATAATTGATAGGTTGTATGTTCATAAAACAGGGGAAATTAGTCCTCAAACTGAGAGTTCAAAAGTGTTCAGTAAAGCTGATAAACGATTTATTATTCGAGAAATTAAGAAGGTTCCGAGAATTAGTGATGTAAAATTGGGAGAGGAGTTGAGAAAACGTGAGGTTGAAGTTTCAGCAAAGTGGACAATTCTTCAAGGGAAAAGTGTAATAAGGCCAGAAAATGTTCTTGGTGATTAAAGCACATCACATAAAGAAAAGTAAAGGCCAAAATAAAAAAACCGAAATAAATTTCATTTTTAGGTTGGTCACTTTTTCCCAAACAAATGAAAAACACCATATTAACGCTGAACTTCGTTTCAAGATGACACTGACCCGAAATATAAAGCTTTCAATACTCTATTGTGATTGCTCTACAACATAAAAAACAAATTTATACACTTTCTCAATTCCTTTTAAGGAAGGGTTTTTGGAAAAAAATGGAAAATACAGGTTACTAATAAAGCAAATAATAAACACTTTCTCCTAGGAAAATGAGTCTTAGTTGATCCGACTATGGCAAATTTGGTGATATCTATGCCGCGAAGCCTTGAAGCAGTTATCAAAGTAAATGGAAAGAAACTGAATTTAACACGTAATATTCATGTTAAACATTAATATACTATCACTTTTTTGTGCTTTGAAAAATTTGGTATTTTCTTTTGTTTCTAAATACAATGAAGTGTGTGTTATTTTGAGCTTTTGTAATATGAACGAATAAAACGTAGGTTTTCTGTAGTCTTCATGTTGTTAACTACATATTTCTCTAACAACATATTCAATATGTATAGATATTTTTGTCATATTTTCTTTGGTGTACGATCACTTTCTACTCTGACACTACGAAGCCACCTCTTCTATTATATAGCTCTCCGCCACCATAGAGACTCAAACTCTTTGAACTCCCATTCCCTTTATTATTATACATACTGATGACAAGTCCTTATTTACAATCCTTCAATTCCCTAAAAAAGACACAAACTCGGAAAATACAAAAAAAATGGAAAGCATAGTTCAGGAAAACACTGCAAGAGTTTTGTGAACATTTGGAATATGTTTCGTATCTTCAAGTACCAAAATCCCTTCCCTTCCCAGAGTGCGCGTTTGCTGATGGAGCGCTGCGTGACATTTGTGGTGGACTGTTACATTCAATGTATCCGTTAAATACGAGGCTCCAATAAATCAAAATTACTAAAAAGAAAATCTTATCTAACATATGACAAGATGTATATCAATTGAATTCGTCTTTTCACGCTCATGATAGACTGAACTATGTATATTTCCATTGACAAAAAAACCCTCAAAAATCACGTAAAATACAGGTTATAAAATATAAATGAATACATGTGTCAATTAGCCCCATTTCCTGATGCACTTCGCGTGAAAACTGCATTGCAATAATTTCAACCGTTCAAAAGTTACAGTAAGTGCTAGTTACGTGGCTCACCGGTATATCCATATGAAATATATTTATGTATTTGGCGTTATTAGGTCGGTAGTCCGACTTCGTCAGCAAGCTACCGGTGTCTCCCATGACTGGGACTAATTAAATTGCAATACTTGGGGCGAACTGAGAGCGATACTTAGGGCGACATGAGGCGAACATGACGTATTCTCTTCACCGTAACAAGCAAGATCCACCTGGTTAAGATTTTCTTCCTCACACAGCTGGAGAAAGTGGGACGATTTTAAAGGAAATCTACAACTCTATTTTTGCCTCGACCGGGGATCGAACACGGAATCACAGCACAGGAAGCTGCTACGCTGCCCATGCGCAATCCCAGAGGCTATGAATTATATTACTCTTAAATAATCCTAAAGAATTGTCTTACTGTTGTTTATTGTTCGAAAAAAATCTTTCTTCTTCTGACTTGACAATAAAATTTCGCGCTGCCATTCGGATAGAAAACAATTCGTTCTTTTCAAAAGAGACATTTTATCTATATTCAAAATAAAAATAACTTTTTTAATTTGCTGAAAATTTTGATCAGCTTTCTGAGCCAATATTTGCGTGGCCTTCGTTTTGAGCGTAACGAACAAGCGGCCGTTGATTGCAAGTGAATACCGCCTGAGCGAGACAAGCTTCTGTTTTTGCCGCGTGCGTGGCGCTCGTTGAATAGACAGTTTCTGCTGACCCACATGGCCTGCACATGGCGAAGGAATAATACAGCGCCAGCACACGCCGAGGATAAGGACTAGTGATCGAGAACCGAGGGAAGGGAGAAGTGTGGCAGACAGAGTATGAATGGAGGGTGGTGGATGAAGAGGATGCAGCGTGGAGGCGGAAAGGAGACGGGAAGTGGAGGGGCGATAGAGTTGGAAAGGGGAGTGAAATGGAGACCGGGGATGAAGGATGAATGAAGGGCGGAGGAGGGGGAATGGAGTCTGAGGAAAAAGTTGCATGATAACTAGAGGAAGGTCGTTGAAAATTAGAGCACGAGTATGGTAGGGGGAGTTGGGGGACGGGATGGAAGTTGGAAGAAAGTTAGACAACGAGGGATGGAAGGTGGAGGAATATTAATGGACGGGGTGGAGGGATTAAGCGAACGAGAATGAATGAACGTGGATGAAAGGGGGCGGGGTGGAGGACCGTTAGATTACAAGGAGAGGACTGTGGACGTATGTTGTAGGACGGAGGATTTAAGTTGGGGGAAAGTTGGAGAGCGGGGGGGGGAGGATGGAGGAAGGTTGTAGGACGGGAATGAACAGTAGAGGAAGGTTGGAGGTTGGGGAGTGGAGGTGGAGGAAAATTAGAGCACGGGAAGAGGAAGGTGGAGGGAAGTGGTAGGACGGGGTGGAAGGGTGTTGGAGGAGGGGGTGGAATGTGTAGGAAAGCTAGACGACATCGGGTGGAAAGCGGAGGAATTTTGGATTGATTGATTGATTGATTGTTAGCGATTCCGGGCGCGTCAACAAACGAAGTCATTAGTCCTGTAAGCGTAATGCACGCTTTTTCATCGGGAGGTGGCGGTGACCTACCGACGACTAGCGGGGTTTTCCACAACCAGGTATCTCCCACCAGCGGGGCACCACCCTAGCCGGGACAAGCTCTAAACTCCCAACTGGTCTCCCGGCATGTGTGGTAGTGTAGTGCATGTTAGTGTGTGTGTGTGTGTGAGAGAGAGAGAGAGAGAGAGAGGAGGATAAGATAAGGAAGAGGAAGGAAAGATCGCGTGCGGTCCGTGGTCCTTTTGTTAGGGTATTGCCCCGGTATTCACCTGGTGTCGATCAAAAAAAAACGGAAACCTACCGCTCTGTGCAGCCGGCCACTACAATTCTCCTCCTGACAGCGACTGAATTCGACCTAGCTAGAAAGCTAGTGTCGAAAATCCTACCACCGTCGAGACTCGAACCTACGCCTTCCCGGTCGGAGTGACAGTCACTACAGTGACATCAGTTGATGCACTGAGCCACCGCTCCCGGTAGGAATCTTGGAGGGCGGGCAGTTAAGCGTGGGCGAAGGCAGGAGGACGAAAAGTGGAGGGCGGAGGGTGGGGTCCGCCGAAGCGGCGCGCAGTGCCTGCTGCCGCAGCGGAAGGGCCAGCCGGCGGCAATTGGAGCGCGCGTCCAGCTCTTTTGCAGGCGGCGGGGGCGGCGCGACGGGGCGGGTGACGGCCCCGCGGAGGGCGGGGGCGGGGCGGGGCAGAGCTGGCCGCGGCGAAGGGGAAGTTGTTTGGCGGCCCAATTACCGGCGGCGGACGAAAGTGCCCGGCCAGCGCGGCGCCCCCGCCCCCGGCCCCGCCCCCGCCTGTCCGATCTCCCGTGCTTGCTCTGGTTATGGGGCACAAACAGTCGCCTGCATCCACCCTCTGTGCCCGTCACGTCTCACTGTTCACGGGTCCATCCCTACCTCGAAACATGACTGCATTCTTCCCACTGCCTCCGTTACTACCTTTCCGATACACGTACTGCGACCAACACGCTGCTATCCGATATTCATTCCACTATCCACTTAACCGCGATTCTTTCCACATTTGTTCGTCTCCTTAAACCGCTCTCGTACTAGCCTTTTCTATACACCACTTGTATGCCAATTGCACAACTTGCATTTCCAATTTGCATGCCCATCTTGCCAATCTTAATAGTTATTACTAACATTTATTGTTCCCCGCGCACATATCTTTGCATTCATTCCATATACTTTGCATGCCGTCGAATTCGTTATTACACATTCGTCACAATGCATATAAACTTACCTTTATTTATTTGCAGGCTTGTCTCTTGCTTGGTTATAACTAACAATTTTGTTATGTTTATTATCTTTTCAAACTCCCCAAACGGCTTTCTATATTAACACAAGTGATTAATATTTTTTTCTTCAAATTAAATCGTCACGTTTATTGTTGAATTTTAATTATTATAGGTATTACGAGTGTTTGGAAATTTTCGATAAATCCCCGACTCGCGATGCGATGACGGGATTTATCTGAGAATTTTCAGAGCACCAGTGGTATTTAATAGAACCATTCCACGAATGAAATCATGTCCAACAGAGTTCCAAAATACGCCTAATATTGAAAATATCTGAAAGCCATGTTAAAATCAAAACTACTATATTATAATTGAATGTTATATTATAGTACATACGCGGTTTATATTGACATAGTGATTGAGGTATATCGCCTCCTCAATAGATGGGTCAAAGTTTGTGATTGGCGAGTACGGAGAAGCGGTAAGAAAATTCGAATAGAAAAGCGATAAACGTTTTGAGATACACCCCCTGATTGGGGAATTGTGTATGTGTAGTGAAATACTATTGGTATTAATTTCACAAGTGAAATAGTCATCTTAATTTTGTGTCGAACAGTCTCTCCCACGGACTCTCGTCCATGGGCTGTTGGCCTGCGGCGTGCAAGCCTCTTAACCAGTCTCGCCCCATACCCTCTTCACCCCCCCCGCTGCTGCCCCCCCCTTCCCTTCCTGCCGTCCGAGGGCGTTGCGCTGCCCGCACACCTGAATCGTCTCATCAAGTGCCCTGGGCTCTTCTCCCCTTCGGTCCTGCGGTCCTTCAACCCTTCAGCCCTTTGGCATTTTGGCCCTTCAGCCCTTGGGCACTTTAGTCCTCCATCTCTCCGCCGCGCGTCGCCACTGTTCCTCTCCGGCTGATTCGCAGAGGGGCGGGGAAAGGGATTGCAGGCCACAAACTAATTTCCTTTAGGTACAGAATTATTAGTGGAGATGTACTCGTGCAAAGCCTGATTGATGCAATTACACATTCTCCTTGTTGCAAATTGGCAGAGGGCCGGTTCACGTTATTCCCTTCGCTTGAGTGCGCCCTTCAAGAACTTGCTCAAGTTCTTTTAGATCATGACAATCCGAACCGGGTCTATTGCCAAATGTAAAAAAATATTTACTTTTAAGTTAAGCGAAATGATGCGGTATTTAACTTTTACAATACATGTCTGCAGTTAGAGAATATGCACATTTTTAATTAAATATCCTACCATCTATTAAATCCCGCAAAGAAAAAAACTATTCATACATCCCAATCTTTTAAATTTTGCGCTAGATTGCAGTGTTGCAGGTATATTTTCAAAGCGAATATTCACTCTACTTTGGGAGTCCTTATCTATGTGGTTTTACTGTTAAAGACCTTTCACCCTATGCAAATATGTGTAATAGTTCTTGATCACAACTGCAGACAAAAAATATGTTTGCGTTTTTTATGTTTCGAAAAATAAAGACCTTTGAAAATACTTTATATTTAGAATGTAAATAGAAAATATTTTTATATTTAGAATGTCAAGTAATTTATCGGATTGATGTACATGCCAACAACAACAACAACAATAATAATAATAATAATAATAATAACAACAACAACAACAACAACATGTGGTGTCGGGGTTTTTAGTAGAATAGCACCAAGGGATCTCCCCCAGTCGTAAGAGCTGACTAACCAGAGCAGCTAACCGCTCTCTTTTACCTAGTAATCCATTCCCGTCGCACCTTTATCTGCTATCCTATCCATAATAACAAATTTAAAAAAGCGAGGGATTAACATTTCAAATACTAGATATTTTCGTTGCCAAATCTCGGCAGGTGGATCGAATATCTTGTCGTTCTCCGTTTCATCACTCCCTAACAATCCTATTTTCCTACCCGCACTTATTCCTATCTAGTTTCCCCTGTGGCTGGCAGCGAGCTATAAAATGCATTACCCATGGTGGAGCAGTTGGTGCAGAATGAAGTCTCGGATGTGCCAGGGAGTAGAGATGTACCTGGCACGGGACCCCAGCCCGATGATGACGACGTAAGCGATCAAAATGGCAATGCCCACTCCAACTCCAGTGAGGAGAATGCGTCAACTTCATCTGGACTGCGTACCAAGAGGAATGACTCCAGAAGAAATGAAACATCCAATAGAATTAAATGGAGCAGAGAAATGAATAAAAAAGTTACTCACACTTACCTGCTCATAAATTAATGTAGAGACGATCCCTTACCGGGTTGGAGACACAAACTTCACTCTGAATTTTCTAAAACCTATCCAGAATTCAACTTGACTGAACAAATCCTAGCCGATCGTAAGAACGTAATTATGAAACGAAAGTATCTTACACAGATCGAAATTGAAGAAATACATAGGGAAGTGGGTAATGAACTTCAGGCAGCTGTAGAAGCCATCAAACTGGTGATAATAACGAGACGAGAATAGAGACAAATGATTTGAGTATAAATAAGGAAACCGCTGACAAGTTTGTAGGATATATCTATCTGCTTTGAGACACTTCTCTTGGTAGGCCTAAAACCCCAAAATTGATCTTTACCAAACAAACTAATATTCTTATTAAGCAAGTTGATCAGGTAATACCTCAGGTTGCTGACCAATTAAATAACGACAGATATTTATACCGCCTTGTATGCAGCTGCAGTTGCTGTAATTGATCTTAGTGGACAGCGCATTCAGAATAGTCCACCAAGCAACACAAAGAAAGCGAGAAAACCTGCATGGCAATTTAGACTGGAAGAAAGTATTGTTAAACTGAGAACGGATATTAATATAATTCATGAATTTATTTCAAACAACAAAAGTAGAAGAGTAAAGCATAAAATTAATAGAATCCTACATAAAATGCAAATCAACATCAACGACTCCGAGTTAAGACCAAAACTAACCCTGTACCACGATGAAGCTAGACAAAAGCTCAAAGCTAAGGGTGCTAGATTGCGAAGATACAATGAATGCTCAGATCGGAAACAACAAAATATGTTATTTGTGAGGAACCAGAAAGTATTCTATCGGAACTTGGAACACAAAGTTGATAGCCAGGAGAAAGTTGCTAGTTACAAATTCAAGTCATATTGGCAGGAAATCTGGATCAAAACCCTTCAAGCTACAATCATGATGCATCATGGCTCTCTGAACTTCAGGAAAAGATGGGCAACCTTCCAGAAATGTCTGAAGTCCACATTACCATTGAAGATATTGAAGGGAGTCTTAAGAAATGCCAAAATTGAAAGTCAGCGGGATCTGACAAAATTCAGAACTTTTGGATGAAGCATTTTGTCTCCCTACACCACTTGATTTCAAATATTTTTAATGAGATATTTCAGAAGCCTGATCAGTGCCCAAAATTCTTAACACAAGGTATTACTTACTTACTACCCAAAAGTGTTCCTAAATCAGATCCCAAAAATTACAGGCCAGTAACATGTCTCTCTGTACTATATAAATTATTAACATCAGTTTTACACGAAAAGATATACATGTATTGTGATCAGAACAATATCATCAGCATGGAACGGAAAGGATACATCAGAAGTACCGTTGGATACAAAGAACAGTTGACTGTGGACAGCGTAATCATAAAACAAGCTCAGGTAAAAAGCCAAAACTTTAGCATGTGCTACATCGACTATAGAAAGGCATTTTATTCGGTACCTCATGAATGGCTGATACACATTTTGAAAATATATAAAATTATACAAAGTTGTAAACCTCTCGCTGCCTTAATGGAAAACTGGTGCACGGAGATTAATTTGGAGAATTGTACATTTAAGATTGATATTCGTCGAGGAATATTTCAAAGCGATTCATTGAGCCCTCTATGGTTTTGTTTAGCTATAAACCCCCTATCACAGCTTCGAAACAAGGAATGTCTAGGGTACAGACTCCAACTGAGTGATCCTACCTCCCGAATCAGTCGTTTATTATTTATGGATGATCTTACACTGTTTGCCGAGAGCCATAACCACCTGAAAGCGCTGAAGTATGTGACGCGGGTATTAGTAAAGACATTGTTATGTCCTTTGAATTTAATAAATGAGCATACACCTAAAAATGATAAATTGTTCAAAGTACCTGATGAAACTTGTGATTTTCGACAGCTTTTGTACCACGACACTTATAAATACCTTGGTATCCAACAAAATAGACGAGTGAATCACACAAATATGAAGTCGATATTCAAGGAAAGGTACAAGTCAAGAATATTAAAGTTGATGAACAAACAATTGTATTCAAGGAATCTAATAAGTGCTATTAACATCTATGCTGTCCCAGTATTGACATATTCCTTTGGTATCCTGAAATATTCAGACACAGATCTTCGGGAACTGGATACGATTACTCGAACCACCCTCACAAAATTCAGAATACATCATGCCAAGAGCGCTGTTGAAAGGCTTTATTTTCCCAGAAACCAAGAAGGTAGAGGCTTGCTTAATATCTTCAATCTGTGCGGGTCACAAGAAAAGATAATGCGAATGTACTTTCACGCCTCGGATAGTGTGTTACAGAAGAATGTAGTTGCTGCAGATGCACACTATTCAGCTCTAATCTCCAGAAGACTGAAACCAACACTAAAATTGTTTCCCAGATATGTAACATGCAGACAGATTGGAAGAACAAGACCCTTCATGGAAAATAACCTAATCTCTTAAATAACCCATCAGTTGATAGTCTCTTCTCTCCTGTGGGTGAAAATGGGATATTTATTTCCTGAAACAGAAGGATTTATAATAGCAATTCAAAATGGGGTAATAAAAACACGCAATTATGATAAACACATACTGAAGAGCAGTATAAAAGATGTCTGTAGAATGTGTAATCAACCAAATGAGACCATCGACAATGTGATTGCAGTTTGCCCAGTTCTTGCCAACACTGCATATCTAGGGGGTCACAATCAAGTAGCCAAAATAATCCATAGACAATTCGCATCAAATTGTAGACATTGAGAACCCTCCACCATTTTACAAATATCACCTTTACCGGTTATGGAAAATAGTGAAATAGTACTCAACTAGGATAGGCGTATTGTCGCTGATAAAACTGTGGAATATAATCGCCCGGACATAGTAGTTATCAATAAAATACAAAAGTATGCAACAATCATAGATGTAGGCTGTTCACTGACGAAAACTCTCAATAAGACAGAATCGGAGAAGATTTCAAAATAACAGAATTTGGCAGCAGAAATCCAACATGTTTGGCAACTGAGTAAGGTTGAAACAGTGAAAATAATCATCTCAGCCACAGGAGTGGTAACGGACCGATTTGCTTCAGGTCTTAAAAAAAAATAGGATTATCAAAAGAAGTCTGCATAATCATCCAAAAAGCTTTAATCCTACAGACTTGCCATATTGTGCGAAAATTTTTAAATTGAACGACGGACAAAGATGAATTTCTTTTCCGTTTTTCCTCGGATCTGTTATTACCAGTTGCATTGGCTAGAGCCTAAGTCATACTAAAAGATGAATAGTTCTCAATGCTTACTGAGAAAAGTACAGAAATAATAATAATAATAATAATAATAATAATAATAATAATAATAATAATAATAATAATAATAATAATAATAATAAACCATGAGGTTAAAGATATTAATAAATCAAAAATAGAAAAATGATAGCGCAATAGCAGGCTTAAATAATGCATTTGGTTTTCAAGAACGTTCATTTTGTTTAGGAACTCTTTGTTGCGAGAAGTAATATCTAAACTGATCTATAAATATTGAGAATATTGTTATGATAGTTTTCTCATTATACGGGATGTTTTAGACGTGCCAGAAGATACATCTTCTTTCATAAATAATATTCATGCAATTTTTTCAACAAAATATCACTCTCAATACGTAACACATTTCATCATACGTATCTGTTAAAATTAGTCGAGTCACATTTTAATACTTCCAATTTTGGGCGGTAAACTTTAATACAACAATCAGTTCAAACATTCAAGAATCAAACAACTCAAAAAATAATATCTAATAATTCTGAAATACGGGTTCAAATTCTAACGAAGAAAACATTCCTTTCCGACACATAATTTTACATTTAAACGAAGGAAATATTCCTTTCAACACTTGATAAAGATATATTCTAGCCACATAACACGCTTTGAAATAAACTCGTTGAGTAAGGACTCCAAAGCTTCAGGAGCTTGAAACTACGAGGTGATGCGATCAGCATCACGTTCCGGCTGGCAGGCGATTACTACGCTACATTTACACCAGAACAACCCCGGATAATCCTACCTAAAAACCCCATCTCATCTCGTCTGCTCGGCTGCAGGAACGCGGAATGGCTCTTAAGCTCCTACCGGCGAATACGAGTGTATCATCCAAGCGCATCATACGGAATACTGGGGCGATCTCTCATAAAGGGTAATAAGGTTAATATAACGACAGAAGAACCGCTTGTGTGCACCGACGAGTGAACGCGGACGTCCTTGAGAAAGCAATTCCGGGACGGGGGAGCTCTTGAGAAGGTGGGGGAGGAAGGGACGATGATAGCGATGGGCCTGGAAATGAAGTTGAGAGCGTTGAAGCGGAAGTGGCGAGAGGGCGAAGGACAACGCAGCGGGGAACTGAGAGCGGTAGGGTCGGTTGAGTGAAAAAGCAGAATTTTGCCACAAACAAGAGAGACGGAAGAAAGTCAAGATGAATGAATGAGAAAAAATAGAGGCGTTTGGATTTGAACGCGGAATTATAATGCCAGAAACCATAGGGCTGTTAACTTTGTGAAAGTGGGTGCAGTCTAGAGGTGAAGGTAACTGTTGCAAAGTGCTACTGGAAAAGGAGAATAGCGTGGTAGAAACGTCAAGTCAGGAGGATAATAAAGAAGAATTTGAGATTGCATGGTGAAAAGAGAGAATAAATTGAGAGGGAAAGCTGGAAAAATGTTGTGAAGAGACAGATCGCCACAGCTTTCATGAGGAAGACTGTGAAATGCGTTTCTAATGATGGTAAGGGCAATTAAAGGTGGAGAAAAGCCAGTTGAAAGGAGCGGGTTAAAAGAGAGGTGAATCAGACACGAGGACGGCATTGTGGAAGGCCCAAAATCGTGGTGTAAGATAATAGTATTTTGATTTGAATCGTAGGGTAGAGGAAATAAGTATAAGACCTGCCAGCAAACTAACTTTGTTCGAGGACAGTGGTCACTTACCACTGGGTAACATCTTAAGCCTGTTTTACACGGTCATTTTTTCATCATTTCCCGTCGATACGGAGCAGACTGGATGTAATTTGTACGAAAAAATGAAGCATGCTTCATTTTTCCGTACAGATTTCATCCAGTTTGACTACAGCGTCCCTGGTGTCTCTTTATGGAACTTTCTTCGATTGCGTGAGTTCTCCGGCAGGAAGTATATTTATCTGGTGCGTAGCGTGGGCACGTGTTGTTTGTGATATTGAGTCTTTGCGTTCAGTGATCCCTCTCGCAAATAAAACCACAATATCTCACACATCTTTCTACTCCTTACTCTGCGAATTCGTAACTATCTGATCATTCTTCCCGCTAATTTCATTTGTTTCTGTACATCCGATGTTCAACTGTTAAACTTCCAGCGCTTTTTGCGGCGTTTGGAGGAAGTATTTTCATCACGATTACGTACAGACCAGAAATGACCGTGTAAAACGTTGGAATCACGTTCATCCAGTTTCGGTACGCATAGAAACGTCCTTTTTCCATCCAGTTTCTGTACAGAAAAATGATGAAAAAATGACCGTGTAAAACAGGCTTAAGCGTTAGAGAACATGAAGGCTTGGAAAGTGCGCTTTCCATCCATGAAGATTGCTCTCTAATATCAAGTGCACAGTGATGTTCAATAAAACAAGTATTTACATTTCGTAATACTACTGCTCGTATTTCAACGCAAGCTACTATTCAGAACCAAACTCATTATCCTATTTTGAGAAACTGAATAATAGCACCTCCAAACTACGTCCAGACATTTAATTTATTCCTAATGATCTAATATTTTAGAAGTATAGAGTAAGATCAAATAACCAGATACGCGAAGTTCTCTGGATGGCTCCAACTGGGTCCGTGATGTGAACATATTACCACACATCGCCTATATGGTGTACGAAAACCTTAAACGAGTTCACCCAATTTCGGTGAACCGCAAGAGCAAAGAATGACCGGCCCTGCCGAAGGGCGACGAAAGAGTTAAATACGGTGGCTCGGAGCACTACGATAGCGATGGCATCGAACGGCGTGCGAGGCTGGGCGGGTAGAAGAGACGCCAGGGACGGGACGGAACTGGAAAGGGTGAGGGCGGGGAGGGTCGGGGGCGCCCGGGGGCGGGGCGATGGATGGGGCGCCACATCGCCGGAATTTCCGGCGTTCTTATTAAGTGGCGGCGCTCGGCGGAGCACGTGGAGGGGTGGCCGGGTAGGGGCGGGACGGGGGGAGGAGCGGGGCTAAGGAGGAGGCGGTGGCGCCGCTTTATTAAAACACACGAGGCCGCGCGCGCTGAAGGGGTCGAATGCGCCCTTGCCACTTCCCCTCCCATCGCCTCCCCTCCCCTTCCATTCTACGTGGCCTTCCCCTCCGCGCCCCGCCCCCGAGGCGGCGCCGGCGACCCGTGGATGCCTGGGGCGCCGGGGCCGCCGTGAGGGCGCGTCGATGGGCGCGTGGAAGGTGGGGGTGGGGGGCTCCCGCCGCCCGACGCCGCCGGACCTGCAGGGGGTCGCACACTGGGCCGGAAGGAACGGACCCAAACAGATCCACTTCCACAACAGCTCACCCAGGGTTCATATGAGCCCGGGGTGACCTGTGTTGTAACGGGCACACCGTTCGCCTTCCACGCCTGGCATCGGAATTCAATTCCAGGTCGACCTATGTGGAATTTGTGGTGGGCAAGCGGGTTCGCGGTAGGTTTTCCGGGAGTTCTCCCGTTTTCGCTGCTCTTCTTTTCTCCATTTTTCATTATGTCAAGTATAATTGTAATCGCCTATCCAACCAATCATTTATGCATACGAGTTATGGCCATAAAACGTAGGACCTCATCATCATCATCACCATCATCATCATCATCATCATCACAATAACAACAACAATAATAATAATAATAATAATAATAATAATAATAATAATAATAATAATAATAATAATAATAATAATAATAATAATAATAATAATAAACTGGTGATGCTACAGAAGGGCACAGGATTTTTCGTACTAGTTATTTTTCTAATTTCTTTCGTGTTTGCTAGCTTTACGGTCTGTCCCAATCCTATTTTTTTTATTTTACGTCAAAAAACACTTAAAAACTGCGTATGACGTGCTGTGGGGAAAAAGTGAAATCCTCTTGCCAGCTGCCATGTATCATCGCCCAAAGTACATTTTTTTTTAAATTTCTCAATTTTTCCGTTTCTTAATGGTAGAATGTAAATATTACTTTAACAATATTAAAGAACAGTAAACCGTTCTCCTATGTGGAAATTTACATTGAAAAATTTAAAGCCGTTTTTGTAAAATGGCGAGTAAGCATTACTGTAAATGCGAAATTTTTCACAGGAATCTATTGAGTTTTCGAAAAACTTCATTTGAAGTAATTTGAAGCACTTCCACTCACAAATGCAGTAATGTATAAAAATAGCTGGAAATATGCGTATTGACTGCGTATATGTTGCAAAAATAATTAAATTTGCGTATTTTTTAAAAAGAAAATAAACCAATGAATAGAGCAAATGACTTTTGTGTCACCTTAAACATAATGTTTAGCACTTCGTACAAAGCGTTTGAAGGAAAATCAGAAGCGATTTTGAGAAAATGGCGTTTGAGCGTTTCTGAAAATGCGTAAAGTCGAGCTCATTTTCACACAAAGCTCTTGAGTTTTTGAGAAACTTTGTACGACATCATTTAAAGCACATATACTCATAAATACAATACTGTAAAACTAATTGCCGCTAATGTAAATATTAACAACGTGAAATACAAGTGAAAAAATATAGTTTAATAATTTTTGAAAAAACAAAAGAATAGAGAAAAATGACGTTTATGTCGTCTTGTACAGTACATTGAGCGTTATCCCTACCAAAAGTTTAAAGAAAAATTTGCAGCAGATTTTGAGAAATTTTTGTTTTGTTATCTTTCAATATTGCATATACTTAACGCAATATTGCACGAAAACTATTAAAATGATCAAAAAATTTTCATGACTTTAATGAAAGAACTAATTATGGAGCAATAATTTTATTTGAAGGAAAAGTCTCTATATTCAATTTTGTAGTTGTATGAAGACTCAAAAAAAATTTCCATTTTTTGCAACTTTCGAAAATTCGAAGTTAACAGTGAAAATCGGATATATTCTACCTTTATAAGTGTATTTTAGTCTATTCTTACAACAAAATTAAAGAAAAAACTTTAGAGCCATTTTTGAGAAAATTTTGAAAATATCCTAGAGGTTTCACGTAAGTACACCCAAAAGTTAATGTATGTTTTTCAAAACGCAGAGCTTCGTGTTAGGCCAGGACTAAGAATTTATTGAGTTTGGAAAAATTCCTATGCGTAGTTTAGGCATTAGCACAGACGACACACAGACGCACGAAAAGAATCTGTTCGGAATCAGGAGATCCCAAACTGTGTATTCCGTTGAAATCTCGTAATCGATTTATCGCAGCATTTCGTAACTTTCTCTTTACTACGTATAGAGAACCAATACGAGAAAGTATACGTATACGAGGAAGAAAAAAATGCCCACTGAGCCGGAAAGCTGGCAGAGTGAAATAAGGTTAATATAGACTCTTTCTTGCTTCCAAACTCCCAACTTCTTAGGAAAAATGAGGGAGGTAACGAAATGAGAGATAACGTCGTCACATTATGATATCGAGTTATTTTGTAATGGATTTTTTCCACTCTTCAAATAATCGTTCATAAAATAGCACTTCCTCTGAATGTTTTCAGGATTTTACAGCCAAATATCGCCTAGGTGTGTCCTAGTTTGCATTTTTTATTGAATAAAAAGTTACGTTAAATCTTTTACTTAATACGTAGCTGAATAAGCAATTGTTAGGGCATGTGATGTCTGGAGCAGCTGATAACGGGAAGAAGATGGGTACGATTCAGGACGGGCGTCGGAGTTTTGATGCGTTGAAAATAAGCGAGTTTGAGGCGCATGCGAGTTTGAGATCGTAGGACAACTACTCTCGGATTCCAGGATCAAAATGCCGCCTCTGTACTCTATACCTCGTGCCATGGTCCGCGCGCTATGTTCCCCAGCCGTCCTAACAATCCCTCTTCTCTAGGGACTGGAACCGCGCGCCTTCACAACCACCCTACGAGGGAGCGGAAGCGTCCACTTCCAAAGGAGAATTGAATAAGCTGAGAAGAACAAACCTTATCTACTTGGCTGTCGGGAGACGCCGAGTCCTAGGCATAACGGCCAACGTTTCGGCCGTTATGCTACGAACTTCCTGAGGTTGAAATATCGAAAAAGGGCGAAATGAAGGTCTCAGCAGGACAGCCAAATTGTTGACATCTGTACCTTGGTTGCCACGTCTCCCGGACAGCCAAGTAGTTACAGACTCCGGTCACGGATGCTTACGCTTTTAAAAGGAAACATTGGCGTCAACGTCTGTTTATATTGTTAGTTATCTTAATAAATAGAAGTCGTTCTCAGAAATATACAGATATAAATGCAATATCATCTGTGTGAATTGTAGCCTTATCAGCAATTTTCAAATCGCTTTCGAATAAAATCGGAAATTTTCTGATTCTCAATTATGAGAAGCGCTATTGTTTTGAATCCTCAGAAAATGCTGATCTACTGACAACAAAAAATCCTGCAAGAAAAACTACAAGTCATTGTCATAGAATACGAAATAACGAAGATTGTTTAATTCTACTGAATTCCATGTGTTAAATGCAATGTATAGACATCGAATGTTTAGGGAAATGCCTATTTTATTCTAGCGAACTTAGTTAACGGCTGATAATAAATCACTGCAGTGCCTCTGACCGGGAGATCCTAGGTTCGAGTCCTAACGGCGGCAGCATTTTCGACACTAGTTACGACACTTCGCTTTTCAGCTAGGTCGAATTCAGTCGCTGTCTGGCGGAGAATTCTAGCGGCCGACTGCTATGATCGGTAGTTTTCCATGGATTCTCCGATCAACACCAGGCGAATGACGGAGCAGTATCCTAACAATCGGGCCACAGACCGCGCGCGATCTTTCCTTCCTCTTTCTTGTCCTATCCTCTCCCCTTACACACACTTACACTAACATGCACTACACTACCACATACTCCGGGAGACCGGTCGGGAGCTTAGAGCTTGTCCCGGCTGGGGCGGTGCCCCGCTGGTGGGAGAGTCCTGGTTAGGGGGAAACCCCGCTAGCCGACGGTAGGTGGCCGCCGGATCTCTGCTTCCAGTGGTAGATCTCCGCCATCTCCTGAGGAAAAACACGCACTGTACTTACGGGACTATTGACCTAAGCTGTGGACGTGCCTGGAATCACTAACCAACCAACTGATAGTAAATGTGAACGAATCATGACAAATTATACCATAAGACAAGGTTTATAATGCATATTTTTGCCTTTCGCAAAAATACATGTTTTTAAGAATTATTGGACATTTTGGCCCTTACGTCTTATTTTTATATACAGTACTAAGATATTAGAAAATCGACCATGATCCAATCTGACCAATCATTACAAAACCTTCAATTCACGTCTTGAAATTTAAAATTACGAGAGAATTCCTAAAAGTATACCAACAGATTTTTTTCCATTTCCCTATTTCATAAATATCAGTGATGCTCTGAGAACATGGTCGATTGACAATTAACCGAGGGTACCGTAATTTTAAGTGGGAATAAATGTCAATTCGTAGAAGATTTCAGTATTGCTGAAGTTGGACTTCTAAAATAAATGCCAGTAACATCAGTAGACGCTGAGAGATATTTCTCTGCATTCAAACTGATTTCGTCTCTTAATCGTAGCAATTTGAAATTGTAGTCCTTGAAAAGTTACTGGTAATAAATTACAAAGCAAACTATTAAGAATAAAATGTGAAAAGATGTAAATATGTAAATTGTGTTTTAAATAAAAATGTGCGTACTTGTTTTGTGCGATTAAGTTTACAAAATAGTGTAGACAAAAATTACAAATATTTTTTTTGTTTTATTATGTAACTTATGACAGTGTCTTTTTTCTCATTATTGATATTTTCAGTGCCTTTTTAGGCGCGTAAAAGACGATTTTTTAGTGCGTAAACATCCGATGTCTAGTGATTTATGTTAAAAATGATATAGTTAATTCCTTTCTATGAAAACTCGGATTGAAATTGAAGAGAATTCTTCGAAGACGGGAAGCAGGTCATTCTTGCTTATTGAAGGGAAAGTTCTATTCTGGTAGTTGAGAATATCGATTCTTGGAATCATTGGAGACTAACAAAAAGTGCAAAGTTTTTCTGGCTTAATAACGCGTTGAAGGAAAAAACCTTCAACGCCTTTTTTGTTTATCTTTGCAAGTCCTGTACAATGGTCAAAACTTCAAACTTCATTCAATAAATAAGAAAGTAATCTTTCACACGTGTGTAAGTGTTCACCCGGATCTTTGGAAGACCACCGATTTGGGTTTTTTCATGTTTTTTGGTTCAGATTACAGGCACACAAAATAAAAATAGTGGTGCGGCAACAGTATTTTTTTTCGCGACGTTGTTAATGTCTTACCCATTTCAACTACAATTGGAAACTTTTTAAACAAACGATGAAATATGTATATTTAAATTAAAAAGGTTAAGCGAAAACTGCTTTCTGCCATTGAATTTAGTGCATCGACGTTCAACATAAATGTACCAAGGATGCACGATACATATTTTAGCCGTAAACAATATTATTAGTTTATATTAACGTGGAAGAAAAGGCAGCAGTTATTATCGCCTTCTGTTATGAGTGCGCCATCACAACAATGGGTTACAAGCCCCAATCACCGCTAATTCGTATGTGATACACATGTTGTCAATTAGAATTGTTGATATCGCTACCAATAAAATGAAAATTGTCAGAAAAATATAATAATTCATTATATAGTTATATTCATCAAAATTACTCGGTTTTTAGAAGCAATGACTTTTTATTCCCATATCTTAGTAAGCAAAGCAAAATTATCTATTCGTTTTACTCAATTAATATAAGCAATTTAAAATACGTTATAAATAATTTCTAAAAGATTAATTTTACAACTTATAACAAAAGCTCGAAGATGCAAACGAAGAAAGAAATATGAAATAATATACAAATTCCAACATCCAACTGCCTAGCAACACTATTCAATTTACGATCACGAAGCGCAGTAAATTGGGAGTGGGCGAGTATGTCCTGGAACTACACAAAAAAATCATATTTTCAAAAAACTAACATGACTTTATTTGATGATCTGTTTTTGGTGAACACCTTTCATTAGAAAAATAATTGTATCATCTTAACTGTAGTTGTAGGAAACGCCGAAAATATTTTGAATTTTTTCAATTTTCAAACAATTATGATATTCAACCAACATAAAACCTACACTATTCTCTTAAATGTGTTTTGGACTTTCCACCAAGAAAATTTCATGAAAAACGATGACGTTTCTGAGAAAAAATTGTTTAAAGAAAAATTGTCTATATTTCACGCAAAATTACGCTAAAAATTCTAAAATTTTCGAAATGCTGTACGTAAACTTATTTCAAAATCAGTTTTTAAAAAACATTTAGATATTGTTAAGGGAAAATCTCTCTCTTTAATATTTTAGTTATAGGAAGCCGCCGCTTTTTTCCTCAATTTTTACAATTTTCGAAAAATCGGAGTTGTCAACGAATATGTTGCCTTAAGCGTTCTTTACAACAACAATACCTTCCAATTCTAAACATTCTTTACAACAACAACAATATCAAACAACAAAATACAATAAAAAACACGGTGCCATTTTTTTTAAATCTGGAAAAAATCCTTCATGTAAATGTACTCCCAAAATTTCCAATATCGGTTTCAAATGAAAAAAGTTGTGACATTAGTCAGATATACTGGGAAATATCAATTTAGGACAAAATCGGCTAAATAGTTCAGACGCTAGCGTTCTTCGCAGTCAGACAATTTTACCGTCAAAAAATATTTCAAATAATTCAATAAATATCAACGACCCACAAAATATGGATTGTGTCTACACCACGTGTTAGAATATTTTCCCCCTATGTTTAGCATTTGATTGTATCCACTTTTTTTTAATTTCACCCACATTTTTTAATGTATTTATTTATTGTCGCATCAACTACATGGTCATAAGCGACAGATATAAGTTTACAATTGTTGACATTGTATTAAAAGGATACACAGTCCGTTGTATATACAGTTTGGATTCCAGAAAATTCAATGAGGATACAACACAAAATTATACAATAGAAAATATACCACGATAACAAAGAATGCAATACAAAACGCATAAATGCAATAGTAATTGCAGAAGGTGCAGTGAAAAGTCACCCACATTTTTATTTTGTTTTATTTTTACTTATTACAAATTCTTTTGGCCCTAGTGTGGCTCATGAGTGCGAGTTTTCCGTGGTGTGATCCCCGTATTCGATTCCCAATCGGGGCAAAAATAGAGCTTTAGCTTTCCATTACAAACTTAGTTTCTATTTCAGTGTGACATGGTATGGCTCTGGCCGGCAAAGTAGGCTATATACGATGATGGGAATAGGTAATTCACGCCACATGTCTCTCTGACAGCCAGGGACGTTGGGTAAGGGAGATCATGTACTGGACCCAGGTCTCGGAAGCCAGGTGCCAAAACTCGAATTAATCCGACCTTACAATGCCAAGTACATGCAAACATACATACAGATTTTGTAATTGTATTCATTTAATGATCACAGCGAAATATCAGGAAACATCGTTCAGCTCATGGAAGATTGCCGCAAATAAAATAGAGCCGATTTTAAAATTTTGGAAGCTAAAACCAGATTTAAAGTGTCAATGTCATGGAATTGTGCTTCATCTCCATTCGGAATGATAATTGATTTTTTGCATACAAATTAATCTTCCTCCAAACACTCTTCAATAACAGCATCCAATATTGAAACGCTCCGACTGAAAAAAACTTCCCCTTTCCGATTTGTGGTGGTTATTAACCGAGGCGAGACGGAGATATACACTGTCTATTTTTGACGTTATTTTCTATACTATTTATTTAAGGGACGAAACAAAAGAACACTGTGACTTGTAGGTAGAGAGAAGATAAAGTTACTGTTCTCTTGCTAGGTAAAGAACCATCTCTGCATTTTATCAGTTGATGAATGGAAACTGCAGAGAACCCTGATCCAGATGGAGAAAGTCCGCGATGTTCGGGAGCGATGTAATCTGAAAGAGGGCACGCTGCCGTCTGTTCAAAACAGCATCATTCATGGAAAAGGATTACGCATACACCCCTTCAAGACACGGACAACAACGAGCCATCATTCCGCAGAAAAAGAACGATGGATTTGCATCGTGACACTTTTATTCCATGGAGTTTGTGTACCGATTTTGAGGTAGAGATGAAAGACACCGATTTTTGGAGGGGTTTAGTCAAAATTGCTCTTTTCATACAATATATACGAATATAATATCCGTAGTCAACAAGCATCTTTAATTATCATTTATATGCTGTACTGCGTGAAAGCGACACCTTACTGGCTGAGTTTGCTCAACCAGCAACCTGCTTCTGCAGCGAATCTGATCGGAAGATCCTAGAGTTCGCCACCGACTGTGCCGAATTTTCGGCATTAGCTAGATAGTTACGTCGAATTCAGTCACTATCTGGGGGAGAATTCTATCGGCCAGCTGCTCTGATCGGTAGATTTACGTGGTCCCAACAACACCAGCCAAATGATTCACAAATACGCTGTGTCTTCACCCCCTCCCCCCATGGAGTGGTGGAATTGGGGCCATTACGCCACAAACCGCAGCGGCGGTCTAACAAACGAGCCACGGACCGTGCGCGATCATTCTTTCTTTTTCCTTGTCCTATCCTCACCCCTTACTTACACACACATTTACATGCACGACACTACCACACATATGTGGAGTTTAGAGCTTGTCCCGGCTAGGTCGGTGTCCCGTTGATCGGAGATAACTGGTTGGGGAAAACCCCGCAAGGCGACGGTTAGGTCGGCGCCGGATCTCACCATTCATCAGGGAAAGATAACCGCTACCTTCCGCGATAAAAGCACGAACTACATTTACTGGACTAATGACCTTAGCAGTTGATGATTCTGGAATCACTGATCAGTCAATCATTTACATTTTACTCCTGGCGCCATTCTCATCAGGGAATATTTGTTCAGGAATACATTATTGGAAAAGAGGCAAGTACAGACTCATTCTATTGCCATTTTGCGGAATATATCATCAGTTTTTACTTAATGTACTTTTCCTTCAAAACAAAACAAAATATAATTTACAAGATTCATTTTTATAATATTAGCATTGAACCGATATTTTTAAGTAATTATTTTTAATACAAAAATATAAAAACTAAACTGTGACAAAAAATGCTGAAAAGGGAAAATAAAAAAAAATTTTTACACAAAAAATATCAAAATAATAACAAACGCTGTAATGTTACATATTAAAATATTAAAATTTTATGGTTAACCCTGTTATTCAGTTCGGGTCTAAATGAGCCGATAAGATATTTGTTATGCTCCGACAGACATGCTCGACTATTTAGCATTCGGATACGTGACTTTGTGATGTATCTAATTATCTTAGAATGTGTATGGGATTTTATTATATTTTTTTGGTTCTTCAAAAAATTCAGTTATTATACATGTACTGTTCGAGTGTGTGACCCAATTGTCAAAAATGAACCACACAAGTATGTAGGTGTGAAAATTGGATTTATGATAATAGAATTGAACACAGGGAAGCTTACTTCTGCCGTCAGGAGGGACGGAAGATAAAAATCAGAAGTTTAGTGTTCTGATTTAGAATGTACTTTGTTAAAATGACAATTCTGGAAATGTATGTTTTGTACATGATCGAGTTTGAATCAATCTTAAAATTAAAAATGATAAGTCGGCGCAAAAATCGAAAATTCGTTTGCAATAGTGAAATAAATCACCGACCACTCATTCTGTTTTACAAAACGATCAGCATTTTCAGAACAAGGGTTTGCGTTGTGAAATTCAATAAATCCCGAGTGCATCAGTAAACACTCACACACACACAAAGATTTTGGTGAGCATGGGCAATTCGTCCATTAGTGGAAATGCTGGAAAACTTAGATTTTCAACAATTCTTTCAGGATTTACTGGCCGTATTTGGTAGTTCAAAATTTCGCCCGATAGATAATTGAATGAAATATATTTTCAGTAATATGTATAGTGAAACATATTTGTTAATCTTTCACCGTTCTTTTTTTCTCATACTACAACAAGTTACTAAAGCACTTATTAGTAAATAACTCAAATTAATATTCAGATTATGTTATTGCGTAATAACGTTCCACTTTATTAAAATATAGATAAAAACAATTTTTTATAATCGTCGCTTGTAAACAAACTAACTTTCCGTGTTACATAGACCCAAACAGTGCTGGCTTATTCTAAATTCGACTAGAAGAGCAGGGATAACTGATTTCCAAAACGATAGATCAAAACTAGCAAATTTAATATTGACCACATACATGGTAGTCTCCCTTTATCGCAATAACATCTCGTCTCGGCCCACTGTGCGTCGTCGTCGCCGCGAGGTCTCCCGCCCCGGGTGCCGACGAATGGCGCGCACGCCTAGGCCCGCCACCCTCCCCCTCTTCGTTCCATTCACATCTCTGCCTCCCCTTCCCACCCTCTCCTACATTGCCACCCTCCACCCTCGCCGCCGCTGCGGCATGAAGACGCCTCCACTTGGGGGCTGATTCACCACCGCGTGCAAAAGGATGGCCAGTGCGTGGCGTAATGGCCGCAGTTCCTCCACTCCAGGGATGGGGGAGGGGGTGATGACACGGCGTTTCTGGTGCGAAGACCTTTGACGCATGGTGGGGGACTTTCGCCTCCTCAGAACACAAACCGAGTGCGTGAAGGGGTTAAATTTATTCCGTAATATAATTCGAGTTCTTAATAAGAGTTTTAATTATAATATACGAAGTAGAAATCATGTTCTCAAGTTGTAATTATCAACATCACTCTGCAAGTAATCTACATACAATACTAATACAGCGATTAACAACGCTTTTTTAGACGGCCTTCAACAGTTGGAATTAATATGTAAATTTAAACTCAGGAAAATACTTTTTTGCTTCATTTTTGCTTCATTTGCACTTTTTAATCAAACTCAAGAAAATACTTTTTTTGCTTCATTTGCACTTTTTAATCAAACTAGTGATTATGTTGTGTATCGAAAACTAAAATAATTATTTTATATTACTATTGATACATTAAAAAACCATAATTTATAATTAAAAAGAGACTTTAAGCCCGTAACAATATTACGATGTTGGCTAAATATTTGGAAAATTGTCAAAGATTGGGGTGATCATCTGCATTCCGTCTTGGCCGTAAATGAAGCTGTTGTCCCAAAACACGCAAATATCACATCCAGTTTTGTTTCAGTTTTTCTAACGAATAAGAAAATGCGACCACGGGTGATTGAAACTGTTTCCTTACAGATGTAACCTTGATTAAGTTTCTTTAAATTTTATACGTGTATGTTAGTAACAAGGTATATTTTCTGCGACAGGGAGGTTATTAAGAGCTCAGAAAATGTATACAATCCTCTCCTATATTATTTCAGTAGTAACATAACTTTTTCGGTACTGACATGCAACCAATATTTATAAATGAGGTCTATAAGTAAAGATAATTTCACGGAGACCTGACAAATTGTACTTCGACTTAAAAAATGAAGGATTTCTTTAAAAAAAGACGCATTTAAATAATCATGTCAAATGCAACCCGCAACACTGTACCGATTTTTTTAATCTATACCGTTATATATCTCCTAAAGGAAGGGAGAAAAACTGTTTTTCAACATGAGAATTTATTTTACTTTTAAGTGCTTAAACACAATACTCATTATTCTCTTGTGTATTAACCATATTAGCATTGAAACAATTTTGACAGACAATGGAAGAATGTTTTTTGTAAAGAAAAAAATTGCACTTGGTGAATTTAATAGTAGTTACAGTATTTTCTTTTCTTGTGCAGATAGTATATCGGCTCCTTCTTTTGCTTGGGGGTGTCTCTTGAATTTTGTGATTTTCGGTTTTAAATGTCAGCAAAAATATTTTAATACAAATTGGCAGTGTTGGAATTTCGAATCGATTACTGAAATAGCCTTTCAGTAGTTTCTTTGAAAGCTGTTTTAAAAATATACTTTTTTCACTTTTGGATTTGCTGGATTCGATTGAAATAAAATTTGGGCATTGATTTCAGGTATGGTGAACAATGCAAACTATACAGCCATGGTCCACCTTCTGAATACTCTTGCAAGGGAATATTTGCTACACATTTGGTCGACAGTTTCGACACTTCTCTTTGTCATACTGTAGTAAAAAATAGTCTCTTTTTTCATTTCTTTGTCAACAATGCCATAGTTGTGCATGGTAGACTGCAATATATTTGATTTATTTTTCTTGGGTACTATTGTGACTTCGTTCTGATAGCCAAATAGAGATGAGATACCCTTGCTTTTCTTGGGAAGGAATTTTGGGGGTATTTTTTTCTTGTTTTTCTTTAGAGTCCCGATGCATGTCAGGTTTTTTGTAAAAGGGAAAGTACCATTGGATACTTGGTATACCAGTTATCGACAGTTGTATTCCGATTTGTTCCCATGATAGGTTCTACCAATTTGTGCACAATATCGGCAGGTTTATTCGAGACATTATATGGCCCTGCTGGCTGCATCCCACAGTAGGATTCAACAGACGTCGTGTAGAACATCTTTGAATCACAGATGGGGAAAAACGTAAGTTCATATTGGCTGGTTTAAGGTTTCCGGCTCCGTGGTGGTTCCATCGGTATACAGGGTGAGTCACGTAACTTAACGGTCAAAGTTATTGCAATGTAGTTTTCACGGAAGTGCATGAGAGAATGGGGCTAGTTTATACATACATTCATTTGCATTTCATCATGTGTATTTTAAGAGATATTGAGATAACTTGCTTTTTAATGGAGCTTTACATATTTGTTTAGTCTACCATGAAAAGCGTAAAAAAGACGAATTGAATTTTATACATATTGTCACATGTTTGATAAATATTTTTTGAGTAAATTTGATTTTTTTCGATTGTTATTCCACGGATATTTTGGCTATAACACTCTACCACCCGATATCACGCAGCACTCTCCCTGTTAGCAAGCGCTCGGGGCGTTAAAATATACATTAAATACGAGTCGCAAAACTCAATATTACTCGAAAAAATTCTTATATAACAAATGACAATATGCATATCATCTTTTTACGCTCATTATGATAGACTAAACAAATATGATCAATCAGGATTCACTGGATAAATCAAACATTACAAGAAAAAACAAAACGATGATTCCAATCAATTTAAATGTTCGAAGCAGATGTTTCGGCCTATGTTGTTAGGCCCTCTTCAATGTCTGAAAGGTCAACATAAACCAAACAGTTATAATCTTACATATTACAATAATATTATTAGTATAAAACAAAAAGAATGAGAGAAGGACGTGGTACCTGTAAATTTCCTAGGTTATGTTACACCATAATGTAGAGATATAATATAAAACCAGGCACTTCTAATCTTAAACAACGGTGATCTAAATGGCCATATTGAAAAAGCATTGAGGAATGCAATTGATTGACGTGGAAGATCCTCTTCCAATTGATATTAGTTGTTTAAGATATCGGTGCATGTTCGATACGCAACGTTTCAAGATACTGTGTATGTAGGTGGTGCCAACTTCGGTACAGTAAAACAGCGGAGGTCTTAATGAATCAAAAGATAAACTGGAGGGTGAGGGGAACCAAGGGTTACTTTGTATGTAAATATAATGTCAGAAGGGGGAGAGAAATTGTACTAAACAAAGAATAAATTGATCACCAATGTGTTGAAAATTTATTTGCAAAGGGGTTAAAATGAACAGGGAATAGAGGGAGGGTACTACGTCCTTGTCTCATTATTTTTATTTTATACTAATAATATTAATGTAATATGTAAGATTGTTTGATGTTTGATTGTAAGTTTGGCTGATGTTGACCTTTCAGACACTCAAGAGGGCCTTACAATTTAGGCCGAAACGTCTGCTTCGAATATATTTAAATTGACTGGCATCATAGTTCTTTTTCTTGTAATAAACAAATATGTATTGTTCCATTTGAAAAAACAAAGCTTAACATCTCGTAAAACACACGTGATAAAATGGAAACGAATATATGTATAAACAAGACCCAGTCCCTCATGCACATCTATGAAAACTGCATGACAATAACTTCAACCATTCAAAAATTGCAGAAGGTGCTAAAGTTACGTGACTCATCCTGTATACCAGTGCGACGGGACGGGACGCGACGCTTGTCCTGTGCCAGTACAGCCTGATATAGATTTTCCGTATGCTCCAGAGGGCACGTCAATCATATTTTAGGAGTTGTTATAAAGCTGTCGCTGCCAATAAAATCAACGTTGTCTGGTGCATTCTATTCCACCTTCCGTGAGCGACTAAAATTATACTCTGTGGATTTTCTTTCTTTTTTATCATAGAGTGATAAACCAATAGAATATTAAGTGGCCGAGTGCATCAACCACTTTAGTTATACACGTCGGCTTGTGGGGTTTCCGACTTCAGATATCTCCCCTAACGCGCGCTTCTCCTAACTCGACAAGCCCTAAGCTCAAAAAGCCCCTCCAGAGATGTGGTATAGAGCATGAAGTGTATGGGCGGGAGGAGTGTAAGACAGGAAAATTCATGCGCGGTCTGGGACCCATTTGTTAAGATTCTGCTCCAGAATCCGCCAGGCATGGATAGAAAGAAAACGGTAAACTACCGACCAGAGCAGCCGCGTTGGCTAGAATTCTCCGGAAAATGATTGAAATCCCCATAAGAATGGAGCTAGTGTCGAATATCCTACAGAAATGATGCCTCTGTGCAATCTGCGTCTTAGCCGGTCTTTCGCTTTCCTTTTGTCTGTATATTTCACTTATACGAAATGAAATGGTTGCAATAAATTTGCAAACGACTTCCTTATTTTCATATCTGAGTTCAAATCCACACCTAATTAGAGCCTAATATTTCATCTAGTTTCTTGGTTCAATTCGGGTCTACTCCATCTGGTGGTCGACTCCACAACCTTTAGACGGACTTGGTAGCATCTTGAGCTACAGAAACAAACATTCTCGAAGACGCGTATACAAAATAAGGCAGCGTTTCTCGCCTCGCGCGTCCTCCTGCAATTCCTCATCCCGCCATCCCCGACACCGGCAAACTCCGCGCAGACTGCCTGCAATTAATATTGCACTCGCGTTCGTCTCGGGATTTGCTCCGAGAAATGTGTGTAATTGGCGGCTGCCGCTGCGCCATGTCGTTGCGGAGACGGGAGTGGGCGTGGGCGAAGGTGGGGCGTGGCAGGAAGCGGAGGAAAGGGCTGGCGCGGAGGCCCACAAGCAGACGGATGCGGCTGGAGAGGCGGGCCGTGAGGCAAACCAGGGAGTCGGTACGAGTGAAAGGGGCTAGCGCGTGTTAGGTGGAGATACTGGGAGCGGTAGCTCATTTCATCAACTGATGTTATTGCGGGAGGTCCTAGGTTAGAGCCTCGACGGCGGAAGGAGTTTTCGACACTAGCTTTTCAGCTAGGTCGAAATCAGTCGCTGTCTGGAGGAGAATTCTAGCGGCCGGCTGCTCTAATCGGTAGTTTTCCGTGGTTTCTCCGATCAACACCAGGTAAATGTCGGAGCAGTACCCTAACAAATGGGCCACATACTTCGCGCGATCTGTCCTTACTCTTCCTTCTCTTATCCTCACTCCTAACACACACACTTACACTCACATACACTACACTAAAACACATGCCGGGAGACCGGTCGGGGTCTTAGAACTTGTCCTGGCTGAGACATTGCTCCGCTGGTTGGAGATACCTAGTTGGGGAAACCCCGTTAGCCCACAGTAGGTCGGCGCCGGATCTGGCCATCATGCGGGGAAGACCACCACCACCTCTCGAACAAAACACGCATTACACTTACGGGACTAATCCCGCCCGGAATCACAATCTATCAATCAATAAATCATGGAGAGCAGAGGGAGGAGTAAGAGGGGAATGGGGACATGACAGGCGCGAGGTCATGCTATCATTGATTAAATATTTCGTCTTTACGGGCTCGCCAACTGATACGAAAATTTGTCCCGTAAATGTAGGGCGTGTTTTTATCGCTGGAGGCGGAGTGTTCCTCCGCTATACGGCGAGATCCTGCGATGACCTACACGTCGATTTGCGGGTTTTTCCCTGTAACCACTTATCTCTCATTAGCGAACCACCTCCAACCGGAACAAACCCCTAAACTCCCCACTAGTTCTCCCGACAGTGTGGTAGTGTAGTATATGTAAGTGTACGTGTGTGGAGGTAAGGGGAGAGGATTAGATAAACAAGACGAAGGATAAATCTCGCGCTGTCCGTGCTCGTTTGTTAGGGTACTGCTCGAGCATTCGCCTGGTGTTGATTGGAGAAACCATGGAAAACGACCGACCAGAGAGTAACTGGTCGCTATAATTTTTCTCTCGGCAGCGGCTGGATTCGACCCAGCTCTCAAGTCGGTGTCAAAAATTCTGCCACCGTCGGTACTCGAACCCTAGGACATCCCGGTCGGAGGCATTGCAGTGACGTCAGTTGACGCCCTGAGCCACCTAAACCGGTAAGGGCCGGTTCTGCGGCCGGACGCAGAGCGGGGTAGCTGTGGGCTGGCGCGGAGATAGTTGCGGGTGGACGAGGTGGGATGTAGGTGGAGGTGAGGGAGGGTGGGCCAAGCGGGATGTGGCGGTCAAGAGGGCGGTGGTTGTGGGCAGTCGCCGCGATCTGGCTGGAGCGGGGTTAAGGGGCAGGGGCGGCAGCGGTGCAGGATTCGGTGGTATAACAGTGGTATAATTGCGGATTCGGTGGTATAACGGTCAGCGTACCGGACTGTTGTACCCAAGTTTGCGGTTTCAAACCCGATCGAAGCCGTGGATTTTTAGGGGCAAAAAATCCCTCGTACGCCTTCCTTCGGAGGCGTAAGTAAAGTCAGCTGTCCCATGTAGTATATTTACTGCATGTAAAAGATCCTGAAGCCTAAAAGAAGTCTCTGAGCAAAAGTGAGATCCGCCAGTTTCGTTGCCCAAAATAATGCCTCCTTTCTCCGCTAGGTGGTAAAGGAGCGTTTCGAAATTTGCGTGGGTAGAAGGAAGAGCGGGCCTGATGGCCCGAGTCTCGCCACGTAAAATAAGGCATTAACTAACAGGACGGACACAGACGAACTCGTCAAAAGCAAGGCGGGGAAGGGGCGTGGAAGAAATGGGACGGCCAACCGGGCGTAAACCTTGACGCAAAGGAACATGATCTCCGAACGAAAATTTGGTTGGGGATTTTTGGCCGACGAAATACAGTGAGAAGAATGGAAAGGTTTTTAGGAGGGTTGCAGTGAGTCTGAATGAAACAGTGTTTGGTCGTGGTGCGACGTGTAGGATGGGGCGAGTTGGTGGAGATGAGTATTGGAGACGCGGTGCTCACCACTTCAATCCTCTCAATTACGCATCCGTTCCTCTCGTTCCTTCTTCCGCCCGCGAGTCAAAAATTGCTCTCAGGTTCTCGAGGCGTCGTTTATCTCTGGAGAGATTGTTTTTGCTATGCAATAAGAATTTTTCCAACAATTACTGCTTATATTTTGACAATCCCCTTTGGGAATGACTTGCGTACCGAATGAATGCCAGATGTGTGTGTATTTCTGAAATTTTAGTCTACCATTTGTTTACTATGCAGCTGTTCGGTTTATTGATTTTCTGCACGGAATAATGACCAGACTCACCGACTGCATTGAAGGAAGTGTAGCGTCATAGACTTGACTCCCTGCTCCAGAGAGACAAGTTGCAAGGTATGGGAATGAGGGAGCCAAAAATAGGCTCCCGAACAAAGGCCAACCCTTCAGGGAAAGTCCAAAAGGGGAGAGGGCTTGGAGGTGCCGGGTGCAAATTGCAACGGAAAAAGCAGGCGCCTCAAGACGAGTGCGTGGGGGAAAGATGACGCAGGAAGTCATGTGACTCGAGCATATATAAGGGGGTGACAAAAAGCCTGGGTTGGGTAACGTTCTGGTTTCCTCGCGGCACAACACCGAAAAACTTGTCCGACCAAGTCTGTCGCGGAAGTGCTGTAGGCACGTGTAGGTGTTCGAGTCTCGAGCACTGTGAAGTATGCTTGATACTTCGGGGCAGATTGTCTGCCGAGGCACACCAGGTGCCATTTGCGATTTCCGAGTGGGCTAAACGCAGGCGCGGCCGCAAGGCGCGTGTTGGGAGAGGGGGGCTGCTGCAGGTAGCTCCGACAAACACCTCAGAGTGAGGTCTGTGAATAGTGTACATAATTTATTGTAAATAAATTGTAAATACCCACTCGTGTCTGTTCCTTTGTGGTGTAGATCCCTACTCACGACGTTACAGAAGAAATGCAAGTGCGTTAGCAGAGAGTAAATGAATTTCAGCAGAAATCGGAGGGACGAACAGAAAATGGGTTTCTTAATGTTAATTATAACATGATTTGTACAAATTCGAACTTATTACAAGGATTTAGTAAAAGAGATTAGGATTGTATTTTGGTATTGTTTTTACTTATTCAATTTTTGGGTAGATCATTAACAAGATAACAAATTGGCTCAATGCTTAAAATTAAAATATTGACATTATTTGACTTGACTCATTTAATTTCCTGTATATTTCATGCATTCACCACCTCTTATGTCCAGTTTATTGTTATAAAATTAAATTATGTAACTGATGGTGCAAAACGTTTAAGGAAAAAAACTGAAATCGTAATTTAGGCAATGTGTATTAGACATTTCTGGATCATTGTCGTAATTTGACAATAATTACTGAAAAACTATTCATATTTTGAAAAATAATCATTTTGCTGATCAAAAACCGTACTCAAATTTTAGAGATTAGATCTCATTAGGAAAGCTCAGTGGCCTCAATAATATATTTCTATAAAAGGGTCTAAAACAGTGAATCACATAAGTTTCATGACGGTGCACAATGCGTTTAGTAACATCTCTTTTGAAAAGCCAATCATTATCATCTTTGGTGGTAATGATTTTTTATATTTATTCAGATGATCAAGATTTTCAGATTCATTATATTTATTCAGATATACAAATCACTGAGTTATGAACCGAAATTTTGCATATACATGAGTAGTTTGAGCTGCATAAGATGATGCGACTAATCGCCATTACAAACGTTGCATCAAGAAGTAGAAGGTAAATTGCTAAAAAGCTACCGACAGGCAGGTAGTTTGATGGTACTATGTATTTTAAATGATTTTTATATTATTTATATTATTTTTTATTATTTTATATTATTTTTATATTAATTATATTTTTGCATTTGTAGTGCCAACATTTATTCTGGTGGACGTCCACTTATGTTACATATTAGTATGACATCGGGTTCGCAATATAGCGAAATACGCGTCAAGACATCGAAAATTGGATTATATATAACGTTAGTGTCAACTGTATGGTAAGTCTATGATTTCTGTGAAAAATAGCCCAAATTACAGAAAATTTGAACTTTGTGTCTTGTGGCGAGATGAAATTATGTATTCTTTACTAAATCACATACGCTGATTGTGAAAATGAAATCAGAAATGATCCATCACGCGCTATTTTTTTCTGGCTAAGGTACACCACATGTATCACTTTCGAGAACTTGGAAGCAGTACACTTGGACTCAGTAACAATTCTGGAGTTGATTGATATATAGGTCATGTAACATAGGTCATATAGTTGATTAATATTCAGGTCATGTAACAAAAATTATTTGTATTACTAAAACTGTATTAAATTATATAAGTGCTTACACAACAAACATGAAATGAAAACAGCACAAAAAACTGTATAAAGTTTAAAATATACTTACAAATTGGAAACTTTTCCTGAAAATTTTCAGTTTGTGGGTGGGTGGTACTTGCAGGAGTTTCCATCAGTAAATCCCCCAAAAGGTTTGTGAACCATCTTCAGTTATATCTTATCTCCATGGCAGCGATTTCTTGGTGAAATCACTCACCAAGTTTGTCACTCACATCTCCAAGATTAAGTGGAAAGATATCCAAAAGGGAATGAAGGAAATGTGATTTGAGAGACATATCGCATCCCATAGCCTTGTAATAGTGCAGCATATGTTCCGTCAGTTCCCTGTAATTCTTAGACATTTTGTTTCCCGAGAAATGGTCGTATACGTCTTTCAATGCAACTCAAGCAGCCGTCTCAGTATCTGCCCGCAACTGTTGAAAGGTAACATCTTTTATCAAGTCACGGATCAGAGGTTTATTGAAAATTCCTTCTTTGATTTTCACAGTACTAATCGTAGGAAATTTAATTATTGAAAACTTTGTCCATCTTTGTCCATTGGTTTCACAAAATTCTTCATAAAGCCTAATTTCTATTGGAGTGATGGAAAAAGCACACTGTGTCAACAAGGGGTTCACGTGACACATTGTTTTCTACCAGGGTTGAGACTCTTTAAAATGGCACTCTGAATACATAATGGTAATTTCTTGCCCTTCCTTCCTAGTGTCAGAAGAAACAGCAATATTTTGTGTAACCAATCTGCATTCCAAGAAGAAATCTCAGAACTTTGTGATCACCAGAGGTTTTCGAATTGTGATTCAAACAGACAGTACAGAAGTCGTCTCATGTTCTTGTAGTTTCCTTTAAATGAACAAAATGAACCCTTGATATCAAAGGTTTCTCGTTTCCGTTAGAACAACTTTGAGACTACATTGTGAGAAATCTATCAAAACATGCCATTTTTCTTCATTGTAAATCATCCCAAATTTTGTAAGCAGCCCATTTATGTCATTATAAAATACGAAATTCGCTCTAATTGAAAAGAAAGTGGGAAGATCAAGATATGTATTCCGATAAGCTCTGTGCATGATTGTAACATGTTCTTTTCTTGACGGCTAGACCCATGTAATTCTGATTGCCTCTTTGAAAGATTTTGATCTCTTTGAAAATTGTTCAATTCTGCCTGTGACAATGTCTGTTGTTGTAGCCGTGCTAAAGATATCGTGTAATAGAGTTCTGCATGTTCTTTTTTTAATTTGTTGCGACCTTAATCGACGCAATGCGTCTCTTCGCCCCGTGTCGAGCGTTGAGCGCGGAGTAATATTCCATTAATATCTCTCGTATGTAAGCAGAGAGTATATATGTAAGTCTCGTCTCGTCTGTCGGTTGTCAAGAGGTCCGCCAGGTAGAATCTCCGCGTACGCGCCTTCTACTACGTGCTCCTGCGTCACTACACAACGGTCAGATATGGGAAGGAATTAGGAATGGGATAGGGTTTCGGACACGTCACAGGGGTTGGGCTAGTCCTTGTAAAGCAGCCAAACTGGTTTTGTTGGAACAAATTTCACATAACATTCGACGGGAATCGAACCCGGACCTCAGTGGTGAAAGGCTAGCGACTTCGCTATGTGCCACGAGCGATCTTCGTGATCTGTTGGTTTGTCACTATCATCGCCTGTTTCATTCTCTCAGTGTCTATTCAGTATTCTGAACTACATAACAATCACATTTTTTGTTCTGCGGGAAATTTCATTGTCGCACAGTGTTGTCTATGAGTAATTTATTTTACTTTTATTAAGCAATCTACACATACATGTATTATTAGTATACGATTAGTATTAGGATACGATCTAGGTTAACGCCCCCACCCACAAAACTGTTTATCAAAGATAAAATAAATGTCATTAAATTCTTACATTCCGTGTCGGTGTTCACATTTCTAGTAATTAAAAGAATTTGTGCATCTGGGGTACTGTATCCTAAGACGTTTGTTGCAATTTCATATCTATTATTGGTTTTGTTAATTATTATTTGATCGATTCCCTTCTGACATTTGTGGAAGTACATCTATTATAATGTCAAAACAGAAAGAATCAATACATTGAGAAACTGCTATTTTTCGTGAGATTCGGGCAGAAAATCAATGTTAAATCTCCGCACGCGACAATGGAATCAAATGAGTGATTGCTGACATGTTTCAGAGTTGTCTCCAGTTTTTTCAAGAACTTTGCTAGACGCCTGTATATGCAACGTAACATATTTTTGAGCGTAAGATGATGTACAGTAAATATTTCAAAAATATTTCCAACTGAGTACATACTTAATTCCGTCGAAATAGAATAAATATAATTTCTAACGTTACAAGAACCTTCAAATGCAGGAGCCTTATTCGATTCTTTTTATCTGCACTAATAACCTGAAACCTAAAAGGCTGGATTATGGAAAATCCTAAGTTCATTACGAGGTAACCAATGTTCTGTAAATCAAACAACATTTATTTGATTTAAATCGCCCTGAAGAAGAGCCTCGATAAATTCAGGTTCATTTAAAAGACATTGAATATTTTGACGTAGAATGCGAATATTTTGGAAGTACCAACATAGAAGTTCTTCTGCTGCATGGGACTCTAGTTATATATTTACTCCCTTTTTACCCTCGAGTGTGTGGTCGAAGATTGCAACGTGTCCCAGCAGTGAGAGGAGTGAGGAAATTGAAGTATCAGGTAGAGAGGAATTGGTCTGTAATTGGGAGAAACGAGAGTATGATTAGAAAAGGAGGTTGGTTGTAATGGTTGTAGTTGGAGAAAATTGGAATGAGTTGTGGCAGAAAACTGCATGGTAGGTGAATTCATTATGTAATCTTGCCAGCTCACTACTTGTTGTGGTCCAGCAAGGTGCAAGTGGAGACTGTTATGTACAGAAAAATACACCAACAAGTAAATTAACAACAAAAGTTTATTATTCACTACTTACACGCCAAATTCCATATCGTACCAATATAATGCTTACAACCGTGTATACAAGACAATGTGCACCAAAACATGTCTTCATCGCCTGGAGATTTACCAGTACAATTCGAAGTAACCAATATGCAATTAGAACCAATAATACAGGGTTATTGTACATTAGTTACTTGAAAGTATCAATGAATAGTTTCGATACTATTGACGTAAACTTCAATTTTTTTCAAACTTCATGTCATATTATCAAGTTTCAGGCCTGATTGGCAGACTTCGCTCCATGCACTATCCTAAGGGATTCAAGCTGCAACTGGCTCAGGCGTTCAGTGATACTGACAAGCAGAAACGTTATGCATTCTGTGCGGTCATGATGGATAGGATGGAGGATGACGATAGTTTTCTTAATTAGCTTTTGTTTAGTGACGAGGCAAGTTTTCACCTTCACAGTACAGTTAATAGTCACAATGTGAGGATATGGGCACAGAGAAACCGACGGAATACCTCGAACATACCCGTGACTCACCAAAACTGAATGTTTCGTGCGCTAAAGTCCGCGAAAGGGTATGGATCTTCCTTTTTTTATGAGAAAACTGTGACTGGCATCACATATCTGGGTCTGTTGCGAAACTGATGCCACAGCTTTAAGAACAAATAGAAGAGAATTTTATTTTCCAAGGTGGAGCACCTCATAACAACCATGACGTACCCATCCCACACCAATCCCGCTTGGATTGGCCGTGGTGGCAATATAGTTTGGCCACCATGATCTCCCGATTTAACACCGCTGGATGTTTGTCTGTGGAGTTACATTAAAGATAACGTGTTCAACCCTCCATTTCCAATGGGTGTCGATGAGCTAGCTTCGTCAACGGATTAATATAGCAGTATCTCGGGTAGGCGCGGTGATCACGGGTATCTCAGATGCTCTGTTAAAAAGGTAGTATATCTGCAGAGTGACAAAAAGGAGTCACATTGAACATTTGTAAACATTGCAAATAAAACTTGATGTTATGCCAATGTATGCATTGGATAATAGAAATAAACTACGTAAGGTAATTAAATTAGAATAACACTGTATAACGAGGTAAGATCTGCGTAGGCTTGTGTTATAGGTGTCTTATTTTCATTGTTGAAAATAAGACACCTATAACACAGAGCTCTGTCGCAAAATAGTACTCCTGCTCCGTCGCCTGCCTCCCTTTATATTTTTTAAAAATTTTATTTAGTCAAAAACAGTAAAAACCTGTATGTGACGTATGGGGGAGAAAATCATCTGCGCACGCTTTCTTGAGTTTCAGAATCCTTTCCCAACAATTTTACTATTAATAGTTGAAAGAAGAAATAATTATAATAGCAATAATAATAATAATATAATAATAATAATAATAATAATAATAATAATAATAATAATAATAATAATAATAATAATAATAATAAATAATAAATTTAAAAATGCGAGAGATTAACATTTCAAAACCTAGATATTTTCGTTGCCGAATTCTAGAAAACTTATTTGTAACGGTAAACGAACGAACAGATTTGATTTTTCTGTATTGCTTACAAAATAGATGCGCACCCTAAGCTTTACAACCACTACAAGCAAAAGGAAAGCTCAACAAAACGTGCGCATAGTGAAGCTACATTTACGTCCAGAAGCAAATCAAGGGGCCATCTAAGCATTTGCTCAATGGATCAGGGAAGATGGACGAAAACCCGATCGAGATGGGGTTATAAATATCAAGCTACGTCATCACCAGAGACTCGCACCGGGAGCGGTGGCTCTGTGCATCAACTGACGTCACTGCAGTGCCTCTGACCTGGAGGTCCTAGGTTCGAGTTCTGACGGCGGCAGGATTATCGACACTACTTTACAGCTAGGTGGAATTCAGTCGCTGTCTGGAGGAGAATTCTAGCGGCCGGCTGCTCTGATCGGTAGTTTTCCGTGGTTTCTCAGATAAACACCAGACGAATGCCGGGGCAGAACCCTAACAAACGGGCTACGGACCGCGCGCGATTTTTCCTTCCCCTTCCTTTTCCTATCCTTCCGATGATAAAACATGCTCTACAATTACGGGACTAATGATCTCGGTAGTCGATGCGTCAGGGATCACTAACAATCAGTCAATAAATCAACCAGAGACACTCCTGCTTCTGATTACGGTTTTGGCTGCTTTTGCCGCCACTAAAGCCTTCGCCGCATAGCCCAGCTGCAAGCGCGCCTAAGTGCATCACTACATATTACCATAAGAGACCACGTCAGGTGAAGTGTTTTTCTGAGAGGAAATTAATTTAAAAAGTGTGACATTTGTTTTTAATTCATGGATTACTTGCTTATTCTCGTTGCATAGTGTTGAATGTTGTATGGGAAGTGCAGAGTGAATTCAATGACAATGTTAGTGTCTTAAGCGGTACTGTGTAATTCCTTTGCAGGTTTATCAGGTGTGAAGTCTAAAGTAAAGCCGTAGTGCTCTTTTTTCATAGTGAAACTCAACTGTTACATAATGATTTTCAGATCATAAACGGATTCTAACGATTTAATTATGAACTATTTTATATTACACGTAATGTACATTATGCGTTTGTCACCCTAAGCATTGGTAGGCGGTAAACGCGATAAGATAACGAGATGAAGTGACAGTAATCTAGTGGCGTCGTAAATCGGAACTTCCTGGTAACACACTGTTTCCGTATATCAGAAACGAAACGTTTTTAGGAAAATAATTAAATTAAGATACGAATGATATTTATTTTATTGGTTTGCTTGGTACTTATTTTATCACATAAACGATTTAAAAAATAAGTACTTTTTTACATCATTAAATATAGCACATTTTGTTGGATGAAGATCACAATTTAGTTTTTTTTTTTTTTAAGCAATATTTACTTCTCCATTTTTTATTATTTTCCCTTAGTTAATATAAATAAATGTAATAAAACATAATGATTGCAATAACAAATAAAAAGTCATGCAGTAGAGGGTTGATGACATTCTGATCTCCTATGATAATGACTGTATCCAATATCTTTGTCAGGGTGTCCAACTCTACACTCTTCTATACAGTCGCCGTTGAATGGCTTGGGAGATTCGTTGTGTTGCCCTCTTGTGACTTTGTGTAGTGAACGACCTCTTCCAGCCGTGAATTTTAAATTGATCTAAATTATTGTCTTATTGTGTAAAATCAATTAGAAGTTTGCCTTTGAGTGTGTGGAGAGTAAGCCTTGTTACGAATGCGTATGCATGTGATAAAATTGAAAGTAAATCCGTCAAGAACCAGAAGTACCTCACTTAATCTTTTGAACTTGTAAAATTAATCTATATTCAATGAATTAACAGTTTTGATTCGATATGTGTTTGTGAAAGTATACTATCTACAAAATCGAATGAAAGGAGATACTTCCGAAATTTGGCAATGCGAAAGTGTAGGTATGTCCACTTACGCAGAAGTATTTAATACAATCAGTTCACTGAACTTCACTGTAAAGAGATCTCACGATATTAACGGAAGCTTTCTTGAAAATATGGAATAAAATTTTACGCACAAATTTCAAAACTATTCAATACGCCGTCCTTGTAGCGCTGAAATAAATGGAACCGACACGTCACAGTAAATACAGTCGACTCCGGTTATAGTGAACTCGGACATAGTGAACCCTCTGTTATAGTGAATGTAAGTGAACGTAGGATAGAAGTTCTGGACATTAATTGTGTCTCGTATGTTATTAGGCGAGTTGAACGGCCATTGGGGAGTGGAACGGTGATCCCACAATGCAAGAGGCATTGAAAGGCTTGAAGACCGCATTTCGATACTTAGGGACAGAGCACAATGTAGAATCAAATATGGACAGAGCACGAGCTCTAAAGAAGTATCTAAAGAAATTAATAATAAGAAATATATGCAGCAAAAAATTAATAATTAATTTTTTAAGTACAAATAAAGATATTAAAATTTTCAATTCGTGCTGTTAACGAATTTTGCTATATCTCTATATTAATAAAATCAATAATTGTGGGAAAGTTCTATTTAATTTTGACATCATCGGATATAGTAAACATCTTATACAGTGAACAAAAACAGTTAGTCCCCGGAAGTTCACTATAACGGAAATCACCTCTAGAATATAATAATGTTCCACCTGTCCAATAATTATGCAAACGCAGAGATTTAATGCCGAAAATAAGTTAAATTTTCATAGGTTTTGATCCAGTAATCGACATGTAATCTTTTAACTTCGTAAAAATTAAAGTAATTTTTAAAATTGAAGTAAATTTCAAAATTAAAGAAATTTTAAAAATTTGTAATTTTCTTGATCATTTTTATAGAAAAAGATCACTCCAAAATTTACTTCTAGTTAACCTGCAACAGGTAGTAAAAACTTAAACAAATAAAATACATTCAAATTGCTAAAATAGATGAATAAAACAAAAACGAAGAAGCCCAAACAGATGCGTCTATCTAGTAAAATAGCGTCAACATGTTTCAATCGAGACATATCATTCCATTCAAATATTCAATCGAAATACTTTCATTAGAAAGGAGCTAAAGTGAAGACTTTGAACCAGGAATAACAAGATGAGAGTTACCGGTTATATCATATTTTATTCGTTGAGAATGATTGAATAGAACTTCTGAGTGTCCAACACAGCAAAATAAAAGACGAGTAATGAGAACGAAAAAATTCTCGTCCAAAAGAACTTTAGATGGTAATCTTAAAAAATCGCCTTTTGAAGTTGTATGAAGCGCACTAAATTACTCACTGAATGTTCTTACAAATGATTGTTTCTTTTTTTCACTGTTGGTTTTTCAATTTTCTAATGTATCTATGATCAAGAAATATTTGTATATACGTATTTGGCGTTATCGGGTCGATAGTCCGACTTCGCTGGCCAGCTACCGGTGTCCCTCATGCCTGGGCCTAGTTAAATTCCCATGCTTGGTGGTAGGAGCGACATGATGTATTCTCTTCACCGTAACTTGCAAGATCCGCCTGCTTGAGATTTTCTTCGTTACACAGCTATAGAAACTGGGACGATTTTAAAGGAAAGCTACAACTCTTATTTTTGCCCCGACCTGGAATCAAACATGGGATCACAGCACAAGCAGCTAGTATACTGCCTATGAACCATCCAGAGGCAAGAAATATTTGTATAGCAAATATAAGCAAAAGTAACTGTAAATACATGAAGAGTAATTATGATTGCCGCAAATAATTGCAACAAAAGCGCATTTAAGGTCGCATCAACATCTAAGTCATTAGCGACCACTATTGGAGTTAACGGTATGGTAACTATGAAAATGAAACAATATGGTGATAAGGGGTGAAAGGACGAACACAATACAACAATGCCCGAGGCGGAACTTGAACCCACGACCCTACGGTCCGAGATCGCTACGACACTACTGCCTTAGCGATCTCGGCCACCTGATCGGCAAATGTGCATTTGTGATGCTGATCATCAACTATACGCACATTGAGAATCTGGACGGTGGCTGGAGAGAACGCGCATGTGGAAAAGTCTAGAGGGAACGCCCACATGAAATACAACGGGAATTTGTCCGATTGGGGAGGGAGGTGAAAGAGTGATTGATACAATAAATCCGATTCAGAGAAATGAGGAAGATATGGAGGGAGGGTAGAGACGGTAAATGCGAGAGACGGTGCATGGACGTAGAGGTGAGACCAACAGCGACAGAAACCGAAAAGAGAGGCAAGTAAGGAGAGAGGTGGCAACAAGCATACAGACACAAATCGATAGGGATATGAAGTAACAAATTGAGATGGGCCGAAAAAGACAAATAGAAACGGAAACGGCAAAATGACCGTCCAGGAAAACATACGTGAAGACTTCCAGCGTTTCATACAGAAGAAAAAGAGAAAATACCTAAAAAAACGTATAGTAAAGTCGATAGAGATATATAGCGGGCACATGTTGATAGAGAAGTACATGGCATATGGGAATACACGGAAGTGTGAAGGGTGCAGAGATTAATACTTAAAGAAATAGAAGGAAATGTACATTGGGAGAGATGCAAAGAAATAGCATTGGCAGGACTGACGCAGGAAAAGGGAGGAAAGGATTTATGAAGTGAATGAGAAAAGGGAAATGGTAAATAGAGCAGAGGAAAAAGTAGGATAGGGGAAGAGAGGGATGAGACCATCGCCTAGGTTGGCGGGGCGTCGCCCGGGCGTGACCTGGCCGCTGCAGTGATTGAAGAGCGCGATGTCGGCGTCGGGGATGAGCGATGGCCCGAGAGGGAAGAGGGAGAAGAGAACCTGCGGGGAAGGGGAAGGTGGGAGGGGCGGTGGAAGGGGCACCGAACGGCAGACAACGCCTCCTGTCACTGGAAAAACGACCCGCTGACAAATTAGTAAAAACACGCGAACCCTTCAGGCTCTACCACATCGAACAGAACTCTTACCCTTGTATTAACTATCCTCTCTGTTTATCGTGGATGTGAAATAATTTTCCCAACAAATAATTTAGAAAATTACTCATTAGAATCACAACGTTAAATCACGAGTGAGTGTTTTGGATATTCAAAAAAAATCACGTGAACAAGTTTATTCGCTCTTGCTTTGTATCGAAATTAGGGAATAATTATGGCAATGCAACCCGTCTACCAAATTCATATTGGAATGCCTGATGGATTCATGCGCGTCCAAATTGGCTTTTGGCGTTGTATCAAAGTATAATGGGTAATCTGTGATTGGTATGTCCATACAGTGGTTTGCTCTGACTATATGTACAAATTATTGTCAGACATAGCCGCTTTATTTGTCGCGCGGTAGCCGAGAGATTTGCTGTGCGCGCTTAAACAGCAACTAGTTTATCCTCTTTAACTTGAAGAACGATTTTAGCTGCGGGAATTGTGGCCATGAACTCGGCACGTAGCTTAATATTAACAACGATTTTGAATGTACACAGATTTAAGGTATAGAGAAGTCTTAAATAATGCTCAATAAATGTTTTTAAAAAATTATTAATTTACAAATAATTCTCAACTAACCAGAACTCGGCGAGAAAAAATCGACACAATTCTGAAGAAGGTTGCAAATGAAGACGAAGTTCTTTCTTCATGCAAAATTACCCTCTCGTAGCTCTCAACAATTCCCCCCTTTTGAAAAGCAAGACAATTACAATTACAAAATTCACATGTAGTCAATGAAATTCTCCTTTAGCACCACTAACTTTGC
This sequence comes from Teleogryllus oceanicus, assembly GCA_964035755.1. NCBI lineage: Eukaryota > Metazoa > Arthropoda > Insecta > Orthoptera > Gryllidae > Teleogryllus > Teleogryllus oceanicus. The sequence goes on along the minus strand of CAXIVR010000001.1, from coordinate 274,519,364 downwards.
CGTATGAAATTCACAATCTGTAAGCTATTTTCTTCGATTTCTTGTTCCTTACCAGGCGCGTTGGAAACGTGTAATCTCGTCCTCAATGATTCTAATGGAGTAGGAAAGAAGTCTTTCAATCTCCATCAAGCTTTTGAAGTTATTTACTTGAAGTTACAGGGCAAGCTCGTGTGTGAGTTATTGACCAAACATGACATGTGACCCTCTTGCTGGAGTGCCGCGCTCACCGATCTCCTCGGCGAAGAGACATGGCTGCGGAAAGTCACCTCGCCCGAGGCAGAAGCCTGCAAACAGCGTAGCGGAGAGGCCAAGAGAGCGCTCTGGGAAAAGTCGGGCCGCGCCAACGGAAAGACGAGGCGAGGCGCCGTAGCTGGGACGGGGCGAAGTGAAGTGGAGGGACAGAACGCGGCAAGGTGAGACGGGGCGAGGCAAGATTGAGCGAGGCCGTACAAAGCTGGGCGAGACGAGGAAGCGGGACGGAGGTGAGTGGACTCTGTGGAGAGGGAAGGCTGAACGCGATTTGGGGTAGGACTGCTTGGGCGGGGATGTGCAGGGTGGGACTCCGTTGGGCGGCGATGTACAGGAAGGGACTTTTCATGTCGGGGATGTACAGAGCGGGGCTGTGCATTGCGTGGCTGTACAGAGAGACTTATTAGGTGAAGCTGTATATGGTGGAGCAGTACTGAGCAGGTATCTACTGGGTTTAGGCAGGCGGGGATGTTCTGGTTGAGAATGAGGGGCGGGGTGGCGTGGATCATAAATAGGAAAGGCCAAAGAAGGGGGGGGGAAAAAGGGGGGGGGGGGCGGGATGGGCCGGACAGAAAGGAGGAGCTGTGCGCACGGAAGAGATGTGATGGCGGAGAACCGCGACAGATCGCATGGAACAAGGTGGTTACAGGATAGGGAGCGAGAAAGGGAAGAGCGAAAGAGAAACAGTGAGAGGCACAGAAGCAGGGAGATGATAAGAGAGATTTAAGGAGAAAGAGTTTCAGAGAGGAGAGAGAAAGAGGGAGGAAGAGAAAAAGAAAGAAGTGCAGAAAAACAAAGAGAGAGTCCAACTCGGACATCAAATGAGCATGCGCCAGAACAAAAACGGCGAGCCTGAATCTCTATAAATGCTCTCCAACCAGCCCACTCGACGCGGCGTTGAGGGTAAAAATAATTGCAACAAAAGCTGTGCGAAACAGTGGCCTCCCCACGTCCATGGAAGAAGGGGGTGGGATGGGGCGGGGGCGCTGGCTATTTTCCCGAGGACTCGCAGCTCGCCTTCATTGCGACAAGGCTAAGGCTTCTTGCGTTAAAACGATTGCGGTTCTTTATTTTTATTTTGAACGCTCAGGATGGATTGTTACATAACACTCTATACCCGACAATTCGCTCATGATCAGCTGCTGATGGCGCAAGAACAGGAAGATATTGAATATATGTCTAGGAAGATAAAAGAAGAGTATGAGAAATAGGGACTAAGCTTCAACCTAAAAAAACAGCATACTGGATACTAGGTAATACACATAACGTATTGACTATGGAACCCGGAGAAATAATAAGAACAGTAGAGGACATAAAGTACTTGGGAACAACAATAGGGAAACAGGTTTTTATGGAAAGAAATGTGAAACCCGACTTATTAAAGGAAGAAAAAATTTTGGAGCCCTCAATCCAGTAATGTGAGATCCAAATATAAGCAAGAAAACGAAAATTAGAATATATAAATGTATGATTGAAAGGGTGATATCATATGGAGCAGAAATATGCCAACTTCCAGAGCAACAGAAAAGAAAATTGAGAGCCCTGGAAATGGATTTTCTCAGAAGAGGGCAGCAATAATAATTCAGCAAGAAGGAAAAGAATTAGAAGTGAACGGGTTAAGGAGATAATGAATCTTCAACATGATATTATAGAGGAAATTGAAAATAAACAACTCACTTGTTACGGACATGTACAGCGAATGGATGAGAAAAGATCATTTGAATGGCAACCAAGTGAAAGGAGAAAACGAGGAAGACCAACACCAGGGTGGAACGATCAGATCAGAAAGATAATCGACAAGTGGAAATTACCTCCTGATTCCTGGAAGAACAGAGAAGACTGGAAAAGAAGATTAAGCGCCGGAAGACTGAAGTAGCGGATAACAAACCGGCAAGAAGAAGAAGAAGAAGAAGAAGAAGAAAAAGAAGGAGGAGGATGAATTGTGAGTTGAAGTTCACGTGTAGCGCACGGTACGTCGTCATATGGCCAGCACAAATTGCTTCTTGAGTATTTCTATAAACCGGTGAAAGTACTATACGCACAAGGTTTCTTGATAGTCCTGAATGGAGCGTGCGAAGAGGGATGGACCGTATCTCCACCACTGCTTAAAAGGGGGTAGCAACAGTTCATATGAACTTAGCTTGGCTCTAGAAATACCACGATTATTTTCAAGGTAGGAAGTAAATGTTGGCAGCGTTGTAAATTAGTACAAGCCATTCCGAGTCGGACCTAAGTATCGCAACAGGATGTTCCATTCAGTGGTGGGCAAGGGCTAAGGAACTCGTGTATCAAGAAAACTTGCAGTAGCTGTATCGTGTTCTGCGGTCGAAATGGATATTCTTACAGATACTTCGATAGAAGTACTTCGATAGTTATAGTTCAAAAAATTTTGGAAGGTTAATTTAATTTTTTTGATAATTGACATGACATCGTCACAACAAACAACACGGGACTCACAAAGAGCAATATATTACGAGTCTAAACAAATTTTTACTTTTAATTTTAAAATTTAATTTACAAAGTCACTGAAATCGGATACCGTAATTGATGGTTTCATGTAGCCTCTGAATGTCAATTCATATTCCTTGGCTCTTCGGTGAGCAAATAAAATTGCACATTCTGAAAAAAAAAAGTAGGTAACATAACTGGATTGTTTTTAAATTTTTAGGAGATTTCTGATGTTTTTCATTTAATATTAGATCTCCAGTATTGAAATGATTGATATATACCGTAAATGATGAGGAAAGTGACCAGTATTTTCGAGGTATAGAACAAAACCTCTTCTTTCATTTGTTTTGGGAAGGAAGTCGTTTATAAGTAACTTGTAATTTGAGATACAGCCATGTACATCATGACAACAACGAAGAAGTTACCTAAAAAAGCGTAAGTTAAAACATATGAACCAAACATAGTATAAACAACCCAAAGTTGTAGTACTCAAGAGCACATACTTTCTCGCATTATTTCTATTTGGACATTTAAATTTGACATTTTCTAGAATTGAGAGTGTTTATCGAATATGAGATCCGCGCCGTTCTTTTAAGCGTCCCTTCTTCTATCGTGGAAAACATGATCATCATCTTCATTGTGTAAGCCTAACGGCCTGTTCCGGTCGGATGGTCCACCGATTTCTTGGACTTCTAGAATCTTCTTTTCAAAGGGGTCGATTTTTCAATGCCTCTTTACGAAGGCGCTGCTCCTCCATTCTATATAGATGATGGGATCAAACTCTTTTATACTTTTCGATTTGATCGAGGACTCATACAACTCTTAATTTTTTTTCGAATAGCTTCATTTCTTTCGTGATCAGTTTTCGTACAACCTTTTACTGCCCTCAGAAACTTCATCTCTGATGCCTGTCTTCAGCTCATTTCCCTTTGTTTCAAAACCAACCAGTCGCTACCGTATAGCAAGGTTGATATTGTCATTGCCAATCTTACCTTAAAAAAATTGAAGAATAAATATGGAGAAGAAGTTGAAAAAATATACTCTATTTTTCACAGATTCCATTCACATCAAGCACAAATAATGCGAAAAATACTAGTTTCTTTTCAATAAACATTTTTAGAGCTGATTTTTTTAATTGTCTACTGCCAAAATCTCTATCTTCAATTTTGTAGTTTCTATAAGTTAACGTTTTGCAATTTTCGAAAATTCGGGGAATTCACCAAAAATGGGACCAGCATCATATTTTTTTACAGTTCCTGAATACATACGAGGAGAAAAAGAATTTAAAGAAATAATGTTTTGCCGTTTTGGAGAAAATGTTTAAATATGTGTTCCTCTCCCAAAATTACGGCAAAACTACACATATTGTCGAAAAATAGTACAGGACCTTATTTCGAGGCCTATCGTCAAAACATATTTCATTAAGGAAAAAGTCTCATCTCTATCTTTAATATTATCGTTGTAACAACACGCTCAAAAAATAGTATTTTTGCTTTTTTCGGGAAATGTGGGATTTCAAACATTGGTCCTGCACGATTCTCTTAATCATTTTTGAGAAAGTTTTGAAAATGTTTCTGAGACTTTATGTGAAGTAACTTCAAAAATGAAAATATCCATTTGAAACTCTCAAAGCCTCCAGAAAATCAATTTTGGAGAAAATCGGCTGATCGGTTTAGGCGCTAACGTTGACCACAGACAGACGGATGTTTTGCCGTCAGTCGATTTTCGGTATCATGGTCCCACAAAACATGAATTCTGGCTACATCATTTGTTAGAGGAAGTAATTTATTATATACATCAACGGGATTTATCGGCTTTTTCGTTACCAGAGCCTGGCATTGAGTTTTTCTGCCTAAAATTCACCGTTTTCCGATGCACGATTATATAACTATCTTTTCTTACGAAGTAAGTGCGAGAAAGTAAAAACAGAATTACCATATGCTTATTTCTGGTTAAATTTCATGTTCTAGTACTTAAAAGTTTTAATTGAAAATATAACATACGATAAATAAAATGATAATAATGATAATGTTGATTTCTCAGCTTTGAAAGCTTTATTTTTCTCATAGAAATACTTGGAATAATGATAAAACCTTCCCAACAGTAAAGTTAGTATTCTTATACAGAACAATTCAACGCTTGCCTCCAGCATTCTGTCAATGTACGTATAACCATATAAGCACACAGATATTCCTTCCACTTCACTAACTGCAGTGTTGCCATTGCCAACCTGAAGGCTGTAAGAGAGGGTTCGCGGTTGCGAATTCAAGAGTCTGGCTATGTGAATACAGAGAATGGATCATACGCTTAACTTGCAGTGAAAAAAAATGAGGGGTAAGAATAATTCATTCGATGTATTAAATACTGTATTAAATATTAAATACTGTGCGAAATAATGGTTTCTAATTTTGACTATTATTATTACTATTATTATTATTATTATTATTATTAATATCATATTCAAAAAACGGAGACGTTCTGCCACTCACACACGCACATTGATAATCAATACCAATTCGACTGTCGATGTTTCTATCTTTTTGCAACACTTTATTTCATACGATTATAACACTGAAATTTGAAGACTGTAAAAGAATATTACCTAGGAGCAGGAAACCATATGTAAAACATAGATAGGATGTAGTATGAATATCTTTGGATGGCACTTCAAATTATTTTGACTATTTAATTTGAATGTGGGATACAAAATGTATTGAATGCAACATAGTATCCTTAAAATATATTCATTTAGATATATTATTTTGTGTACTGCATCCAAGGTAACTCCAAACAAGCCATTTTGATATGGCATTTAAATCCTTTTCTCTCAGTGCATTCTGAAAAAATCGTTCGTACTTTGTTAGTGTTGTTTGCACGATGAAAGTGTTGCACTATTTCAATATTTATTATTATTATTATTATTATTATTATTATTATTATTATTATTATTATTATTATTATTATTATTATTATTATTATTATTATTATTATTTCCTTGAAAACCTTTATCAAAATATCATCAAATTATCATACTACACTGAGATAATGGAATTATGGCAAAATCATTTAAATCAGCGTTAATCTGCGAAAGTCATGTCTGCTCAAACAAAACTATACATGAGGAATTGTATAACCTTCTCTTTTACATCTTGGCTAATAAAGAGAAAAAGTTTGAAGTAAATAATCTAGTATACAAGTTCTTTAAAACCTGCTTTGCCATACTCTAACAAAAATGCTTTTACTATTATTAGTTCGTATACTTTATAAAAAAGGTAATAATAAGCAACGCATATTTAATATTACAAATAGTAAGATTCCCATATTTTCAAAACGTCCATGAAGCGGCAATTTTCGCAATTGGAGTGTGTGGCATTTTATCATGTATGCTCATTTAGATATAAAAATCAATTCAATCGTTTTTGCGATTTTTTGTTCATTGTCTGTCCAGGGTCTGTCTGGAACGGCACAACTTATTTTGATGTGATTTACACTGACAAATAGCATGTTTTGTCTGGCATATTGCCAGGTACTAATTTCTCTACTACAAAAAAGAAAGTTTGCTTCATACAAATCTACAGTTTCGTTCCGATCATAATAACATTTTGTATACGTGAACTTCAGAATAAGAGAAAAGTTGCTTTCTCTATGAGATTTATTAAAAATTACAATCTCTTTTTTATCTCTTAGAAAATTCCTACTAAATACATTTTCATTGATTCTTACAGCACAAGAGTGATTAAAGGTCAAAATTGTTACTGAACGTTTGCCCAGAGTTTGCCAGAATGCACATGTTAACAGATGCCCGATGCAACGATGATGGTAGAAACGATTGTAAAAATCATAAGAAGCTGTGCAGATGCATGTCGAGCCAAGTGAGGCAGGATGATGATTAATAAATACCTGAAAATTCAGGGTACTTCAACTAGAATTACACGAAACGCATTTTGTTGAATTGTGTTTAGTAACCTTCAACATCATTATTGCGTTCATCCAGGAGAGAAATTTAAACCAAAGTAAATGAAACGTTCTGTAATGTTTTGGCTTTCGTATTGTTTGATATGTAATGGTAATGGGCAGGTGTTTAGAACTTGCCTTTTGTTAAGCTCCATCTTGCTGGTATTGAATGCTAACAAGATTGTTGCGGCGGCGGAGCAAGCGAGGTGCCTGTCTGCTCAGTGAAGAAGCGCAAAGCGGATTGGGAGAACTTAGCATCTGCGCGAAGCGTGTAGTTGGCATGTCACTCTCCCCGTCTGCACTCGAGCGCCACCCAATCCAACTCAACCCGACCCGATCCGATCAGACCCGACTCGACCCGACACGACCAAACCCGACCCGACCCAACACGACCCGACCCAGCGCGGCCGACCCGACGCATTCCGCGGCGCCCTTCCGGCCTCGAAAATCACCACTGGCGCGCCACCAACCCGCCATCCACCACCGTCTTTGTGGGGAGAGGATGGCGCGCGGAGACGTGTACCGTGCGGTTGCCGCACACGGACTCCACAATAGGCATAGCGCGGGCGCGGCAAGCGAGACGAATGCAAACACTCGAAATCATGCAAACACTCGCGCGCCCGCCCCCACCCCGCCACACACACGGGCCAACACGCACACACACATACCGGCAGCGGAGCGCGCTCACCTGCGCGTGCGAAGAGTGGGGGCGGAAGGGGGAGGAGGCTCCCTGGTGGCCGCGCGCCGCTGTGGGGGCGGCGTGCGACGGTGAGGGGCGGGGCGCGGCAGCGGGGGCGGCCGGGACGCGACGGGCGCCACATTTGCATGCAAATTGAAGAGCGCTGTATCCTGCAGCTTATTACCCGAGTCCGGCGCCGGGGGCGGACGCTGGGGGCGGCGGAAGAGGGGTGGGGCGATGGCGGGCGAGGATCGGGGACGAGTGTTGGTGGGACGAGTGGGGAGGGGTGGGGCAGGAGCGCTATGCTTTGCATTATGCAGTCGCAGTCCGCGATCTCCGTTGCCTGTCTCCGCCCACTCCCTCACCATCCCACCATCGCGTTCTCTCGCCGCGCGCTCCCTTCTTCAGCGCGAGATAGTTTGTCCCCGCGCCGTCGATACCATCAAACCCACTGGCCCAAATACCCCGTCACTCGGTATCTGTGTTTACGTAACGCATCTGAACGCCGGCGCAGCGCGAATTAACCATTCCGTGGGAG